>JAKELP010000009.1:16263789-17463789 GCA_029929735.1 Mimosa pudica
ACCGGAGGTATATAATATTGTAACATGTCATTATACTCTTATAGAAGTTTGGAGGGAGGGGAAGGGAAATTTGTGTGTGTTGAATTTATAGAAGTTAAAGAACTGGGGATATGATATTTTCAAAATGCTGAAAATAAAAGATTAATAAATATTAATAAAGAACTTTTAACCCACTTCATGAACTTTTGTATAATCAAGTATAAAAAAAATGTCTTCATTTTTTTCAGACACTCGAAAGAAAAGGCAAATATAGATATTTTTAATTTTCGAAAACAATAGTACTTACAAGATTTAAATGACTTTTTATGTTCCTCATTTGTGATTTGTTTTTTTCAGATTAGGATTTGGATTTTGTTCAGTTGTAAATGATTACAAGATTTTATCATTTTATAATTTTCATATTCTGCGGGGTTGTGAAGGGGAAGTTTATTCATTAAAGACAGGGGTGTATGGAAGAAAGTAGAATCAAGTCCCTTAAGAGGTGTAACTATTTTACATGGTGGTCTCGCTAGTAATGGAAGCATCTTCTGGGTTGGCTTTCAGCGTGGTGTGGATGATGATTTTCGTAATGTGTTAGTTTCATATGACATGGCAGTGGAAGTGTTTACATTGATACAGTCGCCTGTTTCACCCTTTGAAATGATTGATTCATTTTATACTCGTCTAACTATTCATGAGAATAAACTTGCTATGCTTTCTCACACTTTCAATGAAGACAACATTCTTCATTTGATTGATTTGTGGGTTATGGAGGATAGAACCGGAACGTATGGGGAAGGATGTGGTTGGACTAAGAAATTTAGCATTAATCACCCGTTCTTACTTGTTGCAAGGACTATTTGGAGGAACAAAATTGTCTACATTCCTTGGTGCAATGATGCAACTAACTAAAGATAAAATGTTGGGTGATGAAGGTAAGAGTATTGTTTTCGTCAATTTAACAAATAGCAAAGTTACCATATTTGATACATGCAAATATGGCTCGCCATATCATTTTTTGAGTTATGTGGAAAGTCTTGTCTCAGTTAGGAATGACCACATTAAAGAGTTTTGATGCTGAATTTTGATTATCCCATTGTATATTTATTTTATCCTATTTTTTAGGGAAAAATTTGTAATAGTCAATATCAATTTATAACATAACATTTGATGTCTCTTACATATTTTATCTTGAGTGTTACTGATGTTCAACATAACACTTGACCTACTCATCTAAGATAAATATCAGTTTCAATTCACTTCAAAAACGGAGAATTATAATTTAATTCAAGCTGTATGAGCATATATGTTTCATGGCCTTTCCTCATTTGGCATCTTCGCTTCTTCTTAACCATCTTATAGGGAATGTTCTATACATTCACAAATCAAAAGTTTAAAACCTAAGACTACATATTTGTAATACACGAGGCCGCACATAACCTAAAGGTAATTTAATGACAAGTAATTAAAAGAGAACTAACTTCATTTTCTATTGAAACCAATCATCAATATGGAATTCATAAATGAATATACAACAGAGATGGTACGAATTACGCTTCAACTGTGGAAACATGACATGAAAATTTCCACTTTCAATGATGAGCCAAAGCCAAACTAGTTTAAACATGTGTTATATGAAAAGGTATTGCACCCAACTACGAGGTTAGATCAGCAATGTTGCTGTTTCTAGCTCAAGAGTATTTGGCTAATGGTGGACTAGTTAGACACAAAGTGAATGAATTGAGTATGACTCCCACTTTTGATTGAAAAAGAGACCTTCGTAGGAGGTGTCCTGATCTCAAAGTTTGATGCAGATTCATTGGTTGCTAGACTACTGGCAATAAGATCCCAAAAAAAATGTACCATTACTGGTTGCTCCAAAAGGTTATTAACAACTAATAGGTATTTTGGTTGGGCTACAACTCCTGTAAGGATGAGAACATGTGTTTGAATCTCGAGAAGCACTCTCATTGACAGAGGGGACAACATTGCGTATGTGGGCAACACTCTTATCCTTTGAGTCCGGATTAGTGTCTTGTAAGTAGGCGCTGGATTACCGGCGGTATTTAACCAAAAAAACGGGTTATTAACAAAAAGTTATGCATTAAACCCTAGCCAATTACAGCTCTCCTTAAACTTGAATTAGCCCCATCAACTTGCTCTATTAGCCTTTTGTCTTTTGGGAACAAATGCAAACTGTTCAATGTCCACAGGTTTTGGCCTACCATAAAAATATTAGTCACAGAACATGACAACACTAAAGTCAGGGGAAATATATTACAGGTTTCTTTTGCAGAAGTTCATTACTACAAGTATTCTGAACATCCTTCAGAGGTGCACGGAGACCGCTGGCACTAGAACCAGATGAGGTGTATCTTAAGGATGATAGCTTTTGAGTAAATTTTTCTAAAGATTTCTCTGATATTTTTTAGTATTGGCCTATGTGGGAAATATTTGCACCAAACTTCTCTTCAGAATTCCGCTCTGTAAATGCTATGTCAGAGTCTTGATCACAAGATTCACAACCTGAATCAATGAAACATAATGAGAGAAATTTCATATAAATACTTTTCCTCCTAAAAACAAGAGAGATAAGTGTACATTAATTAATGTCCATTTCATCCATAACGATTTACTGAAATATTAATATCCTACACGTTTCTTAAGATCATTTGTCTTGTAATCCATCTAAAGCTTCAGGTTTGTGATATTGCTAAATGCTGGAACATATCAGGTTTTGATATAATAAAACTTTCACAACATGGATAGCTAAAAATAAAATTCACAATGTTGAAGATGTTTTTCAATTTCATTATTATGAAGATGGCTTTATTTGTGATAAAAGCATATAATTTTTTCCCTGCACGCATAACTTTTCCAGCACAACTTCAGGAAACCCAGCAGTATATATACGTAATGAGGTCAGAAATTCTTTAAGAGTCAGAAGAACCATCTTAAATTCCATACATAAATCAACTCATAATTTTTGAGAAAAATTGTGTTCAATCAGAAAATATCTATTCACATAAGAAGAAGGAAGGGACGGACACTCCATTGAATCTCACATTCTTAAGAGCCTGATACATTGCTATTCACAAGGATCACAATTTACAAGTCCACAGCTAGTTCAAGTCAAACTATTTGAAGCATTTAAAAAATGTAACATTATTTAAAAAGAGGCATAACTAGTTAACAACAAAATGTATGGACATTGAATGTCAAAAAATCATAAGCATTTATTACTCAATATGCTTGTGAGTACACAAAAAACTCACCTTATCATAACACTACAAAAAAAAGGCCCATTCCGGCGCATGCATGCCGGCGTTTTGATGAACCTATCCGCATGTACATATAGGCGTTTTGAGTAAAACGCCTAACTGAAACGCCGTTAAATTTAGCGCACACTTCCCGCGTTCACCAACCGGCGTTTTAGTATTCCCAAAACGCCGATATGTATATTTTATTTGAAAAAAAGAGGCGCCTGACATTTTTTATTTTTTTACAGGAAAAAAGCATATAGGCGTTTTGATCAAAACGCTTATATGCTTTTTATTATTTTTTAATGCATATAGGCGTTTTGGCAAAACGCCTATATGCATTTTATTATTTTTTAATGCATATAGGTGTTTTGCCAAAATGCATATAGGCGTTTTGCCAAAACGCCTATGTGCATTTTATTATTTTTTAATGCATATAGGCGTTTTGTCAAAATGCATATAGGCGTTTTGCCAAAAAGCCTATGTGTATTATTTAATGTAAATAATACATATTGGCGTTTGACAAAATGCCTATATGCATTATTTAATGTTAAAATACATATGGGCGTTTTGCAAAACGCCTATATGCGATATTTTAATGTTTTTTTACCGACGTTTTCCCAAAACGCAGGTCTGCACCTTCGTTCCCTATAAATAGCTCCTCTCTCCTCCAGCTATGTCGCTCATTTTCTCCTGTTTTTCTTCTCATTCGTCTTTCCCCTTCAATGTTGTTGTTGTTCTTGATTTTATGGTTCTTAGTGACATTTCTTTTGTAATATTGATATCTGTTTGATCTTATGGTTTTTCTTTTACATATTGTTGTTGTTGTTTGATTATATATATTTATGATCATGTTTTCTGAATTATGTTTTTTATTCCTTATATTTATGTCTATTATTGTTATTGTCACTTTGGTGCTTATTTTTTATTCATTTTTTACCATTTTTCGTCCTGGTTTTAAACAACCAGGACGAAAAATGGTTTTTTTATTTTTTGAAAAAACGCGGACCGGCGTTTTGGGAAAGCGCCGGTGTGTGTGAATTAAATAATATTATATTATATCACACATCGGCATTTTGGGTAAAACGCCGCTATGCTAATATTATATTATTTTCCTGGGTTTTGTTTCCGGCGTTTTACCCCCTTATGGGCGTTTTGCAAAACGCCGATGTGCCGCGTTCCCACGGCATATTTATAGGCGTTTTGCCAAAACGCCGTAGCATCATTCCGCCGGAAAATTTCGCCAATTCGAGGCCAAATAAAACGCCGATAAGAGCCCCGTTTTTTGGTAGTGTAACTGTTGAACCTTTTGATTATTGAATGAGCCCTTTTGAGACCTATACCTGGTAAGGACTGCAGATAGTCACAACCACACAATATACACATTGCAAGAAGCATTTGGTTGGTGAACCCGTCAAAATTAAGGTCTTTGTTCCTTCGTAGCATGGAGTGTCGATACTCAACAGCTTGACCAAACTTGTCCATTTTAAAATGATCTATAAGGAAAACAACTTGGTGAAAACAAAATTGAATTTGAGCATAAGATAGATGGAGGAAGTATAATTTTAGTCATAGCAATGCCATATGTAATTTAAAAATAATTCACGTCTGATCAACTCACTCTTGGACAACCAAATGATATAAGATCATAGTCTTCAGTTATAACTGCTTCAACTTGCTTGCTAGTTGCCAAGAATGTCATCTGGGCATCTGCCTCATAGGGAGCTACAACATAGTTCACATGAAACAAGGAAAACAAGCGTAAGACACAAATATTACTGATACAATAAATGTTGTGATATAACTAAATAAGTTTGACTCATTCAGAAAAATAAGAGAAATCCTGATATATTCAATTTCCTTTTCCTACCTGAATTAGTTCACATGCAACCAGAGGTGAGATATCAATAACTCTCTGAAAGCACCCAAAAGCAGAAGAATTTCCATGTGAAGCAGCATGTTCAACAACCTTCCAGTTCACCCTGCCATGATTTAAACAATACAAAGTACTTTTTCAATATGTAAATGAACAACAACAATATGGATGTGATATTTTAGGGTATGCTAGGTGGTGTTGTTCCTTCCTCGAAAATGCTTAATACCAGATTAGAAAATAAATAAAAGCTTTAGACTTCATAGCTGGAATCCTTGAATAGGGCTATTCAATTTCTTAGTTTGCAAAAAGATTTGGGGAACAACGTATTTATCAATAATTCCAATAATAAAATCTTTGTGAACGTTCAATAATCAACATTCCATGTGACATTTAAATCAAACTTACCTTAATGCCAAATGTCACAAACAAATCAGACTATTGTCAAACAGCCAGGAAAATCAAAGAATTCCTATATTTCATTCAAACACTGAAAATTTTGGTCTGCCTACTTCAATAGTATAAATTTGATGTGGGCGAATGCCCAAAACTGATACATAATTGTTGGGTAAGGAACAAAAATAGTACATAACTATTTCAAGGTATAAAAATGATACCCAACTTTTACCATGTGATCAAAGATGATATTTTCACTAATATGACAATAATATTAGATATGACATGTCCAAAATGCCCTTATAATTAAATAAACTTTTACCGGGAGGCGATTAATTTATAAGGGTATTTTGGACTTTTCATATCTAGTATTATTGTCATATTAGTGAAAATATCATTTTTGATCACATGGTAAAAGTTGGTATCATTTTTGTACCTTGAAATAGTTATGTACTATTTTTGTTCCTTGCCCAATAGTTATGTATCATTTTTGGGCATTCGCCCATTTGATGGTAATGTCATTTGTTCATTGAACTCCAATGAACCCTGTGTAGACAGACTCAGGATCAACATTTTAAAGGACAAAGATTTCATTGGGTACTTGCAATTTGAAGATCAAAGCATGAAAATACATATCAGGCGCAACAACTACTCAACAAAACGTACAAATGCTCATACAAGGCTAGTGAAGTAAAAATATACAAATAAGAGAAATTAGGAAGTAAAAGAAACATGAATTACCTTGCACACTTGTTCTCTTGTTCGCTCTTCAATGGTAGGAGACCTCCATCAAATACAAGAATAGGCTTAACACCAAAGTGCCACAGCAAATTTACTTTTCACATGCAATAGTCAATATGTCTGAAAGATTAAAAATGAAATCCAGTTCAGCCATTAGTTGGTTTATCAGAACATGGAACCATTGCCTTTAAGCTTTCTCCCAATTCTTTTTGACAGGACAAGAATCAGCATTAGGAAGCATGATTGCATGAACATTTATCATGGTTAAAACTTAAGACATCAAAACAAAACATAGTCTAGACATCGTTTTGCAATACAATATTTTGAACAAAAAAAAATATCTAACATCAAAGAGCATATTAAAAAAATTTCATCCCACTTCTCTAAAATCTAACTTAGAAAAGTTTCACCTCACGTACCGAACAGCAACATAATGTCCAATGAAAGTAGCAAATCATTAGAAAAATCACATATAATGCAAAGGTTTAAGAACTATTTTTCTGCAGATAGAATTGCTTCTTAGTAGCTGTGTATGTCAAACACACAAAGCTACTTCAAAGGATATCAGGAAAAAAACTGTACGACTTGCCAGCTTCCTTTTACTGATGTTAAACTTTCTTGTCTAGCTGCTTCTAGTTTCCTTTTTCACTAGTTTTTAAATGGCAGAATCAATAAAACCATCATATTCATTTCACTTACAAGATAAAATAGAGGACGAAAGCACAAAAATGATACATAACTATTGACCAAGGAATAAAAATAGTATAACTATTCCAAGCTACATAAATGATACCTAACTTATCATACCCAACTTTTATCATGTGATCAAAAATAATATTTTCACTAATTTGAAATTAAGATTAAACATGAAAAGTCCAAAATGCCCTTATAAATTAAATAAGGAGAAAGAAACTTTATTTAATTTATAAGGGCAATTTGGACTTTTCATTTCTAATCTTATTGTTATATTAGTGAAAATATTTTGTTAGATAGACTAAATATTTTGTGTCAAATATTTTATGTCAAATATTTCCCTAGATATAACAAAATATTTGACAAATTCTAATCTTATTGACGGGTTCCTTAATTGTCTTTTTAGAATTCAGAGTTCTTTACTTGTACTTTTGAAAGTTTGAGTTCTTTACTTGTCTTTTTGAACATTCGGAGAGATTTATTTGTCATTTTCCTGTAATACTACAAAGGTGAACTATGAATTTAATTAAGATGGAGTGTTTAATTAGGGGTGGAAGAAAGATAGAGAGAAAATTAATTTCAAATCCCACCCAATACACTTAATATTTGAAAGATCCCACTAATTGGCCAAATTAAAATAGGGTCTCAAGGAATCTTTCTTTAATTATGTTACAACACAAAAGACTCTTATGCCCTTTGACCTTGTTTTTTTTAATTTAACAAAGAGGACATAAGAGTCTTTTGTGTTGTAACATAATTAAAGTAAGCTCCCTTGGGACCCTGCCAATAGGTGGGACTTTTTCAAAATTATGTATCTTGGGTGGGACTTAGAATTAATTTTCCTAAAGATATAATTAAGATGAGGTCTCACGTTTAAGTTATAAATTACAACTCATTACAACTCTTTACCTATTGATTACAACGTGTGAGACATTATCTTAATTATGTTTCTTTTATGAGACATCTAATTTATTCTATTTAATTTTTTTGATCAATGATCAAGGTATCCCCTCACTCGACAAGTGAGAGATTAATCTCCCGCTGATTTGTAGGCACCTCAAAGGGTGAGACAGCTGGCCTGGGAGATTTAATGCTTCTCCATACCCAACGCCAAGGATCGAACCTCAGACAATTGGTTAAGGGTGAATGAGTCCTTGCCACTCAACCACACACCCAAGTTAATTTATTCTCTCTAATTAATATAAGGTCAAGTGAGAAATTGTTATTATCAAACCAAAAAGTTGTTATTGTCCACTTAAAAGTTGTCATAAATTTTTTTTTGGCATTATAATCACAATTTGGAGCATGACAATCACAACTGTTAAACTTTTATTAGTAATAATTTGTATCTTGATTGTAACAATTTTTCACGAGACATTAATTACTTTGTAGGAGTTAAGATTAATTACGTGATTTGGTGGGACATCATCTTAATTAAATTCTTAATTCACTACCACAAATTACCCCATTTACATGCGCTTATTTTGGCCTCTACATACGCTTATAAAATGCATGTAGAGGGGGGCACTGGTAAAGGCTCTACATGCGCTTTTTAAAAGCGTATGTAGAGGGGGGGCTCTACATGCGCTTTAAGCGCATGTAGAGGGGTACCTACCTGTACATGCGCTTAAAGCGCATGTATAACTATATATTTTTTTTAATATATATTCTTTTACATTTGCCACCTGTATACACGTAATTCTTCGAACCAAACTTCAAAGAACAACATACATCCCAAAATCAAAGCAAACCGCCCAAAACATTCAACAATCACACAAACACTCCACATTCTAAGCATAATTTGAATGTGCCAACTTGCACAACCCTCCAATTTTAATAAAACTTTCAGACCATAGATTACAACCATAAAACAACTCAAACACATTTAGAATAGAATAGAGAGAACAAAGAATCCATATCCAAAACAACTCAATAGGTTAATTACATTTCAATACTTATTGGATCAACCCACTATAAAATTTCAAAACAATCAATCTTTCTTAATAATACTTCACATACATAGTTTTTATGCCTGTAACATCCCAATTTTCAATTTAAGGATAATGAGAAAGTAATGAGATGTTAATTAGAAAATTTAAAGGCTTTGAGAGGAATTTTATGATATTTTTGATGAATTATGAATATTAAATTTTATTTACTTTAGAATTTAAGGAAATATAGTTAAATGAGTCATTTAGAGTTAGGAACTACTATAGAAATTATTTTGAAATCTAGAAGAGTATTATGAAGGAAAGAAATGGAAACAATAATATATACAAACTTTCGGACTAGAAATATAATTACAAATTAACATTAGGGTAGCTAATTGTAATTTTTCCCTAGATTACATATATAAGCACCACCTTCATCCTCCTCAAACCCTAGCCGCCTCCCCTTCCTCTCACCCACCTCCTCCTACCTCCCATGCGTGCCCGCTGTCCAGGCGAGCTTCCGACAGCCACGCGGCGGCGCCGACTGCTGCAGGCACACCCAAGAATGCCCCTTCTTCGTCATCCTCCTCCTTTCTTTCTCTTTTGTCTGTCGAGTCCCCACCCTCAAACCCGACATTCCTTATTCACTTTCGTCCTCAACCATTCTCCGGCGAAGCAAGCCGCCGCCGCCACCGGTAAGGAGGAAATGAACTCCAAGGAAGCTCCACCACTTCATTCTCGTATTCATCCTTTTCGTTTTCTGCCTACCTCCGTGTTCGAGTTTTCCGGCGGCGAACTCTGGCGGCTTCCTCCGTCGTTTTTCCGGCAATAGCATAGAACGAGCTTCAAGTAGTTGGTGAGCTCCCCCTTTCAATTTCCTAACCATTTTCTTTAACTTGAGCGAGTTCAATGAGAGAAACCAAGTTAGAGTTTGATTGGGGTTTCAGGATTCAGGTTTAATAATCACCAAAAATCAAAGTCTAAAGTTAGATTTTGTGTTTTCCTTATGCAGTGTGAACGTGCGTGATGTTTTATACTGGTCATTAAATTTCTCATTTGTAATCACTATTCATGGACAGGTTTAAGGGAAATTCGTGATGAACTGAATTCAATAATGCTATTTGGAGTAGATTAATTTATTAGAAGCATGTGTACATGGGTTTTCAAAGTGTTGTGCTTCCTTTTCATTATGACCATACTGATTCTTGGCTTCTCTTCTTGAAATTGGTTGTTGAAAAGTGATTTGTGTTGGAATGTTATTTTGAGTTACTGCTTGGTTATGCTTTAAAGCTTTGGGAATTAAAGGTACTAAATGAAAATGATTAAGGAAATTGTTGATTTTCAACATGGATTATAATGGATATATGAATGCAATTAGGAATGGCTTAAGTTGCCTTGAAAGTTTGTATGTTGAATTCTGTGAAATAGGCGATGGTTACTTAATTAATGTTTCATGTTCTTGCCATGGCTGAATGCATTTCTTTTATTTTGGTTTGGAAAATTCTGTTTATGTGGATATGGGCTTTATTTGGTTCATGTTCTGAAAACTTGATAAGAGGTGACTTTGTGGTATGTATGAAGCATGTGTGTTTCCTTATCGTTATATGGTTCATTAAGAAATTGGAAATTGAGATTAATAGTTTAGAAAAGAATGATGGATGACATGTTGGCAACATGGAGAAAAGATGGGTTAGCAATAATTGGGGTTGAAGGCATGTTTGTGTAAATTATAAAGTGTTTTGAGAATTTGAATCTTACAGTAAGCTTTGGGTTTGTATTTCTTTCATTTACACGTTGGATTGGTTGGTAGATAGTGATTGGAAACTATTTGGTATAAGTGTTGATAATTAGGAAGGTTAGCAAAAATTTTTATGGGAGTGGATTGTTTAATTTATTACAAATTGTGGGACTAGGTATAGATATTGAAAAATAAGTCCTAGAACTGAATTTGATGATGATTTGTGGGTTGTTGTTGAAGTTGATTCTTGTAAGAGTGCTTGAGAAGCATTTCTTTCTTGCTATGTTTTGGAATGTGCTGTTTTGACTATTGATGCTTGTTTGCAAAATTACTCTTGAAGTCGATGATTGAATCTATATTTAAATGTTGATGGAAGGGTGTTAAGAGTTCAAGAATTTGGAAAGAGTAATTTTAACTATGATTTGTCATTGGAGTTATTACTATGTTATGGTTATGATGTTGTTGATTAATTCTAACCTTATTATATTTTACAATTACAATGCTCTTAGGAAAATGTGTATGTGTGTAATGGTTGTTTTAATGACTACAAATTTGGTTGCTAATGTGAAACTACACATGTTTCCAAATGTTGGTTGATGCAGGAAGTTAGCATAATGACTTTGATATGAGACTTGGTTTTGTTAATTATTCAACACATTAACAATAAGAATATGGTTTGTCCCTGTCTCTACTATATTATGGTTATGGTTGATGATTATCGCTACTGGTTGTTTGATTCCTAAAGTGAAATGCCTTGTGGTTGCGAAAAGTTTAATATATGTGTATAGAATGTTGTATTGCAAGAAAGCATAGTTAGTTGTTGATGTGATTAATTTTGATAGAAGTGGATTGTATTGATTGAGTTGAAATGATTTGATTAAAAATTTAATGTAAGTAAGGGGAATGGGTAGTAACAGTAGAACCGAGAGAGAGACGCTAAATTATTAATAGGATGTGGAAAAGATATTGATTTATCAATTGTATCATCATTATAGGAGTACATAGTGGTGATGATACTTGAAGGAAAATCTACAAGGAAAGGAAGTGGAATGCTAAAGGGCGACAGGTAATCACACTTAACCTTGCCAGAGAGGGAAATTGTCCCCTCATTAGAGAGAGGGGCACAGTGTCAAATCATATAGTGAAGATTAGATGCTTGAATGCACCGTGATGGCACAATGCATCTATAGGTGAGTGTGAGAGTTGTGGGGTGGTATGGTTGTATTGGAGGTAGAGATGGTGAAGTGTATTGATTTGGAAATGACAGAGAGACTGAAGTGATACATGGGAAGAAGGTTTGGATTATATATATATATATATATATATATATATATATATATATATATATATATATATATATTACTGATTTAAAAATGTGGTACCCTTTAGACGCCCTCGCTACCACACATCTCACTGTTATAGTGAGTTAAGCGGTGATTACTGGGACAAATTGTCTCATCCCACGATTACTGATAATTTTGCAGGTATTCATGCACAGGCACAAGCAGCAGGAAAAGGAATTAGGTCTTAGTGGTTGTTATATTATTTAGAGTTGTATATTGCCAATTTATAGGTCTGCATTCGCTTCCGCATGTATATATATTTATTTATTGTTTAATATCAATTAGTTTTGTTTATTAACCATGTTAGGCAAATCCTTTCTAACATGGTTAGTTACTAATTATCCATGATAGTGTTCATATTGCATTAGGCAATTCTTTTCTATCATGGATAATGTATAGAATGATTAGATAATTCTTTTTCTAACTATGATAGAGATATTGTTGATATGATTATTCCTTTTTCTATCATATTTAGTAAAGAGATTATTAGATTAATATAAATATCTTAGTTTAATTAGGGAATTAGTAACGGTATGTTACAATGCCCAACTTGGTCATGAACAAAAAAACTCTATTGATTGCAGCACCAAACAAACTTCACACGTCAGTATGTATTATAATTACAACAAAAGCAAATTGAGAAAGCTTAAAACATAATTATAAGCCAGGCTTTAAGAGGCTAGACAGAACCTGTATAAATTGAAGCCTCAGGAGCAGCCACATGCATATTTGAAGTGTTGACCACCAGTATGGTTCGCTTCACAACAGATTCTTCTTGACCATCAGGTAATGTCATTGTAAGTTGGGGGAAAACCATCAAGACCTGAACAATCATTTCTTATTTTTATTATGTTATAATGGAAAATTAGTACATAACTACATACCTCAATTGCAAAACAATAAAAATAAGTTTCTGCTTTCAGTAAATGTAAATTAGAACTAAGTAAACATACCTCTGCCATTTCATTTCCACGTTCCGTGCAATTAACATAAACAACAGCAACAGAGATGGGATACTGCGGAAAAATATAAAATATCAACGAAATAAGGAAAGAATTCCAATATTAAAAAGGCATGCCATGAAGAGCCAATTGAGGTTCACCTTTGAAAGTGCCTGACTAATGACAGTTTTACCACAACCAAAGGCTCCAGGTATGGCACAAGTCCCACCAAGAACAGAAGGGAAAAGGGCATCAAGAACACGCTGATGAAAACATGTCAGACAAAATAGCTAGAAGAATTAGTCCATGGAGAAGACAACTACTATGATTAAATATTACCTGACCAGTGAGCAGAGGAGTATCAGCTGCTAGATTTGATGCAACATGCCTCGGTGTACGTACATGCCATGTCTACAAATGGGAAAATACAAGCAAATTAAGCAAATCTTGTACTGTATAATAAACAAAGAAACAAAGTCCCTTCAACAGCGAAGTAAAAAAAAACATGAAACCTGAAGCATTGTGAATTGTTTTTTGACTAACATAATCAAAATAGGATAGTCATGGGTAAAGTTTTACTAACTTAATATGCCTGCATGTGCCTCTACTCGTTATTCAAAATATCAAAAACAAACTGAAATAGGAGAGGTTAAGGAAAACAAAATTAAGGCTGGGATAAGAAGGGAATAAAGATAAATAGTTACCTTGAGATTTGGTATCCGGACAAGCTGAACAACATTTATTATCAATGCAATACCCTGAACGGAATAGCAAAAACAAAGATTTTTCTGCTATTGATTTGGTCATTATCCTAGAAGCTTAAAAAGTTGACCCCAAGCAATTAAGAAGTCTGCAGAAACATTAATGGGCAAAACAATATCGAAAGGAGACATCATAGCTTAAATTAATCAATAAAAAAATGAATGTTGAAATGAGAAAGGATTGTAGAAATATGAAAATGGAAGCTATCGCTTATCAGCTGCCCAAATCACAGCAAACACTATGCAGAAGGTAGTAACAGCAAGTGTCAAATATGAGAGCTGCAAGAAAGGCGCACTTCAACAAATGTTTGCCCAGCAAGCTGAAACTATAACACTTTGACGTGAATTACATAAGCAAAAAATCAAGTGCAATGAAATTTAATTTTTCTAAGATTAATGAATGAATTCATCTCAAGTGTTAATTGACAATGAGCATAAAATCCTCTTTGACCAATGTCAAGGATAACAAAGCTTAATTTAGACCTTTCACAAAAGCAGTACATGAAAAAACCTCGACAACTAAATCAAGTTTCGCTTCCAATTTAGTACATTTATATCTGAAAAGTTACCAACTTCCCAAATACCAGACTCTTGCCCAACAAATTTCCAATCACATAGACAACAGAAGCTTTCACTATAGCTCAAATCTTGAAACAAGTGGATATTTAGTCACAACCACATACACCAACACACATACACAATCATCTCATAATAGGGCGCACATATATTTATCTAGCATAAACACCAAACATTGAAATCAACTAAAGAAATTTATGCATGCTCAAATATCTTTAGGAAACAAGTAAATAAAAGGTCAAACTTTAATTTGATGGATTTAGTTCTAAAATCAAAACCCATTTTGGATTTGAAAATACCCAAAAGTTAGGGTTTTGCAAAAACTCCACAAAATCTTAATCAAACCTCAAACAATTACTTAGGACATCCTAACTCAAAGCTTAAAATGTTCCTTGGATAGTTTTTAAACCCAAAACTCAGTCCCCACTCACGGCCTCCCTACCAAACTTGCATAAACCTAAGCAAAAATGGGTATGAAAGGGAAGATAGAACTCACCTAAGCTTAAATACAAAGTCTCTTGTCTGATGCGCACTCGACGTCGCCGGAATCGGCCTTCTTCTCGCCGGAAAATGATGGAGGAAGGTGCTGGAGTTTGAAGACACAAGCAGTGAGGAAAAACAACAAGCCCCATGTGATTTGGAAGAAGAAAGCAAGTGAAAAACGTGAGAGAGAAAGGAGAAGGAGTGAGCAAGTTGGTGGAGCAGATTGGAAGGGGGGAAGGTCGATTTTGTTGTTGTTGGAGGGAGGAGGCCGTCGGCCTCTAAGAAGAAAGAAGAAGGAAGAGAAAAAAAAATGAGAGAAAAAGAAAGAAAGGAAGGAATAAAAGGAAAATGAAATGGGAAGGAATATTCCTTTCTAACTTGGGATATTCCTCTTATCTTTATATAGTTGACAATAACATTTCCCAAGTTGGTCTCCCACAATTTGAATTATAATAAGTTTTCTAAATCACTTAATCAACTAATTTAAACAACTAATCTCCCTAAACCTCCAAAAATATCCAGAAATTCCCCAACAATTCTAAAAATTTTACAATTTGTATTTATTATTTATTAAAAACACTCTCTAATTCTACATTAAATTTCTAGGATATTACACATATTATGGAACTTAAACTAAGTTTTTGTTCTACATATATATATATATATATATATATATATATATATATATATAGTTCAAATAAAAATAATAATAAAGTCTCACAATTGTGACATTATTATTTCAGTCTAATTATTATTTTTAATCACAACGGCATGATTACTCAGGGAAATAAAATAATGAGTTATATTATGTTTTAAAACTTACATATGTATATGAATCAAATAATGAGTTATATTAAGTTTTTCATCATTAAATAAATTGAATGAATCAACTTATAATATTAGGCCTATACATGCGCTTAAAGCGCATGTAGAGGTATAAACACCCTTTACATGCGCTTTAAGCGCATGTAAAGGATGTTTCTACCTCTACATGCGCTTAAAGCGCATGTAAAGGATGTTTCTACCTCTACATGCGCTTAAAGCGCATGTAAAGGGTGTTTCACCAATTTCATAGAACCCAAAAGTGGTAATGGAGCCTTGAAACACTAAGTCCACAAACAGGAACACCTTATAAGGTCTGAGGAGGACCTCTTATGCATGACTCCATGTTTTGCACTTCAGTAGTGCCTTTACATGCGCTTAAAGCGCATGTAAAGGGTGTTTGAACATTTTCATAGCACCCAAAAGTGATAATGGAGCTTTTAAACACTAATTCCACAAGCAGGAACACCTTATGAGGTCTGAGGAGGACCTCTTATGCATGACTCCATGTTTTGCACTTCAGTAGTGCCTTTACATGCGCTTAAAGCGCATGTAAAGGGTGTTTGAACATTTCCATAGCACCCAAAAGTGGTAATGGAGCTTTTAAACACTAATTCCACAAGCAGGAACACCTTATGAGGTCTGAGGAGGACCTCTTATACATGACTCCATGTTTTGCACTTCAGTAGTGCCTTTACATGCGTTTAAAGCGCATGTAAACGGTGTTTGTGCCTTTACATGCCCTTAAAGCGCATGTAAATGGTGTTTGTTCCTTTACATGCGCTTTAAAGGGTCTTTCTGCCTTTACATGCGCTTAAAGCGCATGTAAAGGGTGTTTCCATATGATTTTGAGCTCTTTACCTAAGTTCATTTTATATTATCTCTAAATACTTAAATCCTTTTCTAGTCATTGTTTTAGTGAATTTTAATTGATGCACATTTCTATACATGCGCTTAAAGCGCATGTAGAGATAAGGCCTCTACATGCGCTTTAAGCGCATGTATAGATTCTTACCTGTACATGCGCTTAAAGCGCATGTAAAGGACCCTCAATACATGCGTTTCTTCTAAGTGCATGTAAAGGTGCGCTAGTAGAGGGACAATTTGTAGTAGTGATTCTTATATAGATCCTATCACCATGAGCCAATTTAGCTTCCTTCCATTTAAAAAAAAAATTGGCATCTTCACTTACCATTGACAAGTATAGAACTATATAGGTCTTAGCATATATTGTTTACCTATTATTTTCCAAATTTTTTTTTGCATTATTCCTTTCAATAGGTCAAATTATAAACACATTCATATCTAATAATCAGTGCAAATGCAGCGTGAAATGAATTGGGAGAAAAAAAAACTCTCTCATGCATAAGACTTATTTATCATTTATTTTTGCTTATTTAAAATTACTCATATTAATGTTCATTTATCAATAATCAAATGATTTCCAGAAGAAATTAAAGAAGACTATTTAGATGATTAAAATGTTATGCTAACTAACTTAATTAATATACTTATTATATTCAAATTAAGTCAATAGTTATTACATTTAAGATGAAAATAGTGAAGAGAGTTATTATATTTAAGATAAAAATCGTGAAGAGGGATTGAGTATAAGAAATATCATCATATTAATGCTAGGTTAAACAAAGGGTACAATACCCAATGTTTGGAACATCAACTACAAAAGTAACTTATGTTTATCTTAGAAAAGTAAAATTCTAAAAGGTCCTATTATTTAATGTGATTTATGTTTGGATTGATATGTTTTGAAATAGTGAATTTGAAACATAAAACTTGTTTGAATGATTAATAAAAAAATGTACATAAAATATGAATTCAGCGGCCATGTTATTCGATAGATTCATCCACTATTGATCCACTGTCAACTATTGCTAATTATTATGTGGATGTGCCTTTTCTACTTTATGTATGCTATGAAGTGTTTGAAGCAGTTGTTTCTATTCTTTGATCTACTGTATTTTCATAATCATTTGTCACTTTATTAAATAGCATTGTGTTAGATTTAAATAGAGACCTTTCACTACTACAAATTGTCTCTCTACCAGCGCCCCTTTACATGCGCTTAGAAGAAACACATGTATAGAGGGTCCTTTACATGCGCTTTAAGCGCATGTACATGTAAGAATCTATACATGCGCTTAAAGCGCATGTAGAGGCCTTATCTCTACATGCGCTTTAAGCGCATGTATAGAAATGTGCATCAATTAAAATTCACTAAAACAATGACTAGAAAAGGATTTAAGTATTTAGAGATAAAATATAATGAACTTAGGTGAAGAGCTCAAAATTATATGGAAATACCCTTTACATGCGCTTTAAGCGCATGTAAAGGCACTACTGAAGTGCAAAACATGGAGTCATGCATAAGAGGTCCTCCTCAGACCTCAAAAGGTGTCCCTGCTTGTGGACTTAGTGTTTCAAGGCTCCATTACCACTTTGGGTGCTATGGAATTGGTGAAACACCCTTTACATGCGCTTTAAGCGCATGTAGAGGTTGAAACACCCTTTACATGCGCTTAAAGCGCATGTAAATGGTGTTTCTACCTTTACACGCGCTTTAAGCGCATGTAGAGCCTCTACATGCGCTTAAAGCGCATGTAAAGGCTTGTTCTTCAATGGAATTCACTATAATATTGTCAAGCACAAGATTTGAGCATTTTGAGATGAAGTATTGAAAGAATTTAGTTGAAAAGCACCAAATCATATGAAAATCCATATAATTAAATGGACATTGGTCTTTACATGCGCTTTAAGCGCATGTAAAGGCACTACTGAAGTGCAAAACATGGAGTCATGCATAAGAGGTCCTCCTCAGACCTCATAAGGTGTTCCTGCTTGTGGACTTAGTGTTTCAAGGCTCCATTACCACGTAGTATAGGCCATAGCTTAATAAAATAACAAAGGGAAGCTAGTACAAGCGCTTTAAGCGCATGTAAAGGCATTTCCTTCAATGGAAAATTACTAAAACATTGTCTAGGACATGATTTAAGTATTTTGAGTGAAAACATAAAAACAATTCAGTTCAAAAGCTCAAAATCATATGAAAATCTTTAAAATGATATGGTAATCGGGCTTTACATGCGCTTTAAGCGCATGTATAGGCCATAGCTTACTAAAATAACAAAAGGGCAAATGGGTCATTTCATGAGTCTATCTTATCAAAATCACATTATTCTTCCCTCTTCCTCATCTCCTTCGCCATTCTCTCCTAAAACTCGACACCACCTTCCTCAAACCCTAGCCTTCTCCTTTCTCACTCCCTTCCTGCGTTCTTTCTCCCTCCAGCGAGCCCAGCGGCGGTGCAGCGGCACCCAATCGGCGACGGTGCTGACTCCAGTAGAAGGAAGGCTCTAATGGTAGGAGTAAGATCATAAACCAGCTCATATGACTTTCTCTTGACCCCAAGAACTTCGACGACGGAGAAGTCCGATTTCCGGCGACTACAACCTCCATTCAACATGTAAAATTGGATTTGAGTTCCGGTGAGCCTCTTCTTTTGATTCCTACTTTTATTTCTTCGTCTAGAGTCATTTTTTATGTGAGGATCCGAATGGGTTGGGTTTTTAAGATTTATAAACTCATGAAATCAAAGTTTATGGTTAACTTCTAAGTTTCCCTAAAGCAATTTGAGCATGTATGAAGTTTTCAATTGGATGTCTTAAATTTCCTCACTCTAAGTTACTGTTCACCGAACAAATCCTTCTATTTCTTCCTTAATCAGTGCAAAAGGATGTCTAAACATTGTAATAAGTCTAGTAAAGTATGTAATATTAGTTGCTAGTAGTTTAATCGAACTATGCATGTGGGATTGGTGAGGTTTTGGGCTGTTTAATGTGATTGTGTGGCTGATGTCATTGTTTGCATGCCCATTGGAAGTTTTCTGGTTTTATTTTCTGTGTGGGCCCTGTGAAAATTTGTAAGTGCAAAGTTTTGCTTGTCTTGAAAATCCTAGTGATTCTCTGTTTGGCCGATTGATTGAGTAATAACTATAGAAACTTTTATGGATTTTTTTATGTTCAGTCATGATCTGGATCATCCTATCTTACTGGAAGGTTTTTCCTGAGTCTGTGTTATGACTGTGAATTTTGTGTTATTCTTCCAGTCTGTTCCAGAAGTATGAGATCTTAGTTTGCTTAATTTATAGTACTTATCAATTAATGTTGATCTTAACAGCTCAAAAAGAAGGTTTGATAGTGCACTTGCCGTTTGTCCCTGTTTTCGGGTATTGAATAAGCAAACAACAAAACTTGGAAGCTAGTAAGAGGAGTTTGCAGATAATAAGCTTTCATCTAATATTACAAGAACGGACAGCAACTTTTGTGTGTAAAGGTTTCTCCTTTATCTTTTCTTAATTTCTTGTAGTTCTTTATGCAATTTTTATGTTTTAAAAAAATTTAATGTCTTATGTGACACATTTTTAAATCTCTGTCGAAGGTTTTTGTCTTATCCTTCCTAAGCTTCTTTTAACAGGTAAACATGACTTCAAAACATGTCCGGGAAAGCATCAAGTTCAAAGCCTAACATAGATTTGAGTGGATCTGGTGGTCTTTCACATGCTTATATTCAGTATCCACCGCTACAGTGCAACAATCCTGAATCAAAGGGTTTGTTTTATGATGATGCAAATAAACTTCTACTTTCCCCAACATCTGATCAGGTAATTTGGGTTTTTTGGAAATTGATGCAAAAGCGGTACATTAAGCTGTTTAACTTCTTTCAATCAAAATTATTTGTAACTAAATCATGGACCCTTTCTTTGTATGGAATTTGATATGATAAACGGGAATAGTGTGGTTTCTTATAGATTTTTAGAATATATTTTCTTGTTCACGTTTTGAGATTTGAGACATATAATGGGGATTTTTTATTTCTTATGTGTAGGTCTTCTCTTGGAAAGTTGTTCCCTTTGACCCTCATGTTGCTCCCACCATTGATTCAATAACTGACGGTCCTGTAATATCTATTCGGTATTCTTTAGATGCAAAGGTCATAGCTATCCAAAGGTCACATCATGAGATACAATTTCAAAATAAAGAGACTGGGGAACCATTTACTCATACGTGCAGGACAGAGTCTGAAAACATACTTGGATTTTTCTGGACAGATAGTCAGATCAGTGATATTGTTCTTTTTAAGACTAGGTATACTAAATTTCACTTTTCTGCTCAATGAACTTTTTGAAGTGTGGGTTTTATTTTATCATTCGTGTTCATCATCTTGCTCGTAATGGTGTCTACCTCCGAGGTACATCTTTTTATTTTTCTCAGCCTTCTCTATTTTCTGAAAATATCCTTATTGGTTTTCAACTGATGATTGATATTTAAGGAAACTGAGTCTCATATGATTGTGAAAACAGCCAAAGTTTGTTTTTTGTTTTGTTTATTTCTTCTTCTCATAGTCTTGTTTCTCTTAAACTTATTATTATCTATGTGTATGATTGTACTAACAAGTTTGAAAGGGACAAGGTTGATAAAAAGCAGAACCCAGATGGAGAAAGTTTTGAGAGGTTGGCTGATGAGATTTGCACTTTGCTACCTTCTTTGTATCAAAATCTGTTGAACAAGAATAGTAGGAAGCATAGGACAAAAGATGGGACTATGAACAACAACAAAACTGATACACCTGATGATTCATCCTTCTCTACTTCATCATCACCATCTTCATCCTCATCAAAGTTCTCTTTTGATAAGTGCAGAAGCTATTCACACTACCACAAATTACCCCATTTACATGCGCTTATTTTGGCCTCTACATACGCTTATAAAGCGCATGTAGAGGGGGGCGCTGGTAAAGGCTCTACATGCGCTTTTTAAAAGCGTATGTAGAGGGGGGCTTTACATGCGCTTAAAGCGCATGTAAAGGTATGTACCTCTACATGCGCTTTAAGCGCATGTACATATACATGCGCTTAAAGCGCATGTAGAGGTGCCTGTACATGCGCTTTAAGCGCATGTACAGCTATATATATTTTTTTATTAATATATATTCTTTTACATTTGCCACCTGTATACACGTAATATATATTCTTTTTTTAACATATATTCTTTTACAATTAAAAATATCACTCTAGACAATCAAACAACTTCATTAAAATAATAAATAATCATCAAAACATGATGAGAAAAGGGTAACAATTTTACTAATAAAATTATAATGCGATATCACTGTTGTAAGAGCATGAAATCAGCCTCGGGCATACCTTGTTCTTGATTAAGGGATAGTCATCGGCAAACCATGTATCCTATCTCTCAGATTGGCAATGTGCAAAGCAAGAATTTATGTATAATCCACTTTGAGATGTCGAAGAGACATCATTCAAAGCCTTAAGCATTTGATTTCTGAAGTCTGATTAATCAAAAAATTAACCATTAGGAGAAAATCAGACAGATTAAATATATGAATCAATCACAGCACGTAATTAAAGACACCTTGGAGGAACTGAATCTGAGATGAATCACAATTTGCGTGGTTTGATTTGCAGTTATTCCAAGAGCCATGGGGGTCAGCTGAAGGTGGTGCTAAACTGGCTTGGAGCTGATAAAAATCAATCACAAGTGATTTAGTCTAAGTCATAAATATGTAGTAGTAGTCAGGTTCCTACAGCCAAAATAGAAGCTGTAAAGCAGTCCACAAATAATCATGAACTTTGTTCTCCCTGGTCAGTAACTTGGTCAGCCATATAAATTTTAGGTAAAAGATAAGATGACAAAGCAAGGACAAATGGAATTTTGAAGTATTAACTACTACTAGACATTTAATTTGACGTCATAGGAAACTAGGTAATGTAAAATTATAATTTTTCTTGCACAGAAAAGAAAAAAGGGAGGGAAAATGAGCATGAAACGAGTAGAGACAAGTGGTTCCTGCAGCATAATAGAGAAAGAGCATAGCAATTGAATTTACCTGCCATGCATCATAGGCTGCATTGAGTATAAATAAAGGGGTCGTAATATGGTTGATCAGATTCTGAGGAAAGAAGCACTGAAAAAAGCCCATGTGTTAAAAGTTGTGCATGTCTATATAATATCATGTACTGAATGGTGACTTATCCGAAATAAGAGAATTACCGAAGTTGGATCCAGTTTGTTGAGACAACTTGCTGGCAAATTCTTTTGTACTTCCTACATTCAGAAACATATGAAATGACATTTTCAAACTTTTCCTTTTCTTAACTAAGTGAAGCCACTAATGAAAGCGTTTGTTGACAAGGTTGAAGCTAATGCTTTCAAATTCAAGCTCAGTATAACACATATTCTAGAGATATCAAATTCGTTTGAAATCAATTTACCAAATGAAAACTACCTGTAATTTAACAACACCTCCAAACATATTCCTCAGTGTGCGCCCCCCAGATACATCAATTCTACATTATTCAATATATCATCAGTGAAATCTAACATAAGAAAGACACACACTAGGTAACACAGCAAGCAAAAATTGTCTTACGCGTCAAGAAAAAGCCCTGCATCACTCAAACATTTACTTTGGTAGATCTAGGAAACATGCTCCGGAATTCATCACAATGTATAATGGATGCCAGGCCACCCGTAGAACATCCAGAGAGAAGGGCCTAATATAGAATATTGAATCACCATCCATAAATATAATGACTAAATCACCATACTGAGATAAATGCCAAACCTAGTTAGCATTCTTCATTCCCTTGAACTTTAACTCCTCCATTGCAGCCAGCCATATTTTTGTCCTCTGAATTGAAGTTGTGCACTCTGGAAGGAGAACCAAAATCTTCTATTAATTCAATAATGCAACATAGAACTAAATAACATTGAGCAGCTGTACTATAAAAGTCATATGCAAGAGATGCATGTGGCTATTACACAACCAAATGCAGATTTGATCTACTAAATTCCCAGCTTACTGAATGCATCAGCAGCAAACAAGCATTTTTTCTGACACTACGCTCGGCAGTTAGCATAGCTAGATTTAAAGTTTTAAACTACGAAAAAAAGGGTGTCCAAGCTGTCCAAGTTTCAAAATTCAGAACAATTTACAATTAACCTTTAATCTACATAATTGAATTTTCAAAGTATCCATGTAGTCTTAAAATTGAATTTCAAGCCACCAAACTTCCTAAATACAATTATTTAAGTTACTTGCTTAAAAGTCCGACCAAACAGAGGGAGTTTGCATAATTGCATAATTTCAAGGCCCTGTTCACTCAAGAACTATCAAGAACTATATGGACTTCATTATGCTCAATCACCATAACACCAAAACGTGAAAACAATTGGCCAAAACAGATAACAAGGAATCAGACAGAGAAAGGGAAAAAAGGCAGAAACTTTAAATCAACCTAATAACTTCAAAAAATCATTAATACAATAGCAGCAATCAGTTCATGCTCAAGAAAAACAGAGGAAGCTGTGAAAGAAGAGAACTTTCCAAGCCAACATAGGAAAGGAAAAGTGGGCAAAAATCAGAGAAAGATCAATAAAATTTGAAACCAACCCCAAAACAAAAGTAATCAAACAAACGTTGCTAGAACTCAACTCAAATGGACTCCTATGTATTTATTAAAGATCCCCAGAAGCTAAAAATTGATTTACTCTCACGCTCGCCCAGAAATATGCAGAAAAACGGTAGAAATCGAAATAGAAAACCCACCTGAGATCTTCCAAGCCTTGCGTGTCTGAACGGCGGTCAGCTCCGCCGTGTGTTTCGTCGGCGTTGGAGCTCGCATCGAGCTTCGCCGGATATGGCTTCCGCCGCCGCCGCGCGTACGCCGAGAGAAGAAAGGGGAACAGTGAGGAAGGAGAACGACGGCAGTGAGGAAGAGAACAAGTGAAGTGAGTAAAGTAAGAGGTAGATTGATGGTAATCTTTTGGGTTTTGAGAAGAAGGGGATGTGTTTGCATTTTAGAGTGAGAGCACGGGAGAAGATGACTATGGTGAAGTTGGTTGTGTGTGGTGTGTGGCGGCTGATTCCAATGATAGGGAGAGAAGAGAATTAGGTTTATATGCTAAGGGGAATATTAGGGTTTTTGGGGAGGAGGAGAAGATTCCCCAATAGTATAGAAATAGAGTATTTTAAATGACTTGCCTATTACATTTTACCATCTTGCCCTTTCTTTTCATCATTAAATAAATTGAATGAATCAACTTTTATTTTAATATTAGGCCTATACATGCGCTTAAAGCGCATGTAGAGCCTCTACATGCGCTTAAAGCGCATGTAGAGGTAGAAACACCCTTTACCTGCGCTTTAAGAGCATGTACAGGGTGTTTATACCTCTACATGCGCTTAAAGCGCATGTAAAAGGTGTTTATACCTCTACATGCGCTTAAAGCGCATGTACAGGGTGTTTCAGCAATTTCATAGCACCCAAAAGTGGTAATGGAGCCTTGAAACACTAAGTCCACAAACAGGAACACCTTATAAGGTCTGAGGAGGACCTCTTATGCATGACTCCATGTTTTGCACTTCAATAGTGCCTTTACATGCGCTTAAAGCACATGTAAAGGGTGTTTGAACATTTTCATAGCACCCAAAAGTGGTAATGGAGCTTTTAATCACTAATTCCACAAGCAGGAACACCTTATGAGGTCTGAGGAGGACCCCTTATGCATGACTCCATGTTTTGCACTTCAGTAATGCCTTTACATGCGCTTAAAGCGCATGTAAAGGGTATTTGAACATTTTCATAGCACCCAAAAGTGGTAATGAAGCTTTTAATCACTAATTCCACAAGCAGGAACACCTTATAAGTATGAGGAGGACCTCTTATGCATGACTCCATGTTTTGCACTTCAGTAGTGCCTTTACATGCGCTTAAAGCGCATGTAAAGGGTGTTTGAACATTTTCATAGCACCCAAAAGTGGTAATGGAGCTTTTAAACACTAATTCCACAAGCAGGAACACCTTATGAGGTATGACGAGGACCTCTTATGCATGACTCCATGTTTTGCACTTCATTAGTTCCTTTACACGCGCTTAAAGCGCATGTAAAGGGTGTTTGTGCCTTTACATGCGTTTAAAGCGCATGTAAAGGGTGTTTGTGCCTTTACATGCGCTTTAAGCGCATGTAAAGGGTGTTTCCATATGATTTTGAGTTCTTCACCTAAGTTCATTTTATATTTTATCTCTAAATACTTAAATCCTTTTCTAGTCATTATTTTAGTGAATTTTAATTGAAACATATTTCTATACATGCGCTTAAAGCGCATGTAGAGATAAACATTCAGGAAGATGATCTAGCAGGATCTTCCTCCTCCATCAATGTTATTACAAAAGAACAAGATTTACTCTTTGACATCATCACTAAACTGCCCGATGATGAACAAGGAGAATATATGTTCAAACTCAAGGAGCTATTCAATTCGAGTAGTTCCAAACCAAAAACACCATTGCCCATAAACAAATACGATTTAACAGAAACAATAAACAAGTTCAAACATTCTGAGGTGTTTTCTGTTTCTGTCTCAGATTCTGAAGTGTCAATCAGTAAGATTAAAATAATTTTACTATTATGGGGTAGGTACCTGCATAGGAGTTAAAACGAAAATTTAAATAGTAACTTCTAAAACAGACAACTTTACAGAAAGATTTCTTTTAACCGGACCGATATTTCTTCTGTTATTATATGTTACAGCATGGGGTACATATCTGCCGACCTTTCGGACTTACGATCTAAAACATCCCATGGAAGGACTCACATATAATAGCTAAGCATCCAAAGTCAATTTTCTGGCTATTTTTTCTTGGGTAGATGACCCAGGAAGAGTTGATTGTGGTTTCTGAGTTGGGGTTTGTGACCCCTCTGTCTGTTTCTGGGATGGGGTGGGCGACCCCGAAGGTTTTGATTCCTTTAGACTTGTAAAATAAGTCAGCACTTCTGCAGGAATCGGTGCCAATGGCTACATGCGCTTTAAGCGCATGTATAGATTTTTACCTGTACATGCGCTTAAAGCGCATGTAAAGGTGCGCTGGTAGAGGGACAATTTGTAGTAGTGTCAAGTAAGGGTCCTTTTTTGTTTCGCAATTTGATCACGTGTGGGAACTTTTATCTTAACTTGGTTAATGGGTATTTTTATGTCTTTAGTTGTAGTGACTCCTACCTCCAAGCGGGACGTTGAGGCTCAAGTACACAGATTCCTCAATAATACCAAGCTTCTTACAACTGTTGACAGTCCATTTATAGGTAAATACTGACTCAGCCCATGCTTTATTGCTATTGTATGTTCTTTGATCTTGGTTTAAGCATAGAGTCCAATTAGTATCTGTCATCACAGTTGTTATTTAGTTTGAACCAAAGAAGGATACTTGATGATTATTCTCACTTGAACATTTGGTATGTTACTTGTATGTGTTAATTTAGAAAAGAAAGAAAATTAGGAATATAATATCATGAAGGGATGGGTAGTAGACGTTAATTTTGTAGTACTGGTTCATGAGGAATAATTAATGTTGTGTTTATACTTGCATGTTTGAATCTTGCTAAATTTGTTGATCTTTGAGGTTTTATGTGGTTGCCTTATCTCGCTATTTGATTTAATTGGGAGAGTATATATATATAGTGACTAGAATTAAAATACTCAAAGTATACTTAGGATGGTTTTGAGATGGCTTGTGCAAGAATTTAGTTCATGAGAAGTGATTTTCTTGATGGAGATGGAATGGACTTTCCTTTCTTTTCTTTTCCTTGTTGCTTTGGCCAAGTTGGGCATAAAAACTATGTATGTGAAGTATTATTAAGAAAGATTGATTGTTTTGAAATTTTATAGTGGGTTGATCCAATAAGTATTGAAATGTAATTAACCTATTGAGCTGTTTTAAATATGGATTCTTTGTTCTCTCTATTCTATTCTAAATGTGTTTGAGTTGTTTTATGGTTGTAATCTATGGTCTGAAAGTTTTATTAAAATTGGAGGATTGTGCAAGTTGGCACATTCAAATTATGCTTAGAATGTGGAGTGTTTGTGTGATTGTTGAATGTTTTGGGCGGTTTGCTTTGATTTTGGGATGTATGTTGTTCTTTGAAGTTTGGTTCAAAGAATTACGTGTATACAGGTGGCAAATGTAAAAGAATATATATTAAAAAAAAATATATAGCTGTACATGCGTTTAAAGCGCATGTAGAGGTAGGTACCTCTATACATGCGCTTAAAGCGTATGTAGAGGTATGCGCTTTAAGCACATGTATAGGCACCTCTACATGCGCTTTAAGCGCATGTATATGTACATGCACTTAAAGCGCATGTAGAGGTACCTACCTCTACATGCGCTTTAAGCGCATGTAGAGCCCCCCTCTACATACGCTTTTAAAAAGCGCATGTAGAGCCTTTACCAGCGCCCCCCTCTACATGCGCTTTATAAGCGTATGTAGAAGCCAAAATAAGCGCATGTAAAGGGGGTAATCTGTGGTAGTGTTTATATTAAATATTGTTGTTTTATGCTTAAATAGAAGTAAAGTATACATATTTAATTGGGAAAAAATTGTCACTTTTGTATAAGATTTATAAGCTTAGTGCTGAATTAATGAGGTTAAAAGTTATTTTTTTTTTACTTTAGTCTACGATATTCTTGAAGGTGCGTATTTATGTAAGTCAACAAAGCATTGTGCTCTTTGTTTTTAATATGTCCTTTGGTTTTAAATTGAGCTTAGTATTTTTGAGTTTTGAATTTGGATGTTATGTAATAGATTTATCCTTCAGTTCTCTGTTTTATGGGATTGCTGACTCTATGTAGAGAGATTAGAGTAACGACAAAATATCGACTTTGTTGACAAAAATCCCTCATTTTTAGGGAAAAGATATCAAGTTGTTGATTTTCACAACTTTAGTCAATATCTTATCAAACTGTTAGGGTAAAAATTTTGCATATCACTTTACACAACACATGATTTTTGTCGCCTTAGTCAAAACATGAGTGATATTTCATTCTTTTTTGGGAAAATTAATTTGAGGTCCCCCACAAGGGACTTAATACTAGAAAAGTCCCAAAAGTTGAAATAATTAATGTAGGGTCCCAAGGGACCTCACCTTAATACATTTGAAAATTGAAAAGACACTTTTGCCCCTGCCCTTTTATTGATGGGAAAAACCTGACAACTTAATGGGCAGCCGTGACAACTCGATGGGCATAACTTGACAACTGAATGGGCAAATGTGACAACGTGTTGGGTATGTGCTTTAAGTTAATTGCCCAAACTCTATTAAGTTAATGGGAAAAACGCTGTCACATTTGCCCATTCAGTTGTCAAGTTATGCCCATCGAGTTGTCAACGCTGCCCATTAAGTTGTCAGGTTTTTCCCATCAATAAAAGGGCAGGGGCAAAAGTGTCTTTTCAATTTTCAAATATATTAAGGTGAGGTCCCTTGGGACCCTACATTAATTATTTCAACTTTTGGGACTTTTTTAGTATTAAGTCCCTTGTGGGGGACCTCAAATTAATTTTCCCTTTCGTTTTTCCATTTTATTCGGTTTCACTATTTTATAAACATATTGATATATTGATAGCACATTCTTATTAAATGTGAAATAGACTTCTCGCTTTATTTGTTCAACCCGATGACTTCGGTGCGTGGGAAAGACAAAAAATGTTGTCTACACGAAAGTCTTTCAAATAACTTTCTCCGAACTTCTCTAATACCAATTTTCGTTTTGCCTGTTACAGAGGTAATAATGCATTTGCGGGAATCAAAGGTTGAAGCGAATTCCCCGGGGGGTAGCTTGATGGTTTGAAGATGATCCCGAAGGTGTAGATCCCGCCATTTAGCCCAAAGGTGCCAAGTTCGAACTCCCGGGAAGTCAGTCACCCCGTTTACGGGAATTCCGGCTGGCGACTCCAGATTAGTCTGCACCCGAAGGGTGTGGGACACCGGGGGAAGCAATTCAAAAAAAAAGGTTGAAGCGAACTGTTCAAATTATGCTAAAAAGCTGAAATTTTCTTATCTTCATTTATGCCTATTCTTTTTGAATTCTTCTGGTATGTAAGTGCTAATGTGTATTGACAAAGTAACTGGCTAATGTGTATTGACACAGAAGCTTGCTTTGTAATTCGCTTTATTGATAACCTAATAATTTGGCTTCCTTCCATTTAAAAAAAATATTGGCATCTTCGCTTACCATTGACAAGTATAGAACTATATAGGTCTTAGCATGTAGTATTATTTACCTATTATTTTCTATTTTTTTTTGCGTTATTCCTTCCAATAGGCCAAATTATAAACACACTCATATCTAATAATCAGTGCAAATGCAGCGTGAAGTGAATTGGGAGAAAAAAAAACATGCTCTCTCATGTTTTTATAAGACTTATTTATCATTTATTTTTGCTTATTTAAAATTACCCATATTAATGTTCATTCATCAATAATCAAATGATTGATGGAAGAAATTAAAGAAGAATATTAAGATGATTAAAATGTTATACTAACTAACTTAATTAATATACTTAATATATTCATGTTAAGTCAATAGTTATTACATTTAAGATAAAAATAGTGAAGAGGGATTAAGTATAAGAAATATCATCATATTAATGCTAGGTTAAACAAAGGGTACAATACCCAATGTTTGGAACATCAAGTACAAAAGTAACTTATATTTATCTTAGAAAAGCAAAGTTCTAAAAGGTCATATTATTTAATGTGATTTATGTTTGGATTGATGTGTTTTGAAATAGTGAATTTGAAACATAAAACTTATTGGAATGATTAATAAAAAAAATGTACATAAAATATGATTGAAAATGACAATATTTTATTATTTAGCATGCAATTATATTATAGGGAATAATTTAATAATTTTAAGAGAGTAGTAACTTTAATTGGAGTATTATCATTCGTTGTGTATAAAAATTACTAAAGGGATCTCCCCTCAAAATAATAGATCAATATGTCCTTTTCAAAAATGTATAGGAAAATTACTAAGGTACCCTCTATAGATATCAAATTCACCAACTTTCCATTTGTGTTTATCAACTCTTTACAAGCAAGTGCAAACTAAATTTCAATTTGTGTTTATCAATTTTATATGATACTTAATAATTCTCTTTTTACTTGAGACTTTAAGCTAGTTCAACCCGACGCACTTTAAAAGCGGACACTCATTTTAATTCAGGTTGAAACTTTTGCAACCCGGCCCGTTACAGGTCAAAAGTGTCATCTCTAATTTATGATATGCCTCTATTTATAATCTAATACCCAAACAAAAATTACAATTTCATAAACATGAGTTAATCTAGATTATGACATATCCCCACTTGAAATAATAGTCATTGATAAAGAAACCAAATCCTACAAGACAAAGGGTAATTTGTCCGCTCAATTTTTAATAACCAGACCGAACCAAACGGTCGAACCAGTCCAACCATCAACCACTTCATGTTTCGGTTCAACGTTCATCAGTTCAAACGTCAGTTCAAACATCTGTCTGAGCGATACAAACGGTGTTGAACCATTACCCAAAGCTTTGTCAGACTTATCTTCCGGTTCAGCTTTTACAACACTATATGTCTGTCAGCTCTGACTGAAAGGTGTGAAAGTACTTGTTTGCCCCTGGTATGGCAGAGAAGGAGCTATTGTTGGAGGTGGAAGGGCAGAAAGAAATCATAAGTTGGCAAGTTTGCCACCCTAATACGTACTTCTCTTCTCTCTCCATCTTCTTCACTTCGACTCTGAGGTCGCCGGAGAATACGCCAAAAGGGTTTGAGTAGGTCAACATTTTTGGGATTCTCATCCATTAAATCCAACATTAACCAAAGTAAGCGAGTTTTCCTAATCAAATTTCGCCTTGCATGAAATAATTTGATTGTGGTAGTTAAATGTTGGTTTTTTGATTGTTATGTGGAGATTTTGAACTTGAATATGTATGTTTTGTGTTCTGTTATGGTGACCTCTTGTTTAAGCTTTGATTTTATTTGTTTTGGAGCTATTAAGCTACTAAAATAGTGTGTTTTAGCATGATGGTTATAGACTTGTAACTTAAGAGTGCAATATGGTAGTCCTTCTGATGATTTTGCACTGATTTGTTGTTAACTGATATAGGGAATTCATAGTTTTTAGTTAATGAAATCCAATTTTATAATGGCGATGAAAGAGATGGTTGAAATGTGTATAGGAAATTTATTGTTCTGTTAAGTTTGGAAAGAAGTAGAATTTGTAGTGTGTGCTATTTGGTGCTATTATTGTGATTGTTATGTATATTAGAACAGAGAATTGTACTTTAGGTTAACTAAGGGTTAGTTCTCATATTAAGCTTGAATGAAGATAGATTTTTGTGGCATATGAAGGGGTTGTCTTGATTTGGGGGGATGACTGAAATGAAGAAATAAATAATCGATTTTCCAAGTCTTGACTAATATTTAAGGAATAGGTTTAGTACTTCAAACAAAGATAATGAATGTTTAGCTATGTTGGGGGATTAAGTCATGAATTGTTAAGGCTGAAATTGGTTTTAGTTGCTAGTTAGATAGACTCATAGATTATATACAGATCGATTGAATGTATGAAGTTTGAGGAATTCAAAGTTAGATTCTAACTTTGAAACTTTGCTTTAGAATTCTTAGATGTGGAACACATGTTTGAGGTTTTAATGACAGGCAGGTATCATATGTGTAGTTGATTTTTAAGTTTATTCAGTTTTGCAGGAACTGTTCTTAATTAAAGCAATTTGAGTATATATTTTATGTGGCGTTAATTAGGAATTGGTTTGTTAGTGGAAGTTAATAAGAAAACTAAAAGTATTTGGCATTATGTTTCACAAACTTTCACACCTGAGTTGTTCATAAATATGTGATTGAGGAGGATGCATATTTGTGAATGTAATGAATAGGATGAATAATTCAATGTGTTTGTGTGTGTATATGTGTATCTGTGTTTTAATGAATAGGTGAAGATTAAGGTTGTGATTTGATTGGGTTGAGATGTTGAATCTATAAATTTTGATTTGTCGTTTCTGTTTTGAAGTATGAAAGTGATATATAGGTGTTACAAAACTGAAATATGAACTGGGGTCTTGATGATTTATGTTCTTAAGTGATTAATTATTAATATGGATGTTTAAAGCAAATCAGACACTTTGGTGATAGAGATGAAGGTCATTAAACATGAAGTAGAACTTATGAAGTTTTAAATCAGCTTTAAATTATGCAGTGAATTGTTTTAAGTTTTAGGTGTTGTTTTAAGTTTTCCAGAATAATAAAAAAATATTCTTCCAATTGTTAATGAAGGGTAAAAATCTTAAAAAGGGGGGGCCTCAATGCTATGGAGTTACAACTCTGGAACACTTTTATAGGGTTCATTTGAGAAACTTATTCGCTGGAATGTATTTGTTTAAGTCATTTGCTCCTTGTTTACAACATTTGCAGAAATCTTTTGTTTGCTGCAGAAAGTCTCCAAAAGAAATTTGAGGAACTTTCCCTTTCCCTAGTGATAATGGTTGTTATTTTTTGTGAGAAGTTTGGCAAAACAAATTGTTATTTAATAGGATAGGAGTATATTTTAGGGTTTTTAAAGATTTTAACCCCCCACAGTAGAGGGAGAATATTCAATTTATAATTCTATCTGCTGCAGCTCTTTCACAGATAAGAAGAATAAGATAAGATTCCTACATAATTTCAATATTTTTATTTAAATTATATCCTGTCTAAATTTGATTATATGTTATCATCTGATCAGTTGTTTATTACTCATTGTGTCTTCTATTTTCTTGAAACTGAGCAGACCATCATTTGCTAATGGCTGATCATCGAAATGGAAATGCCCAACCTCCCAATGGAAAGGCTAGTGCTGCAGGAAGCTCTTATTCCATTGATCTAAATACATTTCAATCCCGATTAAAATCATTTTATTCGCATTGGGATGAACATAAAACAAATCTTTGGGGTTCTTCTGTCGCCATTGCGATAGCATGTCCTCCACCTTCAGATGATCTGAGATACTTGAAATCTACTGCTTTGAATTTATGGCTGCTTGGTTTTGAGTTTCCAGATACAATCATGGTCTTCATGAAGAAGCAGATTCACTTGTTATGCAGCCAAAAGAAGGCCTCCATACTAGAGACTGTAAGAAAACCAAGCAGAGAGGCAGTTGGTGCAGATATTATTATGCATATCAAGGCAAAGGATGATGATGGGGTTAATCAAATGGAAGCTATATTCCGTGCTATCCGTTCTAATTCAAAGGCTGATGGTTCTGATGTTCCTTCTATTGGATACATATCAAGAGAAGCTCCTGAAGGAAAACTACTTGAAATGTGGGCTGATAAACTGAAAAATACAGGTTTTCCACTTGTTGATGTGAGTAATGGGTTATCTAGCTTGTTTGCTGTTAAGAATAATGAGGAGCTAACATCAATTAAGAGAGCATCATACCTGGCAACAAGTGTGATGAAGAACTTTGTTGTTCCAAAGCTTGAGAATGTGATTGATGATGAGAAGAAAATTTCTCATTCTACGTTGATGGATGAGACTGAGAAAGCTATAATGGATCCTTCAAAAGCCAATTGTAAACTAAAGGCAGAGAATGTTGACATTTGTTATCCCCCAATTTTTCAGAGTGGCGGAGAGTTTGATCTCAGACCTAGTGCTGTTAGCAACGATGATTTGCTGTATTATGATTCTGCCAGTGTGATTATATGTGCTATTGGAGCTCGGTATAAGAGTTACTGCTCAAACATAGCTAGGACCTTCTTGATTGATGCAGAGCCTTTCCAGAGTAAGGCATATGAAGTTCTTCTGAAATCCCATGAAGCTGTCATTGGTTCCTTGAAGCCAGGGAAAAAGATCAGTGATGCATACATGGCTGCATTGTCTGTTGTGCAAAAGGATTCTCCTGAGTTGGTTTCTAATTTGACTAAATCTGCTGGGACAGGGATTGGCATTGAATTTCGCGAATCAGGTTTAAATATTAACTCTAAAAATGAGCAGTTAGTTAAAGAAGGCATGGTCTTCAATGTTACACTTGGATTTCAAAACTTGCAGAGTGAGAGCAATAAGCCAAAGAGTAAGACCTTTTCAATGCTTCTTGCGGACACAGTCATAATTGCCAAAGATAAGCCAGAAGTTGTAACTTCTGTTAGCTCTAAAGCTGTTAAGGATGTGGCTTATTCATTCAATGAGGATGAGGAAGAAGAGAGACCTAACAAAAAGGCTAAGGTTGATGCCACTGAGCCGGTCATGTCTAAAACAACTCTTAGATCAGACAACCATGAAATATCAAAGGAGGAGCTTCGAAGGCAACATCAGGCCGAACTTGCTCGCCAGAAAAATGAAGAAACTGCAAGGCGGCTTGCTGGAGGAGGAAATGAGGGAGGAGGAAACCGCGCTTCTGTGAAGACTTCAGCAGATCTGGTTGCCTACAAGAGCATAAATGACCTTCCCCCACCCAGAGATATGATGATTCAGATTGATCAAAAGCATGAGGCGATCCTTTTGCCTATAAATGGGAGTATGGTGCCTTTTCATGTGGCTTTCATTCGAACTGTTTCCAGCCAGCAGGACACCAATCGCAACTGCTACATCAGAATTATTTTTAATGTTCCTGGGACCCCTTTTAGTCCTCATGATGCAAACTCAACGAAGTTCCCTGGTTCTATATATTTAAAGGAGGCTTCGTTCCGGTCCAAGGATCCAAGGCACATAAGTGAGGTGGTGCAATCTATTAAAACACTGAGGCGGCAAGTTGTGGCCAGGGAGTCTGAGAGGGCCGAGAGAGCAACCTTGGTTACTCAAGAGAAACTACAGCTAGCCAATAATAGGTTTAAGCCTATTCGGTTGCCTGATCTATGGATTCGGCCTCCTTTTGGTGGACGGGGAAGGAAGATACCCGGTACACTTGAGGCTCATGTGAATGGATTTCGTTACTCAACCACTAGGCAAGATGAACGTGTAGATGTAATGTTTGCCAACATTAAGCATGCATTTTTTCAGCCAGCAGAAAATGAAATGATTACACTCTTGCATTTCCATCTGCACAACCATATTATGGTTGGCAACAAGAAAACCAAGGATGTTCAGTTTTATGTTGAGGTAATGGAGATGGTCCAGAATGTAGGAGGTGGAAAAAGATCTGCCTATGACCCTGATGAGCTTGAAGAAGAGCAGAGAGAAAGAGATAGGAAGAATAAAATCAATGTAGAATTTCAGAACTTTGTCGGTCGGGTCAATGATCTGTGGGGGCAACCTCAATTTAGTCGCCTTGATCTCGAGTTTGATCAACCTTTGAGAGAACTTGGCTTCACTGGGGTGCCTCATAAATCATCTGTATTTATTGTTCCTACTTCAGCCTGTCTTGTTGAACTGATTGAAACACCTTTCCTTGTTGTCACTCTTGGTGAGATTGAGATTGTTAATTTAGAAAGAGTTGGTCTTGGGCAAAAGAACTTTGATATGACTATAGTATTTAAGGATTTCAAGAGGGATGTCCTCAGGATTGATTCCATTCCTTCCTCGGCCCTTGATGGCATCAAGGAATGGCTTGATACAACAGATATAAAGTATTATGAGAGCAGGCTAAATCTGAATTGGCGACAGATACTGAAGACAATCACTGATGACCCACAGAGTTTCATAGAAGGTGGGGGTTGGGAGTTTCTGAATTTGGAGGCTACTGATTCAGAATCTGAGAATTCAGAGGAATCAGACAAAGGTTATGTGCCATCTGATGTTGAACCTGAGTCTGATTCTGAAGATGAGGCCTCTGATAGTGAATCACTAGTGGAGTCTGAGGACGAGGAAGAGGAAGATTCTGAGCAGGACTCTGAAGAAGAGAAGGGAAAGACATGGGAGGAGTTGGAGCGAGAAGCGAGCAATGCCGATAAGGAGAAAGGGGATGATTCTGATAGCGAGGAAGAGAGGAAAAGAAGGAAGATGAAAGCTTTTGGCAAGTCACGATCCAGTTTAAGTAGTGGCGGTCCAAAGAGAAAGCTAAGATAAACCATTAATTTTGTATGTTATTAGTTGTAACTGTTCTATTCTGTTGTCTATTTCAGCTAGTACTAAGCTGTTGCTATTAGAATCAGTACGTAAGAATGGAAGTTCCTTTTCATAGTAACTTGAGTTTTTCTTTTCATCATGTATCTCTATGCACTTAAGGAATTCTTAAATCCATTTTCTACTCATTCTGTTACATGGCTCTCACTTTTGGCAAACTATCAGAACCCACCCCATCTTGGACAACCTCTGAAGGTACAATTTTTCCTGAATTAATGAACTATCTTTTCTTTGTTCTTTAATTTTGATTTTGATCTTCTGGATGTACATTTGACAAATCTCATATCTCATGTCTATTGGATTACGTTTTTAACATTGTGATGAGTTTTCCAATCATCACTATATCTCTCGGCTTAGTCTAGTGGTAAATTTAATGTCAAATTGAAAATGCTACTCCCTGGATGTTCCAATGTTCATCTCTCGGTGACTTTTTCAGAGGTTTCAATATTCTGCTATATGAAATATGAACAGGGATTGGTCTTATGTCACTAGGAGTTAATAGTTATTCTGAGAAATCTCACATATTTGATGCTTGTTAATTTTTCATATGGAGAAAATCTTAATTCATCTTGTAGTTTGCAGTTGGCTACAGCCGAAGAGGATTGAAGAGACAAAGTTGCCAGAAGAAAATGTAGATAGTTTCACTGAATATCGTTTGTTCATTTGTTGGACCATAGTAAGTGTTTTGGCGTAGTTGCTTCTGCTGTCAGGCATGTGTTAGAAGACTCAATAGTGGACCTTAAGTGTTCAGATGTAGAACACAAATAAGTGGCTCAAATGTTTTGGCGTAGTTGCTTCTGCTGTCATGCATGTTGTTGAAGACTCAATAGTGGACCTCAAGTGTTCAGATGTAGAACACACATTAGTGGCTCAAATGTTTTAGAGTTAGGAATAATTAATCTTTTTTTGGCCAAAATGGGAATAGTTACGGATGTGGGTGTCCGTAATACAATACATATGTTTGTAAATACTGATCTCATATTGACTTACTCCACTTTTAAATCAAAGTGAGATAATGTGTTTCTTCTCTACCATATTACTATGATCACTACTACCGGTGAACATATTATCTCATCTTTGCACATTATCTCCAATTGTCAAAGGCGGTCACTCGTGAGAGAGCCGATCTCATCAACCTATACGACATACTACCTCCTGTCCTTAATATATGATCTAGTTGACTTTTTTTTGGAGAGATTAAGGTTGCAAAATATGTTATTAAATGATGACATATTTAATATATTTTTAGATTATCCATTAGTTTATGGGTAAAATAAACTAGTCTCCGGGAAAAATTAGGTAAATCAATTTCTAATTAACTTATTTTGCTTGTTTAGAATTTTTTAAAAAAGTTAACTATGTCTTATATTTAGGATCAGAGAGAATACTAAGCATTGTATACTATCACATACACATGTAAAGACATAATGAAGTATCTATTACTTCAAATCTTATGCATTCCAAAGGATTTCTCAAGTTACTCATATTTATCTTTGGCCATAGGCTTAACAAGAGGGACCTTGCATAAACATGTTTAACAAGAAGCTTTTGTGCTTAACATCTCACACATTTATCTTAATATTTTATTCATGAGCTAAAGTGCAAAAAAGCTCATGCAATTGTCACGAAGATGCAAAAATAGCCATGTAAAATTTTTTGGAGCAAAACTGTCCATCAAATTTCAAAAATAAGGCAAAAATGTCTATCGCAGCTAATTTCTTGACTTTTTGACGCATCATCGTCTGTCGATTCATCTCTCGATAAAGCACGTGGCAAACTTATGTGTTTATTTGCCATTGTGTGACGATGATGCGACAAGGATGATAAGTGAAAAAGTAAAAAAACTAAATGTGATGAGTATTTTTGCCCCAATTTTGAAATTTTGCAGTTTTGCTCCAAAAAATTTTGCATGACTATTTTTGCACCTTCGTGACAATTACATGAGCATTTTTGCACTTTAGCTCTTTATTCATTCTACAATAATTAGGTCTTCTATTCTAAGTAATGGTCGCAGTGATTGCACAATGCATTAACACTGGATTTGAAATTTCATTCAAATCGAAGATGTTCTTCTAGACACCCTTGACCATATAGTCATGTGCACTTACCATAATAAGTAGTTTGAATATGCACAATTATATGCTCTTTAAAGTATATATAAACACTTTTGTAGAGTCATAAAATGCTTCTAATAATTGTTGGACTAGTACTAACTTGTGTAAGTCCTACCACAATAGATATTTGATATTTATGTATAAAAAAAAAGATATTTGATATTTTATACACCATTATGTATATTAAGCTATCAACAACATTTACATGGGTACCTTTTTCCACTTTAAATTTAACTTTATTCAGTTAAGGAATATTTGTCAAGGCTCAAATTCATTATTGAAGTTATTAAAGTATCATTAGGATCACATTCATTCATATTGAATTGACTCAAGAATTTCCATAATGTAACTCTATTGAAACAGATAGTGAATTTTTCTTGAACTGCATCTTTAGATCTTAACTCCAGACTTGATTCTATCTTAAAGAGTCATTGTCATTTCATATTGTTATCTTCAATTCCTTCTAAAGAATAAGTAAGACAACTTATACAAAATTCTTCTATCATCCTCCCCCAAAGCAACTAAGAATACTATTATAAGTTAAGATCTCTTAGAAGCTCCCACTTATATGACAATGAAGGACTTTAAGATAAAGGACTTTAAGTTAAGTTCTCATATAGAGATATATTGAAATACCATGTGAGATAAGCTTAACCATTGTTTGAAAAACTCATCCACAATAAATATGATTAAATATGATTTCTTTCGATTCTTTTCAAACAAAATTCATTTTCTTCAACTTATGAAAATGTAACCATAATAAGCTTCGACCTACGATTATGAGATCTTGTAATTGGCCTTTATGGCTTACAGTCACAAAAACATATAATCTGACTTGTGTTAAAATGCACGTTGTATGTGGTTTTGGAAGTAACCCCTTTGGAGAGAACATGATTAAGTATAAAGTTTGCATCTCTCTTAAAGACAAAATCATACTTGATCTATCAAATATGCGTACTAATCCACCAAAGTGGTCTTGGTAACATTCTCCTCTAACTTTTGGTGGGTTAGCTCAAAATATTCTATACTTAACCATTTTTAAAAGCATATCATTATGCCCCTAGACAACTCCATCTTTGGATAGAGTGAGGGATCATTTAACTGAATAAAGATCCCTTTCTCATCACGGAACTCTTTGAAACTTATTATGAAAAATCTTATTTTTGTGTAAAATTCTTGAATTCTATACGCACTATGTTTACAACTTTATTTACTTATCGTTTAAAGCGCTTCTTGAGCTTTAGACAAGTAGATTTTTTAATAAACAAATTTCAAATTTTTTTTGGGATTTTCCCCTTCCTGTTCTAGACTACACAAAGTCTAGGACGGGACATGAGACAAAAACAAGGTTGTCTCATTCTCATCCTGCCTCATGAACAACCCTATCATTTTTCATAAATCATTCAGTGTGTAACCAAAATTGGTCAAACCAACTTGATCGTCTAAATGCAGATGCTCACTGAGACAAAAACGAAGCTCAAATAAATCATATTATTAATCAAACGACGATAGATAATATAATTCCATTGAACTTAAAGATAGGAAATAATAATCCAAGTATCAAGCTACAAATCCCGATCACTATTACAAATTTTAATCAATCCAAGTATCAAGCTACAAATCCCAATCACTATTCCCAAATCATTACAAAAAGCGCGTTGCGAGCAGCGCTTTTTTTCGCTAGTTTCTAGGATTTATAAACACTGGAAAGATATTATAGTGTTCATCACAAACACCTATAAAAACACTGTGGAAACGCGTTTTTCGGCGTTTATGCAAACGCCACAGTGTGGAAAAGCCATCGGAAATATAGAGGCATTTGTTACCTGTGTTTAATAAATAGCGGAAAAATAAAGTTATTTTAATATAATATGAACTTAAAGGCGGTTTTGAACCGCCGCTAAGTATTAGACAATTTATTAAAAAAAGTACTTAGCAATGGTTATGAACTGCTGCTAAATAAAGACAATTTCTTAAATAATCCTTCTTTTTTTATTACAATAAAGCACTAAACTCAGAGCATAATGAAAGGAGTGGATGCACAAGAGGGGGGGTGAATCGTGCTACCAAATAAAAATTAAACAATAAAACACAAGGATTTATACTGGTTCGGTCTACCTGACCTACGTCCAGTTCTCAACCACCCAGGTTGAGTTCCACTATCCCCAGGTTTTACAAACGGGTTCACCTGGAACCTTTACAACTGCAAGTTTTAGAACGGGATCACTTGCAACCTTACAACCACAAGTTTTACACCAGGTTTACTTGCAACCTTGCTGACTAACTCCCCCTTACAACCTGCAAGGGTTCAACCTTTACAAATAAAGGATTTTCTAAAACTTAGTTCTCTCTAAGAATGAATAATGTTACACATTTAAGTACAATGAATGCTCTTAATAAATGAAGAGACTTAACTACAAAGAGTACCAGATAGGTAGATGAAAAAAACTCTCAATGAGTTAAATGCTCTCTCGCTTTTCTGGGCAACTTTGAATGCTTGAAGGATATTCTCAGTTTCTCACTCTAGATTTCTTCAAGATGTCAAAGTTTTTCTTCATAAATGAAGATGAGCTTCTTTATATAGTCTTCAAGTATTCTCACTCTTGGTAGGTGACAAGGCCGTTTGAATTTAGCCGTTATTCCCTTGTTACCGTTGCTCATTAATGCTCCATTAATGCTCAGCAGGGTTGACTTTGCTTTATCTCTGAAAAGCAACTTTGACAACTCTGCTCTGCCAAAAAGCACTCTGACACTGCACTGCTGACGTTCTGACATTCTGTATGCTACCGGAAGCAATTCCACATCCGGAAGCAATATCACTCAGTGTGCTGCATTTGAATGTTAGTCTAGCAATATAAACACATAGTCACATGCAGTGGGAGTTTATTTAGTCTAAGGGAGTTCTCTTACTTCCGGAAGCAATTCCACATCCGGAAGCACTTCTACTGGACGTTGAGTTATGGCTTAGAGTTATACTCACTGTCGCTCGGTGTTGCCTAAGCCAACAGGCAACGCTAGTCACTAAGCATCCGGAAGCATTCCTGCATCCGGTTGCGTCCTAACTTAGTCTCAAAGATTTTATACTCTTAGACTGAGTTATGACTTAGTGTTATACTTGCTTCCGCTGGGGGATGTGTCATTCATCCGCGAGCGCTAGTCCTAATCCATCCGGAAGTAAATCCACATCCGGTTGTACTCTTACTTGGGGTTCTATATTAACCTAATTCTCTCTAAGTGTTTAGCTTGTTCTTTCATATCTTTGTCTTCATCAAAACTTAAGATTCTAACATTCTCCCCCTTTTTGATGATGACAAACTCAGTTATCTAATTATGTTCGTATTAAAGGAATTAATCAAATAAGAACGCACATATGAACTCAAAGGCAAACTTCATTAATAATAAAACAATTACATTTATAAACAGGAAGTTAGATACAAATATGCCAGATAACTATACATGAAAGAAAATATGAAAAAGGAGAAATTTCAAAGTTAAAATGCATGGAGGGTTTGGTTGGGGTTTATAGTTGGTGTCTCCTTTTCCTCTCCCTCTCCAACTGCCTCTGGTTACACTCTTCTTGCATTTTTGCTATCTGAGCATCCTTCTCACTCTGGTCAATCTGAGCAATCATTTCTTGAAGCTCTGCCTCGGCTTTCTCTCTTCTCAGTCTCTCAGACTCAATGGATGCATCAATAGCCCTCTTCAAGTCATTGACTGCAGTAAGCCAGCAAATTCTCCAAAAGGCGCGTCAGAGATAGGCATTGATCCAAAGGGATAATGGATGGCTTTGACCTTGACATTCCATACTGGATAGTTGGGGTGATCAGCCTGACTTGAAGTTGCTTTCCCTTTTCTCTTTACCTTGCCTTTCCCTTTCCTTTGAGCCTTAGCCCTCTTAGCATCCAGAACGAAGAATTGCTCTTGTGTGAGTCTATCAGTGTAACCAAAGCGCTCAAATTCTTCGGGAGTCATATCTTTCACCTCTAACTTAACTTCCACAAGTGGAGGAATTTCTTCTGGAGGCGCTTGGGTGGAGGACTGGGGCTCAGATGCTTCAACTACTTGAGATACCCTTTCTGACTCATGATTCTCAGAGTGACCATGAGGTTCCTCTTCACTCTCATAAGACTCAGCAGTACCAGCCCCCTTTTTGACACAGGACTTCTTCCTTGATCCGCTGTACTTTACTACTGAAGGAGGAAGAGGAGCAGAAGTTGGCTCAGAATGAGGGATTGGCTTGGCTATCACAATAGGTGGATGGTTTTGCCTCTTCAACCCATACTTCATCATAATCTCTTCAAGTATGTTTCGGCCAGGCCCAGAGGGAGGAGGCTCAGAAGATAAAGGCTCTGGCTCAGGTTCAGGCTCAGGCTGTGGGATCTCATCAGGTTGCTCAACCAATACCATTGCCCATTCTGACCTTTGCTTGTCAGAGCGCTGCTGTTGCATAAACCTAATGGCTTCCCCATGGATAAGACGTTCAGCACTACCCAATCTCTGAAGGTCCATGGCTCGGCGGAGGGCAGCAGCTATATCCTCATCTAGCCATAAAGAGGGTTGAGTTAGGATTTATCTCCCCCTTTTGGCGTCATCAATAAGGGCGAGGGCCAGGGAGGAAGGATTGGGTGAAGTGGAAGGTGGAGGATCAGGGCCAAATGCTCTGGGTGGTGATGTGTCAGGTGAGGAAGGGGGTTAGGTTTCTGGTGAAGGAGTGGGGCTAGGGAACCAGGAGGGATCTGTGAATAGGCCATCGAAGGGGTAGGTAGATGAATAAGGGGTGGAAGGTATGTTTGCCTCAGGTAACCTCTGAAGGCGGAGGTAATCTCTCAGATATATGTGACTGAGGGGGTGAATGGAAGTGTGGAAACCAAGGTGCTCGGCCAATCGGTTGGAATGGGTTGGGTTGGTGGATTGTGAGTGGTTGGGAGAGGTGTGAGGTGATGGTGATTGGCGAGGGGAGATTTGAGGTGAGTTCTGAGGGGTGTTGTGAGGTGATGGTTGATGGTCATTTCTGGGTGAAGGTGGAGGTGGAGCATTCTGTGGAGGTGGTTGAGGTTGGTCATTTGGTGGAGGTGGTGGAGGTTGGTCATTTTGTGGAGGTGGTGGAGGTGGGTCATTTGGTGGAGAATTAGATGAGGGAGGGTTTGAGGTGCCAGGTACAAGTATGGCAAGGATGAGGTCCAGCTTTGTTTCCACCTCATCGATCCGATCCTTCAGCCACTGAAGTCGCTCTCCAAACTCCGCTCGCAGAGGGGCCATCAAGGGATCTGGCAGCTTGAACAGGAGCTCTTCTCTTAGCTCATTCACTAGACCCTTCTGAGCAGCAGATACCCTTGGAGCATGGCTTGGGCCAGGATGAGAATCAACCTCTTGATCCCCTGCGCCAGATACAGAGGGAGCTGTTGTGTGTGAGGCACTCCCAGCTTGAGATCCTGAGCGAGTGGCCTTCGCTTTCCTATTGTACTTGATACCCATCTTGCTGATGTTTACTGCGCTTATGGGCAAGCATTTTACATTGTCAGCCTCCTCAGTAGATATGATCAGGAATTTCTCCAGGAGGAAGGCGATGACTGTTGGGTAGGGAAGATTGTCAGACTTCTTGTTTTCAATCCACCTGTGCAGCTCCAAACTAATCAACTGCCCAGGGTTAATCGGCTGCTGGGTGAGGAATCTGGGGAGCCAGGGGTTGTCAAGCTGAGTGAACTCGTTGAAGTTTCCCCCTTTGTGAGTCATCATCCGGTAGTAGATGTATTGGAGTACCCGGTTGGAGTCAGACATGCCAGACACCTTCTTTCCCTTGGTGTCATAGACTTTCTCAAGCTTCTCCTGGCTGAGTTTCTCAGGGTGTATCCACTCGTTCATATCTTCCTCAGTGACCCCAAGCAAGGCATTGATATCTCGCCAATTGAAACTTATGTCCCTCCCTCTCACTGTGGCCTTGAAATTGACTCTGCGGATGGTCTCTTTACCATTCACCATCCTGTACTTGGCTTTGGCTGTGAGCGACTGGCAGAACACCCTCAGCACATTGATGTTATACTCATTGTTGATCCCAGCCAGCACATATACTTCTAGAGATATACCCTCAAATGCGTAAACCCTAGTTCTTCAATTTTGTCCAGGTCGACGAACATTTCATAGGTGAAGTAGGGCTTTGCATTCTCAAATTTCCCAGAAACAGCCTCCAATGGTCCATCTCTGTATACGAGTGGATCATCCTCCTCTACCCGCTGCCTCTTAGATGAGGGTTCCTCACTGAACTGAACTCTCTTCGTCCCCTTTTTCTTAGAGTGTTGTTCATGATGTTGCCCAGAACGCCCCAAATGTTCTTGCTGTTCTTGAGATTTCCTAGATTTCCCAGAACGCGAATGCCCAGAATGCCCAGATTTTGACTTCGATTTCTTGGAAGTAGTGGCTATCTCAATGTTGGGTTAGATTCATGTGAGCCGGCCATTTTGTGTGGGTTTAGTAGGGTTTAAATGAGATGAAATGCAAAGAAGTGTAGAAGAAAAATATGAAGAAGATGAAGATGAACAGGATGAATATGAAGAACAAGATGAATAATGCGATGAATGGCTTCAGAGAGTTTTGGGTGAAAGAAATTTGTGCAAGTGAAAAGTGAAAAGGAAAAATGACTGTTGGTTCCTATTTATGCAATGTCACAACCGATGTAATGCACATAATGACTCTACATTGAAAACATGCGTTTGTTCATTGGGTAACGTAAACATTTAATTGGAACGGCGCACCTTTTGACACGTGGCTCTTCACACTGTCAGAGGGGGCACAACTTCCCATGGGGGAAGACGGAACGTTTGGTGAAGTGACATGTCTTTTACCCGACACTTGCGCTCCCGGTTGTTTTGAGTCATCACCCAGCGTCAGCAAAAGAGCATCCGGAAGTGGTTTTGCTTCCGGTTGGACTTACTTAAGATTTAACATTGGGGACCTGCAAAACTAAAGATTGGCACTCCGATGCCTAAGTTAGTATAGTTGCAGATTTTAATCAATTAAGCACAGGTTTATTTTGAAGAATTAAACTTCATTTGGGTTTACCATTCCCAAATCACCTCTTATAAAGGTAAATTGATCAACCCCCAGAGGCTTGGTGAAAATATCTGCAAGCTGATGCTGAGTGGGGACAAACTGCACCTTGACATCCTTCTTCTGAACATGATCTCTGATGAAGTGATGTCTGACGTCAATGTGCTTTGTCCTTGTGTGCTGAACAGGATTCTTGGCAAGGCTGATGGTGCTTGTGTTGTCACAAAGGATGGGAGCCTCAGGGAACTCCAGGCCAAGATCCCTCAGTTGATTCTTCAGCCACAACACTTGGGCACAACAGCTTGCGGCAGCAATGTATTCTGCCTCTGTGGATGATAAAGACATGCAGGTTTGCTTCTTGCTAGCCCAAGAGACCAGACAACCACCAAAGAAGGCGCATTGTCCACTGGTGCTCTTCCTATCAGTTTTATAACCTGCATGGTCAGCATCAGAATAAGCCCACAAAAACTCTTGGTTACCTCTGGGATACCAAAGACCAAGTTCTTGTGTTCCCTCAAGGTATCTTAAAATACGTTTAACACAAGTTAGATGTGACTCCTTGGGGTTGGCTTGAAATCTAGCACACATGCCTACACTAAATTGAATGTCAGGCCTGCTTGCCGTTAAATACAGCAGGGAACCTATCATTCCCCTGTACATGGGCAGGCTGACTGATCTTCCCTTTACATCAGCATCGAGTGCGGCAGTGGTGCTCATGGGAGTATCATACTCCTTGTACTTATCCATCCCAAACTTCTTGAGGAGCTCTCTGCAATACTTAGTTTGGGAGATGAAAATGCTTTGCTTAATTTGTAGGCCTAGGAAGAAAGTTAGTTCTCCCATCATTGACATCTCAAATTCTCTCTGCATAGTCTTAGAAAATTCTTCACAAAGTTTTTCATTAGTTGCCCCAAAAATAATATCATCGACATAAATCTGGACAATTAACATGTTTCTATCTCTGTGCAGAATAAACAGTGTATTATCTAGTTTGCCTCTTGAGAAACCCTTGCCCAGCAAAAAGCTGCTGAGTCTCTCATACCAAGCTCGAGGAGCTTGTTTCAGACCATACAAAGTTTTCTTTAGCCTATACACATGTTTAGGATGCTTGTGATCCTCAAAGCCAGGAGGTTGTTCAACATAGACCTCTTCTTTAATATAGCCATTAAGAAATGCACTCTTTACATCCATTTGATATAATTTAAAACCTTTCATGGATGCAAAGGCTAGAAGAATCCTTATTGATTCAAGTCTTGCGACTGGAGCAAAAGTTTCTTCATAGTCTATACCCTTTGGCTACCAATCTGGCTTTGTTTCTTGTTATATGACCAGTCTCATCCAGTTTGTTCTTGAAGACCCATTTGGTCCCAACTATGGATTGATGAGACGGCCTTGGGACTAGTTCCCAAACTTGGCTTCTTTCAAACTGGTTTAGCTCTTCCTGCATGGCGATAATCCAGTCACAGTCCTCAAGAGCTTGTTCAACTGAAGTTGGTTCGATCTGAGATAAGAAGGCTCCAAACTCAACTTCATTTTGAACCTGCCTTCTGGTTCTAACACCAGAAGAAACATCACCAAGCACTTAATCAAGAGGATGATCCCTGTGATGTCTCCTAGCTGTTGATAACTGTACCTCATCAGGCACCGTCTGCATTCTAGGTTCATCACTGGGTTCATCTTCTTCCTTGGGATTGCTTGTTGATATTTCTTTTGGTGGTGAAGATGATGGTGGTTTTTGAAAATTTAGTATCCCATCATCTTCTGTGGATTGTTCCCATGTAGGATTTTCATCAAATACAACATGCATTGATTCTTCTATAGTTCTAGTCCTCATGTTGTATACTCTATAAGCCTTACTCCTAAGGGAATACCCTATGAATACACCTATATCAGCTTTTGGATCAAACTTACCCAGATTTACCTTTCCATTGTTATGCACATAGCATTTTGATCCAAAGATTCTGAGGTGGCTGATGTTGGGCTTTCTGCCTTTATACAGCTCATAGGGAGTCTTGTCTAAGCCCTTGCGAACATAGGCTCTGTTAGAGATGTAGCAAGCAGTGCTCATAGCGTCCGCCCAGAACACTTGAGAAACCTCTTTCTCATTGAGCATGCTCCTGGCCATCTCAGTCAGAACCCTGTTCTTCCTCTCGACCACACCATTTTGCTGAAGAGTTCTGGGAGCTGAGAAGTTGTGATCAATGCCATTCTGCTCACACAGCTCTGAGAAATTGTGATTCTCAAACTCTCCTCCATGGTCTGTCCTTATGGCAGCGATCTTGAGATCTCTCTCATTCTGCACTTTCTTAGCCAGGACAACAAAGGCATCAAAAGCATCTTGCTTAGAGGCAAGAAACATTGTCCAAGTGAACCTAGAATAGTCATCCACCACAACTAGAGCATACAGGTTTTCACCCAATCTCTTCACTCTTGCTGGCCCAACCAAATCCATGTGGATTAGTTCCAAGGGCCTGCTGGTGGAGACTCTCTTCTTGGCTTTAAACGAGGACTTTGTTTGCTTCCCTCGTTGGCAGGATTCACAAATATAGTCATGCTTAACCTTAAAAGATGAAATCCCTATAGCTAGCTCTTTCTTAATCAGCATGTCAAGTTGAGTAAAGTTAACATGCGCTAGCCTTTTATGTCAAAGCCAACTATTCTCTTCACTAGATATTAAACATTTTTCATCTAGTTGTTGACATAAATCTAGAGTGTATAGGTTTCCATTTCTATTGGCCTTAAGTTTGCATTTTAGGTTGGCCTTATCTAGGTTCAGATCATGCTTGTCTATTATCATGCACTCATGTGAATCAAAGATTACCCAATTTCCTTTGTCAGTGCTCTGGCTCACGCTCAGCAGGTTGTGACAGAGACCATCCACCAGATAGACGTCTTTAACTGGTCCAACTTCTCCAACTCCGGTGATCTTTCCACTCTGATTTCCTTCAAAGGTTACTGTGGTTCCATCTTTGATCACCAAGGATTTAAATTTGTCTCGGTTTCCAGTCATATGTCTCGAGCATCCGCTATCAATGTACCATTTTCTATTCTTGGATGCTTTGAGACACACCTGCAAGAATCAGACAAGCTTAGGTACCCAACCTTTATTGGGTCCTCTGTCATTAGTTCCCAGAGCCCTTGGTCCAGTGTTGGTCTTGATCTTGGGCTTATGATTAATTTGTGCCTCTGGCCTAGTGTGGGCTCTAGGCTCTTGGGCTTTCCTTGAGGATTGTTTCCAGGCTCTGGATCTCTGTCCTCCCTTAGTTTCTTTTCTTGGGGGAGGATCCTTTGTAGCCTTGGTTCCTTTTGGGACCCACTTACAGGAGCTGTTGGCTCCATGCTTCTTAGCATTACAGGTGGACGTAGAATGTCCCTTCCTGTTACAATAATTACAGAAGCTAAAAGGTGTGGAGCTGTGATCAGTGGATTTATGAAAGAATCTTAAGTAAGGCTTCACTTTTGGTTCCACCCACTTTTTCCCTTTAGGTTTGTAGCCTAATCCAGTCTTGTCCCTATATGCCCTCTGATTCATTAGAATAATGTTTAACATTTCAGATCCATTAGTAAACTTCTGTAGGGCATTTTGCAGTCTATCTCTCTCACCTGAGATTTTGCTGCAGTTAGAGCAGCTCTCTAATGTCGAGGCTTTGGGTTCTGCTTGGGGAGAACCCTTGCCATCCGCTACCGGAAGCTTTTTGGCTTCCGCTAGCTCCTCACTCAGTGAGTCCACCTTGGACTCAAGTGATTCCTTTTTAATTTTCAATACTTTATGGGCTTTACATAAGCGCAAAAATTCTTCATGGACCTCATTATATGCTTCTTGTAGTTCAGGGAAAGTTACCTCACTGTCCTCCTGGATGGAATCAAATTCTGAGGATGCTTCCTCATCATCTTCTCTGGCAACGAGACAGAGGTTGACAACCTCTTCCTCATCACTTGATTCCTCATCAGAACTATTCACCTAGATAGAGGACACAAAGGCTTTTCTTTTGTCCTTCCCTTTTGATCTCTACAAGCTTGGGCACTCAACTTTGAAGTGGCCAGACTTCTTACACTCAAAACACACTGGGGCCCTTTCCTTCTTATATCCTTTCTTCTGGCTGGATTCACCTTTCTGAAAGCCTCCTTTCTTCTTGAAGAACTTTCTGAACTTTCTTACCATCATAGCCATCTCCTCATCATCGATGTCCTTCTCATCATCATCATCATTATCATCATTCCTCTCAATGCTGGGAGCAACAAGAGCAAGGTTCTTGGCTTTAGCTGTAGCTTGAGGAGCTCTCTGAGCCAACATGGTTGGTTCATATTCAGCCAGAGAACCAAACAAGGCAGTGATGGAACTGGTTGATTCTCCCTGGACTTCCTGCAAGATGGTAACTTTGGTGATCCAGTCACCTTTCAAAACTTTTAGAATCTTGCTGACTTGTTCTTCCTCAGGAATGTCCTTTCCCAAAGAGGCCAAGTTATTAATAAGATGGGTGAACCTGAGCTCCAGCTCTCTGATTGGTTCAGTTGGCCTAAGCATGGCAAATTTGTGAAACTCCTCAACCAGCATCTCGACCCGTCTAGCCTTCACTCCCTTGGTTCCAGAATGAGTAGCCTCAAGAGCCTCCCACATATCCTTCGCTGTTTTGTGGTGGCTGATCCTGTGGAACTCCTTAGGACTAAGGGCGCATTGAATGTAGTGCATGACCCTGTAGTTTAGCTGTACTAGAGCATAATCTTCATTGGTGAATCTGGATCGCTGCTTTACAAGACCTTCATCATCTAGAGGGACGTGATTCCCATGCTCGATCACATCCCAGAGGCGAATGTCGCAAGATTTGATGTAGGTCTCCATTCTGAACTTCCAGAATGGATAGTTGTAGCCATCAAAGCCAGGAGGCTTGTTTGGCTGAATAGCAACATCGGGTAAGGAATTATCTGCATCCATTACTAGATCTTTTCTTTCTAGATTCGTTGGAATCAAGTCAGAAAGACCTGCTCTGATACCAAATGAAAGGAGTGGATGCACAAGAGGGGGGTGAATTGTGCTACGAAATAAAAATTAAACAATATAACACAAGGATTTATACTGGTTCGGTCTACCTGACCTACGTCCAGTTCTCAACCACCCAGGTTGAGTTCCACTATCCTCAAGTTTTACAAACGGGTTCACCTGGAACCTTTACAACCGCAAGTTTTAGAACGGGATCACTTGCAACCTTACAACCACAAGTTTTACACCAGGTTTACTTGCAACCTTGCTGACTAACTCCCCCTTACAACCTGCAAGGGTTCAACCTTTACAAATAAAGGATTTTCTAAAACTTAGTTCTCTCTTAGAACGAATAATGTTACACACTTAAGTACAATGAATGCTCTTAATAAATGAAGAGACTTAACTACAAAGAGTACCAGATAGGTAGATGAAAAGAACTCTCAATGAGTTAAATGCTCTCTCGCTTTTCTGGGCAGCTCTGAATGCTTGAATGATATTCTCAGTTTCTCACTCTATATTTCTTAAAGATGTCAAAGTTTTTCTTCATAAATGAAGATGAGCTTCTTTATATAGTCTTCAAGTATTCTCACTCTTGGTAGGTGACAAGGCCGTTTGAATTTAGCCGTTATTCCCCTGTTACCGTTGCTCATTAATGCTCCATTAATGCTCAGCAGGGTTGACTTTGCTTTATCTCTGAAAAGCAACTCTGACAACTCTGCTCTGCCAAAAAGCACTCTGACACTGCACTGCTGACGTTCCGACATTCTGTATGCTACCGGAAGCAATTCCACATCCGGAAGCAACATCACTCAGTGTGCTGCATTTGAACGTTAGTCTAGCAATATAAACACATAGTCACATGCAGTGGGAGTTCATTTAGTCTAAGGGAGCTCTCTTACTTCCGGAAGCAATTCCACATCCGGAAGCACTTCTACTGGACGTTGAGTTATGGCTTAGAGTTATACTAAGTGTCGCTCGGTGTTGCCTAAGCCAACAGGCAGCGCTAGTCACTAAGCATCCGGAAGCATTCTTGCATCCGGTTGCGTCCTAACTTAGTCTCAAGGATTTTATACTCTTAGACTGAGTTATGACTTAGTGTTATACTTGCTTCCGCTGGGGGATGAGTCATTCATCCGCAAGCGCTAGTCCTAGTCCATCCGGAAGTAAATCCACATCCGGTTGTACTCTTACTTGGGGTTCTATATTAACCTAATTCTCTCTAAGTGTTTAGCTTGTTCTTTCATATCTTTGTCTTCATCAAAACTTAAGATTCTAACACATAATATGTGTCATCTCTTGTCTAACTTTAGCAGCAACATGAGCAAACACTTCCTTAAACTGCACAACTCCAACACCCACTGTCAGCGCATATCTTGCGAGCAAGTTAGCAACACTGTTCCTCTCTCGATTACGTCACAATATTTGGACATCTCATGCACGCCTACACAAAGTCAGCAACACTGTTCCTCTCTCGATTAAAAATAATCCTTCTTTTTAACACCTTAATTTAACTCTTAAAGCATTGAATAAAGGTGTTAAATAGAAGCATATAATTTTAAGATGTCATTAGAAAAAAATCATATGAGAAAACAAAGCATATACAAATTGATCTGTGCAAAGAAAATTAAACAAAATGAGATCATTGACATCTGATAAAAAAAGATCAAACATAAAATTATAATTAGAATAAATAAAATAATAAAACATATAATTAAATATAATAATTAATGATCAAACTAACCTTGACTGAGGCATATGCAATCATTGAAAAAATAATTAAACACACATTTAAAAACAATAGAAGAGAGAAAGACAAAGAATAAAAGAAAGAAGATAGAGAGAAGAAGAGAAGTGGCACATTTCAATGGAGGAGAGGTATTTATAAGCGAGTTTCCTACTTAAGAGCGTTTAGTAAACACGAATATGTCTAGGTTTAATTTAGGGATGTTTATTAAACGCTGCCATGTGGAATATAATAAAGGGTTAAGGTGCATTTTTAGTACTCTAAAATATAGCAAAGTGCACATAGCATAATATACAATATTGTGGTCCATTTGTGATAACCAAGAATTATTTTCGTGGCTTATTTAGTAACGACGTTAAATAAGTTAAGTTTGACCGTTATGTGTCAAATTTTGACCGTTAAATTGTGGGGTAAAGGAGCATTTTCAGTACTCTAGAATATAGAAGGAGCATCAAACATAATATGCAATATTTAAACACCATAAACAACTAAATCACAATATTATTCAAAGTGTCAAATAATTAAACACTACAAAGTTATAAAGATCCATAGAATATCCTAATATCATGCATGTATAAACAAATAAGTCACTAGTATTTTACATATATAAAAAAGTAAGCAAAGAATCATAAACTAAATAGGTTGGCTTTACTGAGTTAAAACAGGTTGGTCATACTGGCTCGACCCGAATTAAAATGGGTTGGTCATACTGGCTCGACCCGAATTAATGGTTCTATGATGTAATAGAAGAAGAGTTAATTTTATCTTATTACATAGTTATAAACTTAAAATAAATGTTCATTAAATTGTCATTTCAACATTCATATATTATATCATTATGTCACATCAGATTTTATCTTACAAAAGTGAGTTTTAGCTAACAAATTACTAGATAAATAATGAAAATAATTCTTGGTTATCATAAATGGACTAAAATATTGTATATTATGTTTGGTGCTCCTACTATATTCTAGAGTACTGAAAATGCTCCTTTACCCCATAATTTAACGGTCAAAATTTGACACATAACGGTCAAACTTGACTTATTTAACGTCGTTACTAAATAAGCCACGAAAATAATTATTGGATATCACAAATGGACCACAATATTGTATATTACGCTAGGTGCACTTTGCTATATTCTAGAGTACTAAAAATGCACCTTAACCCTATAATAAACAAATATAATTGAATGAGTGTTTTTACATATAGCGGCATTTTCGCGAAGTGCTGCTATGTAAATTATAACATAAATAATGTACTCTTAGCGGCAGTTTAAAAATACCGTCATGTTAAAAATAAAATAAAATAACATTTTGGCGTTTTATTAAGTGTTGCTATGTAATTATATAATAATTATTTTACGAGAATCATTTCATAAAATTAATAAATAAATATATTATTTAATAACTTTTAATATTTAGTGGCGCTTATATACGAAAACTTTGTTATGTGTAAATTTATCATTTAAAAAAATTATAAAAGAGTTTCCAGCTTTTACCTAAATGCTTGAAAACCTATTTTTTTTTAAAAAAAATACCACATGACGGCATTTCATAAGTGGTACTATATATTCAATTTTTTTGAAAAAAGTATAAATGCTTTTTCGGCATTAGCTAAAAGCTGAAAAGCCTATTTTTTTTTTGAAAAATACCACATGGCGGCGATTTATAAGGCTGCTATGTATTCAATTTTTTTAAACAAAAAATATAGATGAATTTCCAGTGTTTACCTAAACTTCAGAAAAACATATTTATTTTAAAAAAAAATACCACATGACAATGTTTCATAAGCACCACATTTTTTAAAACAAAGACTTTTCTGACATTTATTGAATCGCGCGAAAGCCTTTTTACGAACAAAATACTACTTAGCGGTGTTTATGATCGCCTCCATTGTTTACTTTTTTCATTTTAAAAAATATTTATATAAAATTTTTTCGACATTTATAAACTCTATCATGTTGTGTTGGATTTGTCTTTTTAAAAAAAGTAGTTTTGGCCTATACATATACACCAGAAAGTAGAGCCTTGTAAAGTAAATAATAATGTGGCTGAGTATCGGCGATTAGTAAACGTCGTTAAGCTTAAAAATTATCTTTTCAAAAAATTATGGTTACTTCATCCATTCCAATGTTTATATTGACTATAAATGTGATAAAGTAACCACGACAATTTTGGCGTGAGCTTCACACCATTTTCGCCATGGTTGCAATCTTACTTTTGTCGCATTTTGACTATAACTGCCTTTATTAGCAGTGTTTTTGGTTAAAACGCGAGATCGTTATCATGGCTAAGCTACAAGGTTTTTTGTGGTGAATGGTTAACAGACTGATTTGGGCCATTTTTGCAATTTCTAGAAGTTTTGGGTCACTTTTCTATAACTTTCTGGAAGTTCTTCACCTGTTCAGAGTTTGGGCCATTTGTTGTAATTTCTGCTAAATCTCTAAAAGAGCAATTTCAGAGGCTTTTCTTTATTTTCTACAAGGAAAAAAAAGCACTATGTAATACTCCCTCCGTTCCTAAATATAGGACCTAGATGATTTTTTTGAAAAATCCTAAAAAAACAAAAAATAAGTTAATTATAAATTGATTAACCTAATTTTTTCTCTTAAACTAATTTATTTTACCTATAAGCTAATGGATAATTTAAAAAGATATCAAATATGTCATCATTTAATAACCTATTTCGCAACCTTAATCTTTCCAAAAAAAAGTTATCTAGGTCTTATATTTAGGAACGGAGGGAGTAGCTTTTATCCCAAAAATCTATCACTCAAGATAATCAATGAACTCTTATTTGTCTTTTTTCACACAAAATCATCTTTATTTCAATTTAACTCATAATAAATTCATTTTTGCTCAATATTAATGATATAGTCCCTCAATAAGATACACAATACCATGATATAATAGGAATTTATCACTCTCTCACTGGACTCCATTGGTCTTTTCAATAGTCTCCATCGCCCCTTCTTGTTGCTTTAACCTCAAGGTGATGTTAGAAAGCAACTAGGTTTTGATGATTTCTCCTTACTTTCTTTTGATCCCCTTTTCCTAGGAACATGACGTTGGTGACTTCCTTCATAGAAATCCTAGTCCCCATTTCTGGTTTCTCCTTCTTAAAGTCAACTTCGTCAACGTTCAAAACTACGAATCTCAAAGACCCAAAAGTTAAATCAACTTTGACAGTTCGGTTTGTAACTTTCACAAGTTGCTTTCTAACGTCACCTTAAGGGTTGTCTTGATTTTGGGGTCTTTTCCCTCCCAGCATCATGTACAATCTTCTACGAACCATACTTTTTCTACGGTACCACCTACCCCTGCAGTGGTTGAATTAAAGCTCTACCTTCCTCATTGGTCGTTTGGGTATTTTTGCCAGATTTTGGCCTTGTTTTCCTATTTGTTGGCATTGTTCTTTGTTGTGGCCATATTGGCAACAAGTGTAACTATTTTGATAATGTCCTTCGTATTCAATCTTCAGAGTATTTCCATCCACGATGTCGAGTGACAGGAGTGGGGCATTGAGGTCTACTTCTACAAAGATTGAGAGTACATTTTCAATTTTATCTCAACTACCTTCATTAGTTTACCAATTTTATTACCTAGAATATAGAAGGAATTCTTTTCGTAGTAGTCTCCCGGCAATCCAGGTAGTTTTACCCATATTGCTATTGATAGAATCTTTTCGCTCCAAGGGTTGTAGTTCCCTTCAATGTCTGAATGGTTAGGTAATGATTGTAGATAAGCCATGAGCCACCTTCTAGTGCAAAAATAATATCACTTCTGTCTTGAAAAGCTAACTATCATATTATCCATTCCCAATGTCAAATAACTCAACCTTCCCATTCTTGCCCCAAAGGAGTTGAAATCTCTTCCTCAGGTACATGAACCCTATTGACCCTCCCAAGATCTTGATGATCAGTACGTTGGCCCACCTCTTCTCCAATATATTTTTCTCCTCTTTAGTAAATTCAATAATCGGCCCCATATTAGAATCTGATGTCGTTACCCAGCTTTATATCCTCTTCAATCGCATCTTTGAAGTTACTTACCATCCCATTCTTTTCCATGAACACATCTGTTTCTTCATTCCTCTGGAATCGAGTATTCACCCTTAGAGTTTCTTTATATGATAGGGGTGAGGTCACTTTCTCAGATGCCCCTTCCTTTTGCATCCATTCTTCTTCTCTAGTTACCAGTAATACTGTTCTAGAAAACTCACCCACGTTTTTAGGAGTCTTGCCTATGTTTTCATCTGTTTTGTTTGTCTCCTATTGAAATATCTCTTCCGCAAGCTGCTACAGAACTTGACCTACTCCTTCCACTTCGTTTGTGCTTGGAACCATACTCATTGTATTGCCTTCTTGGGTTTCAGTTTCCTTAGTTCCATCTATAGGATGGTCCAAAGGGATTTTTTGATGTAATTTTCTATAAATAACTCTCATAGAAATGCTCTGTACTGTGCTCTCGTGATCTTGCTAGCATTTGTTCTCTCACTCTATCTCTTATTCACGCTTAAAGTAAAATCTTTCTTTGCTTTAAGGCACCTATTAGATGATGAGGACTTAGCAATTGCCTCTGCTTCCGAGGTATTCTTGCCCCCAAGTGCATATTTCATTAGTATTTGTTTTGCCATACCTTTTATTTATGTAATAAGTAACCATTGGAGAATTATTAAGTAGATCATATCGGATTTGGTTTACCTCATAGCTATGTTCGGCTATAGTCCCAACTCCCAACTCCAGGCAATAATTACCACTTTGACTATAATTATTTTTTTCTCTTTTAAACTGAACTTTGGCCATATTTAAGAGCATTTACATCTTCAGCAAAAAAGATTTTGCACTTCCATTTTCCGATTCAACAATCTTATGAATAATTCCCAAAATTCGAAATCTTCACTCTCATTAATGCATTCTTGCGACCATTGAAAGGTCAACACAGAGAAATAAAAGTTCTAATTCCAAACTCATTAGTTGGATGAGGGGTTAAGGTGCAAATTTACCAACAAACTATTACCAGAAGTGCACTAAGCACAATTGTCTAATAAAATGTGCAAATTTACCAACAAACTTTTATCAGAAGTGCACTCAGCACAATCGACTAATAAAAAGTGTATATTTACCAATAAACTATTACCAAGAGTTCAACCAGCACAATTGACTATAAGGTGTAGATCTACCACCAACATTTTATGCATGTAAGGACAGATTTACCAATATCGTCTTTTTTACTCCTATTGATTGTTAAATTTTAAATAACATGGAGAATTGACCCATTTATTAATGTCTATATACATATTAATGATAAATAAAAGTAACAATTACATTTTTTAAAGATAATAGATACTTTAAAGTCCCAAAATCAAAATGACAGATGAACCTTTAAACTCTAATTTATGAATCATAGCGCATGATGGTTCGTTCATGAGATCGAGTTGGTAAAACCTAAGCTAAACTCAACACCATATACGAAATATGAGTATTTTAAGGATGGTGATTCATACATAATGTGGTGTGTTGGGTGTGAGAACACAGCTAACGAATGTCACCTCAAAATAGACAGTATCGGTAAATCTGCCCTTGCATGAAATGGTGGTTGGTAGATCTTGAAATACAAACTATCTTGGTAATAGTCTGTTGGGTGTGAGGACGCAGCTAACAGATGTTACTTCAAATTAAACTCTTATCTTGGTAATATGTTTTAATTTAGGTGCAAAAAAAAAATAATTGTGCTAGTTGTACTCTTGATAATAGTCTATTGATAAATATACACTTTTTATTAGTCAATTGTACTAGATGCACTTATGGTAATAGCCTGTTGGTAAACATGCACTTCTGCTAATAGTTTGTTGATAAATTTGCACATTTTATTAGTCAATTTTGTTGAGTGCACTTCTGGTAATAATCTATTGGTAATTTGCACCTTAACCCGTGAATGAGACAACAATATTTTCTCATGAGCAAAAACGAAATCTAGACCGTTGATTGATTAAATGAACAACAACATATCCAAGCTTAGCCCAAACCGGTGACCATGGTCAACTGTCGGGTTGGGAATTAGGATAGTGGGGAACGTTAACGTTGCTATGCCATTTCCTACCTACTTTTCCTATTCATGAGCTACAAACTAGAAACAAATAAAGAAGTATACCCTCAATTCAAATTTAAATACTTGTTGACTTGTTGTGCCATTTCCTATCTACTTTTCCTACTGATCAGCTACAAATCAGAAATAAGGTGGGTGTGTGGTTGAGTGGCAAGGACTCATTCACCTTTAATCAATTGTCTGAGGTTCGATTCCTGGGGTTGGGTATGGAGAAACATTAAATCTCCCAGGCCAGCTGTCTCACTCTTTGAGGTGCCTACAAATCAGCGGAAGATTATTCTCTCAATTGTGGAGTGAGGGATACCTTGATCATGAATAAAAAAAAAAAAAAAGCTACAAATCAGAAATAAAAAAGAAAAAAGAAAGAGAGTAAAGTATTAAATGTTATGTTGGTCCAAAAACAAATTCTAATTTAAATGCTTCTTGTGCCATTTCCTTTTCCTACCTACTTTTCCTACTCCTTGTTTCAGCAATGGATGAATCCGCCATACTCTCCGATCAACTCATCGTCGACGGCGTAGAGACGCCGGCGGCTTTCCTAACCGACGGCACATTGCGGTTTCCCGGTGGAGCTCGCAAGAGTTTGCGTGTTGATAGAGAGGTTCTCGGCTTCGTCACTGATGACGTCAGCATCACAATAAAAGCCGTCGTGGAATCCGAGGGTGGCTGCTGCGGTGGAAGTAGTAGATTGGTTCGAAAGGATTTTGTGCTTCAGCCTCTGTCCCAGGAATCGCTGAGGCTTTGGTGTCTTAAGCTTCGTGAATACATTGATTCTCTTTGTAAGCATTTCATGATTTTTCTCGCCTTTGTTTTAGAAATATGATTGCCTTATTTTATTAGTTTAAGGTGCTAGTTGATGAGTTAGTTAAAATAACAGGAGTATTGTGCTAAAAAAAGTTAGTTAAAACCTCCTTCTAAATATAAGACCTATTTACCTATATTATACTACATACTTTAATTAATATAATATCACTTTTCCTATTTTGATGAGATTGAAATGTTAGTTAAGTTAGTTATTATTACATGATATTACCAATTTGCCCAAATTGTTTTGCTTATTGTTGATAAGTATTATGAGGCTAATTTGGAAAAAAGTTGGGAAAAATTAGAAAGTGATCTTATATTTATGAACTAATTGAAATGTGAAAGTGTCTTATATTTAGGAACCGAGGGAGTATTAGTTAAGTTACTTAAAATCACGTAATGTTACCTAAACACCATAACATTCTAACTTTATTCTCATGGTACATCTTTTGATTGTTTAATTATTGAGGAGTATCAATTGAGATAATTTGGAGATTGTTAAGGTTTGTTGTAAATATGTGTAGTTAGAGTTTAGTAAATAGTTGGCCTTATTGGGCCTTATTCCCTTTGGGCTTCTTATTACCTATATAATGTAATCACACATTCTTCATTGAATAAGATTATTATTTTTCTTCTCCTTTTTTGTACATGGTATCAGAGCATAGGCTCTTTAGGGTTTGTGATTTTTCGTTTCTGGCCGCCTGAGTCCGGGTACTGTTCACGTGAACAGTGAACGAAGGAGATTTCGGCCGATCTGTGCTCTTCTGGACCTCACCTCGTGACACGCGCCACCTCAACGGGTGCGCACCGCGACGGCGAACAAACCCCAGCCGGCCGCTCCGCCATCAGAGTTGCCACGCGCCGCCGTCTCTGATCTACGCGCCGCCGGAGTCTGCCGCTTTCCACCGCCGAGAGTTCGCCGTCCGTTTCTGATCTGTTTCTGGTCTTCATTTGGCCGTTTGGAGCCCCTGGTGAGGCTATTTGGTTGTTGCCTTCTTGTTTGTTGGAATTTCTTTGGATTTCCTTTTTTGAAGCTTTATTGTCTTCAATGGCTGAAGGAAAGGTGGCTGTTCTGTCTGATAGTGTTCCTGTAATTAGTAAAATTTCTGAGCACAAGTTAACTCCTAAGAATTACCATGATTGGAACAAGACAATTCGATTGTATTTGTTGAGTATTGGGAAAGAGGGTCATTTGACTGAGACTCCTCCAACCGATGATTCTAGTAAGACATGGATTAGAGATGATGCACGTTTGTTCTTGCAAGTTCAGAATTCTATTGATAGTGACATACTTCCTTCTTTGACTCATTGCTCTTATGTGAAGGAGCTCATGGAATACTTAGAGTTTCTATTCTCTGGTAAAGAAAATATTTCACGCATCTATGAGGTGTGCAAAGCCTTTTTCAATCCTCAGAAGCAGGAGCAGGACCCTTCATTGACCTCTTATTATATGAATTTTATTCAGATTTATGGGGAGTTGAAGCAATTAATGCCTCTAACGCCTGATGTTAAGGTGCAGGCGTCTCAACAGGAAAAGTTAGCAATCATGAGCTTTCTTCATGGTCTTCCTAAAGGTTATGAGACAGTTCGGTCTCAAATTTTATCTAGTGATACTCTTGCTTCCCTTCCAGAGGTTTACTCTTATGTTCTACGTGTTGAAGTTGACTCTCTCCATCCTCATCTGTTCCTATTGCTCCTGCTAGCGCCCTTGCTAGTCGTGGTTCGTGGGATAATAAGGATAATCGTGGACCACCTACTTGGAACTCATCTAAGTCAGGGGGAGCTTCATCTGACTCCAGTACTATTACCTGTTACTACTGTAAAGAGTCGGGTCACACAAAGCGTAATTGTCGTAAGCTCCAGAACAAACTGAAGCGAATAGGATCTGCACATGTAGCATCTTCTACTGAAGAAGTTACTATTTCAGCAGCTGAGTATGCCAAGTTGATGGCTAAATACAAGGAATCCATGGCTCTATCTGCTTCACCAGTTCCTACTGATACAGGTAATAATGCCACTTGTCTGGTCTCTTCTTCCTCCAAGTGGATCATCGATTCAGGTGCCACTGATCATATGACAGGTAACCATCATCTTTTCTCCTCTTATGCTCCGTACGCCAATCCCTCTAGAATCACGATTGCAAATGGATCTAATTCTTGTGTTATTGGTTCTGGCTCTGTTCATCCAACTCCATCTATTCACTTATCATCTGTTTTAAATGTGTCTGACCTTGCCTTTAATCTCCTCTCTCCTAGTAAACTAACACAACAACTAAATTGCTTTATCTCACTCTTTCCTAATTATTGTTTGATTCAGGATCTTACGACGAAGCAGATAATTGGTAGAGGTTACGAGTCTGGAGGCCATTACTTTCTTGATGATCGAGTGCATCGTTCGGTTGCTTGTCCTGTCGACTCCACCCCATTTGAAGTGCATTGTCGTTTGGGTCATTTGTCTTTAGCATCTTTAAAGAAACTTTATCCACATTTTAATTCAGTGTCTACTTTAGAATGTGAGTCATGTCAGTTTGCCAAACATCATCGCCTTCCACATGTGTCTCGAGTCAATAAACGGGTTGCGTCCCCTTTTGAGTTGGTTCATTCTGATGTTTGGGGTCCGTGTCATATTGAATCCAAATCTGGTTTCAAGTACTTTGTAACATTTGTTGATGATTATTCTCGTACTACTTGGCTATATTTAATGAAAAATCGTTCTGAAGTACTTTCACATTTTTCTCATTTTTGTTCTGAAATTCGAACTCAATTTGGTGTTTCTATTTGCACTTTGCGTAGTGATAATGCTAAGGAATACTTTTCCTCAAACTTTCTGAACTTCATGCTTGAAAAAGGTATAATCCATGAATCCTCTTGTGTTGATACTCCAGCTCAAAATGGTGTTGCTGAACGGAAAAATCGTCACTTACTTGAAGTAGCTCGTGCACTAATGTTTCAAATGAATGTCCCTAAACCTTTTTGGGCAAACGTTATTTCTACGGCTTGTTTTTTTGATCAATCGCATGCCTTCCGCCGTTCTTGATGGAAATATTCATTTTTCAACAATTTTTCCTTCCAAACCTCTGTTTCATCTTGATCCAAAGATCTTTGGTTGTGTTTGTTTTGTTCGTGATGTTCGGCCGACTATTTCTAAGTTGGATCCTAAGGCATTAAAGTGTGTTTTTCTTGGATACTCAAGGTTTCAAAAGGGATATACTTGCTTTTCTCCTACTCTAAATCGTTATTTGGTATCTTCTGATGTTACCTTTCACGAGTTCACCCCTTTTTTTCCCATGGCATCTTCCCCGTCTTCACCTAATGAAGATGATGATCTCTTGGTTTATCAAGTTGTTAGTACACCTTTGCCAGTACAGGTACCAGAACGACCTCTAATCTACTACGTTTATCAGAAGCGTAAAAAAGAGAGTAATGTGGCTGTTCCAGATGGTGACCCTCCCATTTCTGCTTCTTCGTCGGATCTCGAACCACATGATGAGGAAAATTTTGTCCCTCCCATTGAGCCAGAACATGATATTTCCCCTACTTCTGATGACTTGCCTATTGCACTTCGAAAAGGTAAACGTAGTTGCACTTATCCTATTTCTTCTTATGTTTTCTATAACCATTTATCTCCTACTTCTAAGTCTTTCATAGCTTCTTTGGACTCCATTACTATTCCTACCACTCTTCACCATTTCCCATGGCATCTTCCCCGTCTTCACCTAATGAAGATCATGATCTCTTGGTTTATCAAGTTGTTAGTACACCTTTGCCAGTACAGGTACCAGAACGACCTCCAATCTACTACGTTTATCATAAGCGTAAAAAAGAAAGTAATGTGGCTGTTCCAGATGGTGACCCTCCCATTTCTGCTTCTTCGTCGGATCTCGAACCACATGATGAGGAAAATTTTGTCCCTCCCATTGAGCCAGAACATGATATTTCCCCTACTTCTGATGACTTGCCTATTGCACTTCGAAAAGGTAAACGTAGTTGCACTTATCCTATTTCTTCTTATGTTTCCTATAACCATTTATCTCCTACTTCTAAGTCTTTCATAGCTTCTTTGGACTCCATTACTATTCCTACCACTCTTCACCAAGCCTTAAGTCATTCGGGTTGGCGTGCGGCAATGGAGGAGGAGATGATGGCCCTTGAACAAAGTGGTACTTGGACTCTTGTTGATTTACCGAAAGGGAAGAAGGCGATTGGGTGTAAGTGGGTCTTTACTATCAAAACTAAGGCTGATGGCTCTCTTGAGCGTCTTAAGGCTCGTCTTGTTGCTAAGGGTTATGCTCAGACCTATGGGGTTGATTACTCTGAAACCTTCTCTCCAGTGGCTAAACTCTCATTAGTCAGATTGTTTATCTCCATGGCCGCTACTTATGATTGGGCTCTTCATCAACTAGATGTCAAAAATGCCTTTCTCAATGGCACTTTAAATGAGGAAGTTTATATGGAGCAACCGCCTGGTTTTGTTGCTCAGGGGGAGAATGGGAAGGTTTGTCTGAAAGTAATGGATGCACAAGAGGGGGGAGGTGAATTGTGCTTCAAAAATAAATGCTCAAATAAAAATAACACAAGAGTTATACTGGTTCGGTCTACCTGACCTACGTCCAGTCCTCAACCTCCCAGGCCGAGTTCCACTAAATCTCAGGTTTTAAATCGGGTTCACCTGAAACCTTACAACCGCAAGTTTTCACGGGATCACTTGCAACCTTACAACAAGTTTCACTCAGGCTCACTTGTAACCTAACAAACTCCCCCTCACACCAAGCAAGGGGTTAACCTTTACACTTAAGGATTTCTGACTAAGTTCTCTCAAAGAACAGATGGTGTTACACACTTAAGTACAATTAATGCTCTTATAACAAGAAGAGACTTAACTACAAGGAGTACAGAATAAGTAGGTGAAAAGAATCACTCGATGTGTTAAATGCTCTTCGCTTTTCTGGGCAGCTTTGAATGCTTGAAAATGTTCTTAGTTTTCTCGCTCTAACTTTTCTCAAGAATATTCAAAGATGATTAATTTTCTCATAAATGAAGTTGAGCTCCCTTATATAGTCTTCAAACATTTTGAACTCTTGGTAGGTGGGCTAGCCGTTTGATTATGGCCGTTTTCACCATGTTACCGTTTGCCCATTAAATGCTTCATCAATGCATAGCAGGGTTGACTTGCTTTATCTCTGAAAAGTAGTTCCTGACTCCTCTGCTCTGACATAAGCATTCTGACACTGCATCTCTGAACGTTCTGACATTCTGATTGCTTGCAGAAGCAACTTCTCATCCGGAAGCAACCTTACTTAGTGTGCTGCACTTGAACGTTAGTTTAGCAATATAAGCACATAGTCACATGCAGTGGGTGTTCCCTAAGTCTAAGGTGTATCCGGAAGCACTTCTACATCCGGAAGTGATTCCACTTGATGAAGGATCTAGCTCACCATCACTTACTCTCGCTCAGTGTATTTCATTCCAACACTCAGCGCTAGTCACTAAGCTATCAGAAGCACTTTTACTTGACGTGGTGAACTCACTGATGCTTAGGGTTCTATCTCTTCTATCAGCCTGTGCCAGTTTAAATCCAACAGGAAGCAATTTTACTTGACGAGGCTGATTTACTGACGCTTGGGGTTATTTTATTCTATCCGTCTGCGCCAGTCAAAGTCTAACAGGAAACAACTTCACTTGATGTTGCATTTCCACTGACGCTTGGGGTTATATCTAAGTTTTTAACCTGCGCCAGTCTAAGTCTAACAGGAAGCAATTTCTCTTCCGGTTGAAACATAGCTTAGTCTTAAGGCTTTGTGTATCTAATGCTCATGGACTAAGTTAATTCCCTAGTGATTTACTTGCTGCTGCTGGGGGATGAAAACATTCATCCGCGTGTGCAAGTCCTAATCTATCCGGAAGTAAATCCACATCCGGTTGCACTCTTACTTGGGATTCTATGTTTACCTATTGCTTTCTAATTACTTAGCCTATTCTTTCATATTTTAGTCCTCATCAAAACTTAAGATTCTAACATTGTCTTCTTTGTAACTCTTTGTATGGTCTTAAACAGAGTCCTCGTGCTTGACTTAATAGATTCTGTTCTGTTGTTCGGAAGTTTGGGCTAATTCAAAGTAAATGTGATCATTCAGTATTCTACCAGAACTCGGATGCTGGCTTGATTCTTTTAGTTGTGTATGTTGATGATATTGTGATTACAGGAAGTAATGTCGATGGAATATCGTCTCTTAAGGTCTTCCTTAATTCTCAATTTCAGACAAAGGATTTAGGGCCGTTAAAGTATTTTTTGGGTATCGAGGTCATGAGAAGCAAGAAAGGTATTTTTCTTACCCAGAGGAAATATGTCCTTGACTTGTTAAAAGAAACAGGGAAGTTAGGAGCTGCACCAAACAATTCACCAATGATTGTCAATCCTTACCTAGAGCTGGATAATAAAATACCATTTGAAGAGCTCCCTGAGCATATCAGAAAGAAAGTTGATCCCAAGAAGCTAGAACCATTTGAATATCCTGACAGATATCGCAGACTGATTGGTAAATTAAATTATCTGACTATAACTCGCCCAGATGTGACTTTCTCAGTGAGTTTTCTTAGTCAATTCATGGGAGCTCCAACTGTTGGTCAGTGGGAAGCCTTGGAGCATGTCCTTCGCTATCTTAAGCGGTCCCCAGGTCGTGGTATTTTGGATAAAAACTATGGTCACACAGACATTGAATGTTTTTGTGATGCTGATCATGCAGGATGTAAGAAAACCAGAAGATCTACTACTGGATATTGTGTTTTTGTAGGTGGGAATCTTGTATCATGGAGAAGTACGAAACAAGGGGTTGCATCACACTCTAGTGCAGAGGCAGAATATAGAGCTATGTCACAGTCTGTACGTGAGGTTGTGTGGATATCAGTTGTTAAAGGAGGTTGGCCTCAAAACCTCTCTCCCTGCAAAGCTTTGGTGTGATAATCAGGCAGCATTACATATAGCTTCAAACTCAGTGTTCCATGAACGTACCAAGCACATTGAAGTTGATTGTCATTTTGTTCGTGATAAGCTACAGGAGAATTTTATTTCTACTGGACACGTGCGATCTAGTGATCAACTCGGTGATCTTCTCACTAAAGCCTTAGATGGGAACCGGGTTAGTTATCTTTGTAACAAGTTGGGCATGATTGACATATATGCTCCAACTTGAGGGGGAGTGTTAAGGTTTGTTGTAAATATGTGTAGTTAGAGTTTAGTAAATAGTTGGCCTTATTGGGCCTTATTCCCTTTGGGCTTCCTATTACCTATATAATGTAATCACACATTCTTCATTGAATAAGATTATTATTTTTCTTCTCCTTTTTTGTACAGAGACATATTGAGAAAAATTAGACAAATGTCTTATATTTAGGAGCAATCTTAGTTGTTCAAATAGGTCACATATTTAGGTATGGAGGAAGAGTTATCAATGCACCTTAATCATCTACCTTCATCCTTACCTTCTATCTGTTTTTATTGAGGAGCATTTATAGGGATACTTTTGAGAAAAGCTTGGAACAACTGAAAAGGGGTCTTATATTTATGGCTGAACTTACCTTCTCAAATAGTTTCTATATTTAAGACCGGTGGGAGTTTGAGAGAGTGTAGCTTTTTCCTTGTAAGGTGCATGTCTTGATATTTGGATACTCAATTTTATTGCTATAATATGATTTAGTTTCTGAATGTTTTGGGTTTGATAATTTAGGATCGAATATATTTTCATGATAAGATGCATTAAAAGCCGGACCAACTGGTGGTTGTATGAATTGCATTTCTGTTTATTTGCCTCCATTTTGTAGGGACTCAATGAATCTGGTATCGCTGAATGTGTTATAGTAATCACTGCATGGTTAATCATTGATCTTAGAATCAGAGAAGTTTACAAATAAAATCTAACTTCCATAACTTAAACAGTTATCGATTTTATTGACATCAATGGAAAAATTAAATTTTTAAAAGTAGTACCTAAAGACATGTTTAGCTAATGAATTTTATCTTTTTAAATTTTTTTCTTTTGTGTCGTTTTTGAGATCTTTATCTTACCTTTTCGATTGGAACTAATGAAGTCTAATACCCTTTCCAAGCATTTGAAGTCTCACTTTCACTGGCAGTGGGCTGGTTCTCTTCCAATCTTCTTATTGGATATTTAGTACAGGGTACTGTAGAAAGTATTTAAGAGATGGTTTTTCTACCTCAATAACTAGCATTTGGGGGTGGGTTCCACATCTGACTAAGTGCCCTTCAATCCTCTTTTGCAACATAATGGTCTTTGTATGGATTAGAATCTTTATAATTCTTTTATCATGTGGCTGACGCCAAAATTTAATTTATTTACAGAAAATCTGAGTTTCTTATTTTTTTCCCAGACTCTTTATATCTGATATTTTTTTAATTAATTCTGCATTATATTACTAGTTCATATCATTAATATGAAGGGAGCAAGTCCTTTGACTTATAGATTTTCCACATTGCAGGCTTCGTTATAGAGTGTTTCCATGTCTGAAATATGTAGCTAAAGTTGAGTCTTTTCTCAACAGGTCGTCCTAAGAGACTATTCATTTTTCTTAATCCATTTGGTGGGAATAAAACTGCCCCCGTGATTTTTAATGATCATGTAAAACCTCTTCTTGAAGATGCTGAAATCCAAATCATAGTCCAAGGTTCTGATTCTTCCACAAAGTTTTTTAGTTTCTTCCCTTCTTCTAGTTTATCTATTAAGTATTCATCTTTTTCTTTTGATGTTTATTTGCTTATCTCTGTCTGTACTATATTTTTCCCTCAGAAACCAAACATCAGCTTCATGCAAAGGAAGTTGCTCATTCCCTAGATATTTCTAGGTGTGATGGGATCGTATGTGTTAGTGGCGATGGAATCTTGGTTGAGGTAGTTTCCTGCCTTTTAATATAGTATCTGTTGCACTAAGTGCCACCATGACTATCTTGATTGGTGGATGACTTTAAATGTTGACCCTTATTCTATCCCTTGATAGCTACATAGCAACGCGTCATTTCGGAAATTATTGTCTTTTCATGTACGATGAAAAAAAGTAAGTTTTAAATTTATATAGTTGTATCTAATCTTTTGCAAAAGGAGACAGGGAAAGAGCATTCTTTGTTTATCTTTTTGGGACAACAACAAGAAAGTCTTATCCCACTGCATGGGGTTGGTTACATGAATCGTACTTGCCATTGTCATTTCTCTATGTTCATGAAATTCAACAAGGTTTTACATTTGGCTGTTGAGGCCTAGTACAACCTTCCTCCTTTACCCGGGTTTGGGACCTTCATAAACATGGGCGGAGTTTTTGTTTGTCAATGGGACCTCGAAGAAAAAAGGATTGATATGTTTATAGTGGTAGTTATAACCAAAGTCATTAAAATATGGGCAAAGGTGCAAAAATAGCCACCGTAAATTTAAAAAGGAACACTTGAGACTCTGGTAAATTTAAGGGGCAAAATCGTACACTGTAAACTAAAATGGGGTAAATGTAACCTCTCGGTGAAACATAGTTAAATGGAAGATTTTTCAGACGTGGGCCCCACCATCAGTAAATGACATGTCAATTCCAAAATCCACTGTGGAAGCTGAAATGCATCCAGTTGGACCCTATATCTTCTAAAACGAATCCTAAACCCTCAAATCATTTTGACTAGAACTCATACTTTCCTCAAACCATTTTGACTAGAACTCATACCTTCCCAAATCATATGAAATCCACCCCAAATCATCTGAACCCTAAACCTAAAAATCAATTCAATGAGGTTCTAAGGCTAGGGTTCGAAATGTGGCTGGTTTGATCTCTGAAGGGGTTTGATGTGTTGTGTGTTGTGTGTTGTGTTGTGCTGGTTTTAAGTCTCAATATGCCCATCAGAATATGTCACGTCAAAAAAAATTGACACCTAATGCCACATATTGTCACATTAGTAAGTCCCATCAGAATTACTAATCAATTAATGGTCAAACTTAATACCTCTGTTTGAGAATGTTACATATGCCCCATTTTGGTTTACAGTGTACGATTTTGCCCCCTTAAATTTACGAGAGCCTTAGGTGCTTTTTTTAAGATTTATGGTGGCTATTATTGCATCTTTGCCCTTAAAATATTGTTCATATGTGAACTTGAAGTCATTATACTGATAAACAGCCTTTTGTCCCTAAATTTGAAGAGATAGAGTGAACTACTCGTTAAGCCCATCAATTCATATTTCTTCTTGTGTCTACTGAATTTTCTAGCTTCTCAGTTTGATGATTAGCATGGTCATGTTGTAGTTCATGTTCATAAATAAAATCATCTTGGTGTAGTTTTCCTAGTTTTCCTCAATCATAGACCATGTACCCTGAAGTGCTCTTACATTGACTGACTTGCTACATGTCTATAGGAGTTTCTTTTTTCTAAGCTTACAAGAACCTTGCGTTTTTGTAGGTAATAAATGGACTGCTTGAAAGAGATGATTGGAAAACTGCCATAAAGATACCTATTGGCGTTGTTCCTGCAGGTTTGTTTCTCATTTGATTTCTTGTTAGTTATAGTTTATTTAATTGGTCTTTAAATATAAATCTATGCAAAATTAAGTCATTGTTATTTTTGTTACTAGTTGTCTATTCTTTGCTTCATGATAGCACTAGGTTCTGCAATTAACAATTAGGGCTTATTTAGTGGAGCAGGCAATTATTTTAAATCTTGACTATAAATAATTCCACTTAATACCTTTCTGGATGTAGTTCCAAAATAGTGAACTGCATATGGCATCCTTGCTCTTTTCCCGCATTCACATGTTCAAGAAAACTTTAATGGACAGAGGTACAGTTAATGTAATGGGAGCATGTAGTTCTCATTTGTATGAACTATAATTTTATTCACACCAGAGTTGCCGCTGAGGGATAATGCAACAAAAGTGGGAGGTGAACTAAAGTTTCTGAAACAAGAGCTCAAACAAATTTGGATCAATGTTGGATATAGTTAGGAGGATTTAAGTGTAGGTACCACAAGTAAAAACAACTTCGCAAGTCTGTAGAAACAGAGAAGTTTGGATAATCTGATATATTATTTCTGTTGATAGAGATCAAATATATAATACAATGAAATCCCAATTGTTGCCACTAATGTTGGGATACTGCAGATATTGCAGAATAATTACAGAGAATCAAATTTACTATTTCCTATCATTAAGACCAGGATATACTCCATCAAATAAGCTATCTAATCTCTATAATTAATGTAGACAGATATTTACATAATTTCCAGAGTCAGTGACTGCTTATTAGAATATGAAAAACAAATTCACAATTACAAAAAAGTGAATCAAGCAAATAAAGTCGAAATTATTTAAATCTGTTAATTTTATGCTCACACGTTATCAGGTGAAAACCACAAATTATCAATTACAAAAAAAAAGTGAATAATATCCTTAATCCCTTGAATGCATTATAATTATAATTACTGAGATATGTTAATTATTATACTGACTGGGTAGATTGATTCTAATGGCTGCGAAATAGCTATAACTTAGTGTTCTTTCTTATATAATGTGAAAGAACCCTCAATTGCGAACTTTGAATACTGTTTGGGATGTGCAAGGCAGAGTTATGAGTTCCGTGTAGGGTTTTGGACTGCAGGGATCTGGGCAGGCTGTATTAGAAGATTCTAGAGGAATGATTTAGGGGAAAATGGAGAGGTGATAAAAGATGGAGATATATGTTGAAATATAAGTTCCTGCTATGAGGGTTGTAACTGAGATGGAAGTTTAGTTAGACAGTCATTAACTAACTCTGTATAAGCCTTTTTATAGGGTTGATTCTTAAGTTGCTGATGGGCATTAGTTGGTGCCTAAGCATCATGTGGAGGAGCACGCAAGTAAACTGTTGACACTGTGAGTGGTTCATAAAGTTGAGCAGTTGAAGTTGATATATGGACAGAGAGGACCGGGGAATGTAAGCAACTCTAAAGCTTCTTTTGGTGTAGATAATGGGCTTTGTAAGTGTTAATAGAGTAGATGTGAAGAAGAAAAGTGGTGGTGATGAAAAAGCTATTGAGTGGTCATCGCTTGGGTCAGAATTGAGACTGCCCTGTGCTGAGTCGGCCCACCAAGATGGGCTTTTCAAAATTCCATTGAGATGACATCGTTGCTTGGGTAGCTGGATTGATCAAGTAGTATGGAATCTGTAAAAAGAGGGAGAGGGATACTAAAGAGAACACTAAGTGAATTATTGAGCGGGACCTATTAATTAACAGGGTAAAGGTGCAAAAATACCAATGGTAAATTGTCAAAAGTGCAACTGGCACCATATTAAAACCTTGGGTGCTAAACTACACATCATAAATTCAAACGGTCAAAGTTAACATATTAGACAGGAAATCAAATTTGCACCCATTTAAATTTATATTGGGTAGTTTTCCACCCAAGGTTTAAATATGGTGCTAGGCACTTTTGACAATTAACGATTGGTATCGTGCGATTTGTGTAGCTGACCTTATCTACCGGGATAATGCTCTATTGTTGTTTCTATTTAAGGAGTTGAGGGTGATGAGATGGCTTTGAGGATTCAGGGAGAAATGAAAAGAAACTGGTTGTACCCATGGCTTTGGTAATCAATTCCTCAAGGACTGTGTAAATAGTCTATAAATTGATTTTGTTGGTTTACACAGAGGTTTTTGATGACTGCTAATGGGTAATTCTGCTCTCTCTTTCTCTCTCTGATTCTTCTCAATGCTAATTAGTTCAAGTCTCTCCTCTGATAAGTTAATTTCATCTTCTTCTTCCTGATGAGTCATTCGTTGTGAAGGTACTGGAAATGGTGTGGCGAAATCTCTTCTTGATTCAGTTGGTGATCCTTGTACAGCCGTGAACGCTGCTCTTACCATTATACGAGGTTGCTGATCATTTTCATTTTGCAAAATATGTTTTATCTTTGTCATTTTTTTTAGTCTTGTTTCATCTCGTTGATTAAGTATCTGCATATAAAATATTTACAGGTCATAAGCGATCACTAGATGTGGCTACAATCACACAAGGGGAAACCAGATTTTTCAGTGTATTGATGCTTGCATGGGGTAGATACCATCCCCTTGTGTTTCTATATACTTATTTATCATGAACTAAAAAGACCAATCTCTAGTTTTGACCATGATGTCACTAGTGTTTGGTTGTATCTTTTGAATATATTATTCTATTTCAGGGCTGATTGCAGACATTGACATTGAATCTGAAAAATATCGATGGATGGGGAGTGCTCGTTTTGATTTTTATGTTAGTAAGCTATTACAATTTTTCCTTGACATGTTCTCAGTAGTATTTCTTTGTCTTAACTGCTGAGCCTTTTAAATTGGAAACTGGCATTAATGTCTTGGAACTCTTGGTATCTTGGTCATATGAAAGAGTGCTTTGGCTAACTATTCTCCACCTCAAAAAGCAAGCAGCTTGAATTTATAATACTGAGCTAGCATACCTTTGTGCCTTATGTTTCTGAGCCGGTTTGATGGCCTGATGATACACCCTTTTTTTCTCGGGTACCACTCAAACTCAGGAAAGGTTATTTGTTCTAACCCATTCGAGACACTTGGTGAGAAAAAACTTGAACTGGGGAACAAATTCCCCTTTTTAGTATGTACAGGAAAAGGTGCAGCTTGGAGGGCCAATTAATGATGGAACCGAAGCTAATGGGCTTAGGCTAACTCATCTTGATTGTGTATGGTCAGAAAAAGAGTGACAGAGGGAAGGAGGAAGGGCTGTGGGCAGTATATGTATTGGCAGAAGGTGTTTGGGTTAAGCAGACATAGTATTGTGAGGAAGAGACTCTAGCATCTTGAATGATAGGGAAACAGGGAACGCGAGTTTTGCTTTATTCGTCTGTTATCCAAAAACTTGTAGCTCTAGCTTAGACTTACACTCTGGTTATGTTTTTTATTTATATTATTATATTTGAGAAGTGGATCCTTCAGTTTTCATCTGTACGTTCATCGTATGTCTTGCTTAGTTCCATTTAGTTTGAAGGGTGATTTTGGCTTCTCTTTTCCCTGACCAGTTAAGTTATTAAATTCCTTTCACTTCAGATGTGTTAAGTTGACGTTTGGAGTTTCTTTTATCATTATTATACTTCTGAAGTTTGTTTTCTAAATAATTGATTTAATTTATTTATGTATTGTGTAGTTGATTTTTTGTTTATTTTTAAAATTTTTTGTTCTAGGCTCTTAATCGAATATGGAATTTGAGGAATTACAATGGACGTCTTTTTTTCGTGCCTGCACCTGGGTTTGAAACTTATGGAGAGCCTATTAGTTACCCTGCCAAATCCACTAACGTTGATAGCAACAATATTCCACATGAAGTGAAACCTGTCAAGTTACAGAGGCTTGGGTACCAGGGATCTGACATCAACTTGGAGAATTTGAGTTGGAGAGTTATAAATGGACCATTTGTTTCTGTCTGGATGCACAATGTGCCTTGGGGTAGTGAACAATTGATGGCAGCACCTGCAGCACAGGTTGGTGGATGTATCTGAATTTTTTTCTTAGTCGAGATGTGTTTGAAAATTACAAGTATATCTTTGCATAGTTTGTGCCCCTTTTTCGATCTTCCTGAATCTTGAAGGGAGTTAGTTGAATAAACTTTTTACAATTTGAATGCAGACTTTATAAAGGTAATACACAAATAAGTAACCGACATCATAATTCAGAACACCTAGTAGCAGACTTTTCAGGTCTCTCTCTCTCTTCTTGTTGTTTTAACTAGGGAAAAATCATAAGATTTAAGATGTTAACATAGTACTTTCTAAGGAAATTCTTTCTAAACGTTTAGGTTGTGTTGAGAGGTGAGGGATGCAATAAGTTGTGTTAGTTGTAGAATCTAAGTCAAGTCATGTCAGAAGATTAATTATGAAGCTTGTGGTTGCCTGTATGTATATGAGCTGTAAATGATGCTGTGAGCCTAGTTCCATTAACATGGATGTCTGCAGGGTTAGAAAAAATTAAAATGGAAGGGAAAAGTAGGGAAGAATAACTTTGTTTGGTAGAAGATATAAAAAATTTAAGTGAATGATGAATCTAATATAGATGGAAGTGAGGTGAACTTCTAAGTGAGGTGAACTATGAGAAGAAATCTTAAAAGTATTATGGGTGGCTTTGTCCAAAAAGGTAGATTGTAGGCTGATCTGTTTGACTGCCACACGACTCAGCAAATGTGAAACCTATTTAGATGATATAATTTCTCAATTGATTTCATGATTTGGTTCGTCTTGCACTTCATTTTAGATTTATCTAAAATACATAATTTCTTATGATCTGAGAGATATTCATCTGTGATATTTAGAGGCATTATTTGACTCCTATGTCATGCAAATTTTTGGTAATGCAGTTTTCAGATGGTTATGTGGACTTGATCATTACCAAGAATTGCCCAAGATTACATTTATTGTCCACAATGTCTGATATGAGCAATGGAGGTCATGTGAAATCTCCGTATGTCATGTACTTTAAGGTGAGATCACACAAACGTTAAGTACTTTCCTGTCTGCAGCTATGAGCTTTTAGATTCATGTTCTTTCTTTCATTGCTTAATTTGTTTCATAGAACCTAATTTTAAGAAAAAGCAGGTGAAAGCTTTCTCCCTAGAACCTGGACCACGCCTAGAGGATCAAGAGAAGGGAGGGATCATTGATGTAGACGGTGAGGTTCTGGCAAGGGGAAAAGGAACTTACCAGTGTGATAGGAAAACTTTAATGACCTATGATCAACTTCAAGTGACTGTGGATCAAGGTTTAGCTACTCTATTTGCTCCTGCATCAACTTCTTAATTTCTTAGATTATTGCGTGGTATTATGTGTGTGAGCGTTTTTCCTTATATTTATGGAAGAATATAAGTGTGCAGCTAAAAGGGCTGAAAATGAAGAATAGAAAACTCACTTTTGTCGAACAAGTCAACTAAGCAGTTCTAATGATAATATGCAGTTTAGTGAAGCCCATATTGGTCATTTTATCCATATATGGCATGTACGAAAAAGTGTGTTTAATTGTCGGGTTGAATATCATTTTAACTAATAAACTATTTTCAAAATATCAATTTCGCCAACAAACAGTAAAAGGTCTTATTCTAATCATTGAATAAAAAATGACACATTTTGACCAACACAGTTAAATGTGATTTAACATTGTTAATAAATTGTGTAACATCCTCCAGAGGTATGCCACGTTGATTGTTGACCTTGCCTTCATATAAACACATGAAATATCTTATCATTTCATCGAAGAAGAAGAAGGAAAATGTTTGAACCCTAAATCAGAAAGCGAGCCCTCTACATTAGAAACCAACAAAATGTCTCCCCTTCATATCTCATCTGCGAATCTGAAAAATTCGAAGCATGAATGGTAAAATCATGGCGATGTTCTCCTTGTCATTTTCTTCTACTATGGAGAAAAAACCAAGTTTTGTGAATCTGAGAAAGAATCGCAAGGTAAAATATGAGGGACCAACAACATTTTGCGACAAACATCTTTTACCTATAGCAAGATGGACTTCAAGAACTGACAAAAACCTAAGGAGAAGGTTCTTTCGATGCCCATCTAGGACATCCAGCCCATTTAGCCCATCCATCACTTCCCTACTGACCCTAATTTTGCCCCCTTCATACAATTCAAAGTCATATTAATCAATGACACTTTCTTCTGTGTCTAAACTACTTGATTTGTTTTCCCTATGAGTGTTGTCCTCACTACCCGAGTCATTGTCAAAGTCCTGTCCAAAGTCACTAATACCCTCAAACCCACCAAAATCTTCATAATTAAACTTAGCTTCAATGTCTACAATATCATTATTTTCAATGGGTTTTCAAGTTCATCCTCAATCTCACGTTATGGTTGATGCTCAATTTTATCTTCAATCTTATCTTCAATATCAACTATAATCTCAAGTTCAATGTCAACTTCACCATTACCACTTTCAGGTTCTTGTCTTACATTCCCATCACTATCTTTCCCTACCAATATAATTTCTCGTGTCTTACATTCCCATCACTATCTTTCCCTACCAATATAACTAGATGGTATACCCCGGGCGATGCCTGGGTAGCATTGATTCTTCATGGATGCCTGGGTAGCATTGATTCTTCATGGGTAAATTGTACTTAATCTAGAAGAGGAGACAATAGCTATAGCTAATTTATGTATGTAAGAAAGAGTAGTGAAGTTGCAAATTTCCAAGGTAAAAATGAATGCACATATAATTGGAAGGTCCAAGGGCCTTGTAGCCCAGTAGTATGACATCTCCCCATTTGGTGGGATGTTGCGGGTTCTATCCCGCTTGTAACCTCAAGCCGTTAGTGCTTGCCCTTTGAATCAAAAAAAATAATTGGAAGGCAGGTGGTTAATAAGCAAACGGAAGGAAAATACAACCTATACATTGATATGCTAAAGGAAAGGCAAATTACAATGGAAAATGATAGATTAAACACTAACATTCCAAAAAATTTCTGTGAAAGCGAGTTGGAGGCAAAGTAAAAAATGCATTAAATGATGAAAGAATGTAAGGGTGAATTTTTATATTTGGAAAAAGTTTATTTAAATTTTGGGCTCTTATATTATGGATTAGAGGGAGTACTATTCTTTGATGATAATGGTAACAATAATACGCTCCTTGTCCTTAAATATAATGTTAAGACAACCAATTTGTTTTATTCAATAAACTATTAAAAATAGATAAAATATTTATTTGTCTCAAATGTATTTAATTTTACAACATTATCTCTATTGATAAGATAAGATGTGTAGGCAAAATAAGGGCCCGTTTGGAAGCATGAAAGTACAACTCAGAATTAGAAAGTGAATTTATTTCAGATTCTTAGGCTGTTTGGTCTGCTGAAAGTGTGCATTTCAGTTTCCCTCCAAAAATTGAAGTCTGAAAATGCAAATTTGGCTTCCCACCAAAATTGAGTGTGGGCCCAGGTGCTAAATACCACATTGCCCTTCATTTACTCTCAACAAATACATCAAAAACTGAACTCATATTAGCTAGCAGTGTGTCTGGAGCTTCAGGCAACACACGAGTTTACTAGTGAGGAGGTGTGGGTTGGCTCTGTTGAGTGTGTGGGTGACATTGAACTCATATTAGCTAGCTGGACATTGTGCCAAGTAAGGAGACAAAGGTAAGGGTGATCAATGTAGTCTCATATTGGTGGAGTAGTTTTATTTTTGTCTAGTCATTGGTGGTGAACCCAAACATGATTGCATTTCTTCTTCATGACCCTGTTTGTGTTTAATTTGAAGTGTTTTGTGTGTGTGAAGTGTGCTGTTTGCTTAAATGAATTGATTTTCACTTTAAAATTGATGGGTTAACAATGATTGCTTTCCAAACTATAGTTACATAGTAAAAATCTGTCTGGGTGTTGTTTGATGTTGTAAATGATGTTATCTTTGTCATATTGTAGGTTTGCATTTGTAAAATGCAGCGTTTACTAGTTGTCTTCCCGTTTTGGGGTTTAAAATCGATTCACCTAGGAAACTCGATTTCATTTTGACACAATCGAGTTTACCTAAGAAGTGCAACAGTCTTCCTTCTTTGCATAAGCCCTTCTCTTCTTCGTTCTAACTTTCACCACACCCACTTTTATCACTTGAAACCACACCCTTCTCTTCTCTAAAAAACTCTCCATTCGTGTTCGTATTCGTTCTTCCTTTCATTCACCCACACCAAAATCGAACTTAAGGCACATAAGCTTTTTTTTTGTGGTTTAAAGCTAGAGACAATCAAGCTTCGCAGAAAAAAAGAGATGACTCCTAGTGGGGGTTTCTTTTTCCAATCAGGGGCTTTTTGGGAATGTTACAATAAGAAGGGGCATTATGTCATTTAAGGTCCATGTGCTTTTAATAAAAATTCACTTTCAAATTCTTCCATTAGCCAACCAAACAGCCACCCCTGATTTGCTTTCTTGGTAAACTGAAACACTTTCCTCACTTTCAGATTCATCACAAAACTTTCCTATTTCCAAACGGGCCCTAAGGATAGAGTGTGTAGCAAAGAAGAGAAAAAACAAAAACCTAACTGCAATATGTAAAGTCAACAAATAGAAAAATTGTAAAAAACATATTAAATTGTGATGGACATAAAGAGATGCAAATCATAATATTTTTTAAAATACTTTTTTTAAAAAAATATTGTAATTAATTTTAGAATTTATATTTGAAATTTTCTATATATATATATATATATATATATATATATATATATATATATATATATATATATATATATATATATATACCATAACGGACAGCCTGCTATCAATACTTAAGAAGATCATCCAGGATTTGACCAGAAATGATCCGGGTTATAGAAGATCAATCCTTGTCCTCTTTCATACAAGGAATAACAAGACTTCTCACAGAGGAAGTCATCAACAGATCTTCTCCCTTCAAATCACCCCAGCACAGTCTTCCTTCGTTTCCTACTGGAGACGTAACTGGATGGTTTTCTTAAGTATTCAAAGCAGTATGCTTTATGAAATCATATTCCCAGGTTAAATAATACTACTACCCTTAATCCTCGATAAGAGTTTAGTTACTCATACCTTAATTGTAGACGATTTCCAAAATTGTTTCTGAACTGTAAATGGAGAAGGAATAGCAAAAAGAAATTTTATTTAATATGAGAGATTACAAGAGAGGTTTGGGATTCGATAGCAGATTTCTTTCTATGCTTTCGATGCCCTTACTTATGCTAGATACATGGTTTATATAGAGAGGCATTCCTCTCAATTTACATCATTCCTTGCGTCATCTTCTATGATTGATTATCTCCTTCTTATCTTCTATGTCTGCCACTTCCTTGTCGTTTTCCTGAGTGCTTCTTATCTTATCTTCCTTCTTTTTATCTTGTCTGCCATTTTTTGTCCGCCAATTCTTTTTCTTTTTCCTTGTCTGCCACTTCTTTTGTCTTCTTCTTTTCAGATTATACTCATGTCCATTATTGGATCTTCAAAATCTCTTCTTTCTGGACTTCTTTCATCGCAATAATTACATTTGTGGGTAGCATATTCAGCTAATAACTGACATATCCTCTTCTTAGTATCTGTGCTATTTTCAAACTTATTATTCTTTATCTTATCATAAAATTGATTAAATTGATTGATATTCCTGGTATGCCTTCCTGATGGGTAAATTAATGTCGTTGGGCCTGAGAAATAGACCCAAGCGGCTTCATCTTCAGTGGCTAAAATCCTATTCATTTCTTGGAAAATTATATGATAATCTTGGGACCTTATTCTGGATACTGTTTCCATGAATTCTTCATCATCATTTATATCTTCCTTTGGCTCAACAGAATGCTCAAAGGGTTTCCTTGTGGTTCCTAATCTAATAAGATTAATGGGATGATAAAATTTATCTGGAGTTATTTCTGCTATTGTGGAGTAACATCTTATAAATACCATGTGTTGAGTTACTATACCAAAATAAGTCTTTACAGCCTTTTTCAGAGGTTCTGGTAACTCTGCTATTTCTTCTAGGCTTGCTGATGGATAAATAGACTGAATTAAACCATGTTGATATAGTGCTTTTACAACATTTGATGGTGTTCCTTGGTGGATAATGGCTTTATTGAAGGCATAATGGGATATATATTTGATTTTTGGAGTTTTAAAGGAAAAATGGTTAAGGTTATAGATAAGTTTCTTAAAATAAGTAAAATATTCTGCAAGCTTAAACACTGGGTTACTAGGTGGTAATTCTGCCGAGGTTTTTTTGGATTTTGCTGGTTGGTTAGAGGTAGATGGTTGGTCAGATACTGGACTTTTATGGGCTTCTTGGATTTCTTTTCCTTTTTGGTTTTCTTGGGTTTTTTCTTGGGCTTGCTCCTTTATAATTTGAAGTAAAGGGGTTATTTTCTGAGTTAACTCTTTCCCAACTGAATTTGGGTCTTCTATTTCCTTCATTCCTGTATTTACATATCTGTTTACTTGTTCTTCCAGTTTTCCCACTTTATCAAAAAGTGTATCCAACTGGTTAAAGATCTTTGCAAAATTTGCATTTATTGGACTGAGCATTAGATTCATATTTAGTTCCACTACTTGGAACCTCATATTAATCTGCTCTATTAAATTTCTCATTTCCTCAGAAGTCTCATTACTTGGAGTTACAGGTCTTCCTGATTCCATCTGCTCAAAAAATCAGCAATTAAATTATTCTGTCCTTTAATATATTCAATTTCATAATCATAATATGCCATATCACTTTGCCATTTAATTAACATTTTATTACTCAATTTATTAGTTTTAATTCCTTTATCTAACCAATGTTTTACTTGGGTATTATCAGTTTTTATAACAAACCTGGTATTTACTACAAATAATTCAAATTTTTCTACTGCTTTAACAATTGCTAAAAATTCTTTCCAATTTGAATGATATTTAGCTTGACAATCATTAAATTTTCCACTTGAGTATTTAGTAATTTTTTCTTTTCCTTCATTATTCTCATGATATAAAGCTGCTCCCCAATAATTATCTGATGCATCTGTATAAATGATCCATTTTACATTATTATCTGTAGGAATAGTTAATTTTGGTAAGTTTTGACATAATTTCTTAATCTGTTCTATAATTTTCTTTGTCTGGTCATTCCATATCCATATACTCTTTTCCCCTGCTAACCTAGATATTTTAGCAGTTAACTTTGATAAATTAGGTATATAATTTCTAGCTTGATTTACTAATCCTAAAAATGATTGTAATTCCTTCTTATTTCTTATTTCTGAGAATTCTAATACTTTCTTGCTAATATGTTCCTGTAATTCTATTCCTTCTGGTGAAATATATTGTCCTAAAAATCCTATTCTACTTTTTCTTAATTCTGCTTTATGTAGTGATATATTTAATCCTTTGTTTTCTATTAGTTCAATAAATTTTTCTAAATGTTCTTCATGTATTTCTTTATTTTCTGAAAATATTAAAATATCATCAATATAAATAACAGCAAAATTTCTTATTGGTAATAATAACTTAGTTACATATTCTTGAAATATACTTGGACTATTATGGAATCCCATAGGTAGTACATTCCATTCATATAGTCCTTCTGATGTACTAAATGCAGTATATTTTTTACTTTCTTCTTCTAACTTTATCTGGAAAAATCCTGATTTACAATCAAACTTACTAAAGATGCTTTTCCCTCTTATTAAATTAAATAGTAATTCTATTTTGGGTATAGGATATCTATTTCTTACAGCTAAATCATTTAGTTTTTTATAATTTATTACCATTCTTGATTTTCCTCTCTTTTCTTCACTATGTTTTATTACAATCATTGCAGGTGAAGAATATTCAGATTTACTTTCTCTAATTAAGTCATATTTTTTCATTTCATTTATATGCATTTCAAATTCTTTTTTATCCTGTTCTGTCCATGGATAGGGCTTACAATTAATTTCTCTACTATAATCTTTTAATTCTATCTTAGCTAATGGTTTTGATTTTTCCCAATGTATTAAAGGATTTTCACTATAATTTTCTATTAATCTTTGTTCTATTCCTTTTTTCATTTGTCCTTCTATTATATTAAGTCTTATAATTTCTTCAGACTCTACTTCCCTTATTACTAATGTTGATAACATATTATTTATTTCGATAGGTTTATTATTTTCTAAAAACTGTACTTCATTTTCATTATATTTCTTTTGAAATTTTTCATCCTTTCTTCTATATGGATTGGTTATTCTTATTCCCCATGCTTCATGTTTACATGGTGTAGTTAATATAATAGCTTTTTCTATTAAATGTAAAGGATAATATTGACTTAAAAAGTCTAATCCTAATATTACATCACAAGAAGGTTCATTATATTGATTTAATTCTTGTATAACTAATTCATATTCTCCTATTTGTATACTAACATTTCTTGATTCTAATTCTATCATATGTATTTCTTTTCCTGCACTTTCCATTCTTAACATTTTTTGTTTTCTTTTCCATAGTTCTGGTGGTAAGACATTATATTTTGCTACTGTTAAATTTGCTCCTGTGTCTACTAGTGCATGATATTTCCTAGATCTATATTTTTGATAGTTGAATTTTACTAATATGAAAAACAATCTTCTATTATTCATTTATGCTCCACTTAACATGTCTAATCTTTCTTTTGTTCTTACTAACATTCTTTGTTTTGCTATATAATTCCACATTACTGGAACTACCATATACCATGTTCTTCCTGCTACATAATTTGATGTTGTTGTTGGTTTTTTCATCTGTTTTCTTATCCATCTTAAGTTACTTTTAGACATCAAATTTATATTATAAGTCTTATTATTTATTCCTACTAACATTTCGGTATGATTAAAGTTTGGTGATTTATATTTATCATTATTCTGTCCTGTTGTATCCTATATGGCTTTACTGCTCTTAAAAAGTCTGATCCTAGCGTAACTTTGTGTTCATTGTCAGTATTTTCTTCTACCCAAATCTTCATACTCATTATGTCTCTTTTATTAAATCTTATATTTATATTTGTTTTAGTTCCTTCTTCATCTATTTCTAAATTATTTTCTGTATATTGTTCTTCAATAAAACTTCTATTAATTTCTTGATCAACTAATGCCTTTACTTCTTCCCATATAGCTTCTTTCTTTATTTCTAATTTTATATAATACTTTTGTTCTGTTAAATTTATTTGCCTACTTCTAGGTCTAATTTGAGCTAAACTAGTCGTTATTGGTATTTCTGCTAACATATTTGCTTCTATATCATCTTCATTACTTTCTGTCCTAACTATATTTCTTCTTCTGGATTCAGGTCTTATTGGGATATCTATGCTTCTTCTTGGCATTTCTAATCTCCTTGGGATTTCTAGACTTCTTCTTGCTGAAGTATTTATATTTATGTTTAAATCTGGTGTATTTATCCTTAGCATTCTTTGTCCTAATGTATTATTGGTTTGTATTCTTCTAGGATTTTCTATTTGGTTTATATTAGCAGTTCTATCTAATTCTATTTGTAATTGTTCAGGGATTGTTATATTTGTTGGGTCTAATGGTATTTCTTGTAATATTGGCATAAAATTTTTATCTATAGTTATTCTTCCTTGTGATCTGTTATATATCTTATGTTCATTTGTAAATACTAATCCTATCATTGCAGTTATACTTATTGTTTTTGCTCCTCTTAACATTTGTATTCCTCCTAGTTTATGGTAAACCATTATTGATTGATCTATATGTTCATCTGCTCTTGATATTGCAAAATTTGTATTTACTGTAAATTTTAATTTTTGGTATATTAGGTTTCCTGTCAATATTCCTAATACACTGTCCTGCACATTACTTATTATCCTTCCATCTGTTATTAACAATTCTATAGGTGAGTTTATTCCTTCTCTAAAATAAGCTTTTACTAATAATTGTACTCCTGCTATATAGATTTCCGTTACTTCATCTTTAAATGATAATCTTGAAATTTCATTTTCAATTAATGCTTTACTTACTAGTGGTATTCTAAGTATTCCTTCTGTTAATGTTGATTCTATAGGATGTTTTTTCTCTAAAACTACACATGCCTTCTTTTCATTCCTATTCTTTTTTATTATTTTACTCACTCTACTTATAAATCCCTTTTCACCATTAAATTCTTCTGGTCTTAAATCTAATTTTATATCTTTTATCTTATTATATTGTTTTTCATTAAATGTAATTCTTCGTTCACATATTCCTTCTTTACTGCTTATCTGCTCATTGTATTCTTCATATTCTATTTCATTATTACTACTCTGTCCTTCTTCACTAACATTCATCATGTATAACATAACATCTTCTTCTTCTTCTGATATTTCAGAAATTTCTGATTCTGATTCTGTTTCTTCTTCTACTTCTTTTAACTTATATATCTCTACATCTGATTTTTCTAATTCACTATAAATTGGTTCATTAATTTCTAAAGGTTCTAATTCCCAATTAAAAGCTTGTTCTAATATATTCATAAATTTCCTTTCTTTAGGTTCTGGACAATTAGTACTTATATGTCCTATCTTTCCGCAATTATAACATTTACACTTTTTAGGTTTCTTACTATAATTAATCTTTCTTTTCCCTTTCTTAAAATATTTTCTTCTTGGTTTGAATTTTTTGTAAAATTTTTCTTTTGGATATTTCTTAAATTCATACTTAGTCTTTTTTCTTCCTTTTTTATATTTTCTTCTCCTTATTCTTTTTTCTTCACATCCCCATTTATGAGGTTTTTCTAATTCTCCACATTTTAATAATAATTTATTAGCTTTATAATATTTTTTATTTCTCCACGCTCTTTTACATGCATCTGATAAATATTCTCTCAAATATTCTTCTCTTCTTCCCATTGTATCTACATATGGTAATAATTCTATATTTCCTATGTGTTTATAATAATCTTCCATTATGGTTTCCAAGATTAATCTAGGCAATTTCCTATAAAATAACTCTAAGTAAAATTTTTGTGTATTATAATCTTCTATTCTAGCCTCATAATAATATTTCTTAAATTCACAAATATATTGTTCTAAATATTTTGGATTTAAAGAACATATTTCTATTTGGTATAATTTTTCTATTGCTCTTGTCTTTATTGTAGTTTCATTTAAAGCTACACTTCTTCCTAAAAATTCATTTCTAATTAAAGTTTCATATTTTCTAATTAATATTGCTATATATTCCTTTCTATCATTATATGTTCCTTGTTCTATGTGTCTTGTATGTTGTCTAAATGTATCTGTTTTACTTTTCCACCAATTATGTACATTTCCTAGAAAACTTGCTTCTATTACAATTGGCACAAATTGTGGATTCAAACTTTTTCCTATTAAAGCTACTAAATGTGATTTACTCCATTCTTCTAATCTTTTTTCGTTATCTAAATTACAATCTAAATCTAACCATATTCCCATACTCGGTATTGCTCTTGTTTCATATTGTTCTAAAGGTGTTGGTGTAAATCTAGATTTATTTGGTGTTTCAAATGTAAACTCAAAACTTTTTTGATTTATTGGTTGTTTATGATATAATATACTATTTTCTTCTTCCTCTTCTCTACGTTGTCTCATTTCTTGATCTGCTTGTTGTTGCGATGTTTGTTCTTCTTTTGGTTCTACTTGTCTTTCCATATTAATCTGAAAATTTTCTTCTTCTTTTATATTAATTTTTGTAGCATATTGAAATTCCTTCCTTATTTGTTCTATCTTTTCTTCTTCTTGTCCCATTATTTCTTCTATTTCATCATCATCTATGTTTTCTAAAACATTCATCATGTTTATACTAATTCCCTTATTTTTCTTGTCTTTCTCTTGCTTTTCTTGTTTCCTTGGATTCATTATTTCCATTAAATAATCTAATTCTGAACCTGTTTGATATAATATTTCTGCTATGTTATTAGATTCTTTTATTTTTAATTCTTCTTCACTTATTTCTTTATTCTTTCCTTTATTTATCATACCATGTTTTTCCTGATATTTTTCTATATCAAATTTTTCTATTTCTTTATATATTTCCCATATGTTTCTATTTATGACTTCTTGTCCTTTCTTTATTTCTTCTGATAGTATCCTAGTTTGTTTTATATTTTCATCCATAGATTGTTTTAATATATTATTCCTACTTACTTCTTTTATCTCTATTTCTTCTAAAGCTTTTAACATTTCTTCCATATTCATCATGTTTATCTGGGGTTTTTCGATTATAGGTTCAATCCTTTTTTCTATTCCTAAAGCTTTCATTATCTGCCTTATATTTGCTTTTATATATGCTAACTCAGTAGTGTTATTGACTACTTCTTTTCTTAAATCATATAATTTTTGTTCTAATGGTTTGGATAACTCTATTAACCTGTCAACTTTATATTTCTGTTGTTCTTGATCTATTATATTCCTAGTTTCTGCTGGTAATTTTTCTAATAAATCATTTAGATTATAAACTTGTAACAGATCTTCTATGTTTGGATTAACATAACATCCTAATTGTTTCATTATAAACATATTAGTCCAATTTATTTGATTAAAAGTATAATCTCCATCTCCTCCTATTATAAATGGTGTAAAAATACAATCACTTGCTTCTTCCTTATTATCATAATTAATAAAAGAACTTTCTGGTAATTTTTCTGCTTCTATTCCATACATTCTAGGTTCTAATACTTTTATAGAATTCATTTCAACAATAACAATAAAATACTGAAAGTATGTGATAAAATATGAGAAACAATCAAGGATTATTTTTACCATATTATTCTTTTTCATTCTATTTCATATTATTCCGCAATAATAACAATAGAAATATGTTCTTTAAATCCAAAATATTTAGAACAATATATTTGTGAATTTAAGAAATATTATTATGAGGCTAGAATAGAAGATTATAATACACAAAAATTTTACTTAGAGTTATTTTATAGGAAATTGCCTAGATTAATCTCGGAAACCATAATGGAAGATTATTATAAACACATAGGAAATATAGAATTATTACCATATGTAGATACAATGGGAAGAAGAGAAGAATATTTGAGAGAATATTTATCAGATGCATGTAAAAGAGCGTGGAGAAATAAAAAATATTATAAAGCTAATAAATTATTATTAAAATGTGGAGAATTAGAAAAACCTCATAAATGGGGATGTGAAGAAAAAAGAATAAGGAGAAGAAAATATAAAAAAGGAAGAAAAAAGACTAAGTATGAATTTAAGAAATATCCAAAAGAAAAATTTTACAAAAAATTCAAACCAAGAAGAAAATATTTTAAGAAAGGGAAAAGAAAGATTAATTATAGTAAGAAACCTAAAAAGTGTAAATGTTATAATTGCGGAAAGATAGGACATATAAGTACTAATTGTCCAGAACCTAAAGAAAGGAAATTTATGAATATATTAGAACAAGCTTTTAATTGGGAATTAGAACCTTTAGAAATTAATGAACCAATTTATAGTGAATTAGAACAATCAGATGTAGAGATATATAAGTTAAAAGAAGTAGAAGAAGAAACAGAATCAGAATCAGAAATTTCTGAAATATCAGAAGAAGAAGAAGATGTTATGTTATACATGATGAATGTTAGTGAAGAAGGACAGAGTAGTAATAATGAAATAGAATATGAAGAATACAATGAGCAGATAAGCAGTAAAGAAGGAATATGTGAACGAAGAATTACATTTAATGAAAAACAATATAATAAGATAAAAGATATAAAATTAGATTTAAGACCAGAAGAATTTAATGGTGAAAAGGGATTTATAAGTAGAGTGAGTAAAATAATAAAAAAGAATAGGAATGAAAAGAAGGCATGTGTAGTTTTAGAGAAAAAACATCCTATAGAATCAACATTAACAGAAGGAATACTTAGAATACCACTAGTAAGTAAAGCATTAATTGAAAATGAAATTTCAAGATTATCATTTAAAGATGAAGTAACGGAAATCTATATAGCAGGAGTACAATTATTAGTAAAAGCTTATTTTAGAGAAGGAATAAACTCACCTATAGAATTGTTAATAACAGATGGAAGGATAATAAGTAATGTGCAGGACAGTGTATTAGGAATATTGACAGGAAACCTAATATACCAAAAATTAAAATTTACAGTAAATACAAATTTTGCAATATCAAGAGCAGATGAACATATAGATCAATCAATAATGGTTTACCATAAACTAGGAGGAATACAAATGTTAAGAGGAGCAAAAACAATAAGTATAACTGCAATGATAGGATTAGTATTTACAAATGAACATAAGATATATAACAGATCACAAGGAAGAATAACTATAGATAAAAATTTTATGCCAATATTACAAGAAATACCATTAGACCCAACAAATATAACAATCCCTGAACAATTACAAATAGAATTAGATAGAACTGCTAATATAAACCAAATAGAAAATCCTAGAAGAATACAAACCAATAATACATTAGGACAAAGAATGCTAAGGATAAATACACCAGATTTAAACATAAATATAAATACTTCAGCAAGAAGAAGTCTAGAAATCCCAAGGAGATTAGAAATGCCAAGAAGAAGCATAGATATCCCAATAAGACCTGAATCCAGAAGAAGAAATATAGTTAGGACAGAAAGTAATGAAGATGATATAGAAGCAAATATGTTAGCAGAAATACCAATAACGACTAGTTTAGCTCAAATTAGACCTAGAAGTAGGCAAATAAATTTAACAGAACAAAAGTATTATATAAAATTAGAAATAAAGAAAGAAGCTATATGGGAAGAAGTAAAGGCATTAGTTGATCAAGAAATTAATAGAAGTTTTATTGAAGAACAATATACAGAAAATAATTTAGAAATAGATGAAGAAGGAACTAAAACAAATATAAATATAAGATTTAATAAAAGAGACATAATGAGTATGAAGATTTGGGTAGAAGAAAATACTGACAATGAACACAAAGTTACGCTAGGATCAGACTTTTTAAGAGCAGTAAAGCCATATAGGATACAACAGGACAGAATAATGATAAATATAAATCACCAAACTTTAATCATACCGAAATGTTAGTAGGAATAAATAATAAGACTTATAATATAAATTTGATGTCTAAAAGTAACTTAAGATGGATAAGAAAACAGATGAAAAAACCAACAACAACATTAAATTATGTAGCAGGAAGAACATGGTATATGGTAGTTCCAGTAATGTGGAATTATATAGCAAAATCAAAGAATGTTAGTAAGAACAAAAGAAAGATTAGACATGTTAAGTGGAGCATAAATGAATAATAGAAGATTGTTTTTCATATTAGTAAAATTCAACTATCAAAAATATAGATCTAGGAAATATCATGCACTAGTAGACACAGGAGCAAATTTAACAGTAGCAAAATATAATGTCTTACCACCAGAACTATGGAAAAGAAAACAAAAAATGTTAAGAATGGAAAGTGCAGGAAAAGAAATACATATGATAGAATTAGAATCAAGAAATGTTAGTATACAAATAGGAGAATATGAATTAGTTATACAAGAATTAAATCAATATAATGAACCTTCTTGTGATGTAATATTAGGATTAGACTTTTTAAGTCAATATTATCCTTTACATTTAATAGAAAAAGCTATTATATTAACTACACCATGTAAACATGAAGCATGGGGAATAAGAATAACCAATCCATATAGAAGAAAGGATGAAAAATTTCAAAAGAAATATAATGAAAATGAAGTACAGTTTTTAGAAAATAATAAACCTATCGAAATAAATAATATGTTATCAACATTAGTAATAAGGGAAGTAGAGTCTGAAGAAATTATAAGACTTAATATAATAGAAGGACAAATGAAAAAAGGAATAGAACAAAGATTAATAGAAAATTATAGTGAAAATCCTTTAATACATTGGGAAAAATCAAAACCATTAGCTAAGATAGAATTAAAAGATTATAGTAGAGAAATTAATTGTAAGCCCTATCCATGGACAGAACAGGATAAAAAAGAATTTGAAATGCATATAAATGAAATGAAAAAATATGACTTAATTAGAGAAAGTAAATCTGAATATTCTTCACCTGCAATGATTGTAATAAAACATAGTGAAGAAAAGAGAGGAAAATCAAGAATGGTAATAAATTATAAAAAACTAAATGATTTAGCTGTAAGAAATAGATATCCTATACCCAAAATAGAATTACTATTTAATTTAATAAGAGGGAAAAGCATCTTTAGTAAGTTTGATTGTAAATCAGGATTTTTCCAGATAAAGTTAGAAGAAGAAAGTAAAAAATATACTGCATTTAGTACATCAGAAGGACTATATGAATGGAATGTACTACCTATGGGATTCCATAATAGTCCAAGTATATTTCAAGAATATGTAACTAAGTTATTATTACCAATAAGAAATTTTGCTGTTATTTATATTGATGATATTTTAATATTTTCAGAAAATAAAGAAATACATGAAGAACATTTAGAAAAATTTATTGAACTAATAGAAAACAAAGGATTAAATATATCACCACATAAAGCAGAATTAAGAAAAAGTAGAATAGGATTTTTAGGACAATATATTTCTATTTGGTATAATTTTTCTATTGCTCTTGTCTTTATTGTAGTTTCATTTAAAGCTACACTTCTTCCTAAAAATTCATTTCTAATTAAAGTTTCATATTTTCTAATTAATATTGCTATATATTCCTTTCTATCATTATATGTTCCTTGTTCTATGTGTCTTGTATGTTGTCTAAATGTATCTGTTTTACTTTTCCACCAATTATGTACATTTCCTAGAAAACTTGCTTCTATTACAATTGGCACAAATTGTGGATTCAAACTTTTTCCTATTAAAGCTACTAAATGTGATTTACTCCATTCTTCTAATCTTTTTTCGTTATCTAAATTACAATCTAAATCTAACCATATTCCCATACTCGGTATTGCTCTTGTTTCATATTGTTCTAAAGGTGTTGGTGTAAATCTAGATTTATTTGGTGTTTCAAATGTAAACTCAAAACTTTTTTGATTTATTGGTTGTTTATGATATAATATACTATTTTCTTCTTCCTCTTCTCTACGTTGTCTCATTTCTTGATCTGCTTGTTGTTGCGATGTTTGTTCTTCTTTTGGTTCTACTTGTCTTTCCATATTAATCTGAAAATTTTCTTCTTCTTTTATATTAATTTTTGTAGCATATTGAAATTCCTTCCTTATTTGTTCTATCTTTTCTTCTTCTTGTCCCATTATTTCTTCTATTTCATCATCATCATCTATGTTTTCTAAAACATTCATCATGTTTATACTAATTCCCTTATTTTTCTTGTCTTTCTCTTGCTTTTCTTGTTTCCTTGGATTCATTATTTCCATTAAATAATCTAATTCTGAACCTGTTTGATATAATATTTCTGCTATGTTATTAGATTCTTTTATTTTTAATTCTTCTTCACTTATTTCTTTATTCTTTCCTTTATTTATCATACCATGCTTTTCCTGATATTTTTCTATATCAAATTTTTCTATTTCTTTATATATTTCCCATATGTTTCTATTTATGACTTCTTGTCCTTTCTTTATTTCTTCTGATAGTATCCTAGTTTGTTTTATATTTTCATCCATAGATTGTTTTAATATATTATTCCTACTTACTTCTTTTATCTCTATTTCTTCTAAAGCTTTTAACATTTCTTCCATATTCATCATGTTTATCTGGGGTTTTTCGATTATAGGTTCAATCCTTTTTTCTATTCCTAAAGCTTTCATTATCTGCCTTATATTTGCTTTTATATATGCTAACTCAGTAGTGTTATTGACTACTTCTTTTCTTAAATCATATAATTTTTGTTCTAATGGTTTGGATAACTCTATTAACCTGTCAACTTTATATTTCTGTTGTTCTTGATCTATTATATTCCTAACGGACAGCCTGCTATCAATACTTAAGAAGATCATCCAGGATTTGACCAGAAATGATCCGGGTTATAGAAGATCAATCCTTGTCCTCTTTCATACAAGGAATAACAAGACTTCTCACAGAGGAAGTCATCAACAGATCTTCTCCCTTCAAATCACCCCAGCACAGTCTTCCTTCGTTTCCTACTGGAGACGTAACTGGATGGTTTTCTTAAGTATTCAAAGCAGTATGTTTTATGAAATCATATTCCCAGGTTAAATAATACTACTACCCTTAATCCTCGATAAGAGTTTAGTTACTCATACCTTAATTGTAGACGATTTCCAAAATTGTTTCTGAACTGTAAATGGAGAAGGAATAGCAAAAAGAAATTTTATTTAATATGAGAGATTACAAGAGAGGTTTGGGATTCGATAGCAGATTTCTTTCTATGCTTTCGATGCCCTTACTTATGCTAGATACATGGTTTATATAGAGAGGCATTCCTCTCAATTTACATCATTCCTTGCGTCATCTTCTATGATTGATTATCTCCTTCTTATCTTCTATGTCTGCCACTTCCTTGTCGTTTTCCTGAGTGCTTCTTATCTTATCTTCCTTCTTTTTATCTTGTCTGCCATTTTTTGTCCGCCAATTCTTTTTCTTTTTCCTTGTCTGCCACTTCTTTTGTCTTCTTCTTTTCAGATTATACTCATGTCCATTATTGGATCTTCAAAATCTCTTCTTTCTGGACTTCTTTCATCGCAATAATTACATTTGTGGGTAGCATATTCAGCTAATAACTGACATATCCTCTTCTTAGTATCTGTGCTATTTTCAAACTTATTATTCTTTATCTTATCATAAAATTGATTAAATTGATTGATATTCCTGGTATGCCTTCCTGATGAGTAAATTAATGTCGTTGGGCCTGAGAAATAGACCCAAGCGGCTTCATCTTCAGTGGCTAAAATCCTATTCATTTCTTGGAAAATTATATGATAATCTTGGGACCTTATTCTGGATACTGTTTCCATGAATTCTTCATCATCATTTATATCTTCCTTTGGCTCAACAGAATGCTCAAAGGGTTTCCTTGTGGTTCCTAATCTAATAAGATTAATGGGATGATAAAATTTATCTGGAGTTATTTCTGCTATTGTGGAGTAACATCTTATAAATACCATGTGTTGAGTTACTATACCAAAATAAGTCTTTACAGCCTTTTTCAGAGGTTCTGGTAACTCTGCTATTTCTTCTAGGCTTGCTGATGGATAAATAGACTGAATTAAACCATGTTGATATAGTGCTTTTACAACATTTGATGGTGTTCCTTGGTGGATAATGGCTTTATTGAAGGCATAATGGGATATATATTTGATTTTTGGAGTTTTAAAGGAAAAATGGTTAAGGTTATAGATAAGTTTCTTAAAATAAGTAAAATATTCTGCAAGCTTAAACACTGGGTTACTAGGTGGTAATTCTGCCGAGGTTTTTTTGGATTTTGCTGGTTGGTTAGAGGTAGATGGTTGGTCAGATACTGGACTTTTATGGGCTTCTTGGATTTCTTTTCCTTTTTGGTTTTCTTGGGTTTTTTCTTGGGCTTGCTCCTTTATAATTTGAAGTAAAGGGGTTATTTTCTGAGTTAACTCTTTCCCAACTGAATTTGGGTCTTCTATTTCCTTCATTCCTGTATTTACATATCTGTTTACTTGTTCTTCCAGTTTTCCCACTTTATCAAAAAGTGTATCCAACTGGTTAAAGATCTTTGCAAAATTTGCATTTATTGGACTGAGCATTAGATTCATATTTAGTTCCACTACTTGGAACCTCATATTAATCTGCTCTATTAAATTTCTCATTTCCTCAGAAGTCTCATTACTTGGAGTTACAGGTCTTCCTGATTCCATCTGCTCAAAAAATCAGCAATTAAATTATTCTGTCCTTTAATATATTCAATTTCATAATCATAATATGCCATATCACTTTGCCATTTAATTAACATTTTATTACTCAATTTATTAGTTTTAATTCCTTTATCTAACCAATGTTTTACTTGGGTATTATCAGTTTTTATAACAAACCTGGTATTTACTACAAATAATTCAAATTTTTCTACTGCTTTAACAATTGCTAAAAATTCTTTCCAATTTGAATGATATTTAGCTTGACAATCATTAAATTTTCCACTTGAGTATTTAGTAATTTTTTCTTTTCCTTCATTATTCTCATGATATAAAGCTGCTCCCCAATAATTATCTGATGCATCTGTATAAATGATCCATTTTACATTATTATCTGTAGGAATAGTTAATTTTGGTAAGTTTTGACATAATTTCTTAATCTGTTCTATAATTTTCTTTGTCTGGTCATTCCATATCCATATACTCTTTTCCCCTGCTAACCTAGATATTTTAGCAGTTAACTTTGATAAATTAGGTATATAATTTCTAGCTTGATTTACTAATCCTAAAAATGATTGTAATTCCTTCTTATTTCTTATTTCTGAGAATTCTAATACTTTCTTGCTAATATGTTCCTGTAATTCTATTCCTTCTGGTGAAATATATTGTCCTAAAAATCCTATTCTACTTTTTCTTAATTCTGCTTTATGTGGTGATATATTTAATCCTTTGTTTTCTATTAGTTCAATAAATTTTTCTAAATGTTCTTCATGTATTTCTTTATTTTCTGAAAATATTAAAATATCATCAATATAAATAACAGCAAAATTTCTTATTGGTAATAATAACTTAGTTACATATTCTTGAAATATACTTGGACTATTATGGAATCCCATAGGTAGTACATTCCATTCATATAGTCCTTCTGATGTACTAAATGCAGTATATTTTTTACTTTCTTCTTCTAACTTTATCTGGAAAAATCCTGATTTACAATCAAACTTACTAAAGATGCTTTTCCCTCTTATTAAATTAAATAGTAATTCTATTTTGGGTATAGGATATCTATTTCTTACAGCTAAATCATTTAGTTTTTTATAATTTATTACCATTCTTGATTTTCCTCTCTTTTCTTCACTATGTTTTATTACAATCATTGCAGGTGAAGAATATTCAGATTTACTTTCTCTAATTAAGTCATATTTTTTCATTTCATTTATATGCATTTCAAATTCTTTTTTATCCTGTTCTGTCCATGGATAGGGCTTACAATTAATTTCTCTACTATAATCTTTTAATTCTATCTTAGCTAATGGTTTTGATTTTTCCCAATGTATTAAAGGATTTTCACTATAATTTTCTATTAATCTTTGTTCTATTCCTTTTTTCATTTGTCCTTCCATTATATTAAGTCTTATAATTTCTTCAGACTCTACTTCCCTTATTACTAATGTTGATAACATATTATTTATTTCGATAGGTTTATTATTTTCTAAAAACTGTACTTCATTTTCATTATATTTCTTTTGAAATTTTTCATCCTTTCTTCTATATGGATTGGTTATTCTTATTCCCCATGCTTCATGTTTACATGGTGTAGTTAATATAATAGCTTTTTCTATTAAATGTAAAGGATAATATTGACTTAAAAAGTCTAATCCTAATATTACATCACAAGAAGGTTCATTATATTGATTTAATTCTTGTATAACTAATTCATATTCTCCTATTTGTATACTAACATTTCTTGATTCTAATTCTATCATATGTATTTCTTTTCCTGCACTTTCCATTCTTAACATTTTTTGTTTTCTTTTCCATAGTTCTGGTGGTAAGACATTATATTTTGCTACTGTTAAATTTGCTCCTGTGTCTACTAGTGCATGATATTTCCTAGATCTATATTTTTGATAGTTGAATTTTACTAATATGAAAAACAATCTTCTATTATTCATTTATGCTCCACTTAACATGTCTAATCTTTCTTTTGTTCTTACTAACATTCTTTGTTTTGCTATATAATTCCACATTACTGGAACTACCATATACCATGTTCTTCCTGCTACATAATTTAATGTTGTTGTTGGTTTTTTCATCTGTTTTCTTATCCATCTTAAGTTACTTTTAGACATCAAATTTATATTATAAGTCTTATTATTTATTCCTACTAACATTTCGGTATGATTAAAGTTTGGTGATTTATATTTATCATTATTCTGTCCTGTTGTATCCTATATGGCTTTACTGCTCTTAAAAAGTCTGATCCTAGCGTAACTTTGTGTTCATTGTCAGTATTTTCTTCTACCCAAATCTTCATACTCATTATGTCTCTTTTATTAAATCTTATATTTATATTTGTTTTAGTTCCTTCTTCATCTATTTCTAAATTATTTTCTGTATATTGTTCTTCAATAAAACTTCTATTAATTTCTTGATCAACTAATGCCTTTACTTCTTCCCATATAGCTTCTTTCTTTATTTCTAATTTTATATAATACTTTTGTTCTGTTAAATTTATTTGCCTACTTCTAGGTCTAATTTGAGCTAAACTAGTCGTTATTGGTATTTCTGCTAACATATTTGCTTCTATATCATCTTCATTACTTTCTGTCCTAACTATATTTCTTCTTCTGGATTCAGGTCTTATTGGGATATCTATGCTTCTTCTTGGCATTTCTAATCTCCTTGGGATTTCTAGACTTCTTCTTTTGATATTTCAGAAATTTCTGATTCTGATTCTGTTTCTTCTTCTACTTCTTTTAACTTATATATCTCTACATCTGATTGTTCTAATTCACTATAAATTGGTTCATTAATTTCTAAAGGTTCTAATTCCCAATTAAAAGCTTGTTCTAATATATTCATAAATTTCCTTTCTTTAGGTTCTGGACAATTAGTACTTATATGTCCTATCTTTCCGCAATTATAACATTTACACTTTTTAGGTTTCTTACTATAATTAATCTTTCTTTTCCCTTTCTTAAAATATTTTCTTCTTGGTTTGAATTTTTTGTAAAATTTTTCTTTTGGATATTTCTTAAATTCATACTTAGTCTTTTTTCTTCCTTTTTTATATTTTCTTCTCCTTATTCTTTTTTCTTCACATCCCCATTTATGAGGTTTTTCTAATTCTCCACATTTTAATAATAATTTATTAGCTTTATAATATTTTTTATTTCTCCACGCTCTTTTACATGCATCTGATAAATATTCTCTCAAATATTCTTCTCTTCTTCCCATTGTATCTACATATGGTAATAATTCTATATTTCCTATGTGTTTATAATAATCTTCCATTATGGTTTCCGAGATTAATCTAGGCAATTTCCTATAAAATAACTCTAAGTAAAATTTTTGTGTATTATAATCTTCTATTCTAGCCTCATAATAATATTTCTTAAATTCACAAATATATTGTTCTAAATATTTTGGATTTAAAGAACATATTTCTATTTGGTATAATTTTTCTATTGCTCTTGTCTTTATTGTAGTTTCATTTAAAGCTACACTTCTTCCTAAAAATTCATTTCTAATTAAAGTTTCATATTTTCTAATTAATATTGCTATATATTCCTTTCTATCATTATATGTTCCTTGTTCTATGTGTCTTGTATGTTGTCTAAATGTATCTGTTTTACTTTTCCACCAATTATGTACATTTCCTAGAAAACTTGCTTCTATTACAATTGGCACAAATTGTGGATTCAAACTTTTTCCTATTAAAGCTACTAAATGTGATTTACTCCATTCTTCTAATCTTTTTTCGTTATCTAAATTACAATCTAAATCTAACCATATTCCCATACTCGGTATTGCTCTTGTTTCATATTGTTCTAAAGGTGTTGGTGTAAATCTAGATTTATTTGGTGTTTCAAATGTAAACTCAAAACTTTTTTGATTTATTGGTTGTTTATGATATAATATACTATTTTCTTCTTCCTCTTCTCTACGTTGTCTCATTTCTTGATCTGCTTGTTGTTGCGATGTTTGTTCTTCTTTTGGTTCTACTTGTCTTTCCATATTAATCTGAAAATTTTCTTCTTCTTTTATATTAATTTTTGTAGCATATTGAAATTCCTTCCTTATTTGTTCTATCTTTTCTTCTTCTTGTCCCATTATTTCTTCTATTTCATCATCATCTATGTTTTCTAAAACATTCATCATGTTTATACTAATTCCCTTATTTTTCTTGTCTTTCTCTTGCTTTTCTTGTTTCCTTGGATTCATTATTTCCATTAAATAATCTAATTCTGAACCTGTTTGATATAATATTTCTGCTATGTTATTAGATTCTTTTATTTTTAATTCTTCTTCACTTATTTCTTTATTCTTTCCTTTATTTATCATACCATGCTTTTCCTGATATTTTTCTATATCAAATTTTTCTATTTCTTTATATATTTCCCATATGTTTCTATTTATGACTTCTTGTCCTTTCTTTATTTCTTCTGATAGTATCCTAGTTTGTTTTATATTTTCATCCATAGATTGTTTTAATATATTATTCCTACTTACTTCTTTTATCTCTATTTCTTCTAAAGCTTTTAACATTTCTTCCATATTCATCATGTTTATCTGGGGTTTTTCGATTATAGGTTCAATCCTTTTTTCTATTCCTAAAGCTTTCATTATCTGCCTTATGTTTGCTTTTATATATGCTAACTCAGTAGTGTTATTGACTACTTCTTTTCTTAAATCATATAATTTTTGTTCTAATGGTTTGGATAACTCTATTAACCTGTCAACTTTATATTTCTGTTGTTCTTGATCTATTATATTCCTAGTTTCTGCTGGTAATTTTTCTAATAAATCATTTAGATTATAAACTTGTAACAGATCTTCTATGTTTGGATTAACATAACATCCTAATTGTTTCATTATAAACAACCAATAAATCAAAAAAGTTTTGAGTTTACATTTGAAACACCAAATATTGCGATGAAACAATTAGGACAAGCTTTCAGTATTTTATCACATACTAATTAGAACAATATATTTGTGATAAAATAAATTTTATTTTATCTATTATATTCCATAATCATTGCAGGTGAAGAATATTCAGATTTACTTTCTCTAATTAAGTCATATTTTTTCATTTCATTTATATGCATTTCAAATTCTTTTTTATCCTGTTCTGTCCATGGATAGGGCTTACAATTAATTTCTCTACTATAATCTTTTAATCTATCAGAAGAAATAAAGAAAGGACAAGAAGTCATAAATAGAAACATATGGGAAATATATAAAGAAATAGAAAAATTTGATATAGAAAAATATCAGGAAAAGCATGGTATGATAAATAAAGGAAAGAATAAAGAAATAAGTGAAGAAGAATTAAAAATAAAAGAATCTAATAACATAGCAGAAATATTATATCAAACAGGTTCAGAATTAGATTATTTAATGGAAATAATGAATCCAAGGAAACAAGAAAAGCAAGAGAAAGACAAGAAAAATAAGGGAATTAGTATAAACATGATGAATGTTTTAGAAAACATAGATGATGATGAAATTTGTGGATTCAAACTTTTTCCTATTAAAGCTACTAAATGTGATTTACTCCATTCTTCTAATCTTTTTTCGTTATCTAAATTACAATCTAAATCTAACCATATTCCCATACTCGGTATTGCTCTTGTTTCATATTGTTCTAAAGGTGTTGGTGTAAATCTAGATTTATTTGGTGTTTCAAATGTAAACTCAAAACTTTTTTGATTTATTGGTTGTTTATGATATAATATACTATTTTCTTCTTCCTCTTCTCTACGTTGTCTCATTTCTTGATCTGCTTGTTGTTGCGATGTTTGTTCTTCTTTTGGTTCTACTTGTCTTTCCATATTAATCTGAAAATTTTCTTCTTCTTTTATATTAATTTTTGTAGCATATTGAAATTCCTTCCTTATTTGTTCTATCTTTTCTTCTTCTTGTCCCATTATTTCTAACAATATATTATCTAATCCTGGATGATCTTCTTTCATATGTATTTCATGTATTAGGTGTAAAACTATTACATAAATTGTTTTCTTCTTGGCATTTCTAATCTCCTTGGGATTTCTAGACTTCTTCTTGCTGAAGTATTTATATTTATGTTTAAATCTGGTGTATTTATCCTTAGCATTCTTTGTCCTAATGTATTATTGGTTTGTATTCTTCTAGGATTTTCTATTTGGTTTATATTAGCAGTTCTATCTAATTCTATTTGTAATTGTTCAGGGATTGTTATATTTGTTGGGTCTAATGGTATTTCTTGTAATATTGGCATAAAATTTTTATCTATAGTTATTCTTCCTTGTGATCTGTTATATATCTTATGTTCATTTGTAAATACTAATCCTATCATTGCAGTTATACTTATTGTTTTTGCTCCTCTTAACATTTGTATTCCTCCTAGTTTATGGTAAACCATTATTGATTGATCTATATGTTCATCTGCTCTTGATATTGCAAAATTTGTATTTACTGTAAATTTTAATTTTTGGTATATTAGGTTTCCTGTCAATATTCCTAATACACTGTCCTGCACATTACTTATTATCCTTCCATCTGTTATTAACAATTCTATAGGTGAGTTTATTCCTTCTCTAAAATAAGCTTTTACTAATAATTGTACTCCTGCTATATAGATTTCCGTTACTTCATCTTTAAATGATAATCTTGAAATTTCATTTTCAATTAATGCTTTACTTACTAGTGGTATTCTAAGTATTCCTTCTGTTAATGTTGATTCTATAGGATGTTTTTTCTCTAAAACTACACATGCCTTCTTTTCATTCCTATTCTTTTTTATTATTTTACTCACTCTACTTATAAATCCCTTTTCACCATTAAATTCTTCTGGTCTTAAATCTAATTTTATATCTTTTATCTTATTATATTGTTTTTCATTAAATGTAATTCTTCGTTCACATATTCCTTCTTTACTGCTTATCTGCTCATTGTATTCTTCATATTCTATTTCATTATTACTACTCTGTCCTTCTTCACTAACATTCATCATGTATAACATAACATCTTCTTCTTCTTCTGATATTTCAGAAATTTCTGATTCTGATTCTGTTTCTTCTTCTACTTCTTTTAACTTATATATCTCTACATCTGATTGTTCTAATTCACTATAAATTGGTTCATTAATTTCTAAAGGTTCTAATTCCCAATTAAAAGCTTGTTCTAATATATTCATAAATTTCCTTTCTTTAGGTTCTGGACAATTAGTACTTATATGTCCTATCTTTCCGCAATTATAACATTTACACTTTTTAGGTTTCTTACTATAATTAATCTTTCTTTTCCCTTTCTTAAAATATTTTCTTCTTGGTTTGAATTTTTTGTAAAATTTTTCTTTTGGATATTTCTTAAATTCATACTTAGTCTTTTTTCTTCCTTTTTTATATTTTCTTCTCCTTATTCTTTTTTCTTCACATCCCCATTTATGAGGTTTTTCTAATTCTCCACATTTTAATAATAATTTATTAGCTTTATAATATTTTTTATTTCTCCACGCTCTTTTACATGCATCTGATAAATATTCTCTCAAATATTCTTCTCTTCTTCCCATTGTATCTACATATGGTAATAATTCTATATTTCCTATGTGTTTATAATAATCTTCCATTATGGTTTCCGAGATTAATCTAGGCAATTTCCTATAAAATAACTCTAAGTAAAATTTTTGTGTATTATAATCTTCTATTCTAGCCTCATAATAATATTTCTTAAATTCACAAATATATTGTTCTAAATATTTTGGATTTAAAGAACATATTTCTATTTGGTATAATTTTTCTATTGCTCTTGTCTTTATTGTAGTTTCATTTAAAGCTACACTTCTTCCTAAAAATTCATTTCTAATTAAAGTTTCATATTTTCTAATTAATATTGCTATATATTCCTTTCTATCATTATATGTTCCTTGTTCTATGTGTCTTGTATGTTGTCTAAATGTATCTGTTTTACTTTTCCACCAATTATGTACATTTCCTAGAAAACTTGCTTCTATTACAATTGGCACAAATTGTGGATTCAAACTTTTTCCTATTAAAGCTACTAAATGTGATTTACTCCATTCTTCTAATCTTTTTTCGTTATCTAAATTACAATCTAAATCTAACCATATTCCCATACTCGGTATTGCTCTTGTTTCATATTGTTCTAAAGGTGTTGGTGTAAATCTAGATTTATTTGGTGTTTCAAATGTAAACTCAAAACTTTTTTGATTTATTGGTTGTTTATGATATAATATACTATTTTCTTCTTCCTCTTCTCTACGTTGTCTCATTTCTTGATCTGCTTGTTGTTGCGATGTTTGTTCTTCTTTTGGTTCTACTTGTCTTTCCATATTAATCTGAAAATTTTCTTCTTCTTTTATATTAATTTTTGTAGCATATTGAAATTCCTTCCTTATTTGTTCTATCTTTTCTTCTTCTTGTCCCATTATTTCTTCTATTTCATCATCATCTATGTTTTCTAAAACATTCATCATGTTTATACTAATTCCCTTATTTTTCTTGTCTTTCTCTTGCTTTTCTTGTTTCCTTGGATTCATTATTTCCATTAAATAATCTAATTCTGAACCTGTTTGATATAATATTTCTGCTATGTTATTAGATTCTTTTATTTTTAATTCTTCTTCACTTATTTCTTTATTCTTTCCTTTATTTATCATACCATGCTTTTCCTGATATTTTTCTATATCAAATTTTTCTATTTCTTTATATATTTCCCATATGTTTCTATTTATGACTTCTTGTCCTTTCTTTATTTCTTCTGATAGTATCCTAGTTTGTTTTATATTTTCATCCATAGATTGTTTTAATATATTATTCCTACTTACTTCTTTTATCTCTATTTCTTCTAAAGCTTTTAACATTTCTTCCATATTCATCATGTTTATCTGGGGTTTTTCGATTATAGGTTCAATCCTTTTTTCTATTCCTAAAGCTTTCATTATCTGCCTTATATTTGCTTTTATATATGCTAACTCAGTAGTGTTATTGACTACTTCTTTTCTTAAATCATATAATTTTTGTTCTAATGGTTTGGATAACTCTATTAACCTGTCAACTTTATATTTCTGTTGTTCTTGATCTATTATATTCCTAGTTTCTGCTGGTAATTTTTCTAATAAATCATTTAGATTATAAACTTGTAACAGATCTTCTATGTTTGGATTAACATAACATCCTAATTGTTTCATTATAAACATATTAGTCCAATTTATTTGATTAAAAGTATAATCTCCATCTCCTCCTATTATAAATGGTGTAAAAATACAATCACTTGCTTCTTCCTTATTATCATAATTCATAAAAGAACTTTCTGGTAATTTTTCTGCTTCTATTCCATACATTCTAGGTTCTAATACTTTTATAGAATTCATTTCAACAATAACAATAAAATACTGAAAGTATGTGATAAAATATGAGAAACAATCAAGGATTAAGGTTTCATATTATTTAAACCATGGGGCTCTGATACCATAACGGACAGCCTGCTATCAATACTTAAGAAGATCATCCAGGATTTGACCAGAAATGATCCGGGTTATAGAAGATCAATCCTTGTCCTCTTTCATACAAGGAATAACAAGACTTCTCACAGAGGAAGTCATCAACAGATCTTCTCCCTTCAAATCACCCCAGCACAGTCTTCCTTCGTTTCCTACTGGAGACGTAACTGGATGGTTTTCTTAAGTATTCAAAGCAGTATGTTTTATGAAATCATATTCCCAGGTTAAATAATACTACTACCCTTAATCCTCGATAAGAGTTTAGTTACTCATACCTTAATTGTAGACGATTTCCAAAATTGTTTCTGAACTGTAAATGGAGAAGGAATAGCAAAAAGAAATTTTATTTAATATGAGAGATTACAAGAGAGGTTTGGGATTCGATAGCAGATTTCTTTCTATGCTTTCGATGCCCTTACTTATGCTAGATACATGGTTTATATAGAGAGGCATTCCTCTCAATTTACATCATTCCTTGCGTCATCTTCTATGATTGATTATCTCCTTCTTATCTTCTATGTCTGCCACTTCCTTGTTGTTTTCCTGAGTGCTTCTTATCTTATCTTCCTTCTTTTTATCTTGTCTGCCATTTTTTGTCCGCCAATTCTTTTTCTTTTTCCTTGTCTGCCACTTCTTTTGTCTTCTTCTTTTCAGATTATACTCATGTCCATTATTGGATCTTCAAAATCTCTTCTTTCTGGACTTCTTTCATCGCAATAATTACATTTGTGGGTAGCATATTCAGCTAATAACTGACATATCCTCTTCTTAGTATCTGTGCTATTTTCAAACTTATTATTCTTTATCTTATCATAAAATTGATTAAATTGATTGATATTCCTGGTATGCCTTCCTGATGAGTAAATTAATGTCGTTGGGCCTGAGAAATAGACCCAAGCGGCTTCATCTTCAGTGGCTAAAATCCTATTCATTTCTTGGAAAATTATATGATAATCTTGGGACCTTATTCTGGATACTGTTTCCATGAATTCTTCATCATCATTTATATCTTCCTTTGGCTCAACAGAATGCTCAAAGGGTTTCCTTGTGGTTCCTAACCTAATAAGATTAATGGGATGATAAAATTTATCTGGAGTTATTTCTGCTATTGTGGAGTAACATCTTATAAATACCATGTGTTGAGTTACTATACCAAAATAAGTCTTTACAGCCTTTTTCAGAGGTTCTGGTAACTCTGCTATTTCTTCTAGGCTTGCTGATGGATAAATAGACTGAATTAAACCATGTTGATATAGTGCTTTTACAACATTTGATGGTGTTCCTTGGTGGATAATGGCTTTATTGAAGGCATAATGGGATATATATTTGATTTTTGGAGTTTTAAAGGAAAAATGGTTAAGGTTATAGATAAGTTTCTTAAAATAAGTAAAATATTCTGCAAGCTTAAACACTGGGTTACTAGGTGTTAGAATCTTAAGTTTTGATGGTGACTTAGGTATGATATGGTCTAGTACTTAAAAGAACATAATTAACACTTAGGAAGGATTAGATGACATGGTTAGAACCCTGAGTTAGATCACTTGTGAATGCAAGATCATTTCCGGAAGTATTAGCACTAGAGTCACAACCGGATGCAGATTCACTTCCGAATGAATCAAGACTAGCGCTCACGGATGCGGAATCACTTCCGGATAGACTAGGACTCGCGCACGCGGATAAATGTGTCATCCCCCAGCGGCAGCGAGTAACTCACTAGGGATTTAACTTAGTCCATGAGAATTAGGTACACAAAACCTTAAGACTAAGCTATGTTTCAATCGGAAGTGAGTTTGCTTCCTGTTAGACTTAGACTGGCGCAGAGCGATAGAATAGATATTACTCCAAGCGACAGTGAGTCTACTTCCCCAAGTGAAAGCGCTTCCTGTTAGAATTAGACTGGCGCAGAGCGACAGAATAGATATTACCCCAAGCGTCAGTGAGTCTACTTCCCCAAGTGAAAGCGCTTCCTGTTAGACTTAGACTGGCGCAGAGCAATAGAATAGTTATTACCCCAAGCGTCAGTAAGTCTACTTCGCCGAGTGAAAGCACTTCCTATTAGATTTAGACTGGCGCAGGTTGATAGACTAGATATAACCCCGAGCGTCAGCGGAAATGCAACATCAAGTGAAGTTGCTTCCTGTTAGATCTTGACTGGCGCAGACTGATAGAATAGATTTCACCCTAAGCGTCAGTGAATTCACCACGTCAAGTAAAAGTGCTTCCGATAGCTCAGTGACTAGCGCTGAGTGGTGGAATGAAATAGACTAAGCGAGAGCAAGTCATGGTGAACTAAATCCCTCATCAAGTGAATTTACTTCCGGATGTAGAAGTGCTTCCGGATACACCTTAGACTTAGGATCACCCACTGCATGAGACTATATGATTATATTGCTAAACTAACGTTCAAGTGCAGCACACTCAGTAAGGTTGCTTCCGGATGAGAAGTTGCTTCCGCAAGCAATCAGAATGTCTGAACGTTCAAAGAGATGCAGTGTCAGAATGCTTTTAACAGAGCAGAGGTGTCAGGACTACTTTTCAGAGATAAAGCAAGTCAACCCTGCTGAAGCATTTAAGAAGATGTTCCTTCCAACGGTAACAAGAGGATAACAGACACATTCAAACAACATTGTTACCTACCAAGCATGAGGAGTATGAGAACATAATCTGAAGATTCACTCAAGGTGTCAAAGCTCATACTGCCCACAAGAGTCAGAGTCCATAAGAGAGCTTCTGATAGCAAGAGAGGATCCAATAGCAAAGCACTCTTATCATTCATGGACAAGTGCTTGGAAGACAAAGTTCCTCTATGTGATAGCAAGCAAAATGTTAGAGTCCACGAGCTTCAGATAGCAAGAGAGCTTCCGATAGTGAGTCTCTTAACATCCTGGACTTATGCTTGAGGAACGAAGTCCTCTCTGACAGCAAGCAAGAGTCGGACCGTACAAAGTGTTCAGATGTCAGAACGACTTTTGTCAGAATAGTATTGTCAGAACAGTGTTGACAGAACAGCATGGTCAGAGCACCTTTTCAGATAAAGCAAAGTCAACCCTACTGTGCATTAATGAGGACAACGTAAACAAGGCCCCAACGTCTATAATCAAACGATCTTATTGCCTCTCCAACGGCTAGATATTCAGAGACTGGTATAAAAGGGATGTTCTTCATTTCTGAAGGGGGGGCTTGAAAAAGAGAGAGAGAACAGGGCTATTATCTGAAAAACACTATTCTACATTCCTCTCATCTTCTACTCTCGGACTTTGATATGTAATATTCTTAGAGAGTGATTCATTTGTACTTAAGTGAGTAACATCATCCACTCTTTGAGAGAGTTAGTTTTGAGCTTAAGTGTTTAACAAAATCAGTTCATAGAGTGAACATAATTGTAATCTTACATTTTGTAAGGGGGAGCATTTAGAAGGTTTTCTAAATCTCCATAGGTTGCAAGTTAGCCCGTAAAACTTGCGTTTGTAAGGTTGCAAGTGATCCCGTAAAACTTGCGGTAAGGTTTGCAGGTGAACCCGTTGTAAAACCTGTGGGTTGTTAGGTGAACCCGTGCTCGTAAAACCTAAAGTGTAAAGGCTTCTCTTGTGCCCGGTTTAAACAAGAATAGTGGATTGGAAATCTCAGGTGTAGCCTGGGGACTGGATGTAGGTCTGGGTGACCGAACCAGGATAAATTTATGTGTGCATATACTTATACTTGATCATTCTATTTTGCATCACATAGCATACTGACTTGTGCATAGCATTATTTATTATCATCATCACCGAGCACAAGCAGTCTTTCGAAAAGAGTTTAAGTTTTTATTCCCTCACCCAATTCACCCCCCCCTCTTGGGTGACAGCCACGAATTTCATTTGGTATCAGAGCAGGTCACTTGTTTAAAGGATCCAACGATCTCAAGTGTAAAGACCTTGGCTGATTTGGGTTAAAATGTTTTCCAAAGGCTTTGATCATACCATTCCACCTGTGTTAGAAAATATTGATTTTTGTTGGTGGAAAGCAAGAATGGAAAGTTTTATACAATCCACTAGTTTGAAAATGTGGGATATTTTTGAAAATGATTTTGATTTCAAACCTAGAGGAAACTGGACTGAAAAGGAGAAAAATTTGTTTTCCTTAAATATTAGAGCAATGCAAATTTTATACAAAGGCTTAACTGAAAATGATTTCCAGAAAATCAAACATTGCTCTAGTGCTAAAGACATTTGGAATACTCTTGATGTGATATATGCTTCTAACCCATCTCTTGAAAGCACAGCTGTCCAAAGCTCAACTCGTGCTCGTTATGGATCATCTACTGATGAGCTTCTGGAAGCTGATATTGAGGAAGCAGGCTTCAGTGAGGAGAGTATCCATTTCTGCCTAGAAGATTCAGAAAGTGAGTACAAATGGGTACCAAAACATCCTCCTAGTGCCTTACTTGTGCAGGAAAGATCAAGAGTTTCTCTTACCCCAAAGGAGAGAACTCGTGGCGATGCAACTGCTGAAAACCCCTGGTACAATCATAAGAAGCAATCTGCAACCACCAGGAACAATGGTTCTGTCTCAAGGATGAGCTATCACAAAGTTCCATTCAACTATCCTGAGAAGAACAAGAGAGAGTGGACTCCTCGATCAACATTGAAAAGGCACTTGAATCTTAACTCTCAGAAGAAAGTGCTTCGAACCAAGGATAAGTATAGAAGATCTTCTTGGGAAAGGCAATTCCGAGGTTCAGCAAGACTCAGGACTTTATCTCATCTGAACAATCAGTCAAGTCTTGATAAGCATTCGTCACGCATAGATGGTGATATCATTCCTACCTTCCTCTTTACTCGAACAATCACTTGGGTAGTAAATGCATGATGGGCTTAACAGTTTTACTCATATATGCTTAGCGAATCTTTTAAGGGCGTCTTTCATGAAAGAAAATAGTTTATGCATTCACCTTGATTTTTGAAAGATCCTTTTGATATACAAACTTTCAAAACAAATTCTGATCATCTTTAAATCTACATGACAACCATACCTCATGATAGCACTCAAAAGTTATTTCTGATTTTCCATTTCATGTGGTATCTCTTGCATCAAGCTTTTCAATGCATAAGCAGCTATGGTTTCGAGAACAATACATCCCTCTTAATTACATCTTTAAGTTCTCAATCTACTAATGATCTCAGTTCAAGTTTGTGGTTTAAGAATGTTGACACAGATTATTGAAGCTTGAACAATGAATATAACCAAGAGAGAATGACAACGAAAATGTCTCTTATCAAGATGTGTGGAATGGCTATACCAACCCTGAGAAACTCTCGCCAATACACATGAGCATTTCTATCCCTTACATATTCTGTTGTGAAATTAAATGGATAGACTCTCTCTTGTCTGACATGCATTAGAAATCTTAGGAAATGCCTTGAATTGAACTCTGCTAAGATCTGTAAAACATGGCATAGAATCACAAGCATGCTATAATCTGTATTAATTTCAAGCTTGTTGATATCCTAAGAACAGTGAGATCACACTGAGCATATCTAGAAGAACTTGAGCAAAAATTCGGAAATTATTCTCGTAATCATATGCTGAAATTTGGTTGTTTTTGTAAACCGAATTTAGTCTTAAAATCAAACTATTCTGTGAGCATGAAAATTTCCAGTATTTCATTTTTGTGAGGATGAAGATTTTTCAAAATTTCATTATGTTAAAAATTCACATGTCTTCATGATCTAACATGAACATCCTTGAGGCATATTTATTGAACTATACTTGCTTATGAAACTCTGAAAGTATGCCACCTGTTTGATACTCTTTGTACTATAACATTGATATTTATCTATGAGAGTATAAATAGAGTTCATGTCTTGATAGTGAAACTATGTGAACGTATAGACAATTTCAAAATTAGTTTTCACATAATCATTGTTCATATTTTCTTAAACCAACTAGCAAGCATGATTTCTTAAAATTATTAACTTGTGGTGATTAACACAGATTGACTTGAATGTCCAGAGGATGGTCTCCAATGTTAAATCTTAAGTTCTTTCACTGACCATCAGAAAAGCACTTGTTTCCTCAAGCACATGAAGGCCCAATCATCAAGTTTGAGCAAGGATGCTTTCGCAACAATCAGCGCTTTCGATAGCAGGCCAACTATTGAACCATGGGAAGAGTAGAGTGACTGCCCAGTCATGTCTGCTTTTGGTTGTAGCTCAGCTTGCCGAAGCGAATCATCAAAGCACTTGCACTAGGAGTTTCCACTTGAGATAGCACATCTCTTGAAGATGTCAGGAAGCATGCTTATCTGCATATGATTAAGATTCATGAGTCTAATAGAGTCTGGAGATTCCTCATCTGTGGTAACATCTACACCTTACCATCTCTTATATATGATGCATACATGGCATTGGTAAGGGTGTCAATTTAGGATTTCTTTGCTCAATCTGCATTGACTTCAAAATCATTCACTGCTTTAGAAAATCATCCTAGCTCACACATCTGTATCCTTTATATGACACGCTGGAAAGTAAATTGATAACATACCTCTCTTATATGCTTCCTTTCTTGATTCAGTAATGATTAACCTTAATATAGAAGAGAAGTAAAGGACATTACTCGATAATGATCCCTTGAAAATAGAGAGTTGCATGCTGTCATAGATAATAAACTCTTGAGATGCTGTGATGCAATTATTTGGAAATTATTTTTGGCACTTTAAACTCACAAATTTCATTTGACTTGATTTCATTTTTCACATGGTATCACAAATTTCACTTGGCATTCAATCATTTCATTTGATATCACAAGTTCAAACTCACATATTTCATTTGATTTCATTTGGTATCACGAATTTAAAAATCACAAATTTTCAATTGATATCATAATCATCATTTTAAACGCACCAAAATTATTTTGATATCATGTTAATCATTTCAAGAAGGTCAAAATTACTTTTGATGTCTTTTATATTTAAAAAGGAACTTTCACCTTCAAAAAGAGAACTGTTTTTGTATGTTTTGATCTAGACTTAATTCTTGCAAAACATGTTCTGTTATCTTGCATAATGGTTAGGGAGAGTAAACACACTTAGAATACTGAATCAATATTTTCTTCCTTCTGTCTCACACTGTCTAGTTATCCTACATAATATTTAGGAAGAATAGGGAGAAATATTAGGTAGAAAGCCCATTCCTAGGAGAACGATAGAAGTATCCCCATCCCTAAGGCTAGCTTGCACTTGTTGAATTTTGATGAAGCCAAAAGGGGGAGAGAAATGAGACACGAGATGTCTAGAGATGAGACATGAGATGTCTAGAGCTGAAAGATAAGATATCTGGGGAGAGAACTGGGAATGAAATATAGCTCTGGAAATGATCTAAGTTTAATTATGTTCTCTAGTCATCTATGGATTTGTCATCATCAAAAAGGGGGAGAATGTTAGAATCTTAAGTTTTGATGGTGACTTAGGTATGATATGGTCTAGTACTTAAAAGAACATAATTAACACTTAGGAAGGATTAGATGACATGGTTAGAACCCTGAGTTAGATCACTTGTGAATGCAAGATCATTTCCAGAAGTATTAGCACTAGAGTCACAACCGGATGCAGATTCACTTCCGAATGAATCAAGACTAGCGCTCACGGATGCGGAATCACTTCCGGATAGACTAGGACTCGCGCACGCGGATAAATGTGTCATCCCCCAGCGGCAGCGAGTAACTCACTAGGGATTTAACTTAGTCCATGAGAATTAGGTACACAAAACCTTAAGACTAAGCTATGTTTCAATCGGAAGTGAGTTTGCTTCCTGTTAGACTTAGACTGGCGCAGAGCGATAGAATAGATATTACTCCAAGCGACAGTGAGTCTACTTCCCCAAGTGAAAGCGCTTCCTGTTAGAATTAGACTGGCGCAGAGCGACAGAATAGATATTACCCCAAGCGTCAGTGAGTCTACTTCCCCAAGTGAAAGCGCTTCCTGTTAGACTTAGACTGGCGCAGAGCAATAGAATAGTTATTACCCCAAGCGTCAGTAAGTCTACTTCGCCGAGTGAAAGCACTTCCTATTAGATTTAGACTGGCGCAGGTTGATAGACTAGATATAACCCCGAGCGTCAGCGGAAATGCAACATCAAGTGAAGTTGCTTCCTGTTAGATCTTGACTGGCGCAGACTGATAGAATAGATTTCACCCTAAGCGTCAGTGAATTCACCACGTCAAGTAAAAGTGCTTCCGATAGCTCAGTGACTAGCGCTGAGTGGTGGAATGAAATAGACTAAGCGAGAGCAAGTCATGGTGAACTAAATCCCTCATCAAGTGAATTTACTTCCGGATGTAGAAGTGCTTCCGGATACACCTTAGACTTAGGATCACCCACTGCATGAGACTATATGATTATATTGCTAAACTAACGTTCAAGTGCAGCACACTCAGTAAGGTTGCTTCCGGATGAGAAGTTGCTTCCGCAAGCAATCAGAATGTCTGAACGTTCAAAGAGATGCAGTGTCAGAATGCTTTTAACAGAGCAGAGGTGTCAGGACTACTTTTCAGAGATAAAGCAAGTCAACCCTGCTGAAGCATTTAAGAAGATGTTCCTTCCAACGGTAACAAGAGGATAACAGACACATTCAAACAACATTGTTACCTACCAAGCATGAGGAGTATGAGAACATAATCTGAAGATTCACTCAAGGTGTCAAAGCTCATACTGCCCACAAGAGTCAGAGTCCATAAGAGAGCTTCTGATAGCAAGAGAGGATCCAATAGCAAAGCACTCTTATCATTCATGGACAAGTGCTTGGAAGACAAAGTTCCTCTATGTGATAGCAAGCAAAATGTTAGAGTCCACGAGCTTCAGATAGCAAGAGAGCTTCCGATAGTGAGTCTCTTAACATCCTGGACTTATGCTTGAGGAACGAAGTCCTCTCTGACAGCAAGCAAGAGTCGGACCGTACAAAGTGTTCAGATGTCAGAACGACTTTTGTCAGAATAGTATTGTCAGAATAGTGTTGACAGAACAGCATGGTCAGAGCACCTTTTCAGATAAAGCAAAGTCAACCCTGCTGTGCATTAATGAGGACAACGTAAACAAGGCCCCAACGTCTATAATCAAACGATCTTATTGCCTCTCCAACGGCTAGATATTCAGAGACTGGTATAAAAGGGATGTTCTTCATTTCTGAAGGGGGGGCTTGAAAAAGAGAGAGAGAACAGGGCTATTATCTGAAAAACACTATTCTACATTCCTCTCATCTTCTACTCTCGGACTTTGATATGTAATATTCTTAGAGAGTGATTCATTTGTACTTAAGTGAGTAACATCATCCACTCTTTGAGAGAGTTAGTTTTGAGCTTAAGTGTTTAACAAAATCAGTTCATAGAGTGAACATAATTGTAATCTTACATTTTGTAAGGGGGAGCATTTAGAAGGTTTTCTAAATCTCCATAGGTTGCAAGTTAGCCCGTAAAACTTGCGTTTGTAAGGTTGCAAGTGATCCCGTAAAACTTGCGGTAAGGTTTGCAGGTGAACCCGTTGTAAAACCTGTGGGTTGTTAGGTGAACCCGTGCTCGTAAAACCTAAAGTGTAAAGGCTTCTCTTGTGCCCGGTTTAAACAAGAATAGTGGATTGGAAATCTCAGGTGTAGCCTGGGGACTGGATGTAGGTCTGGGTGACCGAACCAGGATAAATTTATGTGTGCATATACTTATACTTGATCATTCTATTTTGCATCACATAGCATACTGACTTGTGCATAGCATTATTTATTATCATCATCACCGAGCACAAGCAGTCTTTCGAAAAGAGTTTAAGTTTTTATTCCCTCACCCAATTCACCCCCCCCCCTCTTGGGTGACAGCCACGAATTTCACTAGGTGGTAATTCTGCCGAGGTTTTTTTGGATTTTGCTGGTTGGTTAGAGGTAGATGGTTGGTCAGATACTGGACTTTTATGGGCTTCTTGGATTTCTTTTCCTTTTTGGTTTTCTTGGGTTTTTTCTTGGGCTTGCTCCTTTATAATTTGAAGTAAAGGGGTTATTTTCTGAGTTAACTCTTTCCCAACTGAATTTGGGTCTTCTATTTCCTTCATTCCTGTATTTACATATCTGTTTACTTGTTCTTCCAGTTTTCCCACTTTATCAAAAAGTGTATCCAACTGGTTAAAGATCTTTGCAAAATTTGCATTTATTGGACTGAGCATTAGATTCATATTTAGTTCCACTACTTGGAACCTCATATTAATCTGCTCTATTAAATTTCTCATTTCCTCAGATGTCTCATTACTTGGAGTTACAGGTCTTCCTGATTCCATCTGCTCAAAAAATCAGCAATTAAATTATTCTGTCCTTTAATATATTCAATTTCATAATCATAATATGCCATATCACTTTGCCATTTAATTAACATTTTATTACTCAATTTATTAGTTTTAATTCCTTTATCTAACCAATGTTTTACTTGGGTATTATCAGTTTTTATAACAAACCTGGTATTTACTACAAATAATTCAAATTTTTCTACTGCTTTAACAATTGCTAAAAATTCTTTCCAATTTGAATGATATTTAGCTTGACAATCATTAAATTTTCCACTTGAGTATTTAGTAATTTTTTCTTTTCCTTCATTATTCTCATGATATAAAGCTGCTCCCCAATAATTATCTGATGCATCTGTATAAATGATCCATTTTACATTATTATCTGTAGGAATAGTTAATTTTGGTAAGTTTTGACATAATTTCTTAATCTGTTCTATAATTTTCTTTGTCTGGTCATTCCATATCCATATACTCTTTTCCCCTGCTAACCTAGATATTTTAGCAGTTAACTTTGATAAATTAGGTATATAATTTCTAGCTTGATTTACTAATCCTAAAAATGATTGTAATTCCTTCTTATTTCTTATTTCTGAGAATTCTAATACTTTCTTGCTAATATGTTCCTGTAATTCTATTCCTTCTGGTGAAATATATTGTCCTAAAAATCCTATTCTACTTTTTCTTAATTCTGCTTTATGTGGTGATATATTTAATCCTTTGTTTTCTATTAGTTCAATAAATTTTTCTAAATGTTCTTCATGTATTTCTTTATTTTCTGAAAATATTAAAATATCATCAATATAAATAACAGCAAAATTTCTTATTGGTAATAATAACTTAGTTACATATTCTTGAAATATACTTGGACTATTATGGAATCCCATAGGTAGTACATTCCATTCATATAGTCCTTCTGATGTACTAAATGCAGTATATTTTTTACTTTCTTCTTCTAACTTTATCTGGAAAAATCCTGATTTACAATCAAACTTACTAAAGATGCTTTTCCCTCTTATTAAATTAAATAGTAATTCTATTTTGGGTATAGGATATCTATTTCTTACAGCTAAATCATTTAGTTTTTTATAATTTATTACCATTCTTGATTTTCCTCTCTTTTCTTCACTATGTTTTATTACAATCATTGCAGGTGAAGAATATTCAGATTTACTTTCTCTAATTAAGTCATATTTTTTCATTTCATTTATATGCATTTCAAATTCTTTTTTATCCTGTTCTGTCCATGGATAGGGCTTACAATTAATTTCTCTACTATAATCTTTTAATTCTATCTTAGCTAATGGTTTTGATTTTTCCCAATGTATTAAAGGATTTTCACTATAATTTTCTATTAATCTTTGTTCTATTCCTTTTTTCATTTGTCCTTCTATTATATTAAGTCTTATAATTTCTTCAGACTCTACTTCCCTTATTACTAATGTTGATAACATATTATTTATTTCGATAGGTTTATTATTTTCTAAAAACTGTACTTCATTTTCATTATATTTCTTTTGAAATTTTTCATCCTTTCTTCTATATGGATTGGTTATTCTTATTCCCCATGCTTCATGTTTACATGGTGTAGTTAATATAATAGCTTTTTCTATTAAATGTAAAGGATAATATTGACTTAAAAAGTCTAATCCTAATATTACATCACAAGAAGGTTCATTATATTGATTTAATTCTTGTATAACTAATTCATATTCTCCTATTTGTATACTAACATTTCTTGATTCTAATTCTATCATATGTATTTCTTTTCCTGCACTTTCCATTCTTAACATTTTTTGTTTTCTTTTCCATAGTTCTGGTGGTAAGACATTATATTTTGCTACTGTTAAATTTGCTAAAATAAATTAGGTATAAATTAGGTAATAGTTCAAACAGTATTATCTGAAAATAGTATAAATACATTAAAATATATTGTTATTTATTGCGATGAAAATAGTATATTATATCATAAACAACCAATAAATCAAAAAAGTTTTGAGTTTACATTTGAAACACCAAATAAATCTAGATTTACACCAACACCTTTAGAACAATATGAAACAAGAGCAACACCTTAAGAAGTCCAATATATTTATAATCTATGTAAAAATTTAATTCTAATACATGAAATTGTTTTGGGTAGTAAATACCAGGTTTGTTATAAAAACTGATAATACCCAAGTAAAACATTGGTTAGATAAAGGAATTAAAACTAATAAATTGAGTAATAAAATGTTAATTAAATGGCAAAGTGATATGGCATATTATGATTATGAAATTGAATATATTAAAGGACAGAATAATTTAATTGCTGATTTTTTGAGCAGATGGAATCAGGAAGACCTGTAACTCCAAGTAATGAGACTTCTGAGGAAATGAGAAATTTAATAGAGCAGATTAATATGAGGTTCCAAGTAGTGGAACTAAATATGAATCTAATGCTCAGTCCAATAAATGCAAATTTTGCAAAGATCTTTAACCAGTTGGATACACTTTTTGATAAAGTGGGAAAACTGGAAGAACAAGTAAACAGATATGTAAATACAGGAATGAAGGAAATAGAAGACCCAAATTCAGTTGGGAAAGAGTTAACTCAGAAAATAACCCCTTTACTTCAAATTATAAAGGAGCAAGCCCAAGAAAAAACCCAAGAAAACCAAAAAGGAAAAGAAATCCAAGAAGCCCATAAAAGTCCAGTATCTGACCAACCATCTACCTCTAACCAACCAGCAAAATCCAAAAAAACCTCGGCAGAATTACCACCTAGTAACCCAGTGTTTAAGCTTGCAGAATATTTTACTTATTTTAAGAAACTTATCTATAACCTTAACCATTTTTCCTTTAAAACTCCAAAAATCAAATATATATCCCATTATGCCTTCAATAAAGCCATTATCCACCAAGGAACACCATCAAATGTTGTAAAAGCACTATATCAACATGGTTTAATTCAGTCTATTTATCCATCAGCAAGCCTAGAAGAAATAGCAGAGTTACCAGAACCTCTGAAAAAGGCTGTAAAGACTTATTTTGGTATAGTAACTCAACACATGGTATTTATAAGATGTTACTCCACAATAGCAGAAATAACTCCAGATAAATTTTATCATCCCATTAATCTTATTAGGTTAGGAACCACAAGGAAACCCTTTGAGCATTCTGTTGAGCCAAAGGAAGATATAAATGATGATGAAGAATTCATGGAAACAGTATCCAGAATAAGGTCCCAAGATTATCATATAATTTTCCAAGAAATGAATAGGATTTTAGCCACTGAAGATGAAGCCGCTTGGGTCTATTTCTCAGGCCCAACGACATTAATTTACTCATCAGGAAGGCATACCAGGAATATCAATCAATTTAATCAATTTTATGATAAGATAAAGAATAATAAGTTTGAAAATAGCACAGATACTAAGAAGAGGATATGTCAGTTATTAGCTGAATATGCTACCCACAAATGTAATTATTGCGATGAAAGAAGTCCAGAAAGAAGAGATTTTGAAGATCCAATAATGGACATGAGTATAATCTGAAAAGAAGAAGACAAAAGAAGTGGCAGACAAGGAAAAAGAAAAAGAATTGGCGGACAAAAAATGGCAGACAAGATAAAAAGAAGGAAGATAAGATAAGAAGCACTCAGGAAAACGACAAGGAAGTGGCAGACATAGAAGATAAGAAGGAGATAATCAATCATAGAAGATGACGCAAGGAATGATGTAAATTGAGAGGAATGCCTCTCTATATAAACCATGTATCTAGCATAAGTAAGGGCATCGAAAGCATAGAAAGAAATCTGCTATCGAATCCCAAACCTCTCTTGTAATCTCTCATATTAAATAAAATTTCTTTTTGCTATTCCTTCTCCATTTACAGTTCAGAAACAATTTTGGAAATCGTCTACAATTAAGGTATGAGTAACTAAACTCTTATCGAGGATTAAGGGTAGTAGTATTATTTAACCTGGGAATATGATTTCATAAAACATACTGCTTTGAATACTTAAGAAAACCATCCAGTTACGTCTCCAGTAGGAAACGAAGGAAGACTGTGCTGGGGTGATTTGAAGGGAGAAGATCTGTTGATGACTTCCTCTGTGAGAAGTCTTGTTATTCCTTGTATGAAAGAGGACAAGGATTGATCTTCTATAACCCGGATCATTTCTGGTCAAATCCTGGATGCATGAGAATAATGAAGGAAAAGAAAAAATTACTAAATACTCAAGTGGAATATTTAATGATTGTCAAGCTAAATATCATTCAAATTGGAAAGAATTTTTAGCAATTGTTAAAGCAGTAGAAAAATTTGAATTATTTGTAGTAAATACCAGGTTTGTTATAAAAACTGATAATACCCAAGTAAAACATTGGTTAGATAAAGGAATTAAAACTAATAAATTGAGTAATAAAATGTTAATTAAATGGCAAAGTGATATGGCATATTATGATTATGAAATTGAATATATTAAAGGACAGAATAATTTAATTGCTGATTTTTTGAGCAGATGGAATCAGGAAGACCTGTAACTCCAAGTAATGAGACTTCTGAGGAAATGAGAAATTTAATAGAGCAGATTAATATGAGGTTCCAAGTAGTGGAACTAAATATGAATCTAATGCTCAGTCCAATAAATGCAAATTTTGCAAAGATCTTTAACCAGTTGGATACACTTTTTGATAAAGTGGGAAAACTGGAAGAACAAGTAAACAAATATGTAAATACAGGAATGAAGGAAATAGAAGACCCAAATTCAGTTGGGAAAGAGTTAACTCAGAAAATAACCCCTTTACTTCAAATTATAAAGGAGCAAGCCCAAGAAAAAACCCAAGAAAACCAAAAAGGAAAAGAAATCCAAGAAGCCCATAAAAGTCCAGTATCTGACCAACCATCTACCTCTAACCAACCAGCAAAATCCAAAAAAACCTCGGCAGAATTACCACCTAGTAACCCAGTGTTTAAGCTTGCAGAATATTTTACTTATTTTAAGAAACTTATCTATAACCTTAACCATTTTTCCTTTAAAACTCCAAAAATCAAATATATATCCCATTATGCCTTCAATAAAGCCATTATCCACCAAGGAACACCATCAAATGTTGTAAAAGCACTATATCAACATGGTTTAATTCAGTCTATTTATCCATCAGCAAGCCTAGAAGAAATAGCAGAGTTACCAGAACCTCTGAAAAAGGCTGTAAAGACTTATTTTGGTATAGTAACTCAACACATGGTATTTATAAGATGTTACTCCACAATAGCAGAAATAACTCCAGATAAATTTTATCATCCCATTAATCTTATTAGATTAGGAACCACAAGGAAATCCTTTGAGCATTCTGTTGAGCCAAAGGAAGATATAAATGATGATGAAGAATTCATGGAAACAGTATCCAGAATAAGGTCCCAAGATTATCATATAATTTTCCAAGAAATGAATAGGATTTTAGCCACTGAAGATGAAGCCGCTTGGGTCTATTTCTCAGGCCCAACGACATTAATTTACTCATCAGGAAGGCATACCAGGAATATCAATCAATTTAATCAATTTTATGATAAGATAAAGAATAATAAGTTTGAAAATAGCACAGATACTAAGAAGAGGATATGTCAGTTATTAGCTGAATATGCTACCCACAAATGTAATTATTGCGATGAAAGAAGTCCAGAAAGAAGAGATTTTGAAGATCCAATAATGGACATGAGTATAATCTGAAAAGAAGAAGACAAAAGAAGTGGCAGACAAGGAAAAAGAAAAAGAATTGGCGGACAAAAAATGGCAGACAAGATAAAAAGAAGGAAGATAAGATAAGAAGCACTCAGGAAAACGACAAGGAAGTGGCAGACATAGAAGATAAGAAGGAGATAATCAATCATAGAAGATGACGCAAGGAATGATGTAAATTGAGAGGAATGCCTCTCTATATAAACCATGTATCTAGCATAAGTAAGGGCATCGAAAGCATAGAAAGAAATCTGCTATCGAATCCCAAACCTCTCTTGTAATCTCTCATATTAAATAAAATTTCTTTTTGCTATTCCTTCTCCATTTACAGTTCAGAAACAATTTTGGAAATCGTCTACAATTAAGGTATGAGTAACTAAACTCTTATCGAGGATTAAGGGTAGTAGTATTATTTAACCTGGGAATATGATTTCATAAAACATACTGCTTTGAATACTTAAGAAAACCATCCAGTTACGTCTCCAGTAGGAAACGAAGGAAGACTGTGCTGGGGTGATTTGAAGGGAGAAGATCTGTTGATGACTTCCTCTGTGAGAAGTCTTGTTATTCCTTGTATGAAAGAGGACAAGGATTGATCTTCTATAACCCGGATCATTTCTGGTCAAATCCTGGATGATCTTCTTAAGTATTGATAGCAGGCTGTCCGTTATGGTATCAGAGCCCCATGGTTTAAATAATATGAAACCTTAATCCTTGATTGTTTCTCATATTTTATCACATACTTTCAGTATTTTATTGTTATTGTTGAAATGAATTCTATAAAAGTATTAGAACCTAGAATGTATGGAATAGAAGCAGAAAAATTACCAGAAAGTTCTTTTATGAATTATGATAATAAGGAAGAAGCAAGTGATTGTATTTTTACACCATTTATAATAGGAGGAGATGGAGATTATACTTTTAATCAAATAAATTGGACTAATATGTTTATAATGAAACAATTAGGATGTTATGTTAATCCAAACATAGAAGATCTGTTACAAGTTTATAATCTAAATGATTTATTAGAAAAATTACCAGCAGAAACTAGGAATATAATAGATCAAGAACAACAGAAATATAAAGTTGACAGGTTAATAGAGTTATCCAAACCATTAGAACAAAAATTATATGATTTAAGAAAAGAAGTAGTCAATAACACTACTGAGTTAGCATATATAAAAGCAAATATAAGGCAGATAATGAAAGCTTTAGGAATAGAAAAAAGGATTGAACCTATAATCGAAAAACCCCAGATAAACATGATGAATATGGAAGAAATGTTAAAAGCTTTAGAAGAAATAGAGATAAAAGAAGTAAGTAGGAATAATATATTAAAACAATCTATGGATGAAAATATAAAACAAACTAGGATACTATCAGAAGAAATAAAGAAAGGACAAGAAGTCATAAATAGAAACATATGGGAAATATATAAAGAAATAGAAAAATTTGATATAGAAAAATATCAGGAAAAGCATGGTATGATAAATAAAGGAAAGAATAAAGAAATAAGTGAAGAAGAATTAAAAATAAAAGAATCTAATAACATAGCAGAAATATTATATCAAACAGGTTCAGAATTAGATTATTTAATGGAAATAATGAATCCAAGGAAACAAGAAAAGCAAGAGAAAGACAAGAAAAATAAGGGAATTAGTATAAACATGATGAATGTTTTAGAAAACATAGATGATGATGAAATAGAAGAAATAATGGGACAAGAAGAAGAAAAGATAGAACAAATAAGGAAGGAATTTCAATATGCTACAAAAATTAATATAAAAGAAGAAGAAAATTTTCAGATTAATATGGAAAGACAAGTAGAACCAAAAGAAGAACAAACATCGCAACAACAAGCAGATCAAGAAATGAGACAACGTAGAGAAGAGGAAGAAGAAAATAGTATATTATATCATAAACAACCAATAAATCAAAAAAGTTTTGAGTTTACATTTGAAACACCAAATAAATCTAGATTTACACCAACACCTTTAGAACAATATGAAACAAGAGCAATACCGAGTATGGGAATATGGTTAGATTTAGATTGTAATTTAGATAACGAAAAAAGATTAGAAGAATGGAGTAAATCACATTTAGTAGCTTTAATAGGAAAAAGTTTGAATCCACAATTTGTGCCAATTGTAATAGAAGCAAGTTTTCTAGGAAATGTACATAATTGGTGGAAAAGTAAAACAGATACATTTAGACAACATACAAGACACATAGAACAAGGAACATATAATGATAGAAAGGAATATATAGCAATATTAATTAGAAAATATGAAACTTTAATTAGAAATGAATTTTTAGGAAGAAGTGTAGCTTTAAATGAAACTACAATAAAGACAAGAGCAATAGAAAAATTATACCAAATAGAAATATGTTCTTTAAATCCAAAATATTTAGAACAATATATTTGTGAATTTAAGAAATATTATTATGAGGCTAGAATAGAAGATTATAATACACAAAAATTTTACTTAGAGTTATTTTATAGGAAATTGCCTAGATTAATCTCGGAAACCATAATGGAAGATTATTATAAACACATAGGAAATATAGAATTATTACCATATGTAGATACAATGGGAAGAAGAGAAGAATATTTGAGAGAATATTTATCAGATGCATGTAAAAGAGCGTGGAGAAATAAAAAATATTATAAAGCTAATAAATTATTATTAAAATGTGGAGAATTAGAAAAACCTCATAAATGGGGATGTGAAGAAAAAAGAATAAGGAGAAGAAAATATAAAAAAGGAAGAAAAAAGACTAAGTATGAATTTAAGAAATATCCAAAAGAAAAATTTTACAAAAAATTCAAACCAAGAAGAAAATATTTTAAGAAAGGGAAAAGAAAGATTAATTATAGTAAGAAACCTAAAAAGTGTAAATGTTATAATTGCGGAAAGATAGGACATATAAGTACTAATTGTCCAGAACCTAAAGAAAGGAAATTTATGAATATATTAGAACAAGCTTTTAATTGGGAATTAGAACCTTTAGAAATTAATGAACCAATTTATAGTGAATTAGAACAATCAGATGTAGAGATATATAAGTTAAAAGAAGTAGAAGAAGAAACAGAATCAGAATCAGAAATTTCTGAAATATCAGAAGAAGAAGAAGATGTTATGTTATACATGATGAATGTTAGTGAAGAAGGACAGAGTAGTAATAATGAAATAGAATATGAAGAATACAATGAGCAGATAAGCAGTAAAGAAGGAATATGTGAACGAAGAATTACATTTAATGAAAAACAATATAATAAGATAAAAGATATAAAATTAGATTTAAGACCAGAAGAATTTAATGGTGAAAAGGGATTTATAAGTAGAGTGAGTAAAATAATAAAAAAGAATAGGAATGAAAAGAAGGCATGTGTAGTTTTAGAGAAAAAACATCCTATAGAATCAACATTAACAGAAGGAATACTTAGAATACCACTAGTAAGTAAAGCATTAATTGAAAATGAAATTTCAAGATTATCATTTAAAGATGAAGTAACGGAAATCTATATAGCAGGAGTACAATTATTAGTAAAAGCTTATTTTAGAGAAGGAATAAACTCACCTATAGAATTGTTAATAACAGATGGAAGGATAATAAGTAATGTGCAGGACAGTGTATTAGGAATATTGACAGGAAACCTAATATACCAAAAATTAAAATTTACAGTAAATACAAATTTTGCAATATCAAGAGCAGATGAACATATAGATCAATCAATAATGGTTTACCATAAACTAGGAGGAATACAAATGTTAAGAGGAGCAAAAACAATAAGTATAACTGCAATGATAGGATTAGTATTTACAAATGAACATAAGATATATAACAGATCACAAGGAAGAATAACTATAGATAAAAATTTTATGCCAATATTACAAGAAATACCATTAGACCCAACAAATATAACAATCCCTGAACAATTACAAATAGAATTAGATAGAACTGCTAATATAAACCAAATAGAAAATCCTAGAAGAATACAAACCAATAATACATTAGGACAAAGAATGCTAAGGATAAATACACCAGATTTAAACATAAATATAAATACTTCAGCAAGAAGGAAATAGTTAATTTTGACCAGAAAATATTAAAATATCATCAATATAAATAACAGCAAGATTAGGTAAAACATTGAATTAGGTATAAATTATAATTTATTATCTAATTCTGAATTAAATTATAATTTAATTCTGATACCATAACGGACAGCCTGCTATCAATACTTAAGAAGATCATCCAGGATTTGACCAGAAATGATCCGGGTTATAGAAGATCAATCCTTGTCCTCTTTCATACAAGGAATAACAAGACTTCTCACAGAGGAAGTCATCAACAGATCTTCTCCCTTCAAATCACCCCAGCACAGTCTTCCTTCGTTTCCTACTGGAGACGTAACTGGATGGTTTTCTTAAGTATTCAAAGCAGTATGTTTTATGAAATCATATTCCCAGGTTAAATAATACTACTACCCTTAATCCTCGATAAGAGTTTAGTTACTCATACCTTAATTGTAGACGATTTCCAAAATTGTTTCTGAACTGTAAATGGAGAAGGAATAGCAAAAAGAAATTTTATTTAATATGAGAGATTACAAGAGAGGTTTGGGATTCGATAGCAGATTTCTTTCTATGCTTTCGATGCCCTTACTTATGCTAGATACATGGTTTATATAGAGAGGCATTCCTCTCAATTTACATCATTCCTTGCGTCATCTTCTATGATTGATTATCTCCTTCTTATCTTCTATGTCTGCCACTTCCTTGTCGTTTTCCTGAGTGCTTCTTATCTTATCTTCCTTCTTTTTATCTTGTCTGCCATTTTTTGTCCGCCAATTCTTTTTCTTTTTCCTTGTCTGCCACTTCTTTTGTCTTCTTCTTTTCAGATTATACTCATGTCCATTATTGGATCTTCAAAATCTCTTCTTTCTGGACTTCTTTCATCGCAATAATTACATTTGTGGGTAGCATATTCAGCTAATAACTGACATATCCTCTTCTTAGTATCTGTGCTATTTTCAAACTTATTATTCTTTATCTTATCATAAAATTGATTAAATTGATTGATATTCCTGGTATGCCTTCCTGATGAGTAAATTAATGTCGTTGGGCCTGAGAAATAGACCCAAGCGGCTTCATCTTCAGTGGCTAAAATCCTATTCATTTCTTGGAAAATTATATGATAATCTTGGGACCTTATTCTGGATACTGTTTCCATGAATTCTTCATCATCATTTATATCTTCCTTTGGCTCAACAGAATGCTCAAAGGGTTTCCTTGTGGTTCCTAACCTAATAAGATTAATGGGATGATAAAATTTATCTGGAGTTATTTCTGCTATTGTGGAGTAACATCTTATAAATACCATGTGTTGAGTTACTATACCAAAATAAGTCTTTACAGCCTTTTTCAGAGGTTCTGGTAACTCTGCTATTTCTTCTAGGCTTGCTGATGGATAAATAGACTGAATTAAACCATGTTGATATAGTGCTTTTACAACATTTGATGGTGTTCCTTGGTGGATAATGGCTTTATTGAAGGCATAATGGGATATATATTTGATTTTTGGAGTTTTAAAGGAAAAATGGTTAAGGTTATAGATAAGTTTCTTAAAATAAGTAAAATATTCTGCAAGCTTAAACACTGGGTTACTAGGTGGTAATTCTGCCGAGGTTTTTTTGGATTTACTGGTTGGTTAGAGGTAGATGGTTGGTCAGATACTGGACTTTTATGGGCTTCTTGGATTTCTTTTCCTTTTTGGTTTTCTTGGGTTTTTTCTTGGGCTTGCTCCTTTATAATTTGAAGTAAAGGGGTTATTTTCTGAGTTAACTCTTTCCCAACTGAATTTGGGTCTTCTATTTCCTTCATTCCTGTATTTACATATCTGTTTACTTGTTCTTCCAGTTTTCCCACTTTATCAAAAAGTGTATCCAACTGGTTAAAGATCTTTGCAAAATTTGCATTTATTGGACTGAGCATTAGATTCATATTTAGTTCCACTACTTGGAACCTCATATTAATCTGCTCTATTAAATTTCTCATTTCCTCAGAAGTCTCATTACTTGGAGTTACAGGTCTTCCTGATTCCATCTGCTCAAAAAATCAGCAATTAAATTATTCTGTCCTTTAATATATTCAATTTCATAATCATAATATGCCATATCACTTTGCCATTTAATTAACATTTTATTACTCAATTTATTAGTTTTAATTCCTTTATCTAACCAATGTTTTACTTGGGTATTATCAGTTTTTATAACAAACCTGGTATTTACTACAAATAATTCAAATTTTTCTACTGCTTTAACAATTGCTAAAAATTCTTTCCAATTTGAATGATATTTAGCTTGACAATCATTAAATTTTCCACTTGAGTATTTAGTAATTTTTTCTTTTCCTTCATTATTCTCATGATATAAAGCTGCTCCCCAATAATTATCTGATGCATCTGTATAAATGATCCATTTTACATTATTATCTGTAGGAATAGTTAATTTTGGTAAGTTTTGACATAATTTCTTAATCTGTTCTATAATTTTCTTTGTCTGGTCATTCCATATCCATATACTCTTTTCCCCTGCTAACCTAGATATTTTAGCAGTTAACTTTGATAAATTAGGTATATAATTTCTAGCTTGATTTACTAATCCTAAAAATGATTGTAATTCCTTCTTATTTCTTATTTCTGAGAATTCTAATACTTTCTTGCTAATATAATTTAATTAGATAATAATTTACTCAATTTCATGTATTTCTTTATTTTCTGAAAATATTAAAATATCATCAATATAAATAACAGCAAAATTTCTTATTGGTAATAATAACTTAGTTACATATTCTTGAAATATACTTGGACTATTATGGAATCCCATAGGTAGTACATTCCATTCATATAGTCCTTCTGATGTACTAAATGCAGTATATTTTTTACTTTCTTCTTCTAACTTTATCTGGAAAAATCCTGATTTACAATCAAACTTACTAAAGATGCTTTTCCCTCTTATTAAATTAAATAGTAATTCTATTTTGGGTATAGGATATCTATTTCTTACAGCTAAATCATTTAGTTTTTTATAATTTATTACCATTCTTGATTTTCCTCTCTTTTCTTCACTATGTTTTATTACAATCATTGCAGGTGAAGAATATTCAGATTTACTTTCTCTAATTAAGTCATATTTTTTCATTTCATTTATATGCATTTCAAATTCTTTTTTATCCTGTTCTGTCCATGGATAGGGCTTACAATTAATTTCTCTACTATAATCTTTTAATTCTATCTTAGCTAATGGTTTTGATTTTTCCCAATGTATTAAAGGATTTTCACTATAATTTTCTATTAATCTTTGTTCTATTCCTTTTTTCATTTGTCCTTCTATTATATTAAGTCTTATAATTTCTTCAGACTCTACTTCCCTTATTACTAATGTTGATAACATATTATTTATTTCGATAGGTTTATTATTTTCTAAAAACTGTACTTCATTTTCATTATATTTCTTTTGAAATTTTTCATCCTTTCTTCTATATGGATTGGTTATTCTTATTCCCCATGCTTCATGTTTACATGGTGTAGTTAATATAATAGCTTTTTCTATTAAATGTAAAGGATAATATTGACTTAAAAAGTCTAATCCTAATATTACATCACAAGAAGGTTCATTATATTGATTTAATTCTTGTATAACTAATTCATATTCTCCTATTTGTATACTAACATTTCTTGATTCTAATTCTATCATATGTATTTCTTTTCCTGCACTTTCCATTCTTAACATTTTTTGTTTTCTTTTCCATAGTTCTGGTGGTAAGACATTATATTTTGCTACTGTTAAATTTGCTCCTGTGTCTACTAGTGCATGATATTTCCTAGATCTATATTTTTGATAGTTGAATTTTACTAATATGAAAAACAATCTTCTATTATTCATTTATGCTCCACTTAACATGTCTAATCTTTCTTTTGTTCTTACTAACATTCTTTGTTTTGCTATATAATTCCACATTACTGGAACTACCATATACCATGTTCTTCCTGCTACATAATTTAATGTTGTTGTTGGTTTTTTCATCTGTTTTCTTATCCATCTTAAGTTACTTTTAGACATCAAATTTATATTATAAGTCTTATTATTTATTCCTACTAACATTTCGGTATGATTAAAGTTTGGTGATTTATATTTATCATTATTCTGTCCTGTTGTATCCTATATGGCTTTACTGCTCTTAAAAAGTCTGATCCTAGCGTAACTTTGTGTTCATTGTCAGTATTTTCTTCTACCCAAATCTTCATACTCATTATGTCTCTTTTATTAAATCTTATATTTATATTTGTTTTAGTTCCTTCTTCATCTATTTCTAAATTATTTTCTGTATATTGTTCTTCAATAAAACTTCTATTAATTTCTTGATCAACTAATGCCTTTACTTCTTCCCATATAGCTTCTTTCTTTATTTCTAATTTTATATAATACTTTTGTTCTGTTAAATTTATTTGCCTACTTCTAGGTCTAATTTGAGCTAAACTAGTCGTTATTGGTATTTCTGCTAACATATTTGCTTCTATATCATCTTCATTACTTTCTGTCCTAACTATATTTCTTCTTCTGGATTCAGGTCTTATTGGGATATCTATGCTTCTTCTTGGCATTTCTAATCTCCTTGGGATTTCTAGACTTCTTCTTGCTGAAGTATTTATATTTATGTTTAAATCTGGTGTATTTATCCTTAGCATTCTTTGTCCTAATGTATTATTGGTTTGTATTCTTCTAGGATTTTCTATTTGGTTTATATTAGCAGTTCTATCTAATTCTATTTGTAATTGTTCAGGGATTGTTATATTTGTTGGGTCTAATGGTATTTCTTGTAATATTGGCATAAAATTTTTATCTATAGTTATTCTTCCTTGTGATCTGTTATATATCTTATGTTCATTTGTAAATACTAATCCTATCATTGCAGTTATACTTATTGTTTTTGCTCCTCTTAACATTTGTATTCCTCCTAGTTTATGGTAAACCATTATTGATTGATCTATATGTTCATCTGCTCTTGATATTGCAAAATTTGTATTTACTGTAAATTTTAATTTTTGGTATATTAGGTTTCCTGTCAATATTCCTAATACACTGTCCTGCACATTACTTATTATCCTTCCATCTGTTATTAACAATTCTATAGGTGAGTTTATTCCTTCTCTAAAATAAGCTTTTACTAATAATTGTACTCCTGCTATATAGATTTCCGTTACTTCATCTTTAAATGATAATCTTGAAATTTCATTTTCAATTAATGCTTTACTTACTAGTGGTATTCTAAGTATTCCTTCTGTTAATGTTGATTCTATAGGATGTTTTTTCTCTAAAACTACACATGCCTTCTTTTCATTCCTATTCTTTTTTATTATTTTACTCACTCTACTTATAAATCCCTTTTCACCATTAAATTCTTCTGGTCTTAAATCTAATTTTATATCTTTTATCTTATTATATTGTTTTTCATTAAATGTAATTCTTCGTTCACATATTCCTTCTTTACTGCTTATCTGCTCATTGTATTCTTCATATTCTATTTCATTATTACTACTCTGTCCTTCTTCACTAACATTCATCATGTATAACATAACATCTTCTTCTTCTTCTGATATTTCAGAAATTTCTGATTCTGATTCTGTTTCTTCTTCTACTTCTTTTAACTTATATATCTCTACATCTGATTGTTCTAATTCACTATAAATTGGTTCATTAATTTCTAAAGGTTCTAATTCCCAATTAAAAGCTTGTTCTAATATATTCATAAATTTCCTTTCTTTAGGTTCTGGACAATTAGTACTTATATGTCCTATCTTTCCGCAATTATAACATTTACACTTTTTAGGTTTCTTACTATAATTAATCTTTCTTTTCCCTTTCTTAAAATATTTTCTTCTTGGTTTGAATTTTTTGTAAAATTTTTCTTTTGGATATTTCTTAAATTCATACTTAGTCTTTTTTCTTCCTTTTTTATATTTTCTTCTCCTTATTCTTTTTTCTTCACATCCCCATTTATGAGGTTTTTCTAATTCTCCACATTTTAATAATAATTTATTAGCTTTATAATATTTTTTATTTCTCCACGCTCTTTTACATGCATCTGATAAATATTCTCTCAAATATTCTTCTCTTCTTCCCATTGTATCTACATATGGTAATAATTCTATATTTCCTATGTGTTTATAATAATCTTCCATTATGGTTTCCGAGATTAATCTAGGCAATTTCCTATAAAATAACTCTAAGTAAAATTTTTGTGTATTATAATCTTCTATTCTAGCCTCATAATAATATTTCTTAAATTCACAAATATATTGTTCTAAATATTTTGGATTTAAAGAACATATTTCTATTTGGTATAATTTTTCTATTGCTCTTGTCTTTATTGTAGTTTCATTTAAAGCTACACTTCTTCCTAAAAATTCATTTCTAATTAAAGTTTCATATTTTCTAATTAATATTGCTATATATTCCTTTCTATCATTATATGTTCCTTGTTCTATGTGTCTTGTATGTTGTCTAAATGTATCTGTTTTACTTTTCCACCAATTATGTACATTTCCTAGAAAACTTGCTTCTATTACAATTGGCACAAATTGTGGATTCAAACTTTTTCCTATTAAAGCTACTAAATGTGATTTACTCCATTCTTCTAATCTTTTTTCGTTATCTAAATTACAATCTAAATCTAACCATATTCCCATACTCGGTATTGCTCTTGTTTCATATTGTTCTAAAGGTGTTGGTGTAAATCTAGATTTATTTGGTGTTTCAAATGTAAACTCAAAACTTTTTTGATTTATTGGTTGTTTATGATATAATATACTATTTTCTTCTTCCTCTTCTCTACGTTGTCTCATTTCTTGATCTGCTTGTTGTTGCGATGTTTGTTCTTCTTTTGGTTCTACTTGTCTTTCCATATTAATCTGAAAATTTTCTTCTTCTTTTATATTAATTTTTGTAGCATATTGAAATTCCTTCCTTATTTGTTCTATCTTTTCTTCTTCTTGTCCCATTATTTCTTCTATTTCATCATCATCTATGTTTTCTAAAACATTCATCATGTTTATACTAATTCCCTTATTTTTCTTGTCTTTCTCTTGCTTTTCTTGTTTCCTTGGATTCATTATTTCCATTAAATAATCTAATTCTGAACCTGTTTGATATAATATTTCTGCTATGTTATTAGATTCTTTTATTTTTAATTCTTCTTCACTTATTTCTTTATTCTTTCCTTTATTTATCATACCATGCTTTTCCTGATATTTTTCTATATCAAATTTTTCTATTTCTTTATATATTTCCCATATGTTTCTATTTATGACTTCTTGTCCTTTCTTTATTTCTTCTGATAGTATCCTAGTTTGTTTTATATTTTCATCCATAGATTGTTTTAATATATTATTCCTACTTACTTCTTTTATCTCTATTTCTTCTAAAGCTTTTAACATTTCTTCCATATTCATCATGTTTATCTGGGGTTTTTCGATTATAGGTTCAATCCTTTTTTCTATTCCTAAAGCTTTCATTATCTGCCTTATATTTGCTTTTATATATGCTAACTCAGTAGTGTTATTGACTACTTCTTTTCTTAAATCATATAATTTTTGTTCTAATGGTTTGGATAACTCTATTAACCTGTCAACTTTATATTTCTGTTGTTCTTGATCTATTATATTCCTAGTTTCTGCTGGTAATTTTTCTAATAAATCATTTAGATTATAAACTTGTAACAGATCTTCTATGTTTGGATTAACATAACATCCTAATTGTTTCATTATAAACATATTAGTCCAATTTATTTGATTAAAAGTATAATCTCCATCTCCTCCTATTATAAATGGTGTAAAAATACAATCACTTGCTTCTTCCTTATTATCATAATTCATAAAAGAACTTTCTGGTAATTTTTCTGCTTCTATTCCATACATTCTAGGTTCTAATACTTTTATAGAATTCATTTCAACAATAACAATAAAATACTGAAAGTATGTGATAAAATATGAGAAACAATCAAGGATTAAGGTTTCATATTATTTAAACCATGGGGCTCTGATACCATAACGGACAGCCTGCTATCAATACTTAAGAAGATCATCCAGGATTTGACCAGAAATGATCCGGGTTATAGAAGATCAATCCTTGTCCTCTTTCATACAAGGAATAACAAGACTTCTCACAGAGGAAGTCATCAACAGATCTTCTCCCTTCAAATCACCCCAGCACAGTCTTCCTTCGTTTCCTACTGGAGACGTAACTGGATGGTTTTCTTAAGTATTCAAAGCAGTATGTTTTATGAAATCATATTCCCAGGTTAAATAATACTACTACCCTTAATCCTCGATAAGAGTTTAGTTACTCATACCTTAATTGTAGACGATTTCCAAAATTGTTTCTGAACTGTAAATGGAGAAGGAATAGCAAAAAGAAATTTTATTTAATATGAGAGATTACAAGAGAGGTTTGGGATTCGATAGCAGATTTCTTTCTATGCTTTCGATGCCCTTACTTATGCTAGATACATGGTTTATATAGAGAGGCATTCCTCTCAATTTACATCATTCCTTGCGTCATCTTCTATGATTGATTATCTCCTTCTTATCTTCTATGTCTGCCACTTCCTTGTCGTTTTCCTGAGTGCTTCTTATCTTATCTTCCTTCTTTTTATCTTGTCTGCCATTTTTTGTCCGCCAATTCTTTTTCTTTTTCCTTGTCTGTAACATTACGTTACTAATTACGTAATTACCAATAATATTTATTTCAATTCATTAAGCTCTAATCTAACTATGATAGAAAAAGGAATTTCCATAATATTAATATCTCTATCATAGTTAGAAAAGATTATTCTAATCCTTTTATAATTTATCCATGATAGGAAAGAATAAACTAATACAACCTGAATACTATCATGGATAATTAATAGCTAACCATATAGATTGAGATAACCATATAGATTGGTTATCAGTATTTGGTATACGATAACCCTGGACTGTGTTGCATTGCATATAGATTGGCAATATACATAGTTTGTATTCCCTTCCTCCTGTGCATGATACTCTGGCCTTTTTGAGAGGATTATCGCTCATCCCGTGATGGGGAGAGAGTGATAAGAGAAATTGAATAGGTACTGTGGAGAGATTGAGATGAACATAGAAAGAATAACGAAATAATGTTGATATGTATAAGAATTTAGGAAAAATAGCGAAATAAGGATGCTTCTCTGGGGTCTCGAGTATAGTTATGTGCCGGCCATAATCATAGTCGAGGCATCATGAGATACCTTATTGGGTTTAAGGGATCAATAAAATTTTAAAATAACAATTAATGAGGAATACAATGTAAAATAATAATTCTAAACCTTGATTCTTGCTTGTTAATTTATGTATCAAACTTTTTGGTTTATTGATGATTTGACTTGTGCTGCTTGATTCTTTGCAATTGAAATAAAATTCTCTTGAAATTGTATGTTTTATACACTTTATCATGAGTCTTAGTTGATTATATTGTGGAATCTGGTTTGTCCTCCCTTCTTTGGTTGGGGCTGATCTTGGTGTTGATCCAAGAATGTGACAAAAGCTTATGTTTTGAGGATACTAAGGCAATTAGCCAAATTAATTTGTGGCTTAGTGAATGGGAATTAGGGTGCTGAAATTTTTAAAGTTTAGTACACTATAAAATAGAATATGTATATGTTGCTGTTGGTTGATGATGTGAAAATATGATAGTGTATGTTTTAACATTTGTATGTTAATTTAAAGATGTTTGTTTCTATTTTTGTTGGTTGAATTGACAAATTAAAGTGGTAAAAGCTAGGGATTGAAGGGGAATTTCGAAATTTATGCTAATGATGGTGATCTTTAGTTGTTAAATGAGGTTGGAAGATGAGTATGAAGTGATGAAATAGTGAATGATTGGGGTAAATTGGATTATGGTGGTTTTGGATAATTCTTATAGACTATTTTGTGCTATTGTGGGCGAATTTATTGTTCTATTATGATTATTAAGTTAGGTGATGATTAGTAAAGGATTACTAAAGTCATATGATGATATTAAAATGTTGAAATGCATGGGCTCGGTGTTTAGAAAAAGATTTGATTAGATATTAGAAGTGGTAAGTTAAAAAGAAGGGAAATTTATGTTACGTTGGATTAACATGGACTATGAACCAATTTGTTATTTCGATGTCTATGGATGTTAGTAAGATGTTATAGATTATGAAGTTGGAAGAATTTTGGAACAAAGTTGAACATTAGAGGTTTGGGTACTATGTTTGGAGATTCTAAGTCTAATAGGAATTTGTAATGGTTTGAGTTTATTAATTGATCACATAGGATATCTTTTGGATTTTTATAGTTGTGTAGGTTAGGGTTTTTGAGGATTTAGAAAATTTCTATTCCATCTTAAGAAGTTGGTGATTTCTAAGGGTTTATTGGAGCTTTTGAACTTGAATTGTGGAATTTGGACGATTGTTGGAGTTCAAAAATGTTGGTTGAATTATTTGATTTGATTTAAAAAAAAAAAATTGAGGAAGAGTTAGAAGATTTAGGCGACTTGGGAGATGTGTAGTACTAAAGTTAGACCCTTTGAACAAATGATGCCTATTAGTATTAATGTTGATTAGGAATGATTTGACATCCTATCACATTTGTTGATGTTAGTAACAGAGTATGGATTCAGGGGAATTGAAAGAGATTGGAGTAAATGGACTTTGTTTATTTTGGAATGATATGTATGGTTTAATTAAAATACAAGTTGAATTGTATAGGTACAAGAGGCAATGCACAAATAGTTGATAGATATAATAATTAAAGAGGATATTAGGAGGTTTGAGAAAAGTTGTAGATTGTGTGGTGAAATGTATATGTGACTCAAAATCATGGAAATAAACCAAAGAGTTGGATATGTGAATGATTATTGGATGGAGTGAAGGTTTGTAGTTGGACTATCTTTATTGGGTGAACTATATGTTGTAATGTATGTAGAATAGACTAGAGAAGTTGAGTGAGGGTGATTTTGTGATAAAGTGAGACTATTTAGAGATTTGGTTAATGGTCAATGTTAGCAAGTGAATTCTTAGATATAAATTGTTGAGGAGTTGATAAACGGTAGACTTGATGGTATGGTTAGAGTAAAATGTAGATTGTTAAATGATGAATATATGGTTTAAATTTGGATTGAGCTATATCAATAATATTACACACTTAGCTTACAAATGATTTTGGAATTTCAAATAGAGCCATGGAATTATGGGATGACATGTAAAGCTGTGAAAATATGGTGGTTTTGGTTTGAGGATCTAAGTAGGTTTGTCATGGTGAAATAATGGTTTATGATACTGAAAGATATTATGACTTGGTGATGTGTTAATATTAGGATTTTATGGATGATATTGGAATGATTTGAGTTAGTGATAAATTTTAAAATTTTGCTTATGGTTGAGTAGAATAGATAAAGAGACTACTTGAGTGTAATATATTAGGTTGGAAGTTAGTAAACTACTACCATTGATTTACTTAAGTTGGAAGTAATCAATCATTAATCTGATGATATGTTGATATGGATGAGTGTATATATTAAGTTAGAATTATGAGCCAAAGTTACAACTGAAATTTTAGGAGTTGATGTCTTACAGCAAAGAAGTGAGGTCTTGAAATGTGATTGAGGAAACCATTGGAGTTTGAAAAATGATGTTATCAGGTATGATGAATGACTTAATTCAAGTAATATAAGGTTAGGGTAGTTAATAAATGAAGGTTAGTTAAGGAAAAACGGGAAGAGGATTGGTGAATATCTATGGGATTAACTATGGATACATGGTGAAAATAGTGTTGCGTGCAATAAATTATGGTTGAATAGTTAGAACTTTGCATATAGTTAGAGTTGAATTACATATTTCTTGGTTTTAGGCGTTATTTCAAGCGAATTTTGGGGACAAAATTCCTAAAAGGTGGGGTAAATTGTAACATCCCAAATTTTGATTAAGGTTAATTAGAAATTATTGAGTTGTTATTTAGGAAATTTGAGTTTTAGGGGAAATTTATGGAGATTTATTGTTATTAAATCTTAATTTTTGGAATTTAAGGAAAAATATAGTTAAAATATTTATTTGGAGTTAGAAACTTTCATGAATAAGTATTTGGGATAGTAGATAATATTATGATGAAAAGAAGGAGATATAGTAATATATACGAACTTCTGGGCTAGAAATATAATTACGAATAAACCTTAGGGTAGTAAATTGTAATTTTCCCTAAATTAAAAAAAAAATATATATATATATATATATACACATCATCATCATCTCCTTCCTTCACCATTCTCTCTCTCTGCCTCTCGAGCCCTCCTCCCTCTCACCAGACCCTCCCTCCGTCTTCTTCTTCTTCCTCTCCCTTCTCCGGTGACGGCCACCGGCGACGGAGGCAACGAAGCCGTCCGTCCTACTTCTCCTCTCATCCTCACCGAAACCCATCTCTTCTTTCTCTTTTCTGTATTCTTCATCCTCGTCACTCTCTGCTTCCACCGTCTCTGTTCTTTCTTCGTTTTCCGGCGAGCTCGGCGACGAACAACGACGGGTCAGAGGTAAGTTTTAGCCTTGGTTTGTCTTTCGCGAGTTATGCTTCTTTCCATGTCGATTTCTCATTCTTTCTTCTCCTTTTTGCTGGTCTGTTCGGTCTGCCACTTCAGTGGCCGATTATCCGGCGAACCAGCGGCGGCCGGGGGCGGCTGGGTCTCTTCTCTTGTTCTCAAACTCCGGTGAGGCTCTTTCCTCTAATTCTTTCCTTGTTCGTTCACGTTTCCACTGTTTGTGAGAGGTTTGAAGTTGGATTTTGGGATTTTGGGTTTAATCTTCAAATTAACTTAGATAAGATTATAACAAAGTTGATTGCTTGTACTGTTTCTTTGATCTGTTGAATTTGTTTGAAGTAAAATTCTGTTGTTGCTTTCTTTTTCTATTGCCCGAAATTGATTTGGGATTTTGAGTGTTGGAATGAAGAACAATGAAGCAGAAGCTTGAATTTTTAATGGTCAAGAGAGAATGTAATTATAGATATTGTTGATTGGATGGTGTTTAGGAAAAAGGCCACATAAGTTGTCAATGTTGTCCATGCGTTAAAGGGTCCTTGAGGGAATTTGTGGCTTCAGGTATTTTGAGTTTTCAGTTAATTAAGCTATGAATAATGAGTGCTCGTTTGATCTATGAATGTTTTGCCAGTTATCCTTAGTCGCTGAATTGATACCTCTTTGAAGGAAATATTAAAAATAATAATAATAATAATAATAATAATAATAATAATAATAATGGTGTTGCAAGTTGTTTGGAGTAGGAGAGGTCTAAGTGTGTGGTTATGTGTTGTTATGTAACTCAAATCTGGATTTAACTGATTTATGATTAGTGAAAGGAAATGATCTATGTTTTATGCTTGTATGTAATCGGTGATTATGCTTTGTAAACAAAGTGTTAATGGTGTAGTCTAGTGGCTGTTTAGCTGAAAGGAATTGTGAAAGGAATTGGTTTCTTTTGCAAAGTGCTAAGGTGTTTGTTTGGGCTCTTTAGTTTGATTTTAAGTATGATATTCCCTTCTATTGCTTCTCTTTGAGCATGAGATAATAAGTTGACATGAACTATGTTATGGCACTTTATTTGGATGTTTGCTCTTCTGTAGTTTATTGTGTGGCTAAAGCTTTATGATGAATCAATTAAGAACAATGTTGGTATGCATGAAGTTCTATTCGGATTGGGTTCAAGTTGTAGTGATTGTTGCACATTTATAATGTTCTTTGTCTTTCTTTTTGCTTTGGTCGAAGGGTTGTTTGGAATGGGAGTATTTCAATTGTATCTAATATGTTATGAAAAATATTAGTCTTGATGTTCTTTGTCTCTTCTTGGATTGAATATGCTGCTTGTTTAAATGCCTCAAAGGGTTGTGATGTTATAGTTATGAATGGAAGGATAGATATAATAGCTAGTATTGAAATACCCAATATTTACTTATGTTAGTGTTGTAATAGCTTGTACAAGGATGTAGTTCATGATTTGTGACTTTGAGATAAATGAACTTTATTATCTTTTCTCAATTTAGTTGAATTGGACATAAAGAATTATGTATGAAAACATAGGTGAAAAATTTATTGTATCCTTGAGTTTTGTGTGGAAAATCCTTGTTAATGTTGTATGATAATTTGTGGTTCATGTGGAAGGATTAGTGAGAAGTGTGGCTGCATTCTATGCTGATTTTTGGTTAAGTTTGTTGAAGCTTGAATCAAGAGCATTCATGCCTTATTTTAGTATTGTTACCTAGATTGGCTGAATCGATTCCTAAGAAGGAATGGCTCAAAGAGGGTCTAAAATGAGATAAATGAAAGCATGTAATGTTTAAGTTATTGTTAGTGTAATTTTAAACAACAATTTGTTTTGCTCGGCTATGTGGTGCCATATCTGTATTGGATTCTACTCTTAGAACAAAAGTGAAGAATTAAGTGTTTAAGTTCGGATTAGAATTAAATTAAGGAAGAGCTTTGAGGTTTATATTATTTCCTTACAATATTGCCTATTGATTTCAAATTCATGATTAATTGAAGTTTGTTAAGGTCAATCAAGTATAATTAAAAGAGGAGAGTTGGGTAGTAATACAGAGAGAGAGAGAGACATTAAACATTGTGAAGTAGAAATGATACTAATTTATTATTCTACACTACATCATTATAGGATTTATTGTGATGTCGTTGTGAGGCATCGGGAAAGGATGGGAAAATGCACAGTTGCTAAGGGCGACAGGTAATCACACTTACCTTACTATAACATTGAGGGTGATGTTAGCTAGGATTTTGTAAAATCCTTTCTCACCCTCTATATATATATTATCTTTGAAAAGCTATTTTTATATGAAATAGGCTATCGGGTGCCTTTTAAACGCGAATATTTTCGTATAAAGGAATTTGACTCATTATCTATATATTATACTGATTGGTGGTGGTTACTGTCCTTGAATGGTGTGAATGAATATAGTAATAATGCTCAGATACTGGTGAGAGATGTGTATAGTATATTGTCAGGGATAGTGATATTTAGTTTGATGGAAGGAGTGGAATTGTTGTGATGGAGATATTGGATGAAATTGAGAAGTTGATGGAAATTGTGATTTAGATATTGAATATTGTGGAAGTGATATTGATAGGATATTGATAGGTTATAGTGAGCATTGCATGACACTGATAGTACCGTCGGCCGATGTAACCTATCGATCTGCGCAATCGATAGGTTAATAGTACAGGTTCCTCGGATTTTAAAGGAACCAGGGACGTTTTCACTTTTAAAAGTGCTCTCCAGGGACGTTTTCACTTTTAAAAAGTGCTCCCCAGGGACGTTTTCACTTTTAAAGTGCTCCCCAGGGACGTTTTCACTTTTAAAGTGCTCCCCAGAGACGTTTTCACTATTTAAAAGTGCTCCCTTTTTATGCTTACAGATTTGAGACTGGGCACAGTGTCAATCACGTTTATTTTTGTTGTTGAGTTTGAGATAGTGGTGAGTTAGGTTGTGGGGAATCATTTGATGTGTTGATTAAAGTATTGATAAGTGATGTGGAATTGATGGTGGGATTTGGAAGATGAATGAAAGAAGAATTGATATGGATATATATATATACTACTGGTTTAAAATGAGGTACCCTTTAGACGCCCTCGCTACCGCACATCTCACTGTTATAGTGAGTTAAGCGGTGATTACTGGGACAAATTGTCTCATCCCACGATTACTGACATTTTTGCAGGTATTCATGCACAGGCGCAAGCAACAGGAAAGGGAATTAGGTAGTAGAGATTTCATAATTTATTTAGAGTTGTATATTGCCAATTTGTATAGGCCTGCATACGTTTCCGCATATATTTATATGTATTTGATATTATTGAACATTAGATTATTTATTTTCTAACCATGTTAGGTGATTCTTTTCTAACATGGTTAGAAAATAAATAATCTAATGTTCAATAATATCAAATACATATAAATATATGCGGAAACGTATGCAGGCCTATACAAATTGGCAATATACAACTCTAAATAAATTATGAAATCTCTACTACCTAATTCCCTTTCCTGTTGCTTGCGCCTGTGCATGAATACCTGCAAAAATGTCAGTAATCGTGGGATGAGACAATTTGTCCCAGTAATCACCGCTTAACTCACTATAACAGTGAGATGTGCGGTAGCGAGGGCGTCTAAAGGGTACCTCATTTTAAACCAGTAGTATATATATATATCCATATCAATTCTTCTTTCATTCATCTTCCAAATCCCACCATCAATTCCACATCACTTATCAATACTTTAATCAACACATCAAATGATTCCCCACAACCTAACTCACCACTATCTCAAACTCAACAACAAAAATAAACGTGATTGACACTGTGCCCAGTCTCAAATCTGTAAGCATAAAAAGGGAGCACTTTTAAATAGTGAAAACGTCTCTGGGGAGCACTTTAAAAGTGAAAACGTCCCTGGGGAGCACTTTAAAAGTGAAAACGTCCCTGGGGAGCACTTTTTAAAAGTGAAAACGTCCCTGGAGAGCACTTTTAAAAGTGAAAACGTCCCTGGTTCCTTTAAAATCCGAGGAACCTGTACTATTAACCTATCGATTGCGCAGATCGATAGGTTACATCGGCCGACGGTACTATCAGTGTCATGCAATGCTCACTATAACCTATCAATATCCTATCAATATCACTTCCACAATATTCAATATCTAAATCACAATTTCCATCAACTTCTCAATTTCATCCAATATCTCCATCACAACAATTCCACTCCTTCCATCAAACTAAATATCACTATCCCTGACAATATACTATACACATCTCTCACCAGTATCTGAGCATTATTACTATATTCATTCACACCATTCAAGGACAGTAACCACCACCAATCAGTATAATATATAGATAATGAGTCAAATTCCTTTATACGAAAATATTCGCGTTTAAAAGGCACCCGATAGCCTATTTCATATAAAAATAGCTTTTCAAAGATAATATATATATAGAGGGTGAGAAAGGATTTTACAAAATCCTAGCTAACATCACCCTCAATGTTATAGTAAGGTAAGTGTGATTACCTGTCGCCCTTAGCAACTGTGCATTTTCCCATCCTTTCCCGATGCCTCACAACGACATCACAATAAATCCTATAATGATGTAGTGTAGAATAATAAATTAGTATCATTTCTACTTCACAATGTTTAATGTCTCTCTCTCTCTCTGTATTACTACCCAACTCTCCTCTTTTAATTATACTTGATTGACCTTAACAAACTTCAATTAATCATGAATTTGAAATCAATAGGCAATATTGTAAGGAAATAATATAAACCTCAAAGCTCTTCCTTAATTTAATTCTAATCCGAACTTAAACACTTAATTCTTCACTTTTGTTCTAAGAGTAGAATCCAATACAGATATGGCACCACATAGCCGAGCAAAACAAATTGTTGTTTAAAATTACACTAACAATAACTTAAACATTACATGCTTTCATTTATCTCATTTTAGACCCTCTTTGAGCCATTCCTTCTTAGGAATCGATTCAGCCAATCTAGGTAACAATACTAAAATAAGGCATGAATGCTCTTGATTCAAGCTTCAACAAACTTAACCAAAAATCAGCATAGAATGCAGCCACACTTCTCACTAATCCTTCCACATGAACCACAAATTATCATACAACATTAACAAGGATTTTCCACACAAAACTCAAGGATACAATAAATTTTTCACCTATGTTTTCATACATAATTCTTTATGTCCAATTCAACTAAATTGAGAAAAGATAATAAAGTTCATTTATCTCAAAGTCACAAATCATGAACTACATCCTTGTACAAGCTATTACAACACTAACATAAGTAAATATTGGGTATTTCAATACTAGCTATTATATCTATCCTTCCATTCATAACTATAACATCACAACCCTTTGAGGCATTTAAACAAGCAGCATATTCAATCCAAGAAGAGACAAAGAACATCAAGACTAATATTTTTCATAACATATTAGATACAATTGAAATACTCCCATTCCAAACAACCCTTCGACCAAAGCAAAAAGAAAGACAAAGAACATTATAAATGTGCAACAATCACTACAACTTGAACCCAATCCGAATAGAACTTCATGCATACCAACATTGTTCTTAATTGATTCATCATAAAGCTTTAGCCACACAATAAACTACAGAAGAGCAAACATCCAAATAAAGTGCCATAACATAGTTCATGTCAACTTATTATCTCATGCTCAAAGAGAAGCAATAGAAGGGAATATCATACTTAAAATCAAACTAAAGAGCCCAAACAAACACCTTAGCACTTTGCAAAAGAAACCAATTCCTTTCACAATTCCTTTCAGCTAAACAGCCACTAGACTACACCATTAACACTTTGTTTACAAAGCATAATCACCGATTACATACAAGCATAAAACATAGATCATTTCCTTTCACTAATCATAAATCAGTTAAATCCAGATTTGAGTTACATAACAACACATAACCACACACTTAGACCTCTCCTACTCCAAACAACTTGCAACACCATTATTATTATTATTATTATTATTATTATTATTATTATTATTATTATTTTTAATATTTCCTTCAAAGAGGTATCAATTCAGCGACTAAGGATAACTGGCAAAACATTCATAGATCAAACGAGCACTCATTATTCATAGCTTAATTAACTGAAAACTCAAAATACCTGAAGCCACAAATTCCCTCAAGGACCCTTTAACGCATGGACAACATTGACAACTTATGTGGCCTTTTTCCTAAACACCATCCAATCAACAATATCTATAATTACATTCTCTCTTGACCATTAAAAATTCAAGCTTCTGCTTCATTGTTCTTCATTCCAACACTCAAAATCCCAAATCAATTTCGGGCAATAGAAAAAGAAAGCAACAACAGAATTTTACTTCAAACAAATTCAACAGATCAAAGAAACAGTACAAGCAATCAACTTTGTTATAATCTTATCTAAGTTAATTTGAAGATTAAACCCAAAATCCCAAAATCCAACTTCAAACCTCTCACAAACAGTGGAAACGTGAACGAACAAGGAAAGAATTAGAGGAAAGAGCCTCACCGGAGTTTGAGAACAAGAGAAGAGACCCAGCCGCCCCCGGCCGCCGCTGGTTCGCCGGATAATCGGCCACTGAAGTGGCAGACCGAACAGACCAGCAAAAAGGAGAAGAAAGAATGAGAAATCGACATGGAAAGAAGCATAACTCGCGAAAGACAAACCAAGGCTAAAACTTACCTCTGACCCGTCGTTGTTCGTCGCCGAGCTCGCCGGAAAACGAAGAAAGAACAGAGACGGTGGAAGCAGAGAGTGACGAGGATGAAGAATACAGAAAAGAGAAAGAAGAGATGGGTTTCGGTGAGGATGAGAGGAGAAGTAGGACGGACGGCTTCGTTGCCTCCGTCGCCGGTGGCCGTCACCGGAGAAGGGAGAGGAAGAAGAAGAAGACGGAGGGAGGGTCTGGTGAGAGGGAGGAGGGCTCGAGAGGCAGAGAGAGAGAATGGTGAAGGAAGGAGATGATGATGATGTGTATATATATATATATATATATTTTTTTTTTAATTTAGGGAAAATTACAATTTACTACCCTAAGGTTTATTCGTAATTATATTTCTAGCCCAGAAGTTCGTATATATTACTATATCTCCTTCTTTTCATCATAATATTATCTACTATCCCAAATACTTATTCATGAAAGTTTCTAACTCCAAATAAATATTTTAACTATATTTTTCCTTAAATTCCAAAAATTAAGATTTAATAACAATAAATCTCCATAAATTTCCCCTAAAACTCAAATTTCCTAAATAACAACTCAATAATTTCTAATTAACCTTAATCAAAATTTGGGATGTTACATTGTCTGCCACTTCTTTTGTCTTCTTCTTTTCAGATTATACTCATGTCCATTATTGGATCTTCAAAATCTCTTCTTTCTGGACTTCTTTCATCGCAATAATTACATTTGTGGGTAGCATATTCAGCTAATAACTGACATATCCTCTTCTTAGTATCTGTGCTATTTTCAAACTTATTATTCTTTATCTTATCATAAAATTGATTAAATTGATTGATATTCCTGGTATGCCTTCCTGATGAGTAAATTAATGTCGTTGGGCCTGAGAAATAGACCCAAGCGGCTTCATCTTCAGTGGCTAAAATCCTATTCATTTCTTGGAAAATTATATGATAATCTTGGGACCTTATTCTGGATACTGTTTCCATGAATTCTTCATCATCATTTATATCTTCCTTTGGCTCAACAGAATGCTCAAAGGGTTTCCTTGTGGTTCCTAATCTAATAAGATTAATGGGATGATAAAATTTATCTGGAGTTATTTCTGCTATTGTGGAGTAACATCTTATAAATACCATGTGTTGAGTTACTATACCAAAATAAGTCTTTACAGCCTTTTTCAGAGGTTCTGGTAACTCTGCTATTTCTTCTAGGCTTGCTGATGGATAAATAGACTGAATTAAACCATGTTGATATAGTGCTTTTACAACATTTGATGGTGTTCCTTGGTGGATAATGGCTTTATTGAAGGCATAATGGGATATATATTTGATTTTTGGAGTTTTAAAGGAAAAATGGTTAAGGTTATAGATAAGTTTCTTAAAATAAGTAAAATATTCTGCAAGCTTAAACACTGGGTTACTAGGTGGTAATTCTGCCGAGGTTTTTTTGGATTTTGCTGGTTGGTTAGAGGTAGATGGTTGGTCAGATACTGGACTTTTATGGGCTTCTTGGATTTCTTTTCCTTTTTGGTTTTCTTGGGTTTTTTCTTGGGCTTGCTCCTTTATAATTTGAAGTAAAGGGGTTATTTTCTGAGTTAACTCTTTCCCAACTGAATTTGGGTCTTCTATTTCCTTCATTCCTGTATTTACATATCTGTTTACTTGTTCTTCCAGTTTTCCCACTTTATCAAAAAGTGTATCCAACTGGTTAAAGATCTTTGCAAAATTTGCATTTATTGGACTGAGCATTAGATTCATATTTAGTTCCACTACTTGGAACCTCATATTAATCTGCTCTATTAAATTTCTCATTTCCTCAGAAGTCTCATTACTTGGAGTTACAGGTCTTCCTGATTTCATCTGCTCAAAAAATCAGCAATTAAATTATTCTGTCCTTTAATATATTCAATTTCATAATCATAATATGCCATATCACTTTGCCATTTAATTAACATTTTATTACTCAATTTATTAGTTTTAATTCCTTTATCTAACCAATGTTTTACTTGGGTATTATCAGTTTTTATAACAAACCTGGTATTTACTACAAATAATTCAAATTTTTCTACTGCTTTAACAATTGCTAAAAATTCTTTCCAATTTGAATGATATTTAGCTTGACAATCATTAAATTTTCCACTTGAGTATTTAGTAATTTTTTCTTTTCCTTCATTATTCTCATGATATAAAGCTGCTCCCCAATAATTATCTGATGCATCTGTATAAATGATCCATTTTACATTATTATCTGTAGGAATAGTTAATTTTGGTAAGTTTTGACATAATTTCTTAATCTGTTCTATAATTTTCTTTGTCTGGTCATTCCATATCCATATACTCTTTTCCCCTGCTAACCTAGATATTTTAGCAGTTAACTTTGATAAATTAGGTATATAATTTCTAGCTTGATTTACTAATCCTAAAAATGATTGTAATTCCTTCTTATTTCTTATTTCTGAGAATTCTAATACTTTCTTGCTAATATGTTCCTGTAATTCTATTCCTTCTGGTGAAATATATTGTCCTAAAAATCCTATTCTACTTTTTCTTAATTCTGCTTTATGTGGTGATATATTTAATCCTTTGTTTTCTATTAGTTCAATAAATTTTTCTAAATGTTCTTTATCCTAGTTTGTTTTATATTTTCATCCATAGATTGTTTTAATATATTATTCCTACTTACAAATTGTTTTGTAAGTAGGAATAATATATTAGCAAAATTAGGTATATAATTTATTGATAGCAAAATTAGGTATATAATTTATACCTAATTTTGATAAATTAGGTATAAATTATATACCTAATTTATCAAAGTTAACTGCTAAAATATCTAGGTTAGCAGGGGAAAAGAGTATATGGATATGGAATGACCAGACAAAGAAAATTATAGAACAGATTAAGAAATTATGTCAAAACTTACCAAAATTAACTATTCCTACAGATAATAATGTAAAATGGATCATTTATACAGATGCATCAGATAATTATTGGGGAGCAGCTTTATATCATGAGAATAATGAAGGAAAAGAAAAAATTACTAAATACTCAAGTGGAAAATTTAATGATTGTCAAGCTAAATATCATTCAAATTGGAAAGAATTTTTAGCAATTGTTAAAGCAGTAGAAAAATTTGAATTATTTGTAGTAAATACCAGGTTTGTTATAAAAACTGATAATACCCAAGTAAAACATTGGTTAGATAAAGGAATTAAAACTAATAAATTGAGTAATAAAATGTTAATTAAATGGCAAAGTGATATGGCATATTATGATTATGAAATTGAATATATTAAAGGACAGAATAATTTAATTGCTGATTTTTTGAGCAGATGGAATCAGGAAGACCTGTAACTCCAAGTAATGAGACTTCTGAGGAAATGAGAAATTTAATAGAGCAGATTAATATGAGGTTCCAAGTAGTGGAACTAAATATGAATCTAATGCTCAGTCCAATAAATGCAAATTTTGCAAAGATCTTTAACCAGTTGGATACACTTTTTGATAAAGTGGGAAAACTGGAAGAACAAGTAAACAGATATGTAAATACAGGAATGAAGGAAATAGAAGACCCAAATTCAGTTGGGAAAGAGTTAACTCAGAAAATAACCCCTTTACTTCAAATTATAAAGGAGCAAGCCCAAGAAAAAACCCAAGAAAACCAAAAAGGAAAAGAAATCCAAGAAGCCCATAAAAGTCCAGTATCTGACCAACCATCTACCTCTAACCAACCAGCAAAATCCAAAAAAACCTCGGCAGAATTACCACCTAGTAACCCAGTGTTTAAGCTTGCAGAATATTTTACTTATTTTAAGAAACTTATCTATAACCTTAACCATTTTTCCTTTAAAACTCCAAAAATCAAATATATATCCCATTATGCCTTCAATAAAGCCATTATCCACCAAGGAACACCATCAAATGTTGTAAAAGCACTATATCAACATGGTTTAATTCAGTCTATTTATCCATCAGCAAGCCTAGAAGAAATAGCAGAGTTACCAGAACCTCTGAAAAAGGCTGTAAAGACTTATTTTGGTATAGTAACTCAACACATGGTATTTATAAGATGTTACTCCACAATAGCAGAAATAACTCCAGATAAATTTTATCATCCCATTAATCTTATTAGGTTAGGAACCACAAGGAAACCCTTTGAGCATTCTGTTGAGCCAAAGGAAGATATAAATGATGATGAAGAATTCATGGAAACAGTATCCAGAATAAGGTCCCAAGATTATCATATAATTTTCCAAGAAATGAATAGGATTTTAGCCACTGAAGATGAAGCCGCTTGGGTCTATTTCTCAGGCCCAACGACATTAATTTACTCATCAGGAAGGCATACCAGGAATATCAATCAATTTAATCAATTTTATGATAAGATAAAGAATAATAAGTTTGAAAATAGCACAGATACTAAGAAGAGGATATGTCAGTTATTAGCTGAATATGCTACCCACAAATGTAATTATTGCGATGAAAGAAGTCCAGAAAGAAGAGATTTTGAAGATCCAATAATGGACATGAGTATAATCTGAAAAGAAGAAGACAAAAGAAGTGGCAGACAAGGAAAAAGAAAAAGAATTGGCGGACAAAAAATGGCAGACAAGATAAAAAGAAGGAAGATAAGATAAGAAGCACTCAGGAAAACGACAAGGAAGTGGCAGACATAGAAGATAAGAAGGAGATAATCAATCATAGAAGATGACGCAAGGAATGATGTAAATTGAGAGGAATGCCTCTCTATATAAACCATGTATCTAGCATAAGTAAGGGCATCGAAAGCATAGAAAGAAATCTGCTATCGAATCCCAAACCTCTCTTGTAATCTCTCATATTAAATAAAATTTCTTTTTGCTATTCCTTCTCCATTTACAGTTCAGAAACAATTTTGGAAATCGTCTACAATTAAGGTATGAGTAACTAAACTCTTATCGAGGATTAAGGGTAGTAGTATTATTTAACCTGGGAATATGATTTCATAAAACATACTGCTTTGAATACTTAAGAAAACCATCCAGTTACGTCTCCAGTAGGAAACGAAGGAAGACTGTGCTGGGGTGATTTGAAGGGAGAAGATCTGTTGATGACTTCCTCTGTGAGAAGTCTTGTTATTCCTTGTATGAAAGAGGACAAGGATTGATCTTCTATAACCCGGATCATTTCTGGTCAAATCCTGGATGATCTTCTTAAGTATTGATAGCAGGCTGTCCGTTATGGTATCAGAGCCCCATGGTTTAAATAATATGAAACCTTAATCCTTGATTGTTTCTCATATTTTATCACATACTTTCAGTATTTTATTGTTATTGTTGAAATGAATTCTATAAAAGTATTAGAACCTAGAATGTATGGAATAGAAGCAGAAAAATTACCAGAAAGTTCTTTTATGAATTATGATAATAAGGAAGAAGCAAGTGATTGTATTTTTACACCATTTATAATAGGAGGAGATGGAGATTATACTTTTAATCAAATAAATTGGACTAATATGTTTATAATGAAACAATTAGGATGTTATGTTAATCCAAACATAGAAGATCTGTTACAAGTTTATAATCTAAATGATTTATTAGAAAAATTACCAGCAGAAATTAGGTATATAATTTCTAGCTTGATTTACTAATCCTAAAAATGATTGTAATTCCTTCTTATTTCTTATTTCTGAGAATTCTAATACTTTCTTGCTAATATGTTCCTGTAATTCTATTCCTTCTGGTGAAATATATTGTCCTAAAAATCCTATTCTACTTTTTCTTAATTCTGCTTTATGTGGTGATATATTTAATCCTTTGTTTTCTATTAGTTCAATAAATTTTTCTAAATGTTCTTCATGTATTTCTTTATTTTCTGAAAATATTAAAATATCATCAATATAAATAACAGCAAAATTTCTTATTGGTAATAATAACTTAGTTACATATTCTTGAAATATACTTGGACTATTATGGAATCCCATAGGTAGTACATTCCATTCATATAGTCCTTCTGATGTACTAAATGCAGTATATTTTTTACTTTCTTCTTCTAACTTTATCTGGAAAAATCCTGATTTACAATCAAACTTACTAAAGATGCTTTTCCCTCTTATTAAATTAAATAGTAATTCTATTTTGGGTATAGGATATCTATTTCTTACAGCTAAATCATTTAGTTTTTTATAATTTATTACCATTCTTGATTTTCCTCTCTTTTCTTCACTATGTTTTATTACAATCATTGCAGGTGAAGAATATTCAGATTTACTTTCTCTAATTAAGTCATATTTTTTCATTTCATTTATATGCATTTCAAATTCTTTTTTATCCTGTTCTGTCCATGGATAGGGCTTACAATTAATTTCTCTACTATAATCTTTTAATTCTATCTTAGCTAATGGTTTTGATTTTTCCCAATGTATTAAAGGATTTTCACTATAATTTTCTATTAATCTTTGTTCTATTCCTTTTTTCATTTGTCCTTCTATTATATTAAGTCTTATAATTTCTTCAGACTCTACTTCCCTTATTACTAATGTTGATAACATATTATTTATTTCGATAGGTTTATTATTTTCTAAAAACTGTACTTCATTTTCATTATATTTCTTTTGAAATTTTTCATCCTTTCTTCTATATGGATTGGTTATTCTTATTCCCCATGCTTCATGTTTACATGGTGTAGTTAATATAATAGCTTTTTCTATTAAATGTAAAGGATAATATTGACTTAAAAAGTCTAATCCTAATATTACATCACAAGAAGGTTCATTATATTGATTTAATTCTTGTATAACTAATTCATATTCTCCTATTTGTATACTAACATTTCTTGATTCTAATTCTATCATATGTATTTCTTTTCCTGCACTTTCCATTCTTAACATTTTTTGTTTTCTTTTCCATAGTTCTGGTGGTAAGACATTATATTTTGCTACTGTTAAATTTGCTCCTGTGTCTACTAGTGCATGATATTTCCTAGATCTATATTTTTGATAGTTGAATTTTACTAATATGAAAAACAATCTTCTATTATTCATTTATGCTCCACTTAACATGTCTAATCTTTCTTTTGTTCTTACTAACATTCTTTGTTTTGCTATATAATTCCACATTACTGGAACTACCATATACCATGTTCTTCCTGCTACATAATTTAATGTTGTTGTTGGTTTTTTCATCTGTTTTCTTATCCATCTTAAGTTACTTTTAGACATCAAATTTATATTATAAGTCTTATTATTTATTCCTACTAACATTTCGGTATGATTAAAGTTTGGTGATTTATATTTATCATTATTCTGTCCTGTTGTATCCTATATGGCTTTACTGCTCTTAAAAAGTCTGATCCTAGCGTAACTTTGTGTTCATTGTCAGTATTTTCTTCTACCCAAATCTTCATACTCATTATGTCTCTTTTATTAAATCTTATATTTATATTTGTTTTAGTTCCTTCTTCATCTATTTCTAAATTATTTTCTGTATATTGTTCTTCAATAAAACTTCTATTAATTTCTTGATCAACTAATGCCTTTACTTCTTCCCATATAGCTTCTTTCTTTATTTCTAATTTTATATAATACTTTTGTTCTGTTAAATTTATTTGCCTACTTCTAGGTCTAATTTGAGCTAAACTAGTCGTTATTGGTATTTCTGCTAACATATTTGCTTCTATATCATCTTCATTACTTTCTGTCCTAACTATATTTCTTCTTCTGGATTCAGGTCTTATTGGGATATCTATGCTTCTTCTTGGCATTTCTAATCTCCTTGGGATTTCTAGACTTCTTCTTGCTGAAGTATTTATATTTATGTTTAAATCTGGTGTATTTATCCTTAGCATTCTTTGTCCTAATGTATTATTGGTTTGTATTCTTCTAGGATTTTCTATTTGGTTTATATTAGCAGTTCTATCTAATTCTATTTGTAATTGTTCAGGGATTGTTATATTTGTTGGGTCTAATGGTATTTCTTGTAATATTGGCATAAAATTTTTATCTATAGTTATTCTTCCTTGTGATCTGTTATATATCTTATGTTCATTTGTAAATACTAATCCTATCATTGCAGTTATACTTATTGTTTTTGCTCCTCTTAACATTTGTATTCCTCCTAGTTTATGGTAAACCATTATTGATTGATCTATATGTTCATCTGCTCTTGATATTGCAAAATTTGTATTTACTGTAAATTTTAATTTTTGGTATATTAGGTTTCCTGTCAATATTCCTAATACACTGTCCTGCACATTACTTATTATCCTTCCATCTGTTATTAACAATTCTATAGGTGAGTTTATTCCTTCTCTAAAATAAGCTTTTACTAATAATTGTACTCCTGCTATATAGATTTCCGTTACTTCATCTTTAAATGATAATCTTGAAATTTCATTTTCAATTAATGCTTTACTTACTAGTGGTATTCTAAGTATTCCTTCTGTTAATGTTGATTCTATAGGATGTTTTTTCTCTAAAACTACACATGCCTTCTTTTCATTCCTATTCTTTTTTATTATTTTACTCACTCTACTTATAAATCCCTTTTCACCATTAAATTCTTCTGGTCTTAAATCTAATTTTATATCTTTTATCTTATTATATTGTTTTTCATTAAATGTAATTCTTCGTTCACATATTCCTTCTTTACTGCTTATCTGCTCATTGTATTCTTCATATTCTATTTCATTATTACTACTCTGTCCTTCTTCACTAACATTCATCATGTATAACATAACATCTTCTTCTTCTTCTGATATTTCAGAAATTTCTGATTCTGATTCTGTTTCTTCTTCTACTTCTTTTAACTTATATATCTCTACATCTGATTGTTCTAATTCACTATAAATTGGTTCATTAATTTCTAAAGGTTCTAATTCCCAATTAAAAGCTTGTTCTAATATATTCATAAATTTCCTTTCTTTAGGTTCTGGACAATTAGTACTTATATGTCCTATCTTTCCGCAATTATAACATTTACACTTTTTAGGTTTCTTACTATAATTAATCTTTCTTTTCCCTTTCTTAAAATATTTTCTTCTTGGTTTGAATTTTTTGTAAAATTTTTCTTTTGGATATTTCTTAAATTCATACTTAGTCTTTTTTCTTCCTTTTTTATATTTTCTTCTCCTTATTCTTTTTTCTTCACATCCCCATTTATGAGGTTTTTCTAATTCTCCACATTTTAATAATAATTTATTAGCTTTATAATATTTTTTATTTCTCCACGCTCTTTTACATGCATCTGATAAATATTCTCTCAAATATTCTTCTCTTCTTCCCATTGTATCTACATATGGTAATAATTCTATATTTCCTATGTGTTTATAATAATCTTCCATTATGGTTTCCGAGATTAATCTAGGCAATTTCCTATAAAATAACTCTAAGTAAAATTTTTGTGTATTATAATCTTCTATTCTAGCCTCATAATAATATTTCTTAAATTCACAAATATATTGTTCTAAATATTTTGGATTTAAAGAACATATTTCTATTTGGTATAATTTTTCTATTGCTCTTGTCTTTATTGTAGTTTCATTTAAAGCTACACTTCTTCCTAAAAATTCATTTCTAATTAAAGTTTCATATTTTCTAATTAATATTGCTATATATTCCTTTCTATCATTATATGTTCCTTGTTCTATGTGTCTTGTATGTTGTCTAAATGTATCTGTTTTACTTTTCCACCAATTATGTACATTTCCTAGAAAACTTGCTTCTATTACAATTGGCACAAATTGTGGATTCAAACTTTTTCCTATTAAAGCTACTAAATGTGATTTACTCCATTCTTCTAATCTTTTTTCGTTATCTAAATTACAATCTAAATCTAACCATATTCCCATACTCGGTATTGCTCTTGTTTCATATTGTTCTAAAGGTGTTGGTGTAAATCTAGATTTATTTGGTGTTTCAAATGTAAACTCAAAACTTTTTTGATTTATTGGTTGTTTATGATATAATATACTATTTTCTTCTTCCTCTTCTCTACGTTGTCTCATTTCTTGATCTGCTTGTTGTTGCGATGTTTGTTCTTCTTTTGATTCTACTTGTCTTTCCATATTAATCTGAAAATTTTCTTCTTCTTTTATATTAATTTTTGTAGCATATTGAAATTCCTTCCTTATTTGTTCTATCTTTTCTTCTTCTTGTCCCATTATTTCTTCTATTTCATCATCATCTATGTTTTCTAAAACATTCATCATGTTTATACTAATTCCCTTATTTTTCTTGTCTTTCTCTTGCTTTTCTTGTTTCCTTGGATTCATTATTTCCATTAAATAATCTAATTCTGAATCTGTTTGATTATCTAATTATATTTATTAAAATATATAAATTATATAAATTATATTTATCCTGGATGATCTTCTTAAGTATTGACAGCCTGCTATCAATACTTAAGAAGATCATCCAGGATTTGACCAGAAATGATCCGGGTTATAGAAGATCAATCCTTGTCCTCTTTCATACAAGGAATAACAAGACTTCTCACAGAGGAAGTCATCAACAGATCTTCTCCCTTCAAATCACCCCAGCACAGTCTTCCTTCGTTTCCTACTGGAGACGTAACTGGATGGTTTTCTTAAGTATTCAAAGCAGTATGTTTTATGAAATCATATTCCCAGGTTAAATAATACTACTACCCTTAATCCTCGATAAGAGTTTAGTTACTCATACCTTAATTGTAGACGATTTCCAAAATTGTTTCTGAACTGTAAATGGAGAAGGAATAGCAAAAAGAAATTTTATTTAATATGAGAGATTACAAGAGAGGTTTGGGATTCGATAGCAGATTTCTTTCTATGCTTTCGATGCCCTTACTTATGCTAGATACATGGTTTATATAGAGAGGCATTCCTCTCAATTTACATCATTCCTTGCGTCATCTTCTATGATTGATTATCTCCTTCTTATCTTCTATGTCTGCCACTTCCTTGTCGTTTTCCTGAGTGCTTCTTATCTTATCTTCCTTCTTTTTATCTTGTCTGCCATTTTTTGTCCGCCAATTCTTTTTCTTTTTCCTTGTCTGCCACTTCTTTTGTCTTCTTCTTTTCAGATTATACTCATGTCCATTATTGGATCTTCAAAATCTCTTCTTTCTGGACTTCTTTCATCGCAATAATTACATTTGTGGGTAGCATATTCAGCTAATAACTGACATATCCTCTTCTTAGTATCTGTGCTATTTTCAAACTTATTATTCTTTATCTTATCATAAAATTGATTAAATTGATTGATATTCCTGGTATGCCTTCCTGATGAGTAAATTAATGTCGTTGGGCCTGAGAAATAGACCCAAGCGGCTTCATCTTCAGTGGCTAAAATCCTATTCATTTCTTGGAAAATTATATGATAATCTTGGGACCTTATTCTGGATACTGTTTCCATGAATTCTTCATCATCATTTATATCTTCCTTTGGCTCAACAGAATGCTCAAAGGGTTTCCTTGTGGTTCCTAATCTAATAAGATTAATGGGATGATAAAATTTATCTGGAGTTATTTCTGCTATTGTGGAGTAACATCTTATAAATACCATGTGTTGAGTTACTATACCAAAATAAGTCTTTACAGCCTTTTTCAGAGGTTCTGGTAACTCTGCTATTTCTTCTAGGCTTGCTGATGGATAAATAGACTGAATTAAACCATGTTGATATAGTGCTTTTACAACATTTGATGGTGTTCCTTGGTGGATAATGGCTTTATTGAAGGCATAATGGGATATATATTTGATTTTTGGAGTTTTAAAGGAAAAATGGTTAAGGTTATAGATAAGTTTCTTAAAATAAGTAAAATATTCTGCAAGCTTAAACACTGGGTTACTAGGTGGTAATTCTGCCGAGGTTTTTTTGGATTTTGCTGGTTGGTTAGAGGTAGATGGTTGGTCAGATACTGGACTTTTATGGGCTTCTTGGATTTCTTTTCCTTTTTGGTTTTCTTGGGTTTTTTCTTGGGCTTGCTCCTTTATAATTTGAAGTAAAGGGGTTATTTTCTGAGTTAACTCTTTCCCAACTGAATTTGGGTCTTCTATTTCCTTCATTCCTGTATTTACATATCTGTTTACTTGTTCTTCCAGTTTTCCCACTTTATCAAAAAGTGTATCCAACTGGTTAAAGATCTTTGCAAAATTTGCATTTATTGGACTGAGCATTAGATTCATATTTAGTTCCACTACTTGGAACCTCATATTAATCTGCTCTATTAAATTTCTCATTTCCTCAGAAGTCTCATTACTTGGAGTTACAGGTCTTCCTGATTCCATCTGCTCAAAAAATCAGCAATTAAATTATTCTGTCCTTTAATATATTCAATTTCATAATCATAATATGCCATATCACTTTGCCATTTAATTAACATTTTATTACTCAATTTATTAGTTTTAATTCCTTTATCTAACCAATGTTTTACTTGGGTATTATCAGTTTTTATAACAAACCTGGTATTTACTACAAATAATTCAAATTTTTCTACTGCTTTAACAATTGCTAAAAATTCTTTCCAATTTGAATGATATTTAGCTTGACAATCATTAAATTTTCCACTTGAGTATTTAGTAATTTTTTCTTTTCCTTCATTATTCTCATGATATAAAGCTGCTCCCCAATAATTATCTGATGCATCTGTATAAATGATCCATTTTACATTATTATCTGTAGGAATAGTTAATTTTGGTAAGTTTTGACATAATTTCTTAATCTGTTCTATAATTTTCTTTGTCTGGTCATTCCATATCCATATACTCTTTTCCCCTGCTAACCTAGATATTTTAGCAGTTAACTTTGATAAATTAGGTATATAATTTCTAGCTTGATTTACTAATCCTAAAAATGATTGTAATTCCTTCTTATTTCTTATTTCTGAGAATTCTAATACTTTCTTGCTAATATGTTCCTGTAATTCTATTCCTTCTGGTGAAATATATTGTCCTAAAAATCCTATTCTACTTTTTCTTAATTCTGCTTTATGTGGTGATATATTTAATCCTTTGTTTTCTATTAGTTCAATAAATTTTTCTAAATGTTCTTCATGTATTTCTTTATTTTCTGAAAATATTAAAATATCATCAATATAAATAACAGCAAAATTTCTTATTGGTAATAATAACTTAGTTACATATTCTTGAAATATACTTGGACTATTATGGAATCCCATAGGTAGTACATTCCATTCATATAGTCCTTCTGATGTACTAAATGCAGTATATTTTTTACTTTCTTCTTCTAACTTTATCTGGAAAAATCCTGATTTACAATCAAACTTACTAAAGATGCTTTTCCCTCTTATTAAATTAAATAGTAATTCTATTTTGGGTATAGGATATCTATTTCTTACAGCTAAATCATTTAGTTTTTTATAATTTATTACCATTCTTGATTTTCCTCTCTTTTCTTCACTATGTTTTATTACAATCATTGCAGGTGAAGAATATTCAGATTTACTTTCTCTAATTAAGTCATATTTTTTCATTTCATTTATATGCATTTCAAATTCTTTTTTATCCTGTTCTGTCCATGGATAGGGCTTACAATTAATTTCTCTACTATAATCTTTTAATTCTATCTTAGCTAATGGTTTTGATTTTTCCCAATGTATTAAAGGATTTTCACTATAATTTTCTATTAATCTTTGTTCTATTCCTTTTTTCATTTGTCCTTCTATTATATTAAGTCTTATAATTTCTTCAGACTCTACTTCCCTTATTACTAATGTTGATAACATATTATTTATTTCGATAGGTTTATTATTTTCTAAAAACTGTACTTCATTTTCATTATATTTCTTTTGAAATTTTTCATCCTTTCTTCTATATGGATTGGTTATTCTTATTCCCCATGCTTCATGTTTACATGGTGTAGTTAATATAATAGCTTTTTCTATTAAATGTAAAGGATAATATTGACTTAAAAAGTCTAATCCTAATATTACATCACAAGAAGGTTCATTATATTGATTTAATTCTTGTATAACTAATTCATATTCTCCTATTTGTATACTAACATTTCTTGATTCTAATTCTATCATATGTATTTCTTTTCCTGCACTTTCCATTCTTAACATTTTTTGTTTTCTTTTCCATAGTTCTGGTGGTAAGACATTATATTTTGCTACTGTTAAATTTGCTCCTGTGTCTACTAGTGCATGATATTTCCTAGATCTATATTTTTGATAGTTGAATTTTACTAATATGAAAAACAATCTTCTATTATTCATTTATGCTCCACTTAACATGTCTAATCTTTCTTTTGTTCTTACTAACATTCTTTGTTTTGCTATATAATTCCACATTACTGGAACTACCATATACCATGTTCTTCCTGCTACATAATTTAATGTTGTTGTTGGTTTTTTCATCTGTTTTCTTATCCATCTTAAGTTACTTTTAGACATCAAATTTATATTATAAGTCTTATTATTTATTCCTACTAACATTTCGGTATGATTAAAGTTTGGTGATTTATATTTATCATTATTCTGTCCTGTTGTATCCTATATGGCTTTACTGCTCTTAAAAAGTCTGATCCTAGCGTAACTTTGTGTTCATTGTCAGTATTTTCTTCTACCCAAATCTTCATACTCATTATGTCTCTTTTATTAAATCTTATATTTATATTTGTTTTAGTTCCTTCTTCATCTATTTCTAAATTATTTTCTGTATATTGTTCTTCAATAAAACTTCTATTAATTTCTTGATCAACTAATGCCTTTACTTCTTCCCATATAGCTTCTTTCTTTATTTCTAATTTTATATAATACTTTTGTTCTGTTAAATTTATTTGCCTACTTCTAGGTCTAATTTGAGCTAAACTAGTCGTTATTGGTATTTCTGCTAACATATTTGCTTCTATATCATCTTCATTACTTTCTGTCCTAACTATATTTCTTCTTCTGGATTCAGGTCTTATTGGGATATCTATGCTTCTTCTTGGCATTTCTAATCTCCTTGGGATTTCTAGACTTCTTCTTGCTGAAGTATTTATATTTATGTTTAAATCTGGTGTATTTAAGTATGAATTTAAGAAATATCCAAAAGAAAAATTTTACAAAAAATTCAAACCAAGAAGAAAATATTTTAAGAAAGGGAAAAGAAAGATTAATTATAGTAAGAAACCTAAAAAGTGTAAATGTTATAATTGCGGAAAGATAGGACATATAAGTACTAATTGTCCAGAACCTAAAGAAAGGAAATTTATGAATATATTAGAACAAGCTTTTAATTGGGAATTAGAACCTTTAGAAATTAATGAACCAATTTATAGTGAATTAGAACAATCAGATGTAGAGATATATAAGTTAAAAGAAGTAGAAGAAGAAACAGAATCAGAATCAGAAATTTCTGAAATATCAGAAGAAGAAGAAGATGTTATGTTATACATGATGAATGTTAGTGAAGAAGGACAGAGTAGTAATAATGAAATAGAATATGAAGAATACAATGAGCAGATAAGCAGTAAAGAAGGAATATGTGAACGAAGAATTACATTTAATGAAAAACAATAAAATAAGATAAAAGATATAAAATTAGATTTAAGACCAGAAGAATTTAATGGTGAAAAGGGATTTATAAGTAGAGTGAGTAAAATAATAAAAAAGAATAGGAATGAAAAGAAGGCATGTGTAGTTTTAGAGAAAAAACATCCTATAGAATCAACATTAACAGAAGGAATACTTAGAATACCACTAGTAAGTAAAGCATTAATTGAAAATGAAATTTCAAGATTATCATTTAAAGATGAAGTAACGGAAATCTATATAGCAGGAGTACAATTATTAGTAAAAGCTTATTTTAGAGAAGGAATAAACTCACCTATAGAATTGTTAATAACAGATGGAAGGATAATAAGTAATGTGCAGGACAGTGTATTAGGAATATTGACAGGAAACCTAATATACCAAAAATTAAAATTTACAGTAAATACAAATTTTGCAATATCAAGAGCAGATGAACATATAGATCAATCAATAATGGTTTACCATAAACTAGGAGGAATACAAATGTTAAGAGGAGCAAAAACAATAAGTATAACTGCAATGATAGGATTAGTATTTACAAATGAACATAAGATATATAACAGATCACAAGGAAGAATAACTATAGATAAAAATTTTATGCCAATATTACAAGAAATACCATTAGACCCAACAAATATAACAATCCCTGAACAATTACAAATAGAATTAGATAGAACTGCTAATATAAACCAAATAGAAAATCCTAGAAGAATACAAACCAATAATACATTAGGACAAAGAATGCTAAGGATAAATACACCAGATTTAAACATAAATATAAATACTTCAGCAAGAAGAAGTCTAGAAATCCCAAGGAGATTAGAAATGCCAAGAAGAAGCATAGATATCCCAATAAGACCTGAATCCAGAAGAAGAAATATAGTTAGGACAGAAAGTAATGAAGATGATATAGAAGCAAATATGTTAGCAGAAATACCAATAACGACTAGTTTAGCTCAAATTAGACCTAGAAGTAGGCAAATAAATTTAACAGAACAAAAGTATTATATAAAATTAGAAATAAAGAAAGAAGCTATATGGGAAGAAGTAAAGGCATTAGTTGATCAAGAAATTAATAGAAGTTTTATTGAAGAACAATATACAGAAAAAAATTTAGAAATAGATGAAGAAGGAACTAAAACAAATATAAATATAAGATTTAATAAAAGAGACATAATGAGTATGAAGATTTGGGTAGAAGAAAATACTGACAATGAACACAAAGTTACGCTAGGATCAGACTTTTTAAGAGCAGTAAAGCCATATAGGATACAACATGACAGAATAATGATAAATATAAATCACCAAACTTTAATCATACCGAAATGTTAGTAGGAATAAATAATAAGACTTATAATATAAATTTGATGTCTAAAAGTAACTTAAGATGGATAAGAAAACAGATGAAAAAACCAACAACAACATTAAATTATGTAGCAGGAAGAACATGGTATATGGTAGTTCCAGTAATGTGGAATTATATAGCAAAACAAAGAATGTTAGTAAGAACAAAAGAAAGATTAGACATGTTAAGTGGAGCATAAATGAATAATAGAAGATTGTTTTTCATATTAGTAAAATTCAACTATCAAAAATATAGATCTAGGAAATATCATGCACTAGTAGACACAGGAGCAAATTTAACAGTAGCAAAATATAATGTCTTACCACCAGAACTATGGAAAAGAAAACAAAAAATGTTAAGAATGGAAAGTGCAGGAAAAGAAATACATATGATAGAATTAGAATCAAGAAATGTTAGTATACAAATAGGAGAATATGAATTAGTTATACAAGAATTAAATCAATATAATGAACCTTCTTGTGATGTAATATTAGGATTAGACTTTTTAAGTCAATATTATCCTTTACATTTAATAGAAAAAGCTATTATATTAACTACACCATGTAAACATGAAGCATGGGGAATAAGAATAACCAATCCATATAGAAGAAAGGATGAAAAATTTCAAAAGAAATATAATGAAAATGAAGTACAGTTTTTAGAAAATAATAAACCTATCGAAATAAATAATATGTTATCAACATTAGTAATAAGGGAAGTAGAGTCTGAAGAAATTATAAGACTTAATATAATAGAAGGACAAATGAAAAAAGGAATAGAACAAAGATTAATAGAAAATTATAGTGAAAATCCTTTAATACATTGGGAAAAATCAAAACCATTAGCTAAGATAGAATTAAAAGATTATAGTAGAGAAATTAATTGTAAGCCCTATCCATGGACAGAACAGGATAAAAAAGAATTTGAAATGCATATAAATGAAATGAAAAAATATGACTTAATTAGAGAAAGTAAATCTGAATATTCTTCACCTGCAATGATTGTAATAAAACATAGTGAAGAAAAGAGAGGAAAATCAAGAATGGTAATAAATTATAAAAAACTAAATGATTTAGCTGTAAGAAATAGATATCCTATACCCAAAATAGAATTACTATTTAATTTAATAAGAGGGAAAAGCATCTTTAGTAAGTTTGATTGTAAATCAGGATTTTTCCAGATAAAGTTAGAAGAAGAAAGTAAAAAATATACTGCATTTAGTACATCAGAAGAACTATATGAATGGAATGTACTACCTATGGGATTCCATAATAGTCCAAGTATATTTCAAGAATATGTAACTAAGTTATTATTACCAATAAGAAATTTTGCTGTTATTTATATTGATGATATTTTAATATTTTCAGAAAATAAAGAAATACATGAAATTGAGTAAATTATTATCTAATTAAATTATATTAGCAAGAAAGTATTAGAATTCTCAGAAATAAGAAATAAGAAGGAATTACAATCATTTTTAGGATTAGTAAATCAAGCTAGAAATTATATACCTAATTTATCAAAGTTAACTGCTAAAATATCTAGGTTAGCAGGGGAAAAGAGTATATGGATATGGAATGACCAGACAAAGAAAATTATAGAACAGATTAAGAAATTATGTCAAAACTTACCAAAATTAACTATTCCTACAGATAATAATGTAAAATGGATCATTTATACAGATGCATCAGATAATTATTGGGGAGCAGCTTTATATCATGAGAATAATGAAGGAAAAGAAAAAATTACTAAATACTCAAGTGGAAAATTTAATGATTGTCAAGCTAAATATCATTCAAATTGGAAAGAATTTTTAGCAATTGTTAAAGCAGTAGAAAAATTTGAATTATTTGTAGTAAATACCAGGTTTGTTATAAAAACTGATAATACCCAAGTAAAACATTGGTTAGATAAAGGAATTAAAACTAATAAATTGAGTAATAAAATGTTAATTAAATGGCAAAGTGATATGGCATATTATGATTATGAAATTGAATATATTAAAGGACAGAATAATTTAATTGCTGATTTTTTGAGCAGATGGAATCAGGAAGACCTGTAACTCCAAGTAATGAGACTTCTGAGGAAATGAGAAATTTAATAGAGCAGATTAATATGAGGTTCCAAGTAGTGGAACTAAATATGAATCTAATGCTCAGTCCAATAAATGCAAATTTTGCAAAGATCTTTAACCAGTTGGATACACTTTTTGATAAAGTGGGAAAACTGGAAGAACAAGTAAACAGATATGTAAATACAGGAATGAAGGAAATAGAAGACCCAAATTCAGTTGGGAAAGAGTTAACTCAGAAAATAACCCCTTTACTTCAAATTATAAAGGAGCAAGCCCAAGAAAAAACCCAAGAAAACCAAAAAGGAAAAGAAATCCAAGAAGCCCATAAAAGTCCAGTATCTGACCAACCATCTACCTCTAACCAACCAGCAAAATCCAAAAAAACCTCGGCAGAATTACCACCTAGTAACCCAGTGTTTAAGCTTGCAGAATATTTTACTTATTTTAAGAAACTTATCTATAACCTTAACCATTTTTCCTTTAAAACTCCAAAAATCAAATATATATCCCATTATGCCTTCAATAAAGCCATTATCCACCAAGGAACACCATCAAATGTTGTAAAAGCACTATATCAACATGGTTTAATTCAGTCTATTTATCCATCAGCAAGCCTAGAAGAAATAGCAGAGTTACCAGAACCTCTGAAAAAGGCTGTAAAGACTTATTTTGGTATAGTAACTCAACACATGGTATTTATAAGATGTTACTCCACAATAGCAGAAATAACTCCAGATAAATTTTATCATCCCATTAATCTTATTAGATTAGGAACCACAAGGAAACCCTTTGAGCATTCTGTTGAGCCAAAGGAAGATATAAATGATGATGAAGAATTCATGGAAACAGTATCCAGAATAAGGTCCCAAGATTATCATATAATTTTCCAAGAAATGAATAGGATTTTAGCCACTGAAGATGAAGCCGCTTGGGTCTATTTCTCAGGCCCAACGACATTAATTTACTCATCAGGAAGGCATACCAGGAATATCAATCAATTTAATCAATTTTATGATAAGATAAAGAATAATAAGTTTGAAAATAGCACAGATACTAAGAAGAGGATATGTCAGTTATTAGCTGAATATGCTACCCACAAATGTAATTATTGCGATGAAAGAAGTCCAGAAAGAAGAGATTTTGAAGATCCAATAATGGACATGAGTATAATCTGAAAAGAAGAAGACAAAAGAAGTGGCAGACAAGGAAAAAGAAAAAGAATTGGCGGACAAAAAATGGCAGACAAGATAAAAAGAAGGAAGATAAGATAAGAAGCACTCAGGAAAACGACAAGGAAGTGGCAGACATAGAAGATAAGAAGGAGATAATCAATCATAGAAGATGACGCAAGGAATGATGTAAATTGAGAGGAATGCCTCTCTATATAAACCATGTATCTAGCATAAGTAAGGGCATCGAAAGCATAGAAAGAAATCTGCTATCGAATCCCAAACCTCTCTTGTAATCTCTCATATTAAATAAAATTTCTTTTTGCTATTCCTTCTCCATTTACAGTTCAGAAACAATTTTGGAAATCGTCTACAATTAAGGTATGAGTAACTAAACTCTTATCGAGGATTAAGGGTAGTAGTATTATTTAACCTGGGAATATGATTTCATAAAACATACTGCTTTGAATACTTAAGAAAACCATCCAGTTACGTCTCCAGTAGGAAACGAAGGAAGACTGTGCTGGGGTGATTTGAAGGGAGAAGATCTGTTGATGACTTCCTCTGTGAGAAGTCTTGTTATTCCTTGTATGAAAGAGGACAAGGATTGATCTTCTATAACCCGGATCATTTCTGGTCAAATCCTGGATGATCTTCTTAAGTATATATATATATATATATATATATATATATATATATATATATATATATATATATATATATATATATATATATATATATATAATATAAAGGCATAATATAATATATATAATAATAATAAAGCATTAAAAAGGGAGGTACTGTTAAATGAACAGTACTTCTATCACTGCTTTTAGATATATAGGATTTCTCGTTCAAGTCTAAATCTAAAGCTTTGATTCTTCCCAAAGTTCTTATATGGTTTTTTTGCTAACTCATCATCTCTGCATAACTTTTCCCACATGCCGTGAATTGATTTCAGTTGGTGAGAGGTGTACTGCAATTCTCTAATTAAGCTCTTCCATGCCAGCATCATTGTCCCATTGGTCTGCATATTTCCCATTTGTTGCCATGTCACCTGCCATTTAGGGAATATTGCATTTTAGTCGAGGCTTTCGTTGAAGTTCACTACTCAATGTGCAAACAAACATTAACTTCAAAATCAATAGCGTTAAATATCATTCTGGCCAATAAACTATTTTCAAAAGGGTCAATTTGGCCAAAGAACAATAAAAATGCTTATTCTGGCCAATGAACAATAAAAATGGTTCATTTTGGCCAATGAGTTAGTGGAAAATACTAAAGTACCCTTGGAACTTAATTTCATATAATTTTTTGAAGATGTGGGTCTCACATTTTAAAATAAAAATTTACACAACCCTACCCCCACCCCTCTCTCCTCCCTTGGTTCTATTATTGGGAGATGGACATTTAAAAAGGTTATGGGACTGAAGGAGTACTATTTTATATTTACAATTATAATTTTGGATTTGACCCTTAACTATAAGAACAAAATCGGAGAACAAAACCGCCCATGTGGCATTTGTTGGTTTCTGAATGGGCATTAATGATCCCCTTGCTTACAAAAACTCTCCCCTAAGTAGAAACATAATCGATAATAAAAAACTCTCTTGATGTCTCGCCGGTGGACATCACATACAGATGTGAACCCAAGTTGGAGGCTTTACGATTTTCAGAATCAACCAACTGTACAAAATTCTGGTGAGTGGTTATAGAGAGGGAGAGGTGAATCGGAACAAAACAGACAGAACAGACGAATGACAATATAAGGGATGTGAAGTTTCTAACTTTATTGTTGAACTTATCCAGGTGTCTTGTTTTTAATTAGCGAACTGGAGGAACTTGATGTAAGGAACTCTACATTTTACATTGAGATGTAGGTTTTCTTTAAACTTATTTTTATATTCCAGTCTATAAAGTCATACCTCTAAACAAGCTTTAAATTAGGTCATGCCCAAGCCTAAAAAAACCTATAAAAAGCTTCAAGTCATACTCAAGTCAGTATTCCACAAAATTGACTAAATCTATTTAGCACAAGGCCAGTCTCCACCCCTCCTTTCCAACTGTCCAGGCCCAAATAGGACCTTTTTCCTAAGCATATTATTTTGGAGAAAATGTTGGTGTATTTTGACATGCGACAAGTGTGAATGCCCTCCACCACTAGGCCTCATGAACACCCCACCATCTAGGGATGTTCACAGGACACAGCGGGATAAGAACAACCCTATGTCGTGTCACGCTCTAAAAAAGGCATGAGACAAGGTTTCCATCTTGTGTTCCATCCTGTCCCGATCGAGAATCGGACGTGTTGGGAAAATCCTGAATTTTTTTTAATACGAAAATCTACTTATATATATATATATATATATATATATATATATATATATATATATATATATATAATCACAAATATATTTAGAACAGGATGGGATCAAGATAACCCCATCTCATGCCCTGTCTCATCCTGAAGATGAATTTTGTCATGTCCCAAAAATTTTCATGATGGGATAGATGGGACGGGAAAAGTTTACACACCCCTACTACTATCACCGGTAAGATTTTGAATCCTTATTATCTATTTATACGATCAAACTTGAAGGTTGATCAGTTTTCAACTTTTTTATGGCCATTTCGATTTCCTCTCGTATCGATTAGCATAATAAATTTTCAGAAATTGAACTTTAAACTTACCCATAAGGAATGTAAATGTAGATTGACAATTATCGACAATTAAAATAAAAATGATCATCTCATTTATTGCTCTTTAAAGAGCTCTCGTCCAATGATCATTCTTCGGACCTCACTCGTTCCTGCTCCAATTTCATATAACTTTGCATCTCTAAGAAGACGACCGACTGTATACTCATTCACATAGCCATTTCCCCCCAAACACTGTATAGCCTGCATATTTGAAGGAATAAATAAATAAACAAAAACCTTGCTATTCTATTTTTATATTATAGAAATAGTTTATCAAATTATTTTCAAGGCAAGTTTTAAAAAGAAAAGAAAACCAAAAACATAAATTCTAAAAAAAACATGTTTGAAAAAAAAAATGAACAAAACACTTGTTTAGAACAAATATTTTAATATCAACTTGGAGGACAGAGGAAAAAATGGGAAAATTGCACCCACATCTAAAACAAGAGATTTAATATCGATAGGCCTATTGACAACTTCAATATTTAATCAAGGCTATACAAGTTGTTGATAGTAGTAATTAACAACTCATTGGAATTTCTATGAAATTAAATCTCTAAATTGAGACCAGTGTGCAATTGTCCCAACTAAAAGAGATTGGAGAGTGCAACAATGATAGACAAAGCATTGGATTACTAAGAGACAATATAACACGAATGCAAGCATCAAGAAAGTGAGCATTAGCATTGACATGAGTTAAAAGGAGAATAAGGAAGGGGGAGAAAAAGAAAAACGGCAAGAAAATGTTGAGTTTTTAAATTTTCAACTGATATTCTATTTTTTTACCTGCAAAGCAACCTGGGTTGCTCTTTCAGCTGCATAGAGAATGACTCCAGCACAATCCTGCAGTTTCCATAGCATTAAACAAATCTAAGATGAGTTTAACACTGTTACCCTAACAAATAATTTCTAAGTGCTTTATTAATTTGCAATGAGAACCAATTATGAAGTGTACAACATGATCAGAGTATTTTGAAATGTCACAACAGAACTAAGAATCAATGTAACCTTTCTATTCTGCCAGCAAAATCAGGGGATCTTGAATTGAGAAAGAGGGGGAAAGATAAACTCTACCATAATACAATTTTATTGGACTAAACCAAGTAAGAATTATATATAGATCATAAAGACAGTACGAGATAACTTTAGCCCAAGTCTATTGTGAGGTCTGAACAATTTATGGATTGATAATCTAAATTTTAACTCAACTACATACTGCAAAACAATTTATCATATCAGTAACAATATGAAACACAAATAATTCAAAAAGTGCCAAAATTTCATCTATAGAAACCAACAAAACCACTGTCGAAGGATAAATAACTAATGAAAAAAGTGTAATTATAGTTTGTACAATATATCTAGACGCACCTTTGGATTAATTGTTCCATTGTCACAATCTCGTGCAACAGAATATACGTAAGACCTAAAAAATAATTATTTCCATGATATGAGATGACAGAAAAATAAAACATAATATTACAAATTGGCATTACAATCCTGTACCTTGAAGACTGTAAAGAAGTATACATATCGGCAATTTTCCCCTGAAATCATTGACCAATAACAGTATGAGGGCAATATACAGGTGTGCCATATTACCTGTAGAAGAAAAATTATAATCTGAACCTGTATAAATTGAAATTCCCCGATAGGACGTCCAAATTGCTCCCTTTGTCGAACATAAGGAAGAGCGACATCAAGACATGCCTGCATAATACCTAAAGGACCACCTGACAAAACAAGCCTCTCCAAATCCAATCCAGACATCATGACATAAACTCCTAAACAACACACAAAAAGAGATGGTTATATTAATGCATAATACCTAAAGAACCGCATATGATGCACATTATATGGTATATGAATGCTACTATGACAGGAAACTAAAAGTGAAAGTAAAATCAGTGACACACTCTACTTCAATATTAAAATTAGTAACATTTATAAACATTAACACACAAACGTTTTATTGAGAAATGCTGCCAGAAGAAATAGAATAATTCCTAAAGAATTGTTTTTTTTTTAAAAAAAAAACTAGAGCTCTCCCGATAGGTCAACTGGTTAATATTATTGCAACATACTTTAATATGCAGCATAGTACAATCTGTTTTATACACACTTTTATGAATAAAAAGTGTTCCAGAAGAAATTGTAAACCTTTTCCTTCTTGTCCAAGAATATTTTCATTTGGAACAAAGCAATTCTCAAAGACAAGCTCACATCTGCCAACAAAATTTGCTATCGTCAGTAAACAAAGGTTAAACAGATATGAAGATGGACTCAAATAACAGATAACATGCATACTTACGTATCACTTCCTCGCATCCCAAGTTTGTCCAATTTCTGGGCTGTACTGAATCTGTAACAAAAAATAATTGCAGAAAACATAAAACTTCCAACTAGATTTTCATAGTGAGATGATTTATCATGCAAAAGGCCGAGAGCTTTCAAACATATGTTTTTGTTTTCCTAAAAAAAGTTTATTAATTATCAGCATGCATATAGTTTGTGTATCCATGACTATTTACATGCTGATCCCTCATGCCTTTACAGATTATATTTCATACTTAAGACTCTAACCAGTTGATGTCCCAATTATTTCAATGCCTTTCATTTTTGTTTATAATTTAAAATTTGCATTCTTGCCAAAAGACCTCATAGAGTACACTGCATGAGTCAAGAATTGAAGGATTTACACGATAAAATCCGTAACTTGTAGCAGCATCACTAGTCAAATTATCTCAAAAGTAAAAAGTTTAAAGATGGATGACCATAGCAGCATTAGATAAAATAGTGAGCATTTAATTGAATTGAAATAAAGTTTTGCATTCAAATTAATGTCATAGAGTTTCTTAAGGTTCAGAGAGAGAACCCTGGCATTCCCTTCTCAATGATGAAGGCTGTAATTCCTTTGGACCCAGCTTTTATGTCTGTTTTTGCATAAACAACCTGATCAAATTCAAAACATTAGTCAAATGTTCCAAGAATGACCATGAGTATATCTGAACTAGCTAATCTCATTCTGTATAAAAATATTGACTCCATATATGGTCAAAAAAATTCTTTATTGCACTCAGTGCACATGATGAATTGAGGTGAGCGTTTCAGTAAACAAGTACCAAGTTTGTAATCTTAAGGTACCTATCCAAACATGTAGTTAGTCAAACCAATTTCCTACGTCCATTAGTGTAGCATCAGTCAAACAAGCAAGCAAATAGGATATTCTTTTCCACAGTATCAAGGTCACTCTTATCAGGGTACACATTTTTTTTATTCTTTAATATCCCTAGACTAGTTCCATTAAAACAAAAATTTCTGTAACCCTGTAATAGCATTTATTAATTGAAAAATAATTATAGAGAACAACCAAACAATGACCATTAAAATATTACTATTTCTGTGAATGCATGAAGTTTCGCATACCTAAATACTATTTCATTCATTATGTAATATGAACATAGAGAAAAAGAGGTGTATTTTGTATTTTGAAATGTACATAAACAAATTTTATAACCAGATAAACATACTAATGTATCGGCAACAGGACCATTGGTACACCACATCTTGTTTCCATTAATTACATAACCCTGGTCAACACGATCAGCCTTGCACTTCATGCTAACAACATCAGAACCAGCTGGAAAAAAGAAAAACAGTTTAAAACAAGTAATTGTGATTTTCGAAAATGCAAAATACAGCTATTTACGTCCTTAAAGTTACCATTGGGCTCGCTCATTGCCAAGGCTCCCACATGCTCCCCAGAGATGAGCTTCAATTAGAAAATATAAACTAATAAGCCTAAAGAAAGAGACTTATTACAATAACTAGAGTGCATAGCTAATAAATAATATCAGAGTATTATTACTAACTAAGAAACTCAATCTATTTACATCATCTATCATAGGGTATGCCAGCTATAATGTAACAGAAACAAATAATATTAAAATACAAAGAACCTTGGGCAAATACTTTTGCTTTTGAGCAGGCCTTCCATTCCTCACCTGAAAAAAGCAGGAGAAACCTCAATTTTCAGGAAAAGATCATAGATTTTACAATGAAAGACATTTAAGATCCATAATTACCAGCTGATTAATACACAAGTTAGAATGAGCGCCATAAGAAAGTCCCACGGAACCAGAGGCACGGCTTATTTCTTCCATTGCTAAACAGTGATACAAGTAACCAAGGCCAAGTCCTCCATATTCCTCTGAACAAGAGCAGAGTTAGCATTGAGCCAACTTGTTTTCATTTCATTTATGACAAACGAAATAGTTGACTACAAATCTACTATAATTTTTATATTGGACGGGGTGGCATCAGACAACCCAATTTTCTATGTTATGGCTGAACCATATTGGTGGCTTAACATAATTGAAAAGTCATAACAATCGTTTGTGATCTAACGAAACTTACTCTAGTTTACAATACCCAGTATTGACATGTTGGAAAAGAAATGCAGGAAATTCTGGAAGGAGAAAAAACTCTACCTGGTGCAGTAATGCCAAGGAGATTGAAATCACCCATTTGTTTCCATAAGTTAACCCCCTAAAATTAGATCAAACCAAAAATCAAAGTTCCAAAGATATTCTATCTTGTTGATAAGCATTAAAAAATTAAGACCCTCATTCAAACCTGTGGGAATGAATTATTTTGGTCTATTTTTGCGGCATGAGGAGCGATGTTTTCCCTTGCAAATTGTGCGACACTCTCTTTAAACTGTATCATAAAACAAAAGAATTCAAAATTTGCAGCCTTGATATTTAAAATTACAAAGTTCATGTTCAGATACCTTTCTATTCAAAATTATAGAAGAAAAAACACAAAACTAAGTGTTTACATTATTGCCCCTAAAAAACAAACAAGCAAGAGATAGGTGGTGGAGAAAAACTTACATGGCTACAGTGAATCAAAAGGTTTTGTAGACCATAACTAACAAAACTAGCATCCTCAATCTAATTAAATTGCTTAAAGGAGTATCAAGTTTATCAAACCGGTGCAAAATTCTAAGCCAGACCATGATTCTTTAGCTGAACTGGAAATAAAACTTTATGATTGCAAAATGTATGATCAGAGATAAATTAACAGCTTGCGCAGATACTATGATTAAAATTGAAAAGCTTTTATATTTTCTTAAATGTAGAAGACAAGTCAAAACAAGGTATAAATAATACCTCCTCCAATACTAAATTACTCCCTCTATTAGTTGACTTTTCTTAGAGAATCGCAAAATAAATCATTTAATCATAACATATTTTGTATATTATTATCGTATGTTAGCTTATAAGTCAAATAAATTGGAAGAGACAAAAATGTATTTTTCACTTTGATAATAATATCAGAAACGTTCCACATAACTGCAAACTAACATTCAGCACCTATTTTATCATTTTTGCACTGAGTCACAAACTTAATACTATCTCCGGTCCTATATATAAGACCTGATTGACTTTTTTTTTGGAGAGATTAAGGTTGCAAAATAGGTTATTAAATCATGACATATTTGATATCTTTTTAGATTATCCATTAGCTTATAGGTAAAATAAACTAGTGTAAAAGAAAAAATTAAGTAAATCAATTTATAATTAACTTATTTTGGTTTTTTATATGATTTTCAAAAAAGTCAACTAGGTCCTAAACCGGAGGGAGTATTATTTATGCACCGCGAAATAGTCATTTATTAGTTTTGCACAAACTGAAATAGTTAATTATCGGATCAGCGCTTTTGCCATACTAGTATTAGACTAAACAAAAATAAATAGAAGTATAATGTATATATATATATATATATATATAGAGAGAGAGAGAGAGAGTAGTACCTGTATGTGAGTATCGTCGAAGAGTAAGGAGGTGGAGAAAGAAGCGGAGAGAGATTTTCTTGCGAAAATGAAAGTGGGTCTCATCATTCGATGCATCTTTCAAGAGAAGAAGGAGAAGGAAGGTGAAATGAGTTGGACTTCCTCAATTTCCTCACTAACTATCCCATTCTGTCTTTGCTTCTGCTTTCTATAGTATATATATAGTACTCAAGCCTCAAAAGTCAAGAGTATGTATCTATCTGTTGGCCCAAAAAATGAGTATGTATCTATCACGGATCAAAATCTTGAAGAGTAAATTGATATGAAGTCCCACCAAGACGCTGAATATTAGAAAGGTCCCATGTATTAACCAAATTGAAGCAGGGGTCCATAAGGACCATAACCTAATTATCTCAAAAGAGTAAAATACTATTAAACCCATACTTTCTAATTAAAGTAGAGTATCATGACCGAGGGTAGAGCAGTCTTTTACTATTTAGAGATAATTAAAGTAATGTCCTTGAGGATTCTACTTTAATTTGATCAATTTATGAGACCTTTTTAATATTAAGTGTCTTTGGTGGGATTTCATATTAATTTTCTGAGAGATAATGAAATTTGGATAACTGATTATCATTTTTTTAAAAATAATAAATATTGTTAAGAGACATTTTTGTCGTTTTCTTTAAATATACAAAAGAAGTTTTCCTTCTCAAAATTCGATGACTGTAATTATCTTTTGAATATTTTGAAAGTTTTTTCTATAATTTTCCCTTTACACTGTATCCTATATTAAACAATTTTCATTGTTTTGTTCATTTATGGGGAAAAGTGCAAATGAATTTCTTAATGTTTTTTATTTTCTAGATAAGGATGGAGCTCCCATAAGCCAGATCAACTTGACGCAGCATGCTTGTTCCTACTTTTCCTTAATTTAATACTCCCTCCCTTCCTAAATATAAGATCACATGTGGATAAGTTCCTAAATATAAGATCACTTTCTATTTTCTACCAATTTTTATCTAAATTACCCTTATATTCTTTTACTATTTTACATATAGACATGTAGGCATCTACTATGCCCTCTCCGTCATCTACTTCATTGGCCTCCTCCATGACCAGCTCATCACTACTCGAAACCTCATAATCACCAGCCTTCCAAAAATGCTTTCAACTCTGCACTTTAGAATTCAACTCACCATTTCCAATCGCTTGAGAGGCGGAACCATTAAGACTTAAATGGAGCATAAGGACATTCATTTTAAGGAATACACATAAGCATCTTCGCTGTCGTCGTTTGAGTTTCTAACCACAGAAAACCCAAGCACGCGTTAACGGAAGTAGGTGGAATCGGCGATTTCCGAGGGGAAATTGGAGACGGCCATGGAGATCTTGAATCAGCTGGAGAAATTGGTGAATCGAAACTGAACATAGATTGATGGATTTATGATCTACAAGTTGAAATCAAAACTAATATATATATATATATATATATATATATATATATATATATATATATATATATATATTAGTTTTGATTTCAACTCGTAGATCATAAATCCATCAATCTATGCTCTGCTCTATATATATATATATATATATATACACACACACACACACCCTCCGGTCCTAAATATAAATATAAGACCTAATTGAATTTTTTGGAAAATTCTAAAAAAGTAAAATATATTAATTATAAATAGATGATTTATCTAATTTTTTCGTTAGACTAGTATATTTTTCCTATAAACTAGTGGACAATCTAAAAATATATCAAATATGTCATAATTTAATAACCTATTTTGCAACTTTAATATCTCAAAAAAAGTTATCTAGGTCTTATATTTAGGATCGGATGGAATGCTTTTTTTTATTCTTATTTAATAAATAAAACAATTATACTAATGATTTTCAAAAAAAATAAAAATAAAGTAATGCCTAATTTGGAGAAAAAGCAAACATGGCGACCATGACACGTCACAGCAATGGATCAAATCGATCAATTATATATGGCAAGTAATCCCAAAAGAACTTCCCTCCATTTTGTTTCTATTCGCTTCCGTAGTTACCATACTTTTGGCAACCATTTCATGACCAACAAGAGCTCACCAATTGTTTTATTGAGATGATTTGATTATTTTTTTCAATTATAAAAATTCATATGCATGTTACCTCATTTTTAATCAAGTGTTGTATTGATTGGATTCAATGTTATATTTTCGTTTTTTATAAAATGATAATATATTAAGATAAAATAAGAATTACATAATAATTATGTTGTACTCATCAATCAAAAAAGAACATTACTAATAAAAAAAATTGAAAGAACACAACATTGTTGAACTCTTCACGGCGTCTATACTCTATTGAGTTTGATGCAAACTTTTTCCGTGCACCTTCTTCCCAATTGCCATATAGAATCGACAAGGTAGTTTTGACGACCAGTAACAAGTTGTTGGAACTGGCCTGGAGAGACACAATACTACAAGACTTGAGAGTCATCCAAGTCCTCACGACGTATACTCTCATGTAACTAGAATTAACTACTCCCTTCGGTTCTAAATATAAGACCTAATTGACTTTTTCTTGGAGATGTATGTTAAAGCTACAAAATATGTTATTAAATTATGACATATTTGATATATTTTTAGATTAGTCATTATTTTATATGTTAAATAAACTAGTTTGAGGGGGAAAATTAGGTAAATCAATTTATAATTGACTTATATTTTGCTTTTTTAAGATTTTCAAAAAAGTCAATTAGGTCTGATATTTAGAACCGGAGGAGTATTATATAGTATAGTAGTCAACCTAGATCGATCTCTTGGACTTTGGCTTTCTTAGGAATTAATCTTGTTGATTATTCTTACAAATTATAGGTATAACTATATTCATGTTAAAACTATTTCTTAGCCTAGACTACTCTTTTTGTATTTTCTGGATTTAGAATGAGAAAAAGGGAAATTTGCATTCTAGTCCCTGGGAAGGGAAATTATTACTTGAAGGTCCCTACACATTCCAAAATAATTATCAAGTCCCTTGGGCCTTTCCTGCAATTATTTGCTTATGTGCAATGACCATTTTGCCCTTATCAAAGCATAAAAACCCAAAACATGCACAAGATAAAATTCAGGGACTTGCTACCGCGGGTGTGCCTACTTGCTACCGCAGGCTTGGGGACTTGCTACTGAAACGTTAAGTGACCAACATTCCCTCCCAAGTGTCATTCATATCTGAGGGCCCTTTAATAAAGTCAGTGACCACTTTTTGTTATTACCCCGATATGTGTCACACCATGTTTTTCAAAAACCATTTTATTCACATGGGATGGGAGGGACTAGTCAGGGACTTGCTACCGCGGGTGTGCCTACTTGCTACCGCATGCATGAGGACTTATTACTGTGTTTACAGATCAGCAAACCTGCAGTAACTGGGAGGGATTGTTGGTCACTTAACGTCTCAGTAGCAAGTTCCCAAGCCTGCGGTAGCAAGTAGGCACACCCGCTGTAGCAACTCCCTGACTTTTATCTTGTGCATGTTTTGGGTTTTTATGCTTTAATAAGGGCAAATTGGTCATTGCACATAAGCAAATAATTGCAGGAAAGGCCCAAGGGACTTAATAATTATTTTGGAATGTATAGGGACCTTCAAGTAATAATTTCCCTTCCCAGGGACTAGAATGCAAATTTCCCATGAGAAAAATATGAGAAAGACCTCAAAAGTGAACTTGAATCCAATCAATTGAACATTCCCTCCAAAATCCCAATGCTTCACAAACTATCCTAGCTCTCCTAAATCAAATGTTTCCTCTAAATCAACCTAGTATAACTCTATAAATCACTACAAAAAACGGGGAACTTATCGGCGGTTTATTTGGCCTCGTCTCGGCAAAATTTTCTGGCGGAATGACGCTACGGCGTTTTGGCAACACGCCTAAAAATTTACCGTGGGAAAGCGGCACATCGGTGTTTTGCAAAACGCCACCCCGAGGACAAAACGCTGGAAACAAAACCCAGGAAAATAATATAATATTAGCATATCGGTGTTTTACCCAAAACGCCGATGTGTGATATAATATAATACTTCCTCCGTTCCTAAATATAGGACCTAGATGACTTTTTTGAAAAATCATAAAAAAAGCAAAAAATAAGTTAATTATAAATTGATTTACCTAATTTTTTTCTCTTAAACTAGTTTATTTTACCTATAAGCTAATGGATAATCTAAAAAGATATCAAATATGTCATCATTTAATAACCTATTTCGCAACCTTAATCTTTCCAAAAAAAAGTTATCTAGGTCTTATATTTAGGAACGGAGGGAGTATTATTTAATTCACGCACACCGGCGCTTTCCCAAAACGCCAATCCGCATTTTTTCAAAAAAGTAAAAAAAAACCATTTTTCGTCCTGGTTATTTAAAACCAGGACGAAAAATGGTCAAAAATGAACAAAAGATAAGCACCAAAGTGACAATAACCATAATAGAAATAAATATAAGGAATAAATAACATAATTTAGAAAACATGATACATATATATATATATATATATATATATATATATATATATATATATATAATCAAACAACAACAACAATATGTAAAAGAAAAACCATAAGATCAAACAGATATCAACATTACTAAAGAAATGTCACCAAGAACCATAAAATCAAAAACAACAACAACATTGAAGGAGAGAGACGAATGAGAAGAAAAACAGGAGAAAATGAGCGACATAGCTGAAGGAGGGAGGAGCTATTTATAGGGAATGGAGGTGCGGACCGGCGTTTTCGGAAAACACCGGTACAAAAAACATTAAAATAACGCATATAGGCGTTAGGCAAAACGCTCATATGTATTTTAACATTAAATAATGCATATGGGCGTTTTGTCAAACGCCAATATGCATTATTTACATTAAATAATGCACATAGGCGTTTTGGCAAAATGTCAATATGCATTATAATGCATATAGGCATTTTGGCAAAACGCCTATATGCATTAAAAAATAATAAAAAGCATATAGGCGTTTTGCAAAACGCATATATGCGATTTAATTATTATTAAAATCGCAAACCGGCGTTTTGATTAAAACGCCTATATGCTTTTTTCCTATAAAAAAAAATAAAAAATGTCAAGCGCCTCTTTTTTTTAAATAAAATATACATATCAGCGTTTTGGGGTTACCAAAGCGCCGGTTGGTAAACGCGGGAAAAAAGGCGGGAAGTGCGCGCCAAATTGAACGGCGTTTCAGTTAGGCGTTTTACTCAAAATGCCTATATGTACATGCGGATAGGCGTTTTTCATCAAAACGCCGGCATGCGTGTGCCGTAATGGGCCGTTTTTTTTTGTAGTGAATCTCTTCTACCGACTCGGAGAATCAATCTATAGATTTACAATAGCTTGACTTACCACATTCCACATATGTTCACACCAACTCTTCAATGAAGTAGACTCCAACAAAGAATCCAAAACATTCATTCAACATTCAAACACTAACAACTAACTTGCTAAATTGAGATGAAGAATAGAGTACACTACTTGTAACATATAGTTACTAATTTCCATAATAACAATGTTACTAATTCCCTATTTAACCTACGATATCCTTTTTAAATTCAATTATCTCTTTCCTAACTATGATAGCAAAAGAATTTCCATACATCAATGTCTATCATAGTTAGAAAAGGAATTTCCTGATGACTGAATATTATCCATGATAGAAAAGAATAAACTAATACAACCTGAATACTATCATGGATAATTAATAGCTAACCATGTTAGAAAAGAATCACCTAACATGGTTAGAAAAATAAACAACCTAATGTTCAATAATATCAAATATATACAAATATATGCGGAAACGAATGCAGGCCTATACAAATTGGCAATATACAATTTCAAATAGTCTATATAACTACTGCTACCTAATTCCCTTTCCTGCTGCTTACGTCTGTGCATGAATACCTGCAAAAATGTCAGTAATCGTGGGATGAGACAATTTGTCCCAGTAATCACCGCTTAACTCACTATAACAGTGAGATGTGCGGTAGCGAGGGCGTCTAAAGGGTACCACATTTCAAAACAATACTATACATATATATATCAAGTCTTTCATCCATCATTTAAGTCCCTCCTTCTAAATCAATTCAAATTCATTATCTCTATTTCCCACATATCACTCAAATCCCTCAGTCAGTTCCAAATCAACTCAACAGACGAAAATAAACGTGATTGACACTGTGCCCAGTCTCAAATCTGAAAGCATAAAAAGGGAGCACTTTTAAATAGTGAAAACGTCTCTGGGGAGCACTTTAAAAGTGAAAACGTCCCTGGGGAGCACTTTAAAAGTGAAAACGTCCCTGGGGAGCACTTTTTAAAAGTGAAAACGTCCCTGGAGAGCACTTTTAAAAGTGAAAACGTCCCTGGTTCCTTTAAAATCCGAGGAACCTGTACTATTAACCTATCGATTGCGCAGATCGATAGGTTACATCGGCCGACGGTACTATCAGTGTCATGCAATGCTCACTATAACCTATCAATATCCTATCAATATCACTTCCACAATATTCAATATCTAAATCACAATTTCCATCAACTTCTCAATTTCATCCAATATCTCTATCACAACAATTCCACTCCTTCCATCAAACTAAATATCACTATCCTTGTATACATTCCACGCCATTCCAGATCAATGGCCACCACCAGGCAGGATAATAGTATATAATATGTGTAAAAGTCTTTTATACAAAAATAGTCGTGTTTAAAAGGCACTCGATAGCCTGTTTTGTATAAAAATAACCTTTCAAAGATAAAATGTATATATATATATATAGAGGGTGAGAAAGGATTTTACAAAATCCTAGCTAACATCACCCTCACTGTTATAGTAAGGTAAGTGTGATTACCTGTTGCCCTTTAGCACTTTACGCGATTTTTCACCCTTTCTTATTTGATGCCAAGAAAACATGCATGCTTCCATTCCTATAATAATATAGAGAGTAAAATGATAAATTAATATCATTTTCACTTCATAATACTTCAACGTCTCTCTCTCGTGTCTATATGACTACCCAGTTTCCCCTTCTTAATTCCAATTCTCTTATTTATTCAAATCCTCATTGTTTAACTAGGTAAGAGTCTAATATTTTCTAATGATGTATAGAAATCTTGTAACATCACAATAAAGCATATACATTCAGTCATTAATCAATAATTAAATTTTTCTTCATCAAAGAACAACCAAACAAAGCCAATAATAACTGAATTTCTTAACTTCAGCTAGCACCAATCAAAAACACATCTTATTTCACTTTCTTTAACCATAAACCAAGTAAATCCCATTCTGCACATGAAAATCCAAATAAGCATAGCACATGATAATTTTTGGCAACCTAAATCACTTTTTAAAACACATAAATCATAGTACCACATCAAACACTCAAATGGTCATACTAGAAAGAAACAGGGAGAATAAGTTCAAACCAAATGTGTAACACCACAATTTCACTATAGTGTTTTATAGAATATTTTCATTATTGTTTAACCCAGATATCGTAATGATCATAATCATAATCAAGTAGTTATTACAAAACAAACCAACCTTCACATTACCAAGAACTAAAATCCAACAACATAAGAAGCCTTAAATCCAAGCAGTCTAAGAGCAAGGCAATCAAAAGAAAGCAAGTTCAACAAGCAATACACTTCAAACTAATAGCTAAGAAGACAAATAATTCTCTATATGAAATGCAATTTAAAACACTACATTAAATTCAACCACTATCTCAAACTTTCATATTATCATTCCTTATCATTTTCATTTAGTTTAGTTATTGCATAAAAGAACAAGGAAATATCATATTTAGTCCATACACATCACAGCAGCCTATCCAGTCCAAGAAAGAGACAAAGAACATTAAGACTTATACTTTCAAATAATATTTGCTACGATTGAAATACTCCCATTGCAACCCATTTTTCTACCAAAACAAGCAAGAGCCAAAAATCATTAAAATCAACACGCAATAATTACAACTTAAACCAACCTAAACAATATTTCATACATAAATCAATTTCTTTTATAGCCCTCAACTTTACAATTATATGAAGCATCCATAAAGAATCAACTTCAACTACATCCCTTTATCTCACACAAATGTACCCACACTGGTTATTATCATTCATTCCAACTAGCCATGTCAACACAGAGGAATGAAGAACTTCCATTAAATCAACACACACACACACACATATATATACACAACCTTATATATTCCTTTTCACATTAATATGCAACAAGAGTCCCCATTACTTTCTCCCTTCCATTCGGCCATTATAGTGAAGGAAAATGCAAAGACTTTTGATTACACATGAAGCAACACTATTGCAGCTATATCATCACATAACAGACACATCTCCATATAAAGAAAAGCTTTACAAATTATCAACCATTTTCCAAAGAAAACAAAACGGCCAAATCAAGAGTAAAGCCTCAACAAGATGAGAATTAATCCATTTACCCAATTTGAAAACCAATTGAACATGAAATACATGCCGTTCAACTTCATTATGCTTTCAATTAGATTAACTAGAAACTCCATCCCTTAGAATCAAAGGTAGAAGCTTAAGCTCCCAAATATATGGTTATGAAACCCAATAAATCCAGCTTCTCTTAGACTTTTTCACAAACACCTTGAATGCACTCAAATCCAAATGAAATCATCAACTTTTTAGATTGAAGTAATGAATTCCATTTTTTTTTCCACTGATTTCGAGCACCAAAAAAAATCACACAAATTCAATCACTCAATAATCATAGAAAAGAGCAAACAAAACATACATGCTCAAAAATAACTACTATCCTTCATTCCAATGAGACTCACACATACAGCACCAATTCACGTCACTAGTTAACTTGTATAACCACAAATTGAATATTCTTACAGTTTTCATCATCATTAATTAAAAGAAACATAACATTGGCAATAAGAAAGGAAGGAAAAGAACTCAATAGAAATCACAAATCAATAAAACTCAAACAAATCTCATATGCAAATTGTGACAAACAGCTCCAATAGTTTCCTAAACTAGTTAATTAGGAATTTTTGAGTCCTAAAACCCCATGAAACTCGTCGGCCATGTAAACCCAAAGTTAGGGATTTATACAAACTTCATAAAACTTCAATTAATCCTCAAATTATCCACCAAAACACTAAAAGATGAAGATTAAACTTCGTTATTGTTCATCATCACACCCAAAAACCCAAAACTTAACTCAGCCCTTCTCTTAAGCTCGCCAAAAACGGGTATGAATAGGTACAAGAGACTTACCTAAGCTTGTTCTTGACCTTCCATGTCTATTCGGAGATTCACCATCGCCGGAAACTGTCGGGCTCGACGGATTTGAAAAAAAAAGAAACGAAAGAAGTGAGGGATGGTGAAACTGGACGGAAGAGAAAGAAGGAAAAGCTTGGAGGCTTACCCAACCACGGCTTCACCGCCGTGTGCCTTCGCCGCCGTCGAACGCCCGTCACGTGTGGCCGGAGGGAGAGAAACAGAGAAGACGAACGAAGAAGAAGAAGAAGAAAACGAAGATGATGATGAAGATTGGGGGGCGGACAGAAGAGGGAGTATATATATATACATTTATATATATTTTAAAAATGATTTAGGGAAAATCGCCATTAACTCCCCTATTGTTTATTCTTAATTATATTTCTAACCCAAAAGTTTGTATATATTACTATTATGATCTAAATTCTAATTTTTACTTTTCATGAAAGTTTCCACCCCCAATTAATTCTTTTAATCATATTCCTTTAAATTTAAAATAATTAAGATTTATTGTCAATAAATCACCCCAAATCTCATAAACTTCCTCCCTAAGACTTTTAATTCCCTTAATGACCCTCAAAAATTTTGAATTATCTTTAATTAAATTTTTGGGATGTTACAATTCTACCCCTCTTAAATAATTTCGTCCTCGAAATTAGTAGAACCTATCGTTAGATACAAAGAAATGGACGATTCCTTCAACAGATAATCCTAGTTGAGGGAGATAAAGAAAAATTTGGAGATAATTTAGGAATATTGGAGTCATTAACACTGAGGATTCGTTGCCATATGTGTCATCCATGCGACACCATAGAGATGATATCGAGAAAATTAGAAAAACTTTAAGCATTCTACTAGAAGTTGTTGATCGAAATTTCCTAGAAATAGCAGCCAAGTTCGACATATGAGAGATATTATCTTAGGATAAAGGTGAGATTAAGGATACTAACACCAATTCCCAGGTTCCTTTAGGGATTGAAAAGAGGTGAAATCAAGTCAGATTGACTTAAATGTATATAACATTTTTAACAAGTCTAGAAGCACCACTTAAGAAAACTAGGAATAGGATAAAATTCTACGCAAAATTTTAATTAATTCTGTCCTATTTGCCGCGTACTGAACAAATTTATCAAGAATCATAAAGCATCAGCAATACCAAGACCCCTTCTAATGCAAATCTGATGCACAACGCAAGAATGATGCAAGAATCTTGTACACAATTAGATTTTACCTATACATCAACTCTAAAATGTAATTAGTCCAGCAATAAATTCTTGAATTTTATGGTCAAGTAATGGGAAAATGAGAGTAAGTGTGCTCTAACGTATAGGAACCGACATGCATTCAATATGTCAATTTCAACAATTTCCAACAGCATTTGGGCTCCACTTCTCATTCCTTTAAACAAAACTAAAGCATAAGACTGAAGAACCATTTAAACTAACACTAAACGAAACAGTACAAGCAGAGTTTGGCCCTATAAAAATCATGCATGCACATATACATTTAATTATCTCAATTTATCCCACATATAAGCATTCACAAATTTTATTCTATTTTCTCACCTTTCCCTTTATTCTATATCCACTTTCAACAAAGCAATTATGTTTATGCATAAACAAATACTAAGTTTTTCTAACTCACATTCTTATTTCACAGTATCTATACTAAAACAATATATCACAGAAGCAGAGATTTAGTTAATTCATTTTTTTTTTCCAAGTAAAGGAAACTCAATTCACATATCAATCTCACATTTTACGAAAGCATTTTCCAATAGTAAGTCTCAAAGCATAAGGAAAAACAAACATTTCATTTTGAATCACCCAGCAATTTAACATACAATTTTAACACAATCATAACATTTCATATCAATTTCCATACCGAACCATCCACATAGTCAAGATTCACAATTTTAAACTTCTAACAAATACTCCTCATCTTAAAATCACCATTTCACAAACAACTTACCAGTCACATGTCAAGGTCTAAATAATAATCAACTAAAGCTATAGTTAGGTAATTAAACACCAAATACCTTTTAATCACAAATATATCAAACTATTTCAAGCAGATATCAATTAATACACCCACACATGTGTACAACCACAATTTATTGTATTAAATACACATATAAGCCCTAACTATAACACTAATACTAAACTCTCACTTAAATCCTACCGAACATTGACAATTAAGTAATTCAATCTTTAATAATTGTAGACTTTATGACACATTGAGTACAACCAATTTCAAACTTGTGGTTTACTTCCTAATAATATTTTGAACAAAGATTTGCACCAGGACAAAAGAAACAGAACTTCTCATATACCTCCCTTCCAAACCAAGCATTATTAACTTACCACTCACATTTTCACCTAACAGCACAATCAAATCTTGATCGATCAAGCAATCAAATTCCCATCAACAACATCACTTTTACATTCATGAAAACATACCAAGCTCTCTTCAATTTACAAGTAACTTTGTGTCACACCCTAACCAACATTGTTTCATATTTAAGTTAAAGGATATGACGATAGGCAGAAAGTTCCGAAAATAATCCAGCTTAATTCATTATTGAAACAAACATATGAGCAAAATTCAACTTTTATCAACATACTTTAACATGCATCAATATCTTTGAACTCACCTACAAAAATTCATTCAAACTGAAATTAACTTACAACTATAACTACAATTCACAAGTTCACCAACAATTATCAACTGCAAACTTCTCATTCATATAGTATTAACAGTTAAATCCTTTCAATTACACAGTATTGATTGTAAAACTTTTCAATTTTCTACAATTAGCCACATAAAAATTCAGTTAAAAATAACTTTTGAACAAAAACTTACCTTTCGAAGACATCCACCCATGAAGTAGTGAGGGCTACCAACATCTATTACTAAGGGGGCTGCTTCCAATCACTATATATATAGTGAGGAAGCCTCCAGCCGCTTAATATAAATGGGCAACAACCTCTACTATCAATGATGGTGATCTCCAACCAACCAATAGAAAATAATAAAATAAACAGTTCATTTGTAATAAGCGTTAGATAGAACAATTTAATCATTAATTAACAAATGCACCACCTATCAACAAATCAAAGCAAATAATACAACTAAATTAAACATTTACATACCCAATCAACAACAAAATAACAATTTTTAAGAGAATTTCAATTAAAACAATCAAACAAACAAGTTAGTTCATCAATTAACTGAACAATTCAACAGATAACCAAACAATTACCAAACAAAGTACACAATTCTTAGTTCACATTGTATTCTTCATTAATTGTTATTCTCAACTTTCAATAATCCCTTAACCCAATAAGGTATCTCATGATGCCTCGACTATAGTTATGGCTAGCACATAACTATGCTCGAGACCCCAGAGAATCATCCTTATTTCGTTATTCTTCCTAAATTCTTATTAGTATCTGTTTATTTCATTATTCTTTCTATATTCTTCTCAATCTCTCCACATTACCTATTCAATTGCACTTATCACTCTCTCCCCACCACGGGATGAGCGATATTCCTCTCAAAGGCAGATATTCATGCACATAAGGAAGGGAATAGAAAGAATGTATATTGCCAATCTATATGCAATGCAACACAGTCCTAGGTTATCGTATACCAAATACTGATAACCAAGTTGTAACATATAGTTACTAATTTCCATAATAACAATGTTACTAATTCCCTATTTAACCTACGATATCCTTTTTAAATTCAATTATCTCTTTCCTAACTATGATAGCAAAAGAATTTCCATACATCAATGTCTATCATAGTTAGAAAAGGAATTTCCTGATGACTGAATATTATCCATGATAGAAAAGAATAAACTAATACAACCTGAATACTATCATGGATAATTAATAGCTAACCATGTTAGAAAAGAATCACCTAACATGGTTAGAAAAATAAACAACCTAATGTTCAATAATATCAAATATATACAAATATATGCGGAAACGAATGCAGGCCTATACAAATTGGCAATATACAATTTCAAATAGTCTATATAACTACTGCTACCTAATTCCCTTTCCTGCTGCTTACGTCTGTGCATGAATACCTGCAAAAATGTCAGTAATCGTGGGATGAGACAATTTGTCCCAGTAATCACCGCTTAACTCACTATAACAGTGAGATGTGCGGTAGCGAGGGCGTCTAAAGGGTACCACATTTCAAAACAATACTATACATATATATATCAAGTCTTTCATCCATCATTTAAGTCCCTCCTTCTAAATCAATTCAAATTCATTATCTCTATTTCCCACATATCACTCAAATCCCTCAGTCAGTTCCAAATCAACTCAACAGACGAAAATAAACGTGATTGACACTGTGCCCAGTCTCAAATCTGAAAGCATAAAAAGGGAGCACTTTTAAATAGTGAAAACGTCTCTGGGGAGCACTTTAAAAGTGAAAACGTCCCTGGGGAGCACTTTAAAAGTGAAAACGTCCCTGGGGAGCACTTTTTAAAAGTGAAAACGTCCCTGGAGAGCACTTTTAAAAGTGAAAACGTCCCTGGTTCCTTTAAAATCCGAGGAACCTGTACTATTAACCTATCGATTGCGCAGATCGATAGGTTACATCGGCCGACGGTACTATCAGTGTCATGCAATGCTCACTATAACCTATCAATATCCTATCAATATCACTTCCACAATATTCAATATCTAAATCACAATTTCCATCAACTTCTCAATTTCATCCAATATCTCTATCACAACAATTCCACTCCTTCCATCAAACTAAATATCACTATCCTTGTATACATTCCACGCCATTCCAGATCAATGGCCACCACCAGGCAGGATAATAGTATATAATATGTGTAAAAGTCTTTTATACAAAAATAGTCGTGTTTAAAAGGCACCCGATAGCCTGTTTTGTATAAAAATAACCTTTCAAAGATAAAATGTATATATATATATATAGAGGGTGAGAAAGGATTTTACAAAATCCTAGCTAACATCACCCTCACTGTTATAGTAAGGTAAGTGTGATTACCTGTTGCCCTTTAGCACTTTACGCGATTTTTCACCCTTTCTTATTTGATGCCAAGAAAACATGCATGCTTCCATTCCTATAATAATATAGAGAGTAAAATGATAAATTAATATCATTTTCACTTCATAATACTTCAACGTCTCTCTCTCGTGTCTATATGACTACCCAGTTTCCCCTTCTTAATTCCAATTCTCTTATTTATTCAAATCCTCATTGTTTAACTAGGTAAGAGTCTAATATTTTCTAATGATGTATAGAAATCTTGTAACATCACAATAAAGCATATACATTCAGTCATTAATCAATAATTAAATTTTTCTTCATCAAAGAACAACCAAACAAAGCCAATAATAACTGAATTTCTTAACTTCAGCTAGCACCAATCAAAAACACATCTTATTTCACTTTCTTTAACCATAAACCAAGTAAATCCCATTCTGCACATGAAAATCCAAATAAGCATAGCACATGATAATTTTTGGCAACCTAAATCACTTTTTAAAACACATAAATCATAGTACCACATCAAACACTCAAATGGTCATACTAGAAAGAAACAGGGAGAATAAGTTCAAACCAAATGTGTAACACCACAATTTCACTATAGTGTTTTATAGAATATTTTCATTATTGTTTAACCCAGATATCGTAATGATCATAATCATAATCAAGTAGTTATTACAAAACAAACCAACCTTCACATTACCAAGAACTAAAATCCAACAACATAAGAAGCCTTAAATCCAAGCAGTCTAAGAGCAAGGCAATCAAAAGAAAGCAAGTTCAACAAGCAATACACTTCAAACTAATAGCTAAGAAGACAAATAATTCTCTATATGAAATGCAATTTAAAACACTACATTAAATTCAACCACTATCTCAAACTTTCATATTATCATTCCTTATCATTTTCATTTAGTTTAGTTATTGCATAAAAGAACAAGGAAATATCATATTTAGTCCATACACATCACAGCAGCCTATCCAGTCCAAGAAAGAGACAAAGAACATTAAGACTTATACTTTCAAATAATATTTGCTACGATTGAAATACTCCCATTGCAACCCATTTTTCTACCAAAACAAGCAAGAGCCAAAAATCATTAAAATCAACACGCAATAATTACAACTTAAACCAACCTAAACAATATTTCATACATAAATCAATTTCTTTTATAGCCCTCAACTTTACAATTATATGAAGCATCCATAAAGAATCAACTTCAACTACATCCCTTTATCTCACACAAATGTACCCACACTGGTTATTATCATTCATTCCAACTAGCCATGTCAACACAGAGGAATGAAGAACTTCCATTAAATCAACACACACACACACACATATATATACACAACCTTATATATTCCTTTTCACATTAATATGCAACAAGAGTCCCCATTACTTTCTCCCTTCCATTCGGCCATTATAGTGAAGGAAAATGCAAAGACTTTTGATTACACATGAAGCAACACTATTGCAGCTATATCATCACATAACAGACACATCTCCATATAAAGAAAAGCTTTACAAATTATCAACCATTTTCCAAAGAAAACAAAACGGCCAAATCAAGAGTAAAGCCTCAACAAGATGAGAATTAATCCATTTACCCAATTTGAAAACCAATTGAACATGAAATACATGCCGTTCAACTTCATTATGCTTTCAATTAGATTAACTAGAAACTCCATCCCTTAGAATCAAAGGTAGAAGCTTAAGCTCCCAAATATATGGTTATGAAACCCAATAAATCCAGCTTCTCTTAGACTTTTTCACAAACACCTTGAATGCACTCAAATCCAAATGAAATCATCAACTTTTTAGATTGAAGTAATGAATTCCATTTTTTTTTCCACTGATTTCGAGCACCAAAAAAAATCACACAAATTCAATCACTCAATAATCATAGAAAAGAGCAAACAAAACATACATGCTCAAAAATAACTACTATCCTTCATTCCAATGAGACTCACACATACAGCACCAATTCACGTCACTAGTTAACTTGTATAACCACAAATTGAATATTCTTACAGTTTTCATCATCATTAATTAAAAGAAACATAACATTGGCAATAAGAAAGGAAGGAAAAGAACTCAATAGAAATCACAAATCAATAAAACTCAAACAAATCTCATATGCAAATTGTGACAAACAGCTCCAATAGTTTCCTAAACTAGTTAATTAGGAATTTTTGAGTCCTAAAACCCCATGAAACTCGTCGGCCATGTAAACCCAAAGTTAGGGATTTATACAAACTTCATAAAACTTCAATTAATCCTCAAATTATCCACCAAAACACTAAAAGATGAAGATTAAACTTCGTTATTGTTCATCATCACACCCAAAAACCCAAAACTTAACTCAGCCCTTCTCTTAAGCTCGCCAAAAACGGGTATGAATAGGTACAAGAGACTTACCTAAGCTTGTTCTTGACCTTCCATGTCTATTCGGAGATTCACCATCGCCGGAAACTGTCGGGCTCGACGGATTTGAAAAAAAAAGAAACGAAAGAAGTGAGGGATGGTGAAACTGGACGGAAGAGAAAGAAGGAAAAGCTTGGAGGCTTACCCAACCACGGCTTCACCGCCGTGTGCCTTCGCCGCCGTCGAACGCCCGTCACGTGTGGCCGGAGGGAGAGAAACAGAGAAGACGAACGAAGAAGAAGAAGAAGAAAACGAAGATGATGATGAAGATTGGGGGGCGGACAGAAGAGGGAGTATATATATATACATTTATATATATTTTAAAAATGATTTAGGGAAAATCGCCATTAACTCCCCTATTGTTTATTCTTAATTATATTTCTAACCCAAAAGTTTGTATATATTACTATTATGATCTAAATTCTAATTTTTACTTTTCATGAAAGTTTCCACCCCCAATTAATTCTTTTAATCATATTCCTTTAAATTTAAAATAATTAAGATTTATTGTCAATAAATCACCCCAAATCTCATAAACTTCCTCCCTAAGACTTTTAATTCCCTTAATGACCCTCAAAAATTTTGAATTATCTTTAATTAAATTTCTGGGATGTTACACTACTACGAATGTAAGCGCATGTAAAGGCACAAACACCCTTTACATTCGCTTTAAGCGCATGTAAAGGAACTACTGAAGTGCAAAACATGGAGTCATGCATAAGAGGTCCTCCTCAGACCTCATAAGGTGTTCTTGCTTGTGGAATTAGTGTTTAAAAGCTCCATTACCACTTTTCGGTGCTATGAAAATGTTCAAACACCCTTTACATGCGCTTTAAGCGCATGTAAAGGCACTACTGAAGTGCAAAACATGGAGTCATGCATAAGGGGTCCTCCTAAGATCTCATAAGGTGTTCCTGCTTGTGGAATTAGTGATTAAAAGCTCCATTACCACTTTTGGGTGCTATGAAATTGATGAAACACCCTTTACATGCGCTTTAAGCGCATGTAGAGGTATAAACAGCCTTTACATGCGCTTTAAGCGCATGTAGAGGTATAAACACCCTATACATGCGCTTTAAGCGCATGTAAAGGGTGTTTCTACCTCTACATGCGCTTTAAGCGCATGTATAGGCCTAATATTAAAATAAAAGTTGATTCATTCAATTTATTTAATGATGAAAAACTTAATATAACTCATTATTTGATTCATATACATACGTAAGTTTTAAAACATAATATAACTCATTTTTTTATTTCTCTGAGTAATCTTGGCGCTGTGATTTAAAATAATATTTAGACTGAAATAATAATGTCAAGATTGTGAGACTTTATTATTATTTTTATTTGAAATATATATATATATATATATATATATATATATATATATATATATATATATATATATATATATAGTTCTGAATGAGTGTAACACCCCATTTTCTAAATAATGGATAAAAAGGAATTTATTTTCGGTTTTAGGATGTCTTGAGTACACTAAAAATCATTGTTGATAAATGAATGTGAGTAATTATATTTTTAAGGAATCAATATACCTATTTTGTTTAGAAATTAAAGGAAATAGTTAGAGATTATATTATTGATTGAAATTTTTATTAAAGACACTTCGAGGTCCAAATATTATTTTGGTGAAAAAAAAATATATGAAATAATGAAAAGATTTTATTATAATATTCATCTTCAATTAAGTAGGAAAATAAAGAAACTAAAAAACAATGTAAAAGATAGGGCTAGATGGTAAAATGTAATAGGCAAGTCATTTAAAATACTCTATTTCTATACTATTGGGGAATCTTCTCCTCCTCCCCAAAAACCCTAATATTCCCCTTAGCATATAAACCTAATTCTCTTCTCTCCCTTTCATTGGAATCAGCCGCCACACACCACACACAACCAACTTCACCATAGTCATCTTCTCCCGTGCTCTCACTCTAAAATGCAAACACATCCCCTTCTTCTCCAAACCCAAAAGATTACCATCAATCTACCTCTTACTTTACTCACTTCACTTGTTCTCTTCCTCACTGCCGTCGTTCTCCTTCCTCATTGTTCCCCTTTCTTCTCTCGGCGTACGCGCGGCGGCGGCGGAAGCCATATCCGGCGAAGCTCGATGCGAGATCCAACGCCGACGAAACACACTGCGGAGCTGACCGCCGTTCAGACACGCAAGGCTTGGAAGATCTCATGTGGGTTTTCTATTTCGATTTCTACCGTTTTTCTGCATATTTCTGGGCGAGCGTGAGAGTAAATCAATTTTTAGCTTCTGGGGATCTTTAATAAATACATAGGAGTCCATTTGAGTTGAGTTCTAGCAACGTTTGTTTGATTACTTTTGTTTTGGGGTTGGTTTCAAATTTTATTGATCTTTCTCTGATTTTTGCCCACTTTTCCTTTCCTATGTTGGCTTGGAAAGTTCTGTTCTTTCACAGCTTCCTCTGTTTTTCTTGAGCATGAACTGATTGCTGCTATTGTATTAATGATTTTCTGAAGTTTTTAGGTTGATTTAAAGTTTCTGCCTTTTTTCCCTTTCTCTGTCCGATTCCTTGTTATCTGTTTTGGCCAATTGTTTTCACGTTTTGATGTTATGGTGATTGAGCATAATGAAGTCCATATAGTTCTTGATAGTTCTTGAGTGAACAGGGCCTTGAAATTTTGCAATTATGCAAACTCCCTCTGTTTGGTCGGACTTTTAAGCAAGTAACTTAAATAATTGTATTTAGGAAGTTTGGTGGCTTGAAATTCAATTTTAAGACTACATGGATACTTTGAAAATTCAATTATGTAGATTAAAGGTTAATTGTAAATTGTTCTGAATTTTGAAACTTGGACAGCTTGGACACCCTTTTTTTCGTAGTTTAAAACTTTAAATCTAGCTATGCTAACTGCCGAGCGTAGTGTCAGAAAAAATGCTTATTTGCTACTGATGCATTCAGTAAGCTGGGAATTTAGTAGATCAAATCTGCATTTGGTTGTGTAATAGCCACATGCATCTCTTGCATATGACTTTTATAGTACAGCTGCTCAATGTTATTTAGTTCTATGTTGCATTATTGAATTAATAGAAGATTTTGGTTCTCCTTCCAGAGTGCACAACTTCAATTCAGAGGACAAAAATATGGCTGGCTGCAATGGAGGAGTTAAAGTTCAAGGGAATGAAGAATGCTAACCAGGTTTGGCATTTATCTCAGTATGGTGATTTAGTCATTATATTTATGGATGGTGATTCAATATTCTATATTAGGCCCTTCTCTCTGGATGTTCTACGGGTGGCCTGGCATCCATTATACATTGTGATGAATTCCGGAGCATGTTTCCTAGATCTACCAAAGTAAAATGTTTGAGTGATGCAGGGCTTTCTCTTGACGCGTAAGACAATTTTTGCTTGGTGTGTTACCTAGTGTGTGTCTTTCTTATGTTAGATTTCACTGATGATATATTGAATAATGTAGAATTGATGTATCTGGGGGCGCACACTGAGGAATATGTTTGGAGGTGTTGTTAAATTACAGGTAGTTTTCAATTGGTAAATTGATTTCAAACGAATTTGATATCTCTAGAATATGTGTTATACTGAGCTTGAATTTGAAAGCATTAGCTTCAACCTTGTCAACAAACGCTTTCATTAGTGGCTTCACTTAGTTAAGAAAAGGAAAAGTTTGAAAATGTCATTTCATATGTTTCTGAATGTAGGAAGTACAAAAGAATTTGCCAGCAAGTTGTCTCAACAAACTGGATCCAACTTCGGTAATTCTCTTATTTCGGATAAGTCACCATTCAGTACATGATATTATATAGACATGCACAACTTTTAACACATGGGCTTTTTTCAGTGCTTCTTTCCTCAGAATCTGATCAACCATATTACGACCCCTTTATTTATACTCAATGCAGCCTATGATGCATGGCAGGTAAATTCAATTGCTATGCTCTTTCTCTATTATGCTGCAGGAACCACTTGTCTCTACTCGTTGCATGCTCATTTTCCCTCCCTTTTTTCTTTTCTGTGCAAGAAAAATTATAATTTTACATTACCTAGTTTCCTATGACGTCAAATTAAATGTCTAGTAGTAGTTAATACTTCAAAGTTCCATTTGTCCGTGCTTTGTCATCTTATCTTTTACCTAAAATTTATATGGCTGACCAAGTTACTGACCAGGGAGAACAAAGTTCATGATTATTTGTGGACTGCTTTACAGCTTCTATTTGGCTGTAGGAACCTGACTACTACTACATATTTATGACTTAGACTAAATCACTTGTGATTGATTTTTATCAGCTCCAAGCCAGTTTAGCACCACCTTCAGCTGACCCCCATGGCTCTTGGAATAACTGCAAATCAAACCACGCAAATTGTGATTCATCTCAGATTCAGTTCCTCCAAGGTGTCTTTAATTTCTATAGTATGAATTACGTGCTGTGATTGATTCATATATTTAATCTGTCCGATTTTCTCCTAATGGTTAATTTTTTGATTAATCAGACTTCAGAAATCAAATGCTTAAGGCTTTGAATGGTGTCTCTTCGACATCTCAAAGTGGATTATACATAAATTCTTGCTTTGCACATTGCCAATCTGAGAGACAGGATACTTGGTTTGCTGATGACTATCCCTTAATCAAGAACAAGGTATGCCCGAGGCTGATTTCATGCTCTTACAATAGTGATATTGCATTATAATTTTATTAGTAAAATTGTTACCCTTTTCTCATCATGTTTTGATGATTATTTATTATTTTAATGAAGTTGTTTGATTGTCTAGAGTGATATTTTTAATTGTAAAAGAATATATGTTAAAAAAAGAATATATATTACGTGTATACAGGTGGCAAATGTAAAAGAATATATATTAATAAAAAAATATATATATAGCTGTACATGCGCTTTAAGCGCATGTACAGGAACCTCTACATGCGCTTTAAGCGCATGTACAGGCACCTCTACATGCGCTTTAAGCGCATGTATATGTACATGCGCTTTAAGCGCATGTAGAGGTACATACCTTTACATGCGCTTTAAGAACATGTAGAGCCCCCCTCTACATACGCTTTTAAAAAGCGCATGTAGAGCCTTTACCAGTGCCCCCCTCTACATGCGCTTTATAAGCGTATGTAGAGGCCAAAATAAGCGCATGTAAATGGGGTAATTTGTGGTAGTGGTATATCACTGAATCTTTATGTTGAGAATGAACATTCATGGAAAATTATCCTCAAGATCAAAAGTATGAGAGCAAAACTATCACTCTTCAAGTATAATCACGTTTACAACGAGAAAAGTAAATGTACTTCAAGAATTCACGAGAACCATGGATAGAAACTTCCCTAAACGCCTTGAGAACTCAAGCTTCCCTATATATATCTCTTTATGAGACATAGTGATAAGGCAATAGAGAACATGTTTGAAGTCCCACATTGCTTGGTTAAGTGGTAGCTCGAGAGAGCTTAACTTTGAACAACTTTTTCAGTTCTCTAGAGGAGGATAATAGAAGTGTTCTGTATAAGATGTCTTACCTTTTTCTTAGAATGAATGGAAGAAAGGAATATAAAAGGACATTGGCTCTTTGAGAAAGAATCAAGTCTGTATTTAAGATCTACAGATGTAGCTCAAAAAAATCCATTATCCATTACAAGAGAGTTACAATATGGAAAATTCTTGAGGGATGGTGCAAAAATATGCATGGTAAATTATAAAATGGGCACTCAACGTTATGGATTTTGAATGCGCAAAAATATACATGGTAAACTAAAATGGGCACCTCATCATCTTTGTTTTTCACTCCCATGGTATAGGGTGCCCCTTTTTTTATGAAACCTATTGTAGGGTGCCCCTTTTACAATTTACTATGTATATTTTTGCACATTTAATTTTATAATTTACCATATATATTTTTGCCTGATTTAATTTACTATGTATATTTTTGCACTCTAAAAGTTACATGAGAATCCTTAAATTATCGAAAAATGCCAAAAGCATATATTAGAAAATAAAAAGAAAATATTTTTTCATATATGAGTTTGAATATTACTTGACAGGTAGATCAAATTAATAAATTCTACATTTTTTCATGAATAAAATACTCATATAAATATTTGCTAATTTTTTTGTTATTATACATCATAATTTTGTGGAAGAATTGATTTTAACAGGTACCTAAATTGATTGTGATTTTGGGTAAGTATGTGGAAACAAAATAAATGATAGATATATGTTAGATGAATATATTTTAACAAGATGACAAAAGAGATGTTGTCACTAGGGGGAGTGAAACTGATGTTATGTGAGAAAGTAAAAGTGATCCTATTTTCAGGTGGAGATAATATCATGTTATACTCTTTTTCCTTTAACCAAGGGTTTGTCTCACTGGGTTTTCCTGGTAAAGATTTTAACGAGGCAACATTGATAATTATTGTGTACTCTTTTGCGTTCACTGAGATTTTTTCCCAATAGACTTTTCCTAGTAAGGTTTGAATGAGGCACAATAATGTTTGTCTATGGACATCCAAGGGGGAGTTTTATGAAATTATATTACATTTTTGGATGCCGATAACTTCAAGCCCTTAAAATTCTTTTTCTTATAATCTCCTAATGAATATGGTTAGTGAAAGTTTCTTTTCTTTAATATCATTATTCTCATATTTATACTTTTGTAACCAGATGAATAGAATTTAATGTATTGACTCTTATAAAAAAAAGAATTCAATGTATTGAAACTTATAAGTATTAGGTCATGTCATAAGTCATTGCAAGGTAAAATTACAAATGAACGAGAAGACTCCTCTTGCTTCGTCTCTTCTTTCTTGTCTTACTAATCTCTTCTCTTCTCTTCTTCATACTTTTTCTCACCTCTTATTTTATAATAAAAGATATATTTATTTATGAATGAGTAGTAGATAGATAGCGTCATTATGAAAAGAGGGTAGAAGAAAATGTGTGAGAGAAATTATTGCATGAAGAATAACACATTTATTTTTCAAACAAAGTCAAATAATAGATCTTTAATTTTGGGGAAATTAAAAGAGGTCGTTATGGGACTTGAGGAGTAATATTTTTTATATTTATAATTTTTATAATTGCATAAGTATCCTCATGTAAAAAATATACAACAGTTTGCAAGAAGAAAGAAAAGGTCAATTTTTAGATTTTGAGGTGTTGCTTTTCTTAAAACCTATTTTTATATTCCAATCTGTAAACTCATACTTCTAAACAAGCTTTAGATTAGGTCATGCCCAAACATAGAAAAGCCAATAACAAGCTTAAAGCCATGCTCAAGTGAGTACTCCACAAAACTGACTAAAACTATTTAACACAAGGCCAGTTTCCACCCTTACTTATCCACCAGCCATCCGCCTTGCCCACCAATATTCATGGCCCAAATAGGACCTTATTTCCAAGCACATCATTTTGGAGATCATGTTGCAGACGCACTCCGCCACTAGGCCTCATGAACATCCTAACATCACTCAAGATTTTCAATCCTTGTTATCTATTTATACGATCAACCTTGATCGGTTTTCGAATTTTTTGTGGCCATTTCAATTTCCTCATATAGATCTGTTTAAATTTTCAAAGATTGAAATTTAAACATGCATCTAAGGAAAGTAAATGTAGATTGACAATTACCGACATTTATAATAAAAACGATAATCTCATTTATTGTTCTTTAAAGAGCTCTCGTCCAATGATCATTCTTCGGATCTCATTTGTTCCTGCCCCAATTTCATATAACTTTGCATCTCTAAGAAGACGACCGACTGTATACTCATTCACATAGCCATTTCCCCCCAAACACTGTATAGCCTGCATATTTGAAGGAATAAATAAATAAACAAAGACCTTGCAATTTTGTAAAATTAATTTTAACGCAAGTTTTGGAAAGAAAAGAAAACCAAAAACATAAATTTATCTGGATTTCTATTCTAAAATTTTAGACTTTGTACTTATGGTAAATAATATCTAGATATGAAAAGACTTTTATCCCTCTCATTATATTCTTCTTCAATCTCCTTTCACCTTCACATGTTTGCTCCCCATTCTAAGGTATCATTTGTGTACCTTAGAATAATTATGTACTATTTATATTCCTTGATCAATAGTTATGTATCATTTTTTGGCCTTCGCCTAAATAAAATTATAAACTTACTAAAATCAACTTGGAGAACGGAGGAAGCAATAAGAGAAGAGTTGCACTTAAGTTTCAAGCAAGAGAACTAATATTGAGTATGTCTATTGAAAACTTTAATTGTTAATCAAAGCTATACAAGTTGTTAATAGTGGTCATTAATAATTCTTTGGGATCTCTTTAAAAGTAAATCTCTAAATTGGGACCAATGTGCAATTGTCCCAACAAAAGGAGACCGGAGAGTGCAACAATAATAACAAGAATGCGAGCATCCAGCAAAGTGAGCATTAGCATTGCATTAAGTTAAAGGAGAATAAGAAAAACGAAAAAAAAAATTGCAGAAAATGTTGAGTTTTTAAATTTTCAACCGATATTTCTATTTATTTTACAGAGCAATCCAATTAAAATTTTTCTTAGTACAAGTTTTTTTTTTATTTTTGTCCATTAAAAATGTTTATGAAAAAGGAACCAAACAAGATAATATATTATCATAGGGACCTGCAATTTTGAAGATAAAAAACAACGGGAGTAGGGGGGATGGGGAGAAAGCATTATTTGTAAAGTGAAAGCCAAGAAAAAAAATTCTTGTTTACCTGCAAAGCAACCTGGGTTGCTTTTTCAGCTGCACAGAGAATTACTCCAGCACAATCCTGCAGTTTCCATAGCATTAAACAAATATAAGCTGAGCTCAACACTATTACCCTAACAAATAATTTCTACGTGCTTTATTAATTTGAAATGACAACCAATTATAAAGTGTACAACAAGATCAGAGTATTTTAAAATGTCACAACATAATTAAGAATCAAAGTAACCTTTCTTTTCTGCCAACAAAATCAGGGGATCTTGAATTAAGAAAGAGGGGGAAAGATAAACTCTGCGTTAATACAATTTTATTGGACTAAACTAAGTAAGAATTATAGATCATAAGGTTAGTACGACATAACGTTTAGCCCAATAGTCTATTGTGAGGCCTGAACAATATATTTTTTGATAATCTAAATTTTAACTTAACTACAAACTGCAAAACAATTTATCAAGTCAGTAACAATATGAAGCACAATTAATTTTAAAAAGCACCAAAAGTTCATTATAGAAAGTAACAAGATACTGCCGAAGGATAAATAACTAACGAAAAAGTGTAACTATAATTAATACAATATATCTAGACGCACCTTTGAATTAATTTTTCCATTGTCACAATCTCGAGCAACAGAATATAAATAAGACCTAAAAAAGAATTATTTCCATGATTTAAGATGACAGGAAAAAATACAGAATATTAAACATTGACACTACAATCCTGTACCGTGAAGCCTGTAAAGAAGTATACATGTCAGCAATTTTCCCCTGAAATCATTGACCAATAATAGTATTAGCCTATTAGGGCAATATACAGGTGTCTATGTCTGTTTGATATGAGGGATTTGGAGTGAAGGAGAGGGGAGGGGAAGGGAGGGGATGAAAAATTTTTGTAAAATGAATTTTTAAATATTGAAGAAGTGGAGTTGTGATATTTTAATTTAGATTAAGATGTCAAATATAAGAGTTATATATATATATTAATCTAGAATTTTCAACCTCACTTATCAAATTTCTATAAATTCATGTCATAAAAATTCTCCCTCACCTTCCCTCGTACCAAACAGGCCTTAACTGTAGAAGAAAAATGATAATTTGAACCTGTATAAATTGAAATTGCCCAATAGGACGTCCAAATTGCTCCCTTTGTCGAACATAAGGAAGAACGACATCAAGACATGCCTGCATAATGCCTAAAGGAGCAGCTCCCAAAACAAGCCTCTCCAAGTCCAACCCAGACATCAAGACATAGACTCCTAAACAACCCACCAAAAAAGATGGTTATATTAAGAAACCGCATATGATGCACATTATATAATATACTCTGTAAAAGCAGTGACACACATTACTTCAATATTAAAATTATTAACATTTATAAACATTAACACACAAAAGTATTATTGAAAAATGCTCCCAGAAGAAATAAAATAACTCCTTTTTAGATATATATAATCACATTTAGGTGAGAACTCTAATCTTCCTATGATTTCTTTAAAGAAATTTTCAAACAAAAAACTAGAGCTCTCCAGAAAGGTCAACTGGTCAATACTATTGCAACATATTTTTATATGCAGCATAATACAATCTGTTTTATACACCCTTCTATGAATAAGAAAATATTCTAGAAGGAATTGTAAACCTTTTCCTTCTTGTCCAAGAATATTTTCATTCGGAACAAAGCAGTTCTCAAAGACAAGCTCACATCTGCCAACAAAATTTGCTACTGTCAGTAAACAAAGGTTGAGAACAGATATGAAGATTTGTTTTTTTGATCAGCAGAACTGATATGAAGATGGACTCAAATAAAACATAACATGCATACTTACGTGTCACTTCCTCGCATCCCAAGTTTGTCGAATTTCTGGGCCGTACTGAATCTGTAACCAAAAACGATTGCAGAATACATAAAACTTTCATGTAAATTTTCATGGTGAGATGATTTATCATGCAAAAGGCTGAAACCTTTCAAACACAAGTTTTTTTTTCCTGAAAAAATATTTAGTAGTTATCAGCATGCATATAGTTTGTGTTTCCATGACTATTTACATGTTGATTCCTCATGCCCATTACAGATTATATTTTTGTACATATTTAAGACTTTATCTAGTTGATGTCCCAATTATTTCAATGCCCTTCATTTTTAATTATCATTTAAAATATCTTGCATTCTTGCCAAAAGACCTCGCAGAGTACACTGCGTGAGTCAAGAGTTGAATTATTTACACAATATTTCAAAAGTGAAAAGTTTAAAGATGGATAGCCATAGTAGTATTTGATAAAATAGCGAGCATTTATTAATTTATTTGAAATAAAGTTATGCATTCAAATTAATATCATAGAACTTCTAAAGGTTCAGAGAGAGAACCCTGGCATTCCCTTCTCAATGATGAAGGCTGTAATTCCTTTGGACCCAGCTTTTATGTCTGTTTTTGCATAAACAATCTGATCAAATTAAAAACGTTAGTCAAAATGTTCCCAGTATGGACATGAATATACCTGAACTAGCTAATCTCATTCTGTATAAAAATATTGATTCCACATAATACAACAACAACAAAATATTATTCCACTACCTGGGATCTGTTACATGGATCTTACGATGCCACTATGCTCTATCATTCATCAACTCTTCGAGTATATTATTCACCAATAGATCTCATTCTATTTTCACTGAGTGTTTGTCTTAGTCTCCTTCTTTCGCTTTTAATTGGACTCCAAGTTGTTTTTTCAACCCTCCTCATTGACGCATTTATTGACCTTCTTTGAACAGAACCAAACCACTTCAAACGACATTTCACAAATTTCTCTGTAATAGGAAGCACTCCAACCCGTTCTCGAAAATGGTCAGTCCTAATTTTATCTTTTCATGTATGACCACACATTTATCTCAACATCCTCATTTCAACAACCACACTTTATGTTCATGTTGTCCCTTTACAGCCCAACATTCACTACCATATAATATTGTTGGTCTTATAGCAGCCCAATATTCACTTAATGAGCATGCATATATTGGAATAGATACTGCTTGGTGCTATAATTATATGCAGGTACAAGGATTGATTCCTCCCATTCAAACACCTTCTTTACTTGAGCTTCAGTGTTATTGAGGATCTTAAAGGAGTCATTTGCTGAAAACCATAAGAAGACACAGATGGTGCGCCTTAAATGTGACTTAGAACTAGACAAAGGGAAAATGCAGAAAAATTAAAGCTATCTTATTTGAATTTTCCAACCCTTGATTGTCAGGTTGTATTCCTTCCTTCATCTTATACTTGAAGTTCTTACATTATTGGTTAGATATATATTTTTGCACTAAGGACATGACATTGCATGGTTTAAGTGTGGGGGAGGGATTATGATCTTACTTTTGGTTTATATTCTTTGTTTCCAAAATGAGGAAAAGAAAAATACTTGTGTTCTTAATTTGGCTTTTGTTCCTTGTTTTCAAGAAAAGGAATAAGTTTTTGAATGAATTGCAATTTTTAAGCAACTTTAGCATGATACATTTTTTATTTGAAGAGTGATTGATCATGTTTTAAGTGAGAGTGAACTAAATGACAATTTATTTGACTTAGGAGGTTTTATACTAGTAATCACATGCCTAGTGAGATTAAGCCTACAAAATATATTTATTTTGAGTACCCCTTATCTCTTTTCTTGTTGTAGAACTTGAATTGAATCTTGTTTATTAAGGTTATGTTTTATGATTATATGATCATAAAGATGACGAAGACGTTCATTTCATTTTAGCCAGTTAATAAGCAAAAAAAACCTTACCTAACTCATTAATCTAACCTTTGTTCAAACCCTTTAAGCCTATAAATATTTTCCTTTCATATTCTTAACACATACTCATTTTATTGGTTTATCCTTTATTTACCCTTTGATCCTACATGATTTTCTCCTTGTGAATTGTCCTAATCCATTTTTACACTTTTTGGATATCTTGGGAGATGAGGAGCATTATATTATGTTTTAGTTAGGTGGAAAGACATGTATGAATAATGATGTTTACCTAATTATAAAAAAACAAAATAAGAGAAAAAAAAAAGAAAAAGAAAAGTAGAGAAAAAAAGAGCAAAAAATAGAAAAAGAAGAGAAAAACAAAATAAAAAGTAGAAAAGGAAAAAAGAGAAAAATATAAGAGAAAAACAAATCCATTATTGACCCAATAAAAGTTAGTTTGGTTCTTTCCGTAACAAATTCTTTATTGCAAGATCCTCTTCATATTCTAAGGTATTCAACCTATTACCCAAGACATTACATCCTTTCCTATTCAACCTTTCACCTTCAAACACTATAGCTTTTTCCTTTTCAACATTTACACCATGACACCATAATAAAGTCCTATTTGATTCATTATTGTATTTGCACCATTTGTGATGGAGAATTCAGATTCTTGTCAAGCCTATGAAAAGAGAATTGAGTAAGGTGGTTTTGAGAGTATACACCAGCCTAAACACTTTTGAGTGATGAGTGACAAACACATTATCTATGATGAGGGATTTTTAGTTTAGACCCTCCTTTGTCAAGTACATTCCCATGAGGTTTGTTTTCTTGTTTCATGGAAACATGTCCTGGATTAGAGAGATGTTGAAATGTTTGAGTTTACATATTGCTTGTAATTGGAACATTCATAAAAATTTGCTTTCATTCATGTTTTATAAGTCAGTTTGTTTGCTCTCCCCTTTAGTTTATGCTAATTTGAATTAATTAGAATATATTTATATTATTATCCAATATAAAGAGATAATTTAAATTTGAATTAATTTTGAGATATCTAAATATAAAAGTTGAATATTGTGTGAATATTTTAATATTTTTATATCTAAATATATCACATCTTATCTAAGTTTTATATATATATATATATATATATATATATATATATATATAGGTGAGAAGACTAGAATCCAATGGTGTAGAAGCAATCTTGAAAACCATAAAAGGATTCAATGACTAAGATTTAATGTGCTAATATCCTTTTATGAAACCTAAATATATGCTTAGGGAAAATGACAAATAAATCCCTCCGAATGTCCAAAAGGACAAGTAAGGAACTCAAACTTTTAAAAGAACAAGTAAGGAACTCAAACTTCCAAAAAGACAAGGGCAAATGTGCAAAAATAGCTACCGTAAATTTAAAAATGTGCACTTATAACTCTGGTATATTTAAGGGGGCAAAACCGTACACTATAAACCAAAATGGGGCAAAAGTAACCTCTCTGTTAGGCAGAGTTAAACAAACGTTTTCCAAACGTGACTCCACCATCAGTAAATGACGTGTCATACATTTAAGGGTGCAATATGTTGATGGAGCTTTATTTTTTCATATGAGATTTTATTTTTTAGATGATTGTGAAAAAGTAAGGTGGATTTCACATGATTTGGGGATTCTATTTGGTTTCTTATCGAAATGATTTGGGGCTTTAGGGTTCGTTTCAAGTGATTTAAGGTTCAACTGGATGCATTTCAGCTTCTACAGTGGATTTTTGAATTGACACGTTATTTACTGATGGCCGAGCCCACGTCTGGAAAACGTCTATTTAACTCAGCCTAACAGAGGTTACTTTTACTCCGTTTTGGTTTACAATATACGGTTTTGCCCAATTTTAGTTTAAGTGTACAGTTTGGCCCCCTTAAATTTACCAGAGTTATAGGTGCCCATTTATAAATTTACGGTCACTATTTTTGCACCTATGCCCAAAGGACAATTAAGAAATCAAGTACTTACTTGACATTTGTAATTGTTGTGAAAAGACTTAAATGCCCCCACCCCTAATAACATATGCAACTTAACAATTAACAACTAGAGCATACTCATTAACAATTGGATCATTTGAATTAACTTTCATGTTACCAAATGTGTGTTCCCTATTAACAATTGCAGCGTATGTTTTAACATTGCAACTTAGCAATTAACAATCAGAGCATACACATTAATAATTGGACCATTTTGGCCAAAAAAGAATTGGACCATTTGAGTTAACTTCCCTGTTAACAAATGTGCATTCCCTATTAACAATTGCACCAAACATATTAATAACTGTAACTTACAATTAACAACTGGAGCATACTCATTAACAAATAGACCATTTGAATTAACTTGGGTGGGGGTATTTAAGTCTTTTCACAAAAATTACAAATGTCAAGTACCCGGTTTCTTAATTGTCCTTTTAGAAGTTTGAATTATTTGCTTGTCCTTTTGGACATTTAGAGAGATTTATTTGTCATTTTACCATATGCTCATTTATTTGTCTATAAAAGAGGAGAAAGTTGAATTCAAAGGACAACACACATCACAACTATCACATTCACACTCACCTAAGGGTGATACGCTTCACCATTCACGCCATCATCCACGCCACCTACACCACCACCCATTCACCCTCACCCATTGAGTGAGAGACGCACATCCTCCATCGCCACTGCCTCTTCCATAACTCCATCATAGTAGCAGTGGAAGCATAATTTGCTTTGGAAAACAATTTAGGAGAACTATGGAGGAGACTAGAGCCTATAGGGGTTACACTTGAAGACTATTGGGGAGTAATTTCCCATTATTTATTTTCATTACAACTTAAGATTGTTTAGTTTCAAATAATTTTGGGTTGTTTCTAAGATTATTCTAGTTTTATATTAAAACTCATTTACTTTCTTGATTTGATTGATGTTTGGATCATCTTTGTGCTTTGATGAATTTGTTATTTTTTAATTTAAAATTTCCATTTAAATTTATAATTGAATTCTCATCATTGATTTAATTGTCAATGTGGTTTTCTTTGTGAATTTGGGTTTATTATTAATTTATTGTTTAATTAAGTGATAGATTATTTGATTGTTTGATTGCATAATCCAAAATATGATTTCAAAAATCACTTCAATTTAAGTGTGTTAGTATAAATAGATTTAATTATCTAACTTTTGGTTCATTACGAGTTCTCTAGTGGAAGAAGAGGTGTTGTATGTGAGTTTCCATACAATACATAAGAAATTAGATTTATTAATTTTTATACATTATATTTCTCAAAAGTCTAATTAATTAATGAGTTAAAGTGCAAAAATGCCCATGTATTTGTCATGATGGTGTAAAAATACTCATGTAAAAATTTTTTTAAGCATAACTACCCATCAAACTTCAAAATGGGCAAAAGTATCCATCACTGTTAATTTAAGGTAACAGCAGTTTAATATGCCATCAAGTGTCATGTTGTCAGCCATGTGTCATATGACATGACACTTAAATATATAAGTTTACCACGTGTTTTGGTTAGTATAACACAATACATTTAAAAAATAAACCAGGTATGGAAACTTAATAAACAAAAGTTTAAAAAATAAATCAGGTATGAAAACTTAATAAACAAAAGAAAATAGTGCCAACAACCACCACTCTATTTCATATCGAGACTAAAAGTAATCTAGATTTGGGTCTAAGTTTGTATTCGAGACATACACACAACTACCACTCTTCATCAAAATTTCAGATCGCGATGACTCATTAAAATAAAAAAAAAAAGTATCACTGAAATCACACAACAAACCCTATTAAATCTCTGTCTATTTCTTTCCTTCCATTCTTCGACAATAATGTGAAGCACAACGAAAAGAAAAAGTGTTGCTTTACTAAGGCTACCAAGTCGAGAACTCATATATGAAGGGCCGCTTAGGTACTGCAAGTGCAATGTGGGGCAGCAACTAGCTCCACGGTAGACATTGTGGTCAGACAACAATTCGGGCATGAGGTTTTATGTGTGCAATAATTATATTGTTTCTTTTATTTTTCAATTTCGTATACATGGATTGTTTTATTTAATTTAAAATACGTGACAAAATTATAATTTTTTTTGCCATGTCAAATGACACATGGCCGGCTACATGATTCTTGATGGCATAATGAACGACTCTTACCTTAAATTAAAGGTGACGAATACTTTTGCCCAACTTTTAAAATTTTATGGGTAGTTTTTCTCCAAATATTTTTACATGGGTAGTATTTCACCTCTTTTGTTTAAACACCGCCCGGCAATCCGGTGCCTATTAGCAACCGACTAATCCGGACTGGAGGGGTAGAAGTGTTGCCTACATAGGCAAGGTTGTCCCCTTTCCCAATGGGAGCGCTTCTGGGATTCAAACACGTGTTTTCATCCTTACAAGGGTTTAACCCATTTACCAGTTCAACCAACTACTCATTAGTATCTATATTATTCCTCCTTTGTGACAATTACAAGAGAATTTTTGCATTTTAACCCTTAGTTAGTTAAGGCATGAATAGTTAACTCCATATAAATCCTGAAATGTTCCCATTTAGTTTAATTGAACCAAAGTATGTTTTCTTAGTTATTAATTAGTTAGGATTTTATTTCTTCAGAAAATAATAAAACCCCCAAAAATATTGCATTTGCATTCCTATAGATTAGTAGGTTTGTTAGGAATTAGATTTGCATTTTAGTTTAGGACCATAATTTCATAGCATTTTTCATCTTCATTTATTTTTGGGTAAAGGGTCAAATCTAGCACTGAACTATTGCCCAAAGTACACCCCACATAAAAATGAGTTTCGAGGTTCAAAACTAGCACTGATCAAGTACAGAGTGGGTCAAATATAGCAAAACCGTTAATTTTGACGGGTTTGACCGTAAGTTTGACCCAATTAGGCCACATCATCTGCCATGTCACCTTTTTAAGCCACGTCTTCGCCACGTCATCATCATCTTCCCCATCACACTTTCCCTCTCCCACCTTCATCTTCCCTCTTCATGTCAATCTCTTAAACCTCCATTTTCATCTTAAATTTCATCTCTCAAACCTTCATGTTAATCTCCCAAAACAGAACAACACCTCCTTTAACAACAAGATTCACAACCACCTCTACAAAAACAAAAAAGAAACAGCTAAGATGAAGAGATACACCGCCAGAGGTTTAAACCCATGAACAACTTGCTCCCATTACTGCAACTAGTAGGTCTGAACCCAATCTTACCACTGCCGGAGGAGGTACATCGCAGGAGGCAGCCACGTGATCACCGTGTCGGAGTCGGCGATCACGCCGGACGAGAACGCCGTGGAGGAGACCAAGAGGTTGTCTCCAGCGACGAAGATTTCTGTGTGGTCGAGCTCGTAGAAGGAGAGGAGCTGGCCGGGGTGGAAGAGAACGTCGTGTAGACAATGTTGCCACTAGAGGAGGATGGTGTGCCTCCGAAGTCGATGTCACCGACGTCGCCGGCGGTGGCGGAGAGGCAGTTGGAGAAGATGTTGTGGAAATCAAAATGTTGGTGGTCTGTTTGATGAAGGTAAGGTTGTTGCGGCCAAGTTCGAGGATGCCGAAGCCGCTGGCGGTGGTGGAGAGGCAGTAGGAGAAGATGAAGATGAAGGTGGGAGAGGGAAAGTGTGATGGAGAAGACGAAGATGAAGTGGGAGAGGTTGTTGAGTGGAGATTGACATACATGAAGATGAAGATGAATGTGGGGAAGGAGAGTGTGATGGGGAAGATGATGATGATGTGGCGAAGAGAAGATGATGAGGTGCTGATGTGGTTTAATAAGATGACATAGCAGATGATGTGGTCTAAATATGTCAAAACTAACGGTCAAACCGGTCAACCTTCACGGTATTGCTATATTTGACTCACTTTGTACTTGATCAGTGCTAGTTTTGAACCTCGAAACTCATTTTTATGTGGGGTGTACTTTGGCCAATAGTTCAGTGCTAGATCTGACCATTTACCCTTTATTTTTACAAAAACCCATAGATTTGCTTCCTGGAAGAATGACCTAAGTTGCCACTATAGTACATTCGTAATTAGATATAGTTTAATTGACTACATTACCGATGAAAGTAGGGACATCAGTACTTTTATAAGTTATTTAACAATAGAAGTAAAGGCTGAGATTGTGAGTTGGAGGACTTGACGTCAATGAATGTGACCTTAATTGGTTGTTTTATCGTAGAATTATAGTTTTAGAGGTTAGAGAAGCTTTGGAAATAGGTGATTGAAAATAGTTTGAGATTAGAGACTAATATTTCTGAAAGACAGTTTGAGTTCATGCTAGGAAGCTCAACAACAAAGGCATGCAATTTATTTATTAAGAGAGACGATGTAAAAATATTAAGTAGAAGAAGAGACTTACATATGATTTTCATTGACTTAGAAAAAAGTATTGATCGGGTACCAAGAAATGTAATTTGGAAGGCTTTGTAAAAGAAAGGAGTGTGTGTGTAGCATATATTAAAGCAATACAAGATATGTATGATGAAGTATTGACTTAAGCTAGAACACTGGGAGGTGAAACAAAGGACTTCCCTATAAGGATTTGCCAACATCAAGGATTATCTTTACGCTATATTTATTTAACTTGGTGGTAGCTAGATGTTTTAAATTGAGAGTATCAAAGAAGAGGTACCTATGTCATGTCTTTTACTAATGATATACTACTTTTGGTGGAATCAAGAGAAGAAATAAATGCTAAGTTAGAAATATTGAGAAACACTTTAGAGTTGAATAATTTCCATATAGGGCAATGACTTTATTTTGCCCTTCAAGTAACCACCCTGAACCATTTGGCACCCTAAACTAACACTGGGTTCAGTTATACCCTTGAAGTAACTTAAGTGATCCAATGTTAACTGTGGCGAATGTAATGTTGTCACGTGGACGACATGTGTCAATATTACATTCGCCAGAGAGTAAAATTAGACCACTTTAGTTATTTCAAGGGTAAAAATCTACCTAGTATTAGTTTAGGGTTTCCAGTGGTCCAGGGTGGTTACTTATTGAGTAACCAAGAAGAACAGTTAGTGAGCTCATATAATAAGATCTATGGGTGAATAATATACTGAGTTGGTGAATGATAAAATACAATGACGTCGTTGAATGATCCATACAGATAACTTCATGTAGTGGGATGAAACTTAATGTTCTATGAATGCATGGAGATTCGTATACCTAAATACTATCTCATTTATTATGTAAAATGAAAATAGAGAAAAAGAGGTATATTATGACAAGTAAATAAACAAATTGTAAAACCAGTTAAACATACTAATGTATCGGCAATAGGACCGTTGGTAGTCCACATCTTGTTCCCATGAATTACATAACCACGATCAACACAATCAGCCTTGCACTTCATGCTTACAACATCAGAACCAGCTGGAAAAAAAGAAATGCAATTCAAAAAGAGTAATTGTGATTTTCAAAAATGCAGAATACAACTATTTCCATCTTTTAAGTTACCATTGGGCTCGCTCATTGCCAAGGCTCCCACATGCTCCCCGGAGATGAGCTTCAATTAGAAAATATAAACTTAATCAGCCTACAGAAAGAGACTTATGACAATAACTAGAAGCGCATAGGTAATAAATATTATTAGAGTGTTATTACTAGCTAAAAAATTCAATCTATATACATCATCTATCATAGGGTATGCCAGCTATAATGTACCAGAAACAAATAATATTAAAATACAAAGAACCTTGGGCAAATACTTTTGCTTTTGAGTAGGGCTTGCATTCCTCACCTGAAAAACGCAAGTGAAACCTCAATTTTCATAGAAAGATCATAGATTTACAATGATGGGCGAAAGTCCATTTATGATATATAATTATTATCCTATAATCAATAAAAATACATAACTATTTCATAGTTTAACAATGATACCCAACTTTTATTATGGGATTAACAATGAGATTTTACTTAATATGACAATAAGATTAAATATGAAAATTCCAAAATGCCCTTCAATACTCCCTGACAATAAGATAATTTTATTTTATTTATAAAGGCATTTTAGACTTTTCATGTTTAATGTTTTTGTCATATTAAGAAAAATCTCATTGTTGATCTCATAGTAAAAGTTGTGGCCTGGGTATCATTTTTAAACCGTGAAATAGTTATGTACTATTATTGTTGTAGAGTAATAGTCATGTATCATGAATGGACTTTCGCGCTTCAATGAAAAACATTTAAGATCCATAATTACCAGCTGATTTAGACACACGTTAGAATGACAGCCGTAAGAAAGACCCACGGAAGCAGAGGCACGGCTTATTTCTTCCATTGCTAAACAGTGATACAAGTAACCAAGGCCAAGTCCTCCATATTCCTCTGAATAAGAGCAGAGTTAGCATTGGGCATACTTGTTTTCATTCCAGTTATGACGAACGAAATAGTTGACAACAAATCTTTCTACGTTATGGCTGGGGCCGTATTGGTGGCTTAACATACTTGAAAGGTCATGGTAATCGTTTGTGATCTAAGGAAACTTACTCAACATACACCCAGTATTGACATGTTGGAGAAAATAAAGACGGGAAATTATGGAAGGAGAAAAGACTCTACCTGGTGCAGTAATGCCAAGGAGATTGAAATCGCCCATTTGTTTCCATAAGTTAACCCCCTAAAATTAGATCAAACCAAAAATCAGAGTTGCAAAGATATTCTATCTTGTTTATAAGCATCAAAAAAATAAGACCCTCATACAAACCTGTGGGAATGAATTATTTTGGTCTATTTTTGCCGCATGAGGAGCGATGTTTTCCCTTGCAAATTGTGCAACACTTTCTTTAAACTGTATCATACAACAAAAGAATTCAAAATTTGCTGCCTTGATATTTAAGGTTACATAATTATGTTCAGATACCTTTATATTCAAAATTATAGAAGAAAAGACACACAACGAAGTGTTTATTCAAATTTTTAAGCAAGAAGTATGAAGCCGAGAAAAAGATTATGGAAAATAAGTATTTTCGTATGTAGAAGATTGAAAAATCAATAAAAAATATAAATAAGACCTATTTGAAATTAAGAGATTGGTCATTAAGATAAGACCACTTTTTAATTGTTTGGTAAATTATCCCTTTTAATGCTCATAAAAAAACAAACAAGGGATAGATGGTTGAGAAAAACATAGATGGCTTGGGTGAAACAAAAGGTTCTATATACCATAACTAACTAAATTAACATCCTTAATTACTTCAATTAAATTGCATAAAGTATAATTTTATCAAACCATTACAAAATTTAAGCCAAACCATAATTTCTTTAGCTGAATTGCGCAAATCAAACAAAAATAAAACGTTATAGTTGCGAAATGTGTGATCTGAGATAAATTAACCGCTTGGTAATACTATGATTAAAATTGAAAAGCCTTTATATGGGTTAGGGTCATAGATATATGCCCCTAAAGTATATATGAAGGATTATATATCTGCTCCTAAAATATTTTTTATCCATATTTGATCCTAAATTATGCAGTAGGCTCATATTCGCCCTTAACAGTTAAAATTTTAACGGTGAAATATGATTTTCGCGCATAATTTAGGGGCAAATATGACTTTTTCATACATACTTCCAGAGCATATATATATATGACCCGTCATATATACGTCAAGGCAAAGTATGATCCTTTGTACACAAGGCAAATTTGAGTTAAAAAATACTTTACACGGCTTTCATGCATACTTTAGAAGCAGATATGATTTTTAACCCATCGTTATATTTTGTTAACTGTTGAAGACAAGTCAAAATAAGGGAAATAATACCTCTTAATATCCTAATTTACTAATTATGAGAGCAACAAATTCAATTTCAATCCAGGCATCATTAATTTCACCTACCAGATCAGAACCAAAGTTTACATCATATTAATATAGAGTTAAACAAAATATAAATAGGAGTAATATATATATATATATATATATATATAGAGAGAGAGAGAGAGAGAGAGAGAGAGAGAGAGAGAGAGAGAGAATCATACGTGTATCTGAGTATCATCGAAGAGTAAGGAGGTGGAGAAAGAAGCGGAGAGAGATTTTCTTGCGAAAATAAAATTGGATCTGATGATTCGATGCATCTTCCAAGTTCTAAATTGACCTGCCGATGAAATGAGTTTGGACTACCACAATTTCGTCACTAACTATTGCATGGTGTCTGTGCTACTGCTTTCTATATATAGTACTCTGAACTCTGAAGACTCAAGAGTGTTAAGAAAACGTTATACGGAGCATATTTTAAAGGGACAGAAGATGCCACCGCCCCTGCACTGCATATTTTAAAACTTCTTTTCAATAATTTTCCCTTTACACTGTATCCTATACTTACAATTTTTTATTGTTCAACGTTCAATGTTCATCCATGGAGAAAAGTGCAAATGATTTTTTTATTCTTCATGTTTTTCATTTTCTAGATAGAGATGAAGTTGACATAAGCCTAATCATCTTGATACAGCATGCTTGGTCCTACTTTACATAATTTAATATTTTTATTTTCAATATTTGAAACCTAAAACACAGAAATTTAAAGCTACATTATTACTGGAAAGTTAAAAAAAAAGGAAAATTAAATACAGGTCCCTGGTAAGGGACATAATACTGGAAAATTTCCAAAAATTGAAAAAATTAAAGTAGAGCCCTTGGGACCTCACTTTAATTATTTCTGAACGTGTGGGCCACACGTTGATTCACCCACCTTTTCTCTCTCCTCTCTTCTTCTCTCCTTCTTCCTCATTCTTCTCTTTTTATTATTAAACGTGGGTCCACATATTCAGAAATAATTAAAGTGAGGTCCCAAAGGTCTCTACTTTAATTTTTTCAATTTTTGGGACTTTTCCAGTATTATGTCTCTTAACAGGGACTTGTATTTAATTTTCCCAAAAAAAAGGGAAAATTAAATACAAGTCCCTGGTAAGGGACATAATACTGGAAAAGTCCTAAAAACTTGAAAAATTAAAGTAGAGTATCACATTTTGCAAAATGTGGGCCCCACAGTTAATAATATTATATTCCCTCTCTCCTCTCTCCTCTCTCCCCTCCCCCTTCTTCTTCTTCCTCTTCTTCTTCATCATAACAATGGCACTCACCCCCTCCGGCGGAAATGTGCCGACGAGTACTGTCCTCCGGCGGAATTTTGTTCTCCGGCGGCGGTGAGTTTGGTGGGTGGGGTGGGGGGCCGAGGGTGGGGGTGAGTGATGGGAAAGAAGGTGGGGGGGGGAGGGTGGGTGCCATTGCTATGATGAAGAGGAAGAGGAAGAAGGGGGAGGGAAGAGAGAAGAGAGGAGAGAGGGAATATAATATTATTAACTGTGGGACCCACATTTCCGAAATAATTAAAGTAGAGTCCCTTGGGACTCTACTTTAATTATTTTGCAAAATGTGGGACTTTGCTTTAATTTTTCAAGTTTTTGGGACTTTTCTAGTATTATGTCCCTTATCAGGACTTATATTTAATTTTCCCAAAAAAAAATATCTTCTCATCTAACTTTATATATATAATATTACTGAACATTTTGGTATAATACTTTTTTTTATTCTTATTTAATAGATAACACAATTCAGTCTTATAATTCCTATTTCATGAAGATACTTATTATGTTTTTTAAATATTAAAAATAAAGTAATGCATAATTTGGAGAAAGGGTTAACGTGACGACCATGACTGCAGATCTATTGTCACAGCAATGGGTCAAATCGATCAACCATATATGGAAAACATTCCCAGAAGAACTCGAACTTTCATCTATTTCGTTTTTGTTGCCTCCATAGTACTACCTTCGGTCCTAAATATAAGACCTAATTGACTTTTTTTTTGGAGAAGTTAAGGTTGCGAAATAGACTATTAAATCATGACATATTTGATATATTTTTAGATTATACATTATTTTATAGGTAAAATAAACTAGTTTAAGGGAAAATATTAAGTAAATAAATTTATAATTAACTTATTTTACTTTTTTATAAGATTTTCTAAAAAAGTCAATTAGGTCTTATATTTAGGACCGGAGGGAGTACCATTTTTTAGCAACCATTTCATGACCAACAAGAGTTCATTTTTTTATGGGTAATTACCTATTTTGCCCTTCAAGTAATATCTTATACCACTAGGCACCCTAAATTAGCATTTGGTACAATTTCACCTTGATAATAACCAAACTGGTTCAATATTACCATCTGATGAATGCTTTACTATCACGTGTCCAATTTCATTCAAAATTTTTATTTACAAATAGGTGACAAAAGAAATAATAAACTTGTTTTAACACTAAAAAGAAAAAAATTATGTAGATTACTTTTAGATTAGGAGAAGAAAATAAATATGAAGGGATTTAAATATATGAATGATGATTAAAGAAGACCTAAATATTGTTATAAAAAAAAAACCTAAATATACAAAGCCAAATTCGGAAACGCTACAGCAACAACAACTACTAAACCTTATCCCACTCAAGTGAGGTCGGCTACATGAGTCATACGTAACTACAACCTTTTTTATATATAATTGCTCGTCATCTCTTCCTCACATCCTCCTAAGCCGTAGTCTCATTCTCTCTAGAGGTTCTATATTCTCTTCCATGCTTATCTTCTTGTTGTATTCGGCGTTTCTTACAATCAAACATTATCTTATCAGCTGTTTTTGTTGTCCTTTAATTCTTCTCTGTCATTTTTCTGGCTTATTTACACGGTAAACTTCCACCCAATCATCTCGGTGTGCATGTGTGAATGGGCAATATTATAATCTTTGGTTTATTTTATTTTATTTTTTGTTTCTTCTTTCCTTTACCGACATGCTTAATCAATATCATTGGAGAGTAAATTCATCAATTCCCAGTTATTCGTAGCGTGGGTATATAGTATATACGGATCATAGATGATTAGTTTTTAATATATAATCAAGCTCTGAAGATGATAAGTAAGGCCTGCGTCTAGATAGCCTGCGCATTGTTTTTGGCGGGGAACCATTCTAGAACAATTACTGTTATCTCTCACACCTCATTTTCGATTTTCTTTGCCCAAATTAAAATTTTTTTTTTTAAAAACAAAACTAGTTCTCTTGCCTTATTTTTTGGTTAACATCAGTTACTGCTTTTATTGCTTTTATGCATTCTCTTAATATATTCTTCAAACTCACACCAAACAACCTTTCGTTTTAATATGTAATTTTAGTGCAAGAATAAATATATGCTTTATCTATTCTATAAGGGCCACGTCAAACTATTTGATATACCTAATCCATTAATTGTCTCACTGAGGCTATATTTCTTCAGTCACACACACATTATCAAATTGTTTTTCTTGTCCTCGTGCGGTGCTTTAGCCGTCAGTTACAGGAGAATTTGATTTCCTCTCACCCTTTGGGGTCGTTTCGTTGGATGGAAAAGTTTTTGGTGGAAGTAGAAGTGGAAGTGGAGGTAGATGTAGGAGTGGAGGTGGAAGTTGGGTTTTAATATATCTTTGATGTGTAATAAGTATATATGGAAGTGAGGTATTTTATTAATATTTATATATGTAAATAAAATAGGAATTTCCTAAAATGCCCTTATATTATCCTTAACTATTAAGAAAAAGAAAAAACTTTCTTCTCTCATCATCCTCTTCATTATTATCTATCGAAGCCCCCACCACCACACCCGCACCACCACCACCCAACCCACCACCACCACATCCACCACCACCACCACGAAGTTCCAGTGCGCCCCCGCTCAGATTTGCCGGGTGAGCCACTGTCCTCGCCGTGTGAGCCACCACCGTCTCACTCAAATCTGATGTTCTGGTGCGTCCCCACTCAGATCCGGTGTGTCAGATCCGGTTGTCCTTGTCGGCGCGTCGCCAGTGCCGGTGCTTCGCCGGAGTGGAATGAGAGGGAAGCTCATGAGAGGGAGGATGTTGAGTTGAGTGGGAGGAGAGAGAGAGGTTAATGAAATTTAGAATATAAAGGGCAAAGTTGTCAATTGAATAAAAATATGAGGGTATAATGGTCCTAAATTTTCACTTCCATGGAGCTCACCTCACTTTTTAGGTAGAGAACCCGCTTCCACAATTTTTTAATGGAAGTGGAAGCCACTTCATGCAAACTAAAGACAAAACTGATGGATTCCACTTCCACTTTCCACCCCTTAAATCCATCCAACCAAACGACCCCAATTTAGGTATGATGGTAAAGATGTTACCTCAGATATGACAATATTTCCTTCCTCTTAACGGTTAAAAAAAGACTAATGACCCTAATTTGCCTTTCAAGTAATTACATTGGACCATTAGGCACCCTAAATTAACAACGGGTTCTAATTGCCCATCAAGTAACCAAAGTGGTTCAATGTTACCCCCACCTGACGGTCAATGACGTTTGACTGTTTAAAAACTTTTCGTGAAATTGCATATTGTCTTCCTATATTATTCTTATTTAAATTTTGGTTCGTGTAGTTTGCCTCATTTTTTGTTTTAATCTCTGTAGTTTAAAACAAAAGGTTTTGGTCCCTTAAATTTGATTCTGTTAGCACAGTTAGTCCCTATAGTTTGAAAATATAAATTTTGGATTTTAAAAAAGTTAAAAATTTATATTTTATTTGCCACATCAATCATTTAGTCATCTAACCAAGTCATCACAATTAACACTGTCAGCGATATGTCATCATATTTAGCACTGTTAACTCATATTCAAGTCCTTATTAAACTATAGGGACTAACCGTGCTAACGGAATCAAACTTGAGGGACTAAAACCTCTTGTTTTAAACTACAAGGACTAAAACGAAAATTGAAGCAAATTAAACTATAGGGACCAAAATATAAAGAAAAATAAATATGGAGTCAATATGCAATTTCACGAAGTTTTTAAACGGTCAAATGTTATTAATTGTCAAGTGAGGGTAAAATTTGACCACTTTAATTACTTTAAGGACAAATTAGGACCTGTTGTTAATTTGAGGTGCCCAATGATTCACGGTGGTTGCTTTGAGATGTTTATATCCTTAAAAAATAATAAATAAAACTACTTGTAAATAAATATAAATAACAGTATTCCAATATGAAAAGTTCATATCTTTAAGATGGATTCAGGGTGTAATATAAGGCTATAAAATAGTGACATAATAACTCTAGTTTTAATTTTGAAGTGAGTTTGTGTGTTTACTTTGAGATGAGGACTAACATGTAACTCTAAATGATTCTTTCATAGATTTGTAAACTATGTATGGTTATAGTTTGAATGATTAACTCTTAATTTGAAAATATGAATTAATGATTAATTTGTTCATTTTCAAGCATGTTTGTTAATATTTTGATATATAATATGTTAATGATGAGTGGTTTAATTCTTTTCAAGCATTTTTGCTTATATAATGATATTATATTGTGTTCGAGAGTGTATTATGGTATTTTAATTCAAAGTATATTATAGTTGTTAGTGAATACATATATATATATCTGCATGGCATGAGCATTTGTAATGGGATAGGGTTTAGAGGAGGAATATGTCATGGTGAATTCTTTTACCGCGTGGTATGTCACCACTTGGTGCGCAGTAGGTGACACTTATCATGACCCTTTCTTCTATGATTTCCTTGGACAGGTAATGCATGAAAGTTTGGGACATATGACACCTCCTTATACTTGTTCTTTAAGGAGGGTAGTTATAGTCCATGCTTGAGCTCTATAGCTTCGGTAAAGTATTTTTCATGTACTCATGAGCTTGAAATAATCTAGTTAATGTAATATATTTCTGTTTCAAATATATGTTAGCCTATGGCTCAAGCAACAAAATAAGGATGAAAGTGATATAAGGGAGACATACTACATTTATCCATGAACGGAGAATCTTAATTTTAAGGAAAAATTATTTAAATAAGAGTTCAATTCAAATGAATGCCGAAAAACAATAATTGATTTTTATAGGCGAATATGTAGATGATTTTGTAATATAATTATATATAATTTGATTGTGTACGTTAGGCAATTTCAATAGTTACTACAAAAAATGGGCTACTTTACGCCGTTTATTTTTGCCACATAGCGGCGTTTTAAAACGCGGGTAAGACACAACCGCATTTTTGCAAAACGCCAGAAAAACATATGTAGGAAAGTGACTTACCGGCGTTTTTAGAAATGCGGTAGAGTGGGAAAATGCGGGAACGTTGGCGAGAAATATTAATATAATATTCACACATATTGGGGTTTTTAAAAACTGCGATATGTTTTTATATTAAAATAATACAAACAAATGCCGGTTTGCATTTTTTTTTAAAAAAATCAGTGTTTCTAAATTTTTAAATAAAGGCAGAAAATAAAGGGGAAAAAGAAAATGCAAACTAAACAAATGAGAATATTAACAATAATTGATAACATCAACTAATCATAAAATATATGTAAATAAGCAAACAAAATAAATGATAACAAACTAATTACATATAAATCAAACAAAATTGTTATGACATAAATAGATAAACAAAATATGGCTCCAAAAATATATAGAAGTTGATATTGAGAGAAAGTAAGAAGCGAGAGAAGGGAAGAAGAGAGATGAACAAAAAAAAGTTGGGATGAGTTTAAATGGGGGAAGGAAAATGTATTTATTGAAGTAAGTGAAGTTTACCGGCATTTTTGTGGCACTTTTAAAATGCCGCTATGTGGTTTTTTCTAAGAAATGTCGTAATGTTGAAAATTTAAAATAATTTAAATTCTTAATATTGCGGTGCTTTTTCTAAAAAGCGTTGCAATGTTGGAAATTTAAAATAATTTAAATTCTTAATATTGTGTCGTTTTTCTAAGAAGCGTCGCAATGTTGAAAATTTAAAATAATTTAAATTCTTAACACCGGCGCAAGCATTATGCGGTTTTATGAAAAAAAACACGGGTAATAACTAGCATATCGGCGTTTTTGCAACAAACGCCGGAACGTAAGTGCTCAAAATGCCGGAAAAAATGGTGCGCAGTTCCCGTCAATATACCCATGTTTTTAATTGGCGTTTCTCTACGTAGAAACATAGAGAAACGCCATTATGCGTATTTTCATTTAAATTTTGATTTTATCTTACAAAAATATTTTATTAAAAAAATCCTCAACATTGCATTGGGAAAATAAAAAAAAATAAATTCTCAAACATTGAGTGCTTTAAGAAACGCTGCAATGTTGGCAAATTTTTTTTTTTAAAAAATAAATCCACATACCGGCGCTTCAAGCGCCGTTAAGCACCGGAAAGGGTAATTTAAGTCATTTTAAATACCCACATTTTGCGGCGCTTCTTCTGCTAAACGCCGCAATGTATGGAATATTTTGTTATTGATTTTTGAAAAAACCACATAGCGCGGCTTTTTTTCAGAAGCATCGCTGTGGGAAACTTTAATTGTTTTAAATCTCAATATTGCGGCGCTTCTTAGAAAAAGCGCTGCAATTTTAATTATTTTAAATTTTCAACATTGCGATGCTTTTTTTAAAAGAAATATCGCATAACGACGCTTTCAGCGCCGCTATGTGAATTTTTTTTTTTAATTTGATATTCCCAACATTGATGCGCTTCTTAGAAAAACGCTGGAATGTTGGGATTTGTTTTTGAGAAAAAACACGCGAAAACGTTGGTAAGCGCATACTCCTATAAATACATCTTCCTTCCCCCATTCAAACCCACCTCAACTTATTTTTTTTCGTTCATCTCTCTTATTTACTTCTCTCTCTTTTACTTTCTCTCAATATCTACCTCTTTATATTTTTGGGTCCATATGTTGTTTATATATTTATGTCATAACAATTTTGTTTAATTTATATGTAATTATTTTGTTTTCATTTATTTCGTTTGCTTATTTACATATATTTTATAATTAGTTGATGCCATCAATTATTGTTCATATTATCATTTGTTGAATTAAATATTGGAAAAACAAAACAAGAAAATGAAAGTCAGAATATGATTGCCAAATTTGCAGATTGGGTTGTGTTTCTACCTGAATTAGTCTCTCTCTCTTTTTTATTTTATTTATTATTATTATTTTTCCTTCAATTGCTCACAGCTGTCTGCCTGTCTCCCATCTCCAACTGAGGCAGGTGTTATCTCATCTTCTTTCAAATTTCAAACCATCCTTCTTCAATGCCTGCTCGCTCTCTCTCATCTATGCTTCTAAATCTTCAGAGAATCAGTCGCTCATAAATTTTTCAATTATCTTTGCTTTTGTAATGCTCAGTTTTTTCCTTTTTAAATCAAATACCTTTCGCCTGCCATGATTCATAATTCATCTTGTGCCCTTTTGCTTTCAACTAATCATCTCTTATTCTTTTTCCTTACCCTGCTCGTTTCATAATTGAGCCTTATCAGTGTTACAATAACATTTTTGGAATTGTGTGGTTTTAAAAAATCAGCAATTGCAAAGGCGGGGCGATAAAGGAAGCAGATGAATGGAAGAAATCATATTCTTACGCTGTAAAACAGCTTCCTTTAGTTTTTTGGTATTTCCTTTTTATCGTGATTTTTCTTAGTATTCATTCGAGTAAAGTGATTTCGAAACTGGGGTTTCTTTGTTTTCATCATATGGAAATGTGACGTAAGTTTGGTTGTTTGTTTATTATACCTTAAAATTACTGATTTTACTCTATTATGCCTTCCATTATGTGTTTGACTGATGATGCTAATGGCATCTGCTGGTTACACCCTGTTCTCTCTCTCTTTTGGCTAAGACCATTTTTCTACACTAAATGTGATTGATTATTTTGGGCTCCGGGTTTGGTATTATGTGAGCTTTTATTTTTGTTCCTCTTTAAAGGGTTATTGAGCTATTTTGTGGCTTTCTTATGTTGACAGTCATTTGCATTTTTTATCTTCTACTTCTAATTTTTTTTTTTTATTTTGGATTTTCATTTTTACTCCTAAGCTGAAAGCATGTTTGAGTCTTTATGCTGCTTTGTGGTTAGTTACATCAATAAGTTCTCTTAAGTTCATTCTCATGTGTGTTTGATAAGCCACTTTGCAAATTGCTATTCCAGTGATTTCTTCTTTGATTGTGCTATTCAGATTCTTAAATGCAGTCCATATATGGATTCTTAAAGCACATTCAATTGAAGCGAGGAGAAATTTGTGTTCAGTGCTTTTTGAATATGTTTTACATGGAATAAATGAAACTTGTATAGCTGCAGGAGTCAATGAATATAGCGATGATGATATTCGACCTCTTGCAGGATTGCTCGCTCAAACCAATGGTCTAGGTTTGTTATTTTTGTGTTTTTGCCTAGTGGATTCATTTTTTTGGACTTTCATTTTTTTATTGTGTGCTTATGAAGGAGTTTTTTCTGGTGGTGGGATTACTTTGTTGAGACTTGAGAGATCCACACCACATCAAAGGGATTGGCTTAATTGAAAAAGAAAGAGATGCCTACTGCTTTTCAAATTTCAAATTTTCCCTCTTCTATGTCAATATCCCTGCCTGCTTTCCATGCTCAGATAGCTGTTTCCATTTAAGAACCCCATGATTTAGGTGTTGCATATTCGCATTATGATTATATGCCTTGGTATTGTGCAGTAATTAATATTTAGTTAAAAATCTCTTCTCTCACACCTTGATTATCCTATCCTACATATCTAAAAGTAATGCTTTGCAGCTTGGCTTAGTATCGGCTTCTCTCTTGCTATACTATTCATTTTAGCCGTCACTGTGCATATCATGTGGATCTTACTTCTCCACATTTCTGCCTTTGCTTTAGTTATTGCTTAATTTGTAGTTGATATTCTTTTCCCTCCACTTTTCATTCATAAAAAATTCTTTGACATTTGAAGTGCCCTTGTGCGCTCTTCTTGCAAATAGACCTTGCTTAATGCTTGCAGTTTTGACTGTTTGTGGATAGCTGCATTCTTATTTACTATTGGTTTTGCAGATGTGCTTGAAGGAGACATATTTTTTCAAAACATGGCAAGTATTATTGATGCTCATGCTTTAGGTACATAATGTACAGCCTAGAGCTCATCCACCCTTACCCTTTGTCTTATCTGATCTTGTCTGTAATTCATTTCTTTTTGCATCATTTTTTGTTAGATCCACAAAAGGGAAAACACATACGAGACACGTGTGCTGCACCAAGAGGGAAAACAGCTGCAACTGTTGTACTTATGAAGGATAATGGAGAGATCATTGCTGCTGATAGATCTCATAATAAGGTGATAATTCTATACTTTTGATCAATCTCAAAAGCAAAAACAATTTTGATTTGTTAATGATCAAGATAGCATTGTATATTTTACGTGTAAAGTATTGGTAATGTGTTACAAGATTGAAATCATGTAAAAAAGAAATTAGAGTAGAGGGGATGAAGTATTGAAATTTAAAGGTTTCAAGAAGAAGAATCATAGAGAAGAGGGTTTAAAGGGAAGGAGGTGGTTAGAGATGGAAACCAGTCATCGGCCGTCACAAATAAAACATTCAAATTATATTCATAATGAAAGACTATTACTATTAACCGTAATGCCAGGGGTTTTGACCTAATTAGTAATGAGAGCATCACTAAACCTAAAGCCCAAGTAAACCTAAAACCCAAAACATAACAGTAAAACTACTAATAGCCGTAGAGCCCTAATGAGCTAATTAACTAACTATTCCTAATTATATTATTATAACATAATGATTGCAGGCTTACAAAGTAATTATAAATAAGCTCCCTCTCGCCTTGATTTTTGCACATTGCCTAGCTTGACAAGCTTATTCTATGTTTAGATTTATGGACATTGATTATTCCCATGCAGCCATACTCCTGGTTTCTAATTTATTGTTGGTCCTTATAGTTCATGTGATTTTGATTTTGGTCCTAATAATTTAATATTGCTTTTAGTCTGCGCAGTTTTGAAAGTGAAAACTTGAGGAAATTTGTGGAAGTTTTTTGTTAATCCTTTTATAATGTTTTTTGATGTCTTGCTGTTACTGTAAGTGAGAGAAATCAGATAATTCCTCAATATAGAGCTGTGCAATACTATTATTTACTCTCACTATATTTGGCCTTTCCTTGTAGGTATCACATGTATAACCTTTTTTGGGTTCTTAATGATTAAGGATTAAAAAGGATTAATGTTGTTTTCTACTATCAGATCTAGATGAATAATTATTAATTAATGCTTTCTGATTAATGTTGTTTCTTGGTGTCATAAATTAAATGATTTTTTGTTGTGCAGTTTGTCTTGGTCACTGTTAACTCCATTAATGTTTCTAACATACATTGATAGCAGTTGTATTGAACTTAATTATTTCTTATCCTGTATCAGGAGCGTGGAAGAGTTTATTTCTCCCAATTTACTGTAAAATGAAGAGAAGAGACAAGGTATAATGCAATTTTGCTTTAGGTAGCTTTTTTCCTAGGTTCAATGTATGTCATCAAGAATTGGCATTGATATCAGTTCTTTCTTCCTAGAAATTTGTTTTTATATGAAAAACTGGCATTGCTTCCTGCCTAAGGTTTTGCAGATATGGAATTGAGTTGAATAAGTCACCTTTCAAAAGTTTGATTTTAATATGACCTTTCAATTTGAATAAACCTGGAAGTAGCCTTTGTTGTTTTCCAAGTATTCTATGCTCTGCAAGTGTGGTATTTTGCATACTTCCTCTTTTGGCTGATTGTGCATTTATTCAACTAATTTTACTTATTGAAAGAAGAGTGTCATGTGAAGTGTTTACTTTTCTGATCTATATTTCTAAAATGAAAATTAGAAAATTCATTTGGTTTTGTATTCTTCCTCAGAAGTGTTCTTGGTAGCTTAATGGATGGAATTGTATATGTATTTGTGCAAAGATGCTTCCCTTCACACTGGATGTTCAGACTTCAACCAAATGGGTTTAACTGATGGAAAATTGACAAGTGCGTGTCTTTCCCTATCTTCCTCTGAAAGGTTTCTTATAGTGATTCTTGGTGATTCAATCCGACTTCCAATGTAATCCTTCAAATGAATGATTAATTCATATTTTCGTTTTAAAAAGCACACCTCCAAATTCTAAAATCCCGTACATTCTTCTTCATCTGCATTTTCATATCCTTAGTTATGTTTATCATGCCACCATCACCATAAGGAAACAACATATTACAAATTTCACTTGGCATGTTTCTCTTTCTTTTGTTTATTCAGTTTTCAGTTAAATTTGATACCTTTTTATCACCCTTTTATTTTTTATGCATTTTCTTACTTTGGGTGTTTTTATGGCAGCCCTTAGGAGATTAGGTGTGACATGCATGGAGATAAGATAGCTAGAACATTATTATGGAGATAAGTGGAGTTGAAAGCACCACCATTGATAAGCTTGCTGATTCCTTAGAATTCTATTTATTTTTCTTTTAGGTCTTCTTCGTTTTTGTCTGATTTTGGTATGGGGTTTAATTCCTTTTTGAGACAATATATTATAGTACTTCTCTCATTTATTCTCCCTTCTTGCAGCCATTTTGAGAAATATGTTGAGGTTTATATATGCTAAAGGTACTTAATCTCTTTGATCAGTAGTGACATGTATGGCTAATCTCATAGGTTTTAAACTTGAAAGTAAACGTGATGGCAGAGAAGTGGTCACATACATTTGTGACGGTTTTTCACTCAACCTAGCTCATCAATGGTTAATCAAATAATTTTATCTTGCTCTCAACTCTTTTTGTTGTCTATAAAGAGGTTTTCTATAACATAACACCTTAGTCTACTTCATCTATTCCAAAGTTCTTTTTCATCGTTAATGAATAATGTTATGGTGTTTGACTTAATTGTATATCTTATTGTTGATTATTCATGTTACATCTGATTTTTATAACTTACCTTGATATAGATACATTTTTTCTTCGTTGACTTGAGTTGATATGCCTCAATTGGAAATTGATGCTACTTGTCGTCGGTACAAAATGATTTCATGCACTGCTCCCATTACTGCAAAATCCCCCAGCAAGATAAAAAAGGAGAAGTGAGAGCAGCATACTTCATGTATGGGTTACTTAAATGTAATGATGTCTTTTTTATTTCTAAGTATCGTGTTTGCCTTAAGAGTAGTTGTGTCTACAAGATTACAACTTATCATGTAATATATAATGTTAGCGCTTATTTAGGCAACCCCATTATCAGTAATAGTGGTTTCTATGATATTACATTGGTTTCAAAGCTGGTAATCTTGGTATTTTGAAGGACACAAATTACATATATAGCTATAATATAGATGGTATTGTATTAACTATGTTATGAAGACTAGCTTTAAGCTGCAAGTATGATGAATGATATTATATTTTTATGTCTTAATCATTTGTTGCCTTCAGTTGGACATGGTTGCAAACTTGCAATGCTCGAGAATGCTATCTATCTAGAAATGAGCAACTTAAGTGAGATACTAATATACTCCCTCTGTTCCTAAATATAAGATCACTTTGGGGAAGTGGATAAGTTCCTAAATATAAGATCACTTTCTATTTTATCTCAAATTTTGCCCAAACTACCCTTATACTCCCTTTTTTCATTAAAAAGCCCTCCTCCTCTTCAAGTTAAGTGATTGAGGGGATTTTGGGAAGATCATGTAATTTTATTGTCTTCCTTAATCTCCCCAAAATAACCAAAGTGATCTTATATTTAGGAACGAAGGGAGTATTATAATTGAATATTAATTAAAGCAGAGTCATAATCGTTCCATTATTACCTTTAGTGATTTATATTAATTATTTTACAGATAAATTGTCAATCCCTAAAAAAATAATTCATATGTTAATATTATCACACACCATTTCCAACAGGCACTTAATTGTTATTAATGTGGAATATCGAAAAATTAATATGCATATGATTGACGATAATAGTGCATTAATTGATTAATTTTAATAACTTTGGTTGTTATTTTTTGAAATATAAATACTTTGACTATCTTTTCCATATTTCTAAGCTTTATTCCTAAGCTCCCACACTTGACTTGGTCCACGAAATAAACGATTTCATGTATTCTTTACTTCCCGGAGAAAGTATGACTTTTTCAAGTAGTGATTCAATCTGAAGATCTTCTGATGATACTGAAATTCTTGAAAGTATTTATAGTACTGAATTCTTGAACGATTTTGTCGTTCTCATGTATTCTTCCACACAAGTTGACTTTAAAAATTGGTACTCCAATAATGTTATTGCGCAACATTGACCAAGGATCTGGTTTGTGTAATGGAACCCGCCTCTGTGTCACTCATCTTTCTCAAACAGTTATTGGAGCCATAACACTCAATGACACCAAACCAAATGAAAAAATCTTACTCCATCGAGTGAACATGAATCCTTCAGAAACACGTTGGCCTTTTCAAATGCAACGTCGCCAGTTTCCAGTCATAGTTTCTTTTGCTATGACTATAAATAAAAGTCAAGGTCAATCGTTGAAACAAGTTGGTTTATATCTTCTTAAGCCTGGTTTTACTCATGGACAACTTTATGTGGCATCGTCTCGAGTTAAGAGTATTGAAGGTTTAAAAATTATGATTTCTTCTACTGATCATTCATCGTCAGCAACAACACTTAACATTGTTTATCCAGAAATATTTAGAAATATTAGTAGTTGATTTTTCTTTCCCTATCTTTTATAATTTTGTCCATGTATACTATATCTATAAACACTTAAATATTTAAAATTGATTCGTATGGTTTTATTTTTTGGATTTATCGTTTATTTATTTATACTTGCTGTCCTTATATTCCTTGATCCAATTTGTTTGCTTCATTTTTGTTTGTTTGAAATAAATCCTTCCGGGCATCGCCCGGGGAAACTAAATCTAGTTGTCATAACGGAAATAATGCGACAGACTCATTTGAAACATTAAACAAGTATCCACAAAGCTCCACATGTATCACATCTGAGTAGCTAACTATTTCTTTGAGGGAAAAAACTTAGGTCCAGTACTTGATGTATAGTACATCCAGTACCCAATCAAAATTTGACACATGTGTAAATTTTCCTACACCTACCACACCATATATCTCTTCCCTTCTCTCCTCTCCACTACACTTCTACACGACACACACATCTTCTTCCTTGCTCCTCTGCTCCCTCTCCTCCACCACCCCATCCTCCACAACCATGCTCCGGCCACCCCAAACAACTGCCCCTTGTGCTCGGCCTCTCAACCCCCCACCACACACAAACTCCATTGTGTTCCCCCTACCACACCACAAACTCCATCTAATCAATCTCTGTACATAATCAATCGCTTCCTTCCTTCTATGATCAGCGCCCAAAGTAGGCTGTATCAAAAAGCTAGGAAATTTGATAAGGGAATCCGGAGAAATCAAAATATCATGAAGGAAAGGGAATCTAAAGGCTTGGATTGGGGAATATTTGAGAGGTGAAAAAATTGATTTTTTTTGAAACCCTAATTATGAAATTGGAGAAATTGAGATAGGAGAGAAGGGGGAAAGTTGAAGAGAGTTAAAAAGTGTTGGTGAATTTGTGAAAGAGGTAAAGGGATCAAGTTTTACAGCATAGGGGAGGGAAGAAGGAGAAGAGATGAGATCAAATTTTGTGTGTGTATGTATGTAGAGTTTGTGCGTGAAGGAGATGGTGTGGTGGAGAGGAGAGAAGGAGGGGAGAGAGATATGGTGTAGTGGGTGTAAGAAAATTTACACATGTGTCAAATTTTAATTGGGTACTGGATGTACTATACATCAAGTACTGGACCTAAGTTTTTTCCTTCTTCGAGTCATCAATTCAACTACAAAAAAATTTGTTAAAATATAAATCCACTTAAATGTTAATGATTATTGATTAGTTTTCAAAATTAGCCTTAGTTCTTGTTGGGAAATGAAAACTTTCACCATGCCGAAACATGTAATTATCTAACAATACTTACTATGTAACAAGTTAGTCAAAATTGACTTAAAATAAGAAATATAATGTTCTAGCCAAAAAAAAGGAACATATTAATATGTTAAGATTAAGTGGTCTATTTGGTTTCCTTTATCTCTACAAAATTATCACAGTAAGTACTTCAAATGATCGTAGCTCAGAAATGCATTGTCAAAATGAATACTAAATTCGACCACACTAATACATTTCTTATATTATACATAATCGGCATGCAAATAATGTGTAAAATGGGCCCCATCACATAACCTTATTGAATTGAATTAATTTATGGGCCGAGGCAACTACAGTTTAATCCAAACAGAGAACAGCCATCTCTACATATCAACTTGGTCAAAATCTATTGACGTGTCTTCAAAATTGAAGTCAGATTGATGCAACCTGTTTCGAGCCAATCTGCTCAACATAGCAAGACCTGAGATTCAGATAGGAACCCAAGTTAGAGCAGTTGCATGAGCATATAATATCCTCCAATATGAAATCAATCCTCAAACTGGCAACCTTCCTCATCTTAGAAAATTATAACTAAATCAAGTCAACGCCATTTAAAACAAGAAAGAATCGTCAATATTTTTTTTGAAAACTATATTGCATAAAAATATAATTGATTACATAATAAATTTTCATCCTGCACGGTATAAGTTCCTGGCAAAGATAAACCATGCTATAATATACTCCTTCCGGTCCTAAATATAAGACCTAATTGACTTTTTTGAAAAATCCTAAAAAAAAGCAAAATAAGTAAATTATAAATTGATTTACCTAATTTTTTTCCCTTAAACTAGTTTATTTTACTTATAAACTAATGGATAATCTAAAAATATATCAAATATGTCATCATTTAATAGACTATTTTGCAACCTTAACCTCTCCAGAAAAAAGTCATCTAGGCCCTATATTTAGGACCGGAGGTAGTATTAGTTAAAGCAATGGAGAAAACTATACCCTCAATCATTTTGAAAAAGGATGGCCACCATCTGCTTGGTGATATCTGCTGTTGATCTAAGGATTCCTCAATTTCTTTGTCATGCTTTCCATCTAAAATCCCCTGCAATGTTATCACAGCATCCCTGGCTGTCTTGAGAATACTGTTATCATCTTCGATGTCCAACTGGCGAAGATCACTCTGGGAAGAGGTCATGCTGACACCCAGTGCATACTGCGCTGCAGCTGCCCAGCGAGAAGAAGCTAACCATCTTCGCTGCCCATCGAGATGTTTCCCCTCTTGCACTGGCTTGTTTCCACCATCCCCATTGAGCACTAAGCTGCGTAAATATTGAGCGTTTGCAGCTCCAGTACTTTGCACCATCTTCGAGAAAGCACTACTGTCATTTGAGAGTAGTTCCTCAGGGGTCCCATATTCACGAACCTACAACAAAATAAATTATTGGTATCAGATCCAACATATTAGCTAAAATAGCTCTGAAAAATCATAATTAATTTACAAAACTCATATGTCATTAGACATGTAAATGGCATACCCGACCACCATCAAGCAGAAGGATCCGATCACAGTCAATAATGGTATTAAGACGATGAGCTATAATTAACATAGTACAAGATTTAAACTCTTCTCGAATTGTCTTTTGTATTAGTGCATCGGTTCTGACATCAACTGCTGCAGTTGCCTCATCAAGTACCAAAATCTTTGATCTCCGTAATAACGCACGTGCAAGACTCAACAGTTGCCTCTGTCCAACACTGAAATTTTCCCCTCCCTCAGATACCTGACAAAAAACAATATTGCAGATTAATAAAAATTTATCAACTACCACGATGAAAGTACAAGATATGCATACCTTTTACCTTACCGCATATCTACAAATACTATTAACATTAAATTTGAATGCACAATGCTATAATTTCTTAGGCAAATAAAAGCTTTCATAATACCCACAAAGTTCTACTGCAAGTTGTCAATTACAGATATCAAAAACTTACCGTAGAACGTAAGTATTTCATTCTTTAGTATTGTGGGTATTCTTATTGAAATTGGAGAACTTCAATTTTCTAAAAGTTATGTTGTTGGAAACAAAGGATGGGTAAATAGTCTGATGTTTTTCTCTGATCATTAGCTTCAATATATATATAATACAAGAGATCTCTCATTGTATTCTAACAATACTCAAATGTGATGTTGGGGACTCGACATAGGCCAAAGGACTCGTGGTTATGCCAAACTTAAATATTATGATTCTAGCTTTCTCCTTCCTACTTATATCAAAAGCTCATATTACACTCACTCTATTTTCAAGCTCTCCTTAATCACATCATCCCCTCCTAGGGGTCCGCCTAACCAACACATTTAGCACTTCAAGAAGCAGACACTAAGCCTGTATGATTATAACCTAATGAATATGTGCTAATGTTGCATGAATCTGTCAGCATTTATCAAAGGATATTGGAAGAATACAAAGTTACAAACTATAAAATGATTAATGGATTTAGTAAGACATCAACCTAAGTAAAACACAATAGGACCATAATGTAAATATGCTGAAACATAAAGAGTATCATTCAACTGTCATTATCATCAATTAAAATATTAAATGAATTATTCAAGTAGAAGTACTGATAGATGAACATAAAAAATAACTGTAGCATCTAAAAAAAACTAGAGCCATTTAGCAATTACCTCAGCTTCCAGTCCCAATGAATTCCTTCGAATCACATCCTTCAAATGTGATCTCTCTAGAGCCTCCCAAAGGTCAGCATCGTTATGCTCATTAAAAGGATCAAGATTGAATCTCACAGTTCCTGTAATTTTTATAGAGAATAATGTAACTTCTACAATTTTAGCTAAACCTTCTGTGAAAATACTCATAATGATTTAATACAGCTGTATTTTCATTTATTAGGTTTGGTTAGGCACTAATAGCATTCACTCCTCTATCTCTTAATGTGTGCGCGTTTATAGTAGATTATTGCTTCATTATTCAGCAGAGAAATGTCTTCCTCTCAAATGTCATCGTTGTATCATAGCTTCATTTCAATAAACCCTAGCTTTTCTTTTTCTAAATGACAGATATATTTATGCCGTAATCATTTCGTACTGTTCTGGCCTCCAATCACAACACATGCCCCACCATTGTGTTTAGAGGACGCCGATCAATAAAACCCAGCCGCCATCAAAGATTCTGGCCACTCTGTCACCAGAGAATTGCTTAGAATCTCCTAGCTGGCATGTGATGGTGCATCTGGAACCCTCTTTGCCGATGGTCAAGCTCATTTCGCTTGGAATCACTTCCCCTTTTGTTCTATGTCATGATTGAGGTTAAGAATTACCTCTAATACAACAATTTTCTGCGCATTTTCTTTGGAAAAAGTATTACTTCTACAGCTTCACCATATTTTGTGCATGCAAAGCATAAAATCCAAAGGGGCCGTATAGTGGAAGGGGTGAGTTTGGTTCCCATATTTACAACATGCCTTCTTGATATTGGATGAAGAAGGTTGGTTTGTTCCTTATGGTAATGAAATATGATAATTGATATCTCAAGTTAACAAGAATGCAATTGACTAGAATTACAATAAAATAATTTTTATTTGCGATTGAGTTTAGTGTCATAAGCTACCTGTGTTTGAAATGAAGTGAAAAATGTAAATACCTGAGAAGAGAACAGGTGACTGTGGGATGATTCCAAGAACTTTACGCAAATCAGTCAGTCCAAACTTAGCAATTTCACAGTCATCAATTAAGATTTTTCCTCTTTCCAACTCTACAAGTCGAAATAGACAATTAAACATGCTACTTTTTCCAGCTCCTGTCCTACCCACAATGCCAACCTTGTCACTTGGAAAAATTGTAAAAGACAACCCATGTAGGACGGGTGGAAGTTCAGGCCTATAACGAAGAACAACATCTTCAAATCTAATTGATCCAGATGATGGCCATCCAGGAGGAGGTCGGTAACTCTCAATTACAGATGGAGCCTCTGAGGGTAAATCAATATAAGTACCCACACGCTCAACTGCATTTAAACTATTCTCAGCCAGACTTGCAAGTCTCAGTACCCCGGTGAGCAAACTAGTAATATTTAAAGCATAACTAAGTAGTAGCCCCATTGTAGATGCAAATTCCTGCTGGTTGTCAGCCCTACCATTTTGCAATACAGCAAAAGATGCAGTAAACCATATCATAATGCCACCCAAAGTTTCCAGACGAATGCCAAGCCATCGGTTACCACTCATGTTCACAAGAGTGAATCGTATATTATTGTCCATGGCTTTTCCATTAATGTCAGCCATTCTATCATAAGCTTTATAAGCACGGATAGTAGATAGACCATTAAGTGCTTCTCCAAATTGAGCATATACAGGAGATCTGCTGATAGAATCTAAGCGCTTCACTTCACGGGCCATGCTCTAAAATGAAGAAAAATCGCATAAATAAATAAATGTAGATGAAATTCATCCAATGAATTATCTTCTGTTAGATACTGCTGTGCTAAATGATTTTTACATACAAATTGTAAAAAAGATATGTTGAAATGCTCATACCTGATAATATAGATAGGCTCCATAAAACAACACCAATAATGGCATTATTGCCCACAAGGACATTGTACTGACAATTCCTATCAAGACGAATGTCGAAAAAAGCTGAGAAACCTGACCCAGAAACATGTTCACATATACAGCAACACTTCGGTCTATATCACCTAGGTCCTTTGCAAACCTATTGATGATCCTCCCAAGAGGATTAGTTTGGAAAAAAGACATTGGAGCCCGTAAAATGGAACGGAGCATAGCATCATGCAATCTTTTAGCAGCATAAAGACTTGAAATGATTAGCCAGAAAGAATTTGTTAAAGTCACTAGCACCTGAAACAGAATATGTAAAATAAAATGAAAATTAATGTAACTGAGCTAAAACTCAATATTGTGTGTAGTAGATGATAGGAACAAAATTGAAAAATAAAAATAAAAGGGTGAAAAGATAATCTCATTGGAAATTAGAAGCAAAATTTTCCTCAGCTCACTGATGGCCAATTACTCAAGAACTCCAAATAAACAAAACTGATATTTTATTCCTCCATGACTAGGTTTAGAGGCTAGTGTATTTATACACAAAAATTACATTAAAATAATCATAAGATAGTCTAAATATATATACCCAAAAATTTGAATATTGAATCAACATTTCCTAAGATCATAAATAAACAACAATACTCCATTTTTATAATTAAAGATGAAAATGGAGTAAAAACGATAATATAAAGCTAAAAGTATTAACTAAAACATCCTAACATATCAGAGATATAGCCTAAATAACATAGAATACATCTAAAATATTTTAAATAATACTTACTCCTAATATTTCTCATACATCCCAAATCACCCATTATTTCAATATTCTATAAGTAGGACAGTAATGTCATCATTTTCAAAGGATCAAAAGAAGATATTAACAAGCTTATTAAGATAACACAACGACAAAAAATTAAATTGAGACAATATCTTGAATTAGGTGCACAGTTTTTATATAATGAAGATGCCAAAAAATGAAGTAGTTGGCAATGACTTGAAATCTGTGCATGCAGAATAATTACTCTTGCCAATATTAACATCACACCTGACAAAATGACAGGGCTGCATATATCAGATTGTAGAAACCAGGATTATAACCCACTGACAAACTTTGACTGGTCCAATGGCTTAACCATGTGCTACTGGAAACTCGTAGCACTTCTGTTAAGATATAGCATGTAAAGAGCACTAGCACCACCCAAAAACCTCCTAATGCATCCTTGTACCTAAAACCGCCACAAAGTAAAAAAGATGAAAGGCCACAAAAGATTTTAAAACAGGGAAATACAAGTAAAATTGATTGGCAAAACAAAACAGGAAAATCACATGAAAACTTCACTATGTCGTTTCTCTTTCTATATACTGCACCATCAAGAACAGTTAGGACACGATGCAAAGAATGAAAGATTTAACAATATGAAAATGTACCCAGAAGGGGTGTGTGGAGTTGTGTCCAGTTTACATATCCACAATCAAGAACAGTTAGAAAACCATCCGAAGTAAAGAATGAAATATTTTGCAATGTGAAGGTGTACCCAGTAGAGGTATGTGGAGTTGTCTCTAGAACTTTCAGACTGACCAGTTTATTACTACTTAGCGTGTAAATGTATTAGGCCAATCTAATCACCTATCTTACCTCTGTAGAACTTTCAGACTGACAACGCCTGTTTCTCGTTCTTCTTGCTTAATAAGAACAGATTTGACTTCTTTTGGTTTTTTTTCATTTTTTTCCACATCATTAGGTGTTCCATTGGGAAATGATTTTGAAGAAGACTTTTGATCATTATTTTCACCATCTCTGTTTTCTTCTACATACTCCTCCATTTTTCCTGCATTTTCCATGAGCTTTTGGAATAGCAGTCCATGGTTAGATAATTCTTCAAATGTTCCTTCTTCTTTTACTGTACCATCATGGACTAACATAATTCTATCAACTTCTGAAAGGAAATGAAGCTGATTTGTAACGAGAACCCGGGTTTTTCCTCTCAATTCACCTTTGATGCATTTATCAAACACCTGAAAGGATATGCAAGAAGTTACGATTGAAAATGGAAATGAAAAATTCCATATCTAATAGAAAGAGACTATAAGCTAGTGAAGCCAAAACTGATCTGAATAACTTATCTGGATAACTTAACTGTTGATATGTACAATAGGGTACAAATATACAACGGGCAATAAGTTTAACCATACATGGAGAAGCAATAAGAACAGTTTGCGGTAAGAACGCAGTCATTAAACATGACAATAACCTGTCTTGCAACATGCGCATCCAGAGCACTCAAAGGGTCATCAAATATGTACACATCTGAGTCTGAGTAAACAGCTCTAGCCATGGATACCCTCTGTTTTTGACCACCACTGATATTGACACCTCTTTCACCAATTTCAGTAAGGTCACCACCCTATTCATTGAGCCAAAACCATTGTTAACTTGTATGTCAACATAATTAGATCAAACACATAAGCTTAAGTATATATACTCACAGGAAGCAACTCTAGGTCATGCTGCAATTCACTCACATCTACTGCCTTCTCATATCTGATAGGGTCAAAGCGAGAGCCAAATAAAATGTTATCCCGCACCTGTGCACAGAAAACAAATCAGCCATATAATTCAGTTTTTGAGGGAATGGCAGAGGAACATGTCAAAAAGTATATGTTTTCTGCATATGACTGTACTTGAGCCACCAACAGAGGTTATATAGTACTAGACCGAATTTCAACATTCCTTTCCAAAAAAAGGTCATAGATTATTCCAGTATTAAACATAAAACAATGAAAACAAAAACAAAAAACATACAGTTGCGTTAAAGATCCATGAAATTTGTGGTACATAAGCAACTGTCCCTCTTATAACAACAGTTGCATCTGCAGTAGGAGGAATCTCCCCCAGCATCGCAGATATGAGTGATGTCTTTCCTTCTCCAGTACTGCCCACAATTGCAACAAGGCTACCGACAGGTACATCCAAATTGACATTAGACAATGTAGGCCTCTCAGCCTGAAGAACAGAAACTTTATCATTTCAGTTTTTAGAATCTACATCAAATTACTTGCATGAATAAAGTAAAAGAAATATTCAAGGTCATATGCCTAGGCATAGTAAATGTTGATTCTACCTATCTGCAAGATAATATATCCACAGAGGACAACACATCATATTTCAAAGGGAAAATAAGTTCTCAAGAGAAAATCCTATCAAGATAAAAAAAAGAATACAATAAACAAAGACAAGGAAAATCCACTCATGATAAACAGGAAAAATAAAATACCTGACACTTGAAATTGATTTGACGGAACAATAACACTTTCAAATGAAGACGAAAGCAAAAGGATATAGACCAAGAGGTTTGATACCGCAGGACAGAAAAGAAAGTTGCTATCAATAGTACATGGGGACAAAAGTCTTATAGCGAAGAGAAATATTGATATGTCATTCATATCCTATATTATTATACGTTAAGATTGATATTATTAAATTTAAGTTTTAAAATTTATAATAGGATTTGGGGTAGATATTTGAGGATTCAAATTCTATATAAGACATCTTCTTAGAATTAGGATTATCTGTGAGTTACAAATAAAAAAAAGTAAGAGTTCTTATTTTCTTATGTTTTGAACTCTGAAAATATAAGTTAAATTTTCATCTCCTAGTTTTTCGTTTCTATTGTCGTGGGGCTGGTTTAGCTCAACGATAAGCTCACTTGGTGTAGGGTCTGAGGTCATGAGTTCGAATTAGTCTCTCTCCATGAAGCAGGGGTAACACTGCCTAATATGTTCCCTTCCCCAGCACCCTTACCAAGTGGGGACTAGAACTTAGTTTACCCTTTTTGTTTCTCCTCTGTTTCTGTTTATTTCCTTTTGCCAACATCCCCTCTGTTTCTTTTCTTCTGCTCCATCACCCATTCTCTCTGGTTTCCTTTCTCCCATCCTCCCTTTCTGTTTCTGTACCCTTTCTACCCTTTCTCATTAATATCCCTGATACTACAAATAGTTTGAAGGTTGTAGGAGTGATTTCCATAGGACACTTCGAAATGTTATTTTGTTGTAATACTCTTCCCTAATCTATCCCAATATACGCTCCTCAAAATCAGCCCATTAATCTGTCTGATATTTCTATCTACGGAATTATGTATTCGCCACATATACCAATATTCAATGCTTTATATGTGCATAATTGTGTGCAGTTCATGAGTTTCCCAACATCCAAGCAACAAACCTTCGCATCCCATGAGAAGTTTCCATTCTTCACTGAAATGGCCGGTAATCCTGGCTCGAGAGATGGATTAGGCATAAGAATCCTTTCTTCCGCTAAGAGCAAATCTTCTAGACGCTTCAAGGATACATTTGCATTAACAACCTTTAAAAGAGAAGTAACATCAGGACTTGAAGAGAAACTCAAGAATAACAATAATGTTAGAAAAAAATCATCACATCTGTTTTGAGTTACAAGTACAGAAGCTTATGCTATCTCATCTTTGATAATTTATCAAGGAAATAAAAAAATTAAAACAGCATTGTACACTACATGACCTTCAATAAGAAAAGTAATAAGGAAAAGCTGTTTCTGTTGTTAAAAATACACCAATGGAGTACAAGGAATACAGCAAAACAAAAACCAATCTCTCCTAGAAACATATACACAATCTCACAAGAAATACAAATTAGCAAAGAGCTTAATTGAACTACTCGTGCCCAAAAGCTTTGTAGGAAACAAAAATGAGGAACAATCTTTTTGTGACCCACACTAGTATTAAGATAGAAACTTAACAAAAAGTGAAATTAAAAACAGAAAACATTACACTAATAATGGATTTAACACTTGCCAAATCCCAAGACAATGGGCAGAAGTTACAGATCACATACACAGACTCAACTCTCACAAACAAACTCATAAAGCAGGACATGAAGCTCTAAACATAGACACACATCAAGTTTGCCATTCATTAGAGAAAATTAGCGCTCTCCACCTCCTAAAAAGGGCCAAGCTGCAACTCATCACCCCAAGCCTAACTCAAACTATTCAACTATTGCAATCCTATAGCTATTCTACTCTCAGTTATTTCTTTTTTAGAGCAAGTCAAAATTCTACCCACAAAAAAATCTGCTTTCTTTAGCATGCAATTTTCTATTATTCCAGATGTGAGTTCTAACAAACCTATTCAAAATTCAGTAAGACAGTAGAAGGGTTGCTTCTAAACCCTACCCCATATATTGGTACTATTCAATTATGTAGAATTTTGCAAAGAACAGTTCCTCACTACAATCATTGGTTTAGCATCTTAAAGAAACTAATATTGGATTGAAAAAAAATTACTAAAGAAATTATATGTACAAAAAGTGCAAAACTGTGAAGTACAATACGCAAAAAAATTTGTTAACATAATTACTCTAACAAGCGATAAGGGAGAAGAAAAACCTGAGTAATAATATTAGGAAGCATGAAGAGAGGAAACCGCAACACAGCGAACAAAGAAAGAGATGTAAATGCTCTTGAAGGTGTAAGATCCCCACCAAGCAAGGTAAAAACGCCAAACGAAATGACAGTGACAAAAACTGGAATGCTGTTTAGAATAAATCCATTACACTGCAAAATAGAAACATATCAAAGTTGTAATAAAATAAAAAGAAACGCATCAAAGTCAAAATAAATCAGTATCAGAAAGAATAGCAAGTAGTTTACAAGTACTGTATTTAATTTTCATCCTCAACAATTTTGGTTTCTGAAATACCACATTAAGAACCATTCATTTAACTATCATCTCTCGAAACATTAATGGTTAATATGGATTTTGTTTGAAAGGAAAGCTTTTTCTACTTTCCAACACATTATTTATAGCAATAAGACTAGGGCATTGAAATTCTAATAGAAAAAAGAGGGTGCAAAATTCATTCATAATGTTTTTGCCATTCTTGGGGACAGTTTTACGGGTAAGCATCAAAACCCAGCTAATAAGTGAAGGATTAATTAATAGGGTTTAAGGTACAGATGCAGTTTGTAAGGAATTGAGTTTCACAAGTTGATTGTTCTCTATATGGTCTTAATGTTACAAAAACAAAGCTGATTCAATTTTGAATAAACTTCCAATTTAAATTTCTACAGATCACTTCAGATATTTTCATGAATCATTAATCATTCACCTGGGAAAAGCTAACTCCAGTCTTTTTTACAAGCTTAGCAATTTAATGTCTACTAAATAGCAAGTTTTACATGAGAAAAAAGCTCCGTATTGTTTGCACAATATAAACAACAATATTCTATGTATTTTCTTTCCTTGTCTAATTTACATTTATAATTATAAATATTGTAATTAACCAGAAACATTGGGATTCTTGACTCTGTTATCAGGTATTTACTTTTTGGCTGAGATCTTTGGGACTTAATAGCAAGACTGTTTCCCATCTTCCTCCATTTATGTATTTGATTTTTCTATGATTTGATGTACAAAAATTTCGTTTTGTTTGTTCAGGAAGAACAACCCAGGTGACTATACTGTTTTGTCTTTGAAGAATGAACCATGACATGAATTGATCCAAATTCGTTTAGAAATTATGCATGTAACATCCCCAAACAATGTCAAAATAAAAATCAAACAACAAGATAGCAATGATCTACAAAATGGAATACACATAATTTCCAAAATACATTAATATTTTAAATTTATACTGTACCGCTCCCAGTAATAATGCTTTCCGGAACCATGATAATTCATCATTTCGAACATCTTGTACTTTAGATTGGAAACTACTCTCCCACGCATAACATCTAAGCATGTGAATCACAAAATTCAATGAAACAGAACTTTCTTTCAGAATAAATAAATAACTAAATAAATGCATTCAATCTATATTTGCGGGGAAACCATACTTTACAGTATCCATAGCAGCCAAAATTTCATTCATCAGACCAATTCTTTTGTCCGTACGCTGTAGCCCTTCCTTGGACCACTTTTGCATTCTACTAATGATCAGAGTCTGCCTCCACAAAACAATTAGATTAACGTAGAATATAAATGCTGAAAGTCCAAATCCAAGGGAGCAAAAAGATATTATGCCACACAAAAATTAAAAAGGGCCACAAAAGTTTGATTAAAACACCTTTTTACATCAATGTAATTTTCATTCATTATGAGGTATATTGAAAACTTGCCAACTACATTTATTTCCTCAACTGAATAATTCATACCACATTCAAATAGAAGGTAGATGCATAAAATGATAAAAAAGGAAAAAATATGGGAAAATGAGTGAAGAATAATCCTTGACGAAATCAGTTTTGCATCCACCCTGCCCCTTAAGTGAAAGGGTCAAACCTAGTTCTAGTCTCCACTTAGTGAGGATCTTGAGGAAAGGAAATAGTAGGCAGCCTTACCCCTGCTTTATGCATAGAGGCTGATTTGAACCCATGACCTCAGACTTCACAGGAAGTGAGCTTACTGTTGAGCCAAGCTAGCCCACCTAAGTAAAACAAAAAAATGGCACAGCTACAGCATATATAAACTATAAAGCAAACAGAACCATGGAAACATAGATAATCTAACCCCACTGTATCAGCCTAAATCTAAATGCATAAGTGCAATTTAGTCCAAAAACAATTAGCAAAGACAGCAAGACCAAGAAAATTGTTCCGCCAAAAATAAAAGGAGTTAAGCTGCACAAACCCCTGTTCCCAAAAAAACCAGTAAATATTTTCTTCAAAACATGTCAAACGTATACTTAATGCAAAACCAATTGTATATCTTAAATGTTAATAACATGAGCATTTAGAGGTACAACTGGACTGACCTTTCAGGGCTGGATCAAGCAATTTGTAGTATATCTTTAAATTATTTATATCCAAATCACAATACACAGAATTGAAAAAAAAAATGTCCTCATTTTTACAAACCATGAGGCACAAAAGAGAACCCAATTAAGGAAGTAAACGAAATCAAACACTTAACCCTTCAATCAAGCAAAGTAGAATCATGAGAAAAGTAGAGATTTCCAATGACAAAGCATGCGGCATTGACCTAGAAGTTATAGAGATTTAAACTAGAATGACAATTCCAACTTCAGTCATTACATTGACAGATTATATAGTATTGATAAAAGCACCAGATAGTGGTTGGCGCATTAAGATAAGGAAATATTCATGAAAAGCATATACAAACACAGTCCACTGAAAGCACAAGTACCATCTCCAGTAAAAGGGAGTAGAGGGTAAGTAGAAAAAGGCACAAGATATTTTTATGGCCAACTTGAATCAAATATTATTTACATGAAGCAGATCAGTTTCTATACCTGTAATGGGAACAATAGAACAAGCAGTAAAGCGCCGAGAAGGGAAGCAACACCCAGTTGTTGGTATAGAAGAACCAATGCAATAACAATGCGAAATGGAGCTGACCACAAAGTATGAAGTGACTGACATATTTGCTGTTTGGGATTAGGAAAGAAAAAGAAAACGAACACAGTTATTAAGCATTAAGGCAGCCCACACAAACTTTCAGGAATAATTTAAAGAAAAGGGGACAAAGTAATGCAGAGGATTCAAGAAACGGTGGAAAGAGTATTTTGTTCTATAAATGCAAACATAAAGCAGTAGCATAAACTATCTGATATAAATTCAAGAAATAATTTGAAAAACCAAATCCAAAATTAACCACGAAATGAACCTGTGCACAAAACATACCGACTTATATCCCACCTTAAATAATTAGCTCAAACACAGAATGAATGTGAGAGAAAGACCTAATAAAGTTGAGAATTACTATGAATTAATCAACAATCTCACACTCACAATCGAGCTTGGATATAAGCTAATTCAAATATTTAATAAGAAAATAGATGATATAACATAGGGCAAGGGCCTTTTTCACCCCTAAAATAACCAACTAGGAGCATTGGTAATCCTAAACTAACAACTAGTGAGTTTTTGCCAAGGAAGTAACACATGTGGGCCAACTTGCCCCTAACTGACAGACCCACCAATGGGCGTCGTCCACGTGTCAATATTACATTCACTAGAAGGTGAAATTGGCCCACATGTCATTCTTCCAGGGTAAAAATGTACCAGTTGTTAGTTTAAGACGCCCAATGCACCTAGGTGGTTACTTATGGGGCAAAAAGGATCATTTCCCTATAACATAAATCACCAATCCATTAGAATCGTTTATCATTAATTTCTATCGATAAAAAACAAGATCAAAAATGGAGACAAAATCCTTTAAATCAAGCTCTCAACAAATAACCAAAATTTATTGTTCATTTATACACAATGTTATTTGTTTCCCACTACAGTTTCACACTTAATAGAGGCAATTGCTCTCATTCTTCTAACAATCTTAGCACTCAGACAATACAACTTCAATCAATTACTTCTGTAATATCATTCAAAAAGCATACCTGCAGTGCCTCAGCATCGGTAGTCATCAAGTTGGTTATTTTCCCAGATGCAAATTGCTTTCGGGCTTCATGCGTAAGTTTTAAAGATTTGCGAAACACAGCTGCCACCTACAATCAAAAAGTAACAGAAATAAACAAAAATGAACAGATTATGTTCTATGTGCACAAGAAGCCATCATTAAAACTGAAAATAAAGGAATAGATGGGTCTATTAATCATGAAATAGAGATTTAATAAAGAAATAAATGATAGGATATTAGGATGGTACACTAAGTCTATGAACCTCCTACTTAGATTGTGGGATGGTGACTAAGTCTGAGGCATTTTAGGTAAAGGATTAGAATAGGTTAGTTAATACTGACCGGTATTCACAAGTAATTCAGAGTTAGTGAGTGGTACAGATACCTTCATATATGAGGTCACTGGTACAAGCCTAGAGAAAAGGAAGAGATCAACAGAAAGAAAGAAAGAAAGAAACAAGATCTAAGATTATTCACACCATTCACATTATATGTGGGTATTATTTATAGATGGGGACCACATTCTTACAACAGAAAAATTTAAATGTTATAACAAATCCTTCCGCCCTTTAAACCAATACCAATACTGCCCCCATCCCCCATTAAAAAAAAAAACAAATATCCTTGTCCACAAGAATAGTAGGAAAAATAGATAAATCTAAGAGAGGAATTGAAAATTAAGGAAAATTCTGCTGAATAGATGACAAGTCCTCCCAAGTGGGATCTTCAGAACGTGAAAGTGGACAATGAACTAGAATTTGAGTGAAGTCCTTTCCTGACCAACTTGTGACCAAACACAGTTGAAAGTTCATCGACCTTTTCACCACCACAGAAGGTAAAGAAACATATGATACCGAATTATGACAAGGGAAATGTTTAAACCATGGTATGTTGAACACCAATTCAGTACAGGCCAAGAGAGAAGAGAGAAACAAAAAGAAAGAAACAAGACCTAAGCTTATCAGACCATCCGCATTACAGGTGGGTATTATCTATAGATGGGAACCCCACATTCTTACAACAGAATCAGTTAAAATGCTATAATAAATCCATCTACCCTTTATTCCATAAAAGTCACCTTATCATTTGTAGTTAGGGATTGAAACCACTACTTGCTGGCATTGGGTAGGAGCTGTCTTAATGCGACAAGGGCAACCGTTAGCAATTTCAGTAAAGCTTTAGGCCTTAGGGACCAAAGTTTGTCAATATATGAGAAAGAGTTGCTGGTCATAGTTCAAACTATCAAGCATTGGCATAATTACAAGGCAAAATTTACTATCAGAACACATTAGGAAAGTTAACATATTTACTGGATCAGAAAATGAAAAAATCTTCCAAGATGTTTTGGGTAACTAAACTCATGGGTTATGATTATGAGATTATCCACAAGGGGAGTAATACTATTGCAGCCAATGCGCTATCTAGAATGCCTAAGATGGAGCTGTTGCAAATTACACTTCCACATGCTCCAAAGACCATTTGCAGGATATTGAGGCAAGATGGAAAGGGAATGCAGAATTGAGGGTACATTTGGATAGGAGAAGGGAAAGTGAGGAATTAGAAATGAGAGGTTTTCTTGTCATTTACATGTATCTCAAGGCCCACAAGTTTTCTCTCTCCATCTCTGAGGGTGGTAACTGAAACTAAAGCAAAGTTGTGCTCCTACCAAACGAAAGAGCTCAAGCCAAGAGATGCTTAGGATTATATGGTCTCAGTCAGAAACAATGGACCGAGGATAACCGTGGAGGACATACTATCTCTTCCAAAAAACATCAGCCACCGTTAAAGATGTGCAGGGGAACCGTAAGGGAAGAAAGTGAGCATATTTCATGAACCAGTCAACCACCACCATTATTGTATCACAAAGACAAGACTTAGGTAGTCCCAAAGATAAAATCTATAGAAATATCAGTCCAATCTTTGTCCGACAGCGGTAAAGGCTATACATGTCCAACAGGACCTAGAGAAGAATGCTTCCTCCTATTGCAAATATCACATGCAGCAAGATATTGATGTACATCCCTTCTTATTCCATCCCAATGAAATAGTGAGGTGAGGAGCTTATATGATCTACGATACCCGAAATGCCCCCCAATTGGTGAGTCATGGAATTCCCTTAAGAGAATGGGAATCCTAGTAGAAGCTTTCGAGATAACCTAACTTCCCTTAAAGAATAAATGGCCACCTTTTATTGAAGGTTAGCTAAATTCCAACAACAGAGATACTATTTAGGTGGTGATTGATAGGTTGAGCAAGTATGCTCACCTTTTTCCGTATTGCAAAGCCTTTTTGAGCTTCAATGAAGCTCAGTTAAGATTATGAGTGATAAGGATCCCATCTTTGTGAGTAATTCGTGGAGAGTTTCTGAAACTCCTGCAGATTGAGCAGAATCTGCCTTCTTCCTTAATAGCTCTTTATAGTGACATGTTTCATTACATACACACACACATACATACATACATACCTACATACATACATACATGTGTGTGTGTGTAGATGAGGAGGATATCAAAGTAATAAATGAAAAAGAAAACTCCTTAATTATAATCCCTGATTTTCAGGACAATATTTTCTAACATCTATAATGAAATACTTCATCCGGTTCTAAATATAAGACCTATTTAAGAAGATGAGTTTGGTCCTAAATATAAGACCTATTACTGATTCTTACAAACTCTTCCCCAAATTATCCTTATCCATGCTCCCTAATAAAAGACAAGAGAGGGAGGGTGGGGGAAAAGTAGATAAGTAAGTTATATTAGTAATATTATGTTATTTTAACTAATTTCCTTAACCTAATCCAATTAGGTAAATAGATCTTATATTTAGGACAGGAGGGAGTAAATCATTTAGCTTCCTGAGTAGCTCGAAAAAATCCAATGGCCCTTACATTAAAGACCGGAGTGGTAGAATTTCACTTCAACTTATATAGTTAAGTAAAAAACTACATTTCTCAAAATTTAGATGCATGCAAATATTTTTTTCCAGCAGGATAATTTTTAATTTCAATCAAACTAAATGAATGGAATTACCAAAGTTGATCTCAGCCGGAACCCAACTCGCATAACATTCTGGAAATATTGAGCTTCACATAAAACTCCAAAAACCTGCCAAAAATATACTTAGAGATCACAATCAATGTCATTCAATAAACTAATAGAACCTGTAGATTAATTGGAATCTAAACGATTCAATGATGTTCACAGTTTAAACTTGTATATATAGTGCAAGAGAGGACACAATGAAGGTTTGTGATCATTGTGATTGAGAGGTTACTCCTAAGAATTCTCCTCTATCTCCTCCATAATTCTCTCCTATTATTCTCTCATATCTCTCTCTAATTAATTACACAATAACTACAGAACCATATTTTGGTAAGGGGAATCAGGGAGGAAAGTCTCTACTACATTTATGAAATCAGAATGTAACTCCATAATAAATAAAGGACGAGCGAGAATCTGAAGCTCATCTATCTGACTAATAATGCCAAAGGAGAATTTACCAAATAAGGGAAATATTTCTGGCAAATTTCATATATTCCAAATTATGCTTACGTGCATTAATACTCTATTTTTAGACAAGAATATAAAAATGACTACTCAAAATTCAGGCCCACTAACACATGAACATAACAGGATTGAACTTGGTTAATAAAGCTATTTAAAATAAATTAGTTGACTTGTATAAAAAAAAATAAATTAGTTGACTCAATAAATGATTCTAATTAACTCAACTAATCCTCTATAAGAAGACCACTTACAAATTTGTAAATATAATAATATAATCAATGTAAAATAACATAAACATATATTTAATTCTAATATTTAGCTAACTTCCCAAATCATCCATTTCCCTCAATTCTATCAAAATCACCACCTTCAATAATTGCCTTGTTCTTGTGTGGAGCCAAGGGCCATTGATTTCTAGATAGCCTCAAGGTAAAAGATAAACATTGACAAGATTAATTTAGCCTCCTAGATCTGGGTAACAATAGCTTGCCCAAATCCTTAAAGCAAGCAACCAACCATGAAGACGATGAACCATGCACTAACTCAGTTTAATTATCCTTGTTTTATTAAGAAAATAAATGGGAGAAATGCCACACTAACAAATCATGAAAGATAGAAAGAAAATCTAAATCAAGCATTTAAATGTAGGAAGAGACAAATTTAAACAAACTACCTGAAATCAAAATATGATAGCTCTATCCTAATTTAACAAATCACTCAAGGCAATCCAAGAACGATAAGAACATCATACAAAAATAACTTCAAAAATCATCATTCTTCAATGGTTTCAAGTTGAGAAAATCCTAACCAAAGCCTCCACAAATCATATTTGAAGAACTTGGTAACAAATGTAATATCATACCACTCCAACAAATATTGAGAAGGCGTACACATAGCCAATCCACGCTGGATCTCCTCTTTGCATAGACTACAATACGAAAATAATATTAACTCGTAGGACAAATCCAGTATAAAATTTTAATAGTTGATAGTTATAAGTAATGGTGAGTTTTTAAACTTTACATCCAGATCATCTGTACAGCTCAATAAGCACAAGCAATAACCATTTACTGAGATATAAAAAAATTCTGAAGAAGCCCTACACTATATTGGATAGAAAATAGCCAGAATAAGTATCAACTTCTATTCTCCATTCTAAAATAAGTCAAGGGAAGTTAAAGTAGAATACTGTTGAAGGGGATAACACTCTTTACTGTATTTTTCCATTGTTAATCTTTAGACCATTCATTTAAGAATTTGAGTTTGTATACACCAATTAATTTACAAGTTGCGGAATAGAGAATAGTTCCGATTCAATAATTGCCTCACTGTATTATCATGATTCATAATCTATTAAAAGAAAAAATGGATCAATGATCCCATTACTCATGGATCAATAAGAAAGCAACATACCTGTAGCAGTTGGTTCAATATGAGAGGCCCCATAAATTGGGAAATGTCATTGCCAATCTACAAGTTGTCAATAGTTGTACCACAAATGTCAGATGAATGTTCCCAAATAAACATTTCATATATTTTTTCTTTCCACAGTTGAAATCTAATATTACATGGAAAAGGTATCAGCACATCCAATTAAAGATCAAATGATAGTCCTATAGCATGCACACATACATGGACAAAAACATAAACATACAAATTACCTTCCAAAAGCCTCCCCACCAAAACCTAAAAAAACAAAAAAAAAAAAATAATAAAATGAGAGGGGCAAATCTCATAAACATGAGGTAAATGCATTATTGATAAATAATGACCAACTCATTTTACAGTAAAGGACAAGCACTTTAACTAGAGATTTAGAGTTCAATTTTTTTTTAACTTATTCTACTAGACGAAACTCATGTTACATTCATAGATAAGAAAAGAACGATCAGAGTTCAATAACCAATTGACCTATCCAAAGACAATAATAGTATTTACAAAAATACATAATCAAATTTAATATATAATGACATACCCTAAAAACTGTATATTTTAGTTGGAAGTTGGAACTAGAAGAAAGAGGCACTATGTAGTTCTAGACAAATATACTATACACCACGGACAAAAGGAAGGGAAGCATCCCAAAAAGATAAACAAGCTGAGATGATCATCATCTACTCCCCAGACTGAGCAAGTGTTGAAGCCTTCATTAATTAATATCTATATGGTTATATTTTATTAATTATGTATATTCTTGGATTAAAATATAGATTTAATCTTATGTTAGTATCTTATTTTTTATACTGATAATTCTTTTAGAATTTGATTCTAGCTTCTAGCTTAAATACTACTCTCACTAGTCTGTAATATAAGAGCACAACCGTCAAAATATGTTTCTTAAGAAAACATGTAAAAGTTAGTTGAGTATATGAAGTTAACTCTTTTATTCCAATATTGCTCATATTAATTATGGTATTTAAGAGAGAAATGCATAAGCATTAATAAATATGAAAAGGGTAAGGGGCAAAGTAGAAGAAACACACTAAATAAAGTGTGAATGTAAAGAAAGCTTTTATATTATGAACAAAAACCATTCAAATTTTGGGATCTTATATTATGGAAAGAAGGGAGTACTAGCTAAGATAGTCCTAGGGTTGACTTAAATCCTCAGTAGACATATTGTATACAAAGTCAAGGAATAATATTCAAAAGAGGCGCACTTCACCCCTGTTTCTACAATTCTAGTAGAGTTTTAAAAAAGATGCCTAATCTACAAACCCTTGGCATACCTTCCTCCAAGGCTACTATTTAATGGTCGTAACAGCCATGGTTTGGACTTTTGAGATTCCTCATTCCAACATCTCTGGAACCTATAAAGTTAAAAATCACAACAAATTAAAGTACATGGACAAACTGGAAATAGAAAACAATTTGAAGAAGAGCAAATACATACTTGTTGATCAAAGTCTCAGTGCGGTCCCAAGTATCTAATTTCCACACATCTTTCTCAGTAAGTGGTCTTTGATAACCCAGCGTCAGTATAGGATTCATCCAAGCGAAAGTTATTTCTGTCAAAACAAAACGATGCCTTTACAATGACTTAAAATTTCAACTTATATATATAAATGATGGATTTTTTGTATAACTTTATACTGACAATGAATGTGTATAATTTTAACATATACACTCCATAGTTCCCAAAGCATATCATTCATTAGCATATAAAAATACCCATGTGATTTTTAGAGCAAAAGTAACCATAACATTTCAAAACAAGGGCAATACTTTTCCCCTTGTTTTAAAATGTTATGGGTACTTTTGCCCCTGTTTTGAAATGTTATGGTTACTTTAGTTCCAAAAAAATCATATTGGTAATTTTGCACATTGGCCACAATTACATGGGTATTTTCGCACCATAGCCCTATGTTCTATAGTTTTTTTAATCACTACAAATTTGACCTTTGGTTAGCACATAGAAACTAATAAAGCAAATTCTTGGAAACAAGTGTGTAAAACTTCAAAAGCATTAACTTTGGAATCTAGAAGATCCACATCGGTGACTGAGTGGGACAAGTTGAGTGAAACACTTGTAGAAAGAATTTTTCTACAAGCTTGGGGCAGCACGAATCAGTTATTAAATGGTCAAACTGTGTTATCAATATGTTAGAGAATAATTAGAAAACATTTAATTTTAAATCAGATTAAAATCCCTATTAATTAGGGATATTAATTGAGGATTTTAGTTTGTAATTTGAATTTAGTTTGAGAACCCCAAGAGTTTGACTAATATAATAATACTGACAAAAGTTTAGGAGAAAATGTTTCTGATTGATTATTCTCAAGTATGGTAGCCTATTTATACATGTGGGTCATTAACTACTACTCACTTTCTACAATATTCACACTCTCTAGAACATACACTACTCACTCTCTAGACACTCTCTAGAACATACACACATACTAGAACATTCACACATCATAACATAATATTACAATCTAGAACATTCATCATTTAACAAATACTCTAGGATGAAAGGTCTGTAAACAATAGCCAATAATATACCTTTCATTCCATTCTCCTTTCTTCCTAATTCTCTACAATGATTATTAAAAGATCAAGAAATCTCTTGGGTGTGTTTGATTAATTTATGGTTAAGGGAACACAATATGCCTATATGAGGAATTGATTAAAGTTGGGCATTTATATAGTACTACTTAATATTGATTATACCACAAACTTTTCTGCATGACAGTTTTGGCCTGAGTCAAAACTTAGGTTGTGTTAACAGTCACCAAATTAGGGTATTGCCAGTAATTGTTCACAAATAGCCTAGATGAAGGAGTTAGGGTCTGTGGTTGGTGTGATTAGTTAAAGGACAACCGGACCTTCACAGAGAAGCTTATCTTGCAAGCCTATAATTCAAGTTATAACATGTTGAAGTTCAAAAACTAACTTGGTTTTGGATTTTGGATGTTGTGAAGATATAAGTTGACCACTGACCATGTTGGAGTTTGTGGGAACAAAGATTGGTAAAAAGTCTGATGTATTTCTCATATCATTAGCTTCAAATATATAATAAAAGAGATCTTAGTCTATCCTATGATTGTAGGGATTTGAGTGATACAGAAAATAAAACAAATTCTAACCTGATTCTATCAAGCATGTATTTTTCCTAATTAAATCATATAATTTCCTAATACTATAATTCACAATAATGACAGAGATATACAAATAGTCTACATAATACACAATAGGAAATATTAACAATATTTTCATAATTTGTAATAAAGTTTAATGCTATGCCTCTTGCAAGCTAGAAGTTGCACACAATTCTCTCAAAGTCGGGTACTAGTTTGTAAGATGAGATATAGCTTCAGCCTAGGTAATACTCAATAAATAAATTGTCCACTTTCGTGTTCAATACATTTACGAAATTACTTTGCCATTGTGACAATACCAATTGGTGGCTTTGTCTGTGTAAACCTTTTCTAGAACATTTTGTTGTTCATTGGTTCTGTCCAATAAAGGTTACCTTAAGTATGTTTTCTTAAGCCTTTTCCAATTTATCTGCTTGGATGGAGGGAAAAACAGGAGAGGAAAAGATGAGAGGAGAGAAAATGGAGAGGAAAGGAAGTTGTCTTATCATGAGAGGAGGAAAATGGGTAAGTGAGGTGGTGCATAATCATTGGACAATGATGGGTAACATTTCTCTCTCCTATAATCTCTCCATTTTGAGAGGAAAAACTTGAGAGGAAAATGGGGCATGTGGCTCACCCACTTTTCCTCTCTCCTTTTCTTTCCCTCCCATTTTCTCCCCGTCCAAGTAGGGGAAAATACTCACCTCACCCCATTTTCCTTTCCCATTTTCCCTCCATCCAAGCAAAATCCTCAGAGAAGGCACTAATAGCTTTTTGAAAGGGTTCAAATTCCCCTAAAGTAATAACAAATATTGTGTTTTGTTTCCAAAACTTAATATACAGATTCCCTAAATTAGTATAGCTAAGTAGGGATATCAGCTTGGAAAACTAGAATAAACTGTCCATCAATGAGTAAATAAAATTAATGACAAACTACATCAAGACATTCTCGATTCAGATAAAATAATGCTCCAATAATTGAGTAAACACTTACTTGAAAATATGTTTCCATGCCTCTCAGGACATATTTGTTCTCCACCTGGGAGCTCTTCATATGCAGTATCAGCAAACAATTCACTTTGGATGGGAGTATAACCAGGATAAGGATCCAAATCAGGTACATACACAAGCAACAGTATTCCAAACAAAGCCTGGACCAATGTGTAGCCAAATGTTAGCCGTGTCATAAATGGTGGGCCCCAAAATTATGGCCAATGGACATTAGGCCAATTTAATAGAAATTTCACAATTGTCCTATTTGAAGTAATAAGTGCTAGTTTTGCACCCTCAAATTTATAATGGTGCCAAATGCGCTTTATATATTAACATGTGTAGTTTTGCACCTTTACCCTATAATCTACGTAGAATTTGAGTAAGTAATCTGATAACTTTATTGCTACACTTCTCTGCCTTTAAATAGAGGCTCCAGTGAAATTATTAGGGTTTTAAAACCCAAGCTTATCTCAACAAAAAATGAAACAGACTAGCTGGAGCTAAGACTCCTAAAATCTAGCGCTACAAACTAGGTCTTTCTTATAAGGGCGAAGGCCCAAAAATGATACATAACTATTGGTCAAGGAACAAAAATAGTACATAACTATTCCAAGTACACAAATGACACCTAACTATTGGGCATGACCAAAAATGATTTTTTCATTATTATGACAATAAAATTAGACATGAAAGGTCCAAAATACCCTTATAAATTCTTATTCTTTTTAAATATTTTCACTAATTTATAAGGGCATTTTGGACCTTTCATGTCTAATCTTATTGTCATATTAGTGAAAATATCATTTTTGATCACATGTCCAATAGTTGGGTATCATTTGTGTACCTTGAAATAGTTATGTACTATTTTTGTTCCTTAACCAATAGTTATGTATCATTTTTGGGCATTCGCCCTTCCTATAATCATGTGCCTATCTAATACAAATTCAAACTATGCATATTTACAGAGAATAAATAATTATATGCATATTGATAATGAATAAATGAATAACTTAAAATGATTCCAACAATCTATACAAATCCTAGCAATATTAGGATAATATTTAAAAGAGCAAAGGTCCATTATAATACATAACTATTGTCTTAAGATCAACAATTGTACATAATTATTTCAAGGTTTAACAATGTTACCCAACTTTTACCATGGGATCAACAATGAGATTTTCCTTAATATGACAATAAGATTAAACCTGAAAAGTCCAAAATACCCATATAGAAGGAGGAAGAAAATATTTATAAGAAAATATTTATAAGAAAATGTTTAGTTTTATTTTATTTATAACATTTTCTTATAAATATTTTCTTCCTCCTTCTATATGGGTATTTTGGACTTTTCACGTTTAATCTTATTGTTATATTAAGGAAAATCTCATTGTTGATCTCATGTTAAAAGTTGGGTATCATTGTTAAACCTTGAAATAGTTATATACTAATGCTTATTCTAGGGCAATAGTTTCGTATCATAAGTTGACCTTCGCCATATTTAAAAATCCTATTAAAATGTATTTGAAATCCCAGCTAGTATTATCTCTTTCCAAGAAATTAAAAATATGAAACATTTTCCCCTTCCATCTCTCTCTCTCACTCGCCAAATTTCATTATACAATAGAGGCCAGCTACAGCAACATTGGCAAATAAGTAAACAAAAACTCAAAGGACTCATGAACCAAGTAAATATAAAGAAAATAAACATAGATCATAGAGCACACAACAACAAGAGCACAAGAGTACCTGTAGCGCAACCTCACTTGTGTATAAATATAACATTGATCTGCAAAGGCAAGTACAAAAAATGAAAATTTGAAAAGAAGAGTGACAATTTTCAAATAGGACTTAAACATAATAATATATTTCATAATACATTATGTGCCTATTTGGATACTCTTCAAACCCTAGGTTTGGCGCCCAGACCTAGGTTTTAAAATCAGAGCAGACAAATACCCACAGTTTTTTCAGAATAAATTTTTTCTATCGAAACCTATGTTTCAATTTTAAGTCAGACAAACAATCAACTTTTCAAAATAGTTTTCCTTCGCAGAAAAGTAGTATCATAATTAGCCAACAAGAAAAACATATAATAAGAAAAGGACAGACCTACTGTAGAATTCCTTCGCAGAAAATATAAGATTGAACATGGCAGCATCCCCCACTATAGTGTAAATCACACCAAATCTGACAAACCATCGAAATTCATAGATGTAGACTTTAGTCTCAACAAGAACTAGAACCAGCATAGAGCACCAAGCAAGAGCCTCAATGATGACTGAAACCATCTGTCAAATGATAATATTGCAGTTTCAGTGATCAAAGAATTCATTCTGCCATAATAAAATCCTGAGGAGTTGAACAACAGACATAATAAAGTAGACCATAAAAGAAACCATCTCTGTGATTACATAACAAAAACAACACAACAAAAAATGTCTTATTTTTCAAATTAAGTACCAACGAACCAAATTCTACCAGCAAACCTAAACAAAAAACGGAAAAGTAAACAACGTGTCATATCAGAATATGTGATACATTGGTTTTCTTTTATCAATAGTGTTCCATCGGATGCACGTCATTCTTTAAGATATAATCTCACATCTACTATATTGTATACTAACCAAAGAAAATGCAACAGGAGATTAAATATACAGAAAAATAGCTATGGAAGCACAAATTTTCTAATTTAAATGCTCACCTCAAATGGAGCAAGACCAGACTGCCCATCTAAATTCAGCACCGATAGTCCCATAACCAATCTGAATAACGGCTCTGCAGTGCAATATCCAGCTAACAACCCCAAAAGATAATTATACAGCTTTGACCTCAAACAATATCTCTTGACTTTGAAATTTTTGTTGATCAACCATATTCGATAGAAGCACAAGCCAAAAAGGATCACATGCGAAATGATGATCACAAGAGAATCAACAGCACAAGGAGTATAAGCACCAAAGGCATTCTTAACCACTTTTGTCCATACTCCATTTGCCACTGGCTGACAAAACCAATCCAATGGCTCAAATGCCATATTTGTCAGCAATTTGGCGGAGATAGTTAAACAAGAAACATCAACATGAGGAGCCTGGAGAAAATGGGTTAAAAAATTAGCTACTTTTGCACATTAGATCAAATGAAAGAATAAGCCAAACATGTATTCACACTTTACCATTACCTAAATTTGTCCATGAGAAAATAAAGCATTAAATTGTAATATCAGATAAACGATGCAACCATCATTCACGCATTATGCTTTATATGCATGTATTGAATGCCATAAAATGTAAACCATCTTTTCTTTTAAAATAAATCCCAGAAGAAGGGTATAGTGGAAATAATAAAGAAAAACGATGGGAAGTGGAGTTCTCATCTGCCATGTGACCAGCAGTAATTTTTCCTTTTTTTCTTTTAATAAATCCAGTTTTTACACAACTAGGTCTATAATACTACCTCCGTTCCTAAATATGACGATTTTCCCTAATTTGATTAGATTAAGAATGTTGCTTGAGTTAGTTATTATCACATGATATTACCAATTCTTCCAAACCATATATATTTACCCCAATCCTCCATCTCTTTTTTATTTATTAATGATAAGTATTATGAGGTTACTTTGGTAAAAAGTTAGGAAAAATTAGAAAGTGATCTTATATTTAGGAACAAATTGAAATACGAAAGTGATTTAACATTTAGGAACGGAGGGAGTAGTTGATAACATGATACATTTTTTTCCTATGCCAAGTCCACAATCTATACTCAGGCGCATTTTTCAGACTATTAAACAGAGCAGAATATTGAGAATAACACAACCAAATTTGAATTCCACAGAGCAGAGCAGATATAAATTTCAGTCCAAAATTAATTTCCAAGTCAAACAAGTTGCCATAAATTAGAACCTAAAACTCTCCTACAAATAAATTGCACATAAACATATGAAGACATAAATCGATAAACATAACTAAATCATATAATCATGTAGCAACAGGAAGTATCACAACCAAGTTTGAATTCCAATTCCACACAGCACAGCAGACATAAATTTCAGTATAAAATTAATTTCCAAGTCAAACAAGTTGACATGCCATAAATTGGAATCTAAAACTCTCATACAAACAAATCGCACATAAACATATGAAGCCATAAATCGATAAACATAAGTAAATCATATCACAATCATGTAGCAATAGGAAGTTGTACAAGCTTTTGAGGCTAAGCTACGATTATGAACGAAGCTCTGCCGCCGCCAGCAGCCACTGGGATAACGAAAATAATAAATATATACAATAATGAAGTTGCACAAATTGAAGCGTATGAAAAAGATTGGAAAACACGAAACAATGACAAAACGAAAAGACGATTACACGTATGTGGATGCAGAAAAGAAGAGAGAGAGAGAGAGAGAGAGAACCTGGTTTTCTTTTCTCGTGAGCTGAGAGATGAGCCACTCACAATCGCTGATGCGTCCAAAATAAATAGTGAGTCAATTTTGGAGAATATCGCTTTACGATTTACGTGCAAACAGACAACCACTAACGCCGTTAGCCTTCTGTTTCTGTCTGCGTCTTTCTTTTTCTCTGTCTGGCTGCGTCTTTCTTTCCATGCCATTTTATTTGATAGTTGGTGAAAATAATACATGATTGTTCTTAATTTAATACTCCCTCCGGTCCTAAATATAAAATCTAATTGACTCTTTTAGAAAATCCTATAAAAAAGCAAAATAAAATGATTATAAATTGATTTACCTAATTTTTCCCTTCGATTAGTTTATTTTACCTATAAACTAATGTATATGTATAATCTAAAAATATATTAAATATGTAATGATTTAATAGTCTATTTCGCAACCTTAACTTCTCCGAAAAAAGTCAATTAGATCTTATATTTAGAACTGGAGGTAGTATTAGTAAATTGGTTAAGATGGTTAAGATAGTATACATTTGATGGAGAGGTTATTTACTCGCATTTTGAAATTTAATGGGTATTTATTTGTTATTTTCACTCCGTTTATTTCGCCAACGTGTCTGCTATGCTATTTATAAAAAAAGACGCCTTATGCCATTGAATTATGTCAGGTTAAAAAGGGATGACAAGCATGCATCAAAAAGAAAGAATAAAAAAGATTAAAAAGAAGGAAGAATAAAACCGAATTTCAGAGTAGAATCTAAATGGTTTCTTTTAAAAATAGATTTGTTAGCTTTAAAAAAGGTATGGTTTCCCACCTACTACCATGATTGAATCTTTTAAGATGGATTAAGGAAAAGAAAGAGAGTGTTTATTTATGTGGTTTCATCAAAACCACGATGATTGTGAATAAAATCAATTTTAATTTTATAATTCATGTTTGATAAATTTTGTGAACCATAGGTAATACAAAACTATGAAGAAAATATTTAAAGTGTTAAATTATGATTGCTAAATATAGGAATGAACTAAAAATCAAATTCTACCCTTTTACCCTTTCTAATCTTTATTATAAGTCATGAACAAACAAATTTTTTATCACAAATATGAAAAATCAACTCCCACATTGAATGCACTTTACTCATGTCATTAACAAAGGTCAAAGTTGAAAAAAGTGAAGTTATGTCATTTCATGGCTTAATTATTGCCTATCATTTTTTTTTGATAAACTAGGAAATAAAAAACGACAATCAAAACATAAAAAAGACAATATAAAGAAAAGGACTAAGTAACTCCTGTAATGCCTAAAAGACGCTCCGCATCGTGTCTAGAAAAGATGTTGAATGATGAAGCTGCTCCTAAAGCACGTCGAGCAAAAAAATCTGCTTCCAAGTTCCCCTCACGATGCACCCACAAGAGAGAAACTTCCCATTCACGATTAAGAAGTGATCTCAGAATAAATATTGCCTCCTTGTCCTCATGAATATTGATCTCTGAAGAATTTACTAAGGATAGGACCTCAGTGGAATCACAAAATAATTTAATATCTCTAAGTCCCAAATCCCAAGCTCTGCGAAGGCCCCAGATACATCCCCATATCTCGGCATTAAGTGCTGCAGAATTATTTAATTGACAGGAAAAGGCTTCAACAATATCATTTTCTGCATTCCTAATCACCCCTCCACAACCAGTCGCATGAGACAAATTAGAGTATGCTCCATCAACAAAGATTCGATAAGAAGTATTCTCTGCATCTGAAGAGCTACCACTACTCTGCCCCCCACATATCAATCTCCCTTCTCTGCTATTAATACAAGACATGCAACGACTAATTCCCTTTATTTCTGATAAAATCTCATGCACCGGAGTAAGAGCATTCTGATGAACCAATTCGTTCCTCCTCCTCCAAATGATCCAACAAGAAATAGCAAAGATAACATTTCAATTCCCAAAACCTGTAAACCTTGAATCATTGAGATTACTCCTCAACCAGTTATCCCATTCGCTTTCCCAGAAAGAGTGATCACTATCAGTCACTCCAAGGCCCACCCAAATCTCCTTAGCCATAGGGCAATCTCTAGACATATGCAAACAAGATTCATCCAGTAGAGGGCACGACCCACATTTGCCATTAACATGGATATGTCTTCGTAATAAATTCTGGTTTGTTAAGAGTCTCTCATGCTTAAGGAGCCATAAATGGGTCTTACATCTTGAAGGGGCGCGAAGTTTCCATATCCTACTCCAGTCTTGGCTACTTGACGAAGGGCTTCCAAGAAGAAATTGATAAGCCGATTTTACTGAGAAAACTCCACTCCTCTCATGCTTCCACCTAACACAATCCTCTCCTTGCCTATTAACAACTTCCATTCCATCACTAACATCCTTCCATGTTTTTTTAATACCACTCCATACTCGTGATCCATGTTTCGTGAGGTCAATACATGGGATAAGATCATTCCCACACCTATACTTACTTCTAATAACACGAGACCATAATGCCTCTCGGTTAATAGTAAGTCCCCATCCAATCTTCATCATAAAGGCCTTATTTTGCAAATGAGATTGTCTTAGCCCCAAACCACCCTGTCTTTCGGATGGCAAACCTCATCCCAAGCGAGAAGATGAACCCGCTTCTTTTTCTGCGTAGATCCCAAAGAAAGTTTCTAGCACTTTGATCAATCATGTCACAACAACTTATAGGTAACAGAGAAGTTTGCATTACATAATTCGGGATTGCCATAGCCACAGATTTTATCAAAGTATTCCTTCCGGCCAGAGAGAGAGTTTCCTCTCCAATTAGCTAATCTCTGTTTAACCTTATCAACCACAAACTGATAGTGTTCATTTCTCACCCTTTCATGATGATGTGGAACACCGAGATATTTTCCCAAATTTGCCGCCATACTAAATCCCAAAAACTCACTTAATTGAGATTTAATATTATGATTAACATTATGGGAAAAGAAAACTCTAGATTTGCTCATACTGACCTTTTGCCCGAAAACATCACAAAAAATGCTAAGACACTCATTAATCACCTCCACCTGATCTACTCCTGTCTCCGCAAAAAGGATAAGATCATCGGCAAAGAAAAGGTGAGATAGCGGAGGGCCATTTTTCGTCAATCTAATAGGTCGCCATCTGCCTAAATCAACCTGCCGTTGAATAAGATGAGCAAGTTTTTCCACACATAAAACAAATAAGTAGGGAGAAAGAGGGTCTCCCTGGCGAATTCCTCTGGAAGGATTGAAAAAATCAGATTTACTCCCATTCCACAGCAGCTGCATAGAGGAAGAAGAAATACAAGCTTCAACTATCCTTAAAAGCCAGTCTGGTAACCTCAACTCCTGCAAGCAATCTATCACAAAAGACCATCTAAGACGATCATAGGCTTTTTCAAGATCAATCTTAATAGCCATAAATCCCTTTTTCCCCTTCATGTTGCGCATAGAATGTATAACCTCTTGAGCTATGATGATGTTGTCTGAGCTCAATCTGCCTGGAATGAAGCTACATTGGTTAGGTGAAATAATATGATCAAGTAATGGTTTTAACCGGTTAGCCACAATCTTTGTAATCGCTTTATACATAACGTTACATAAACTGATAGGCCTAAAATCTTTTATGCTCTCCGGCTGGGCAATCTTCAGAATCAGCACTAAGAAAGTTTGATTAATTTCCTGAACAGCCTGAGGATTCGCAAATAAATGCTGAATGAAATTAGAGGACACCTGGCCCACTTTCCCCCATTGGGATTGAAAGAAGAGTGCATTCAAACCGTCTGGTCCTGGAGCTTTTAAAGCCCCCATACTCATAAAAGCTTGGTCGATCTCCTCTTGCTTAATGTTATTATTCAAGCCTAAAAGCTGGTCAGAAGATAAGGTAGGATAAGATATATAAGTATGGATAGAATTATAATCACCATTCTCCTCAGTAAAAAGATTCTTATAGAAATTAACCGCAATTGACTTAATCTCATCTTCATCATAAACCCAGTCCCCATTATCATTCTTTATTATGGCTGCTATGGATTTAGATTTACGTCGTGCACTCGCTCGCCTATGAAAGTAGCGGGTATTGTTGTCCCCCAATGTGAACCACTCGCATCGAGCTTTCTGAGCCCATAATATATCTTCGTGAAGAATAATTTCTTCCAACTCCTTCCAAAGCTCCTTCTGCAACAATAACAACTCAGAAGAAAGAGGATAAAATTGGGAGGATTTACTAATACCTTCCAATCTTTTAAGAATTCTCCCTTTCCTTCTTCCTAAGTGCCCATATACCTCTACTCTCCAAATTTTGACTTTCTCAGTAAAGCAGTGAAGGTTATCAAACCAACTAGAAGCATTAGACCACACATCATCCATGAATTGATTAAAATTTTTATGCAAAATCAACGATGCCACAAACTTGAATGGCATTTCTTGTCTAGGTCTTTCAACAGGAAAATCAGAACACAACAATAAAGGATTATGATCAGATTTGAGATTAGAGAGAACCTTAGTCACTGCATTCGGAAACTTATCCAAGAAGTCATTATTTATCAACACCCGGTCTAGCTTGCTTTCACAACCTTCCCTTCTCCATGTAAAAAACGATCCTGCCGTATGAAGATGTGAGAGGCCTGAATCCTCATACCATGCACAGAAATCATTATCCACTGACGAAGATTGTCTAACTCTCGATCGGCGTTCATTCTCAAATAGGATGCTGTTAAAATCCCCACCTATGCACCACGGACCCACCACAAAACTTTTTATTTCTTCTAATTTCCTCCATAAAGCACGCCTTTTCAAGTAATTGGGGCTCGCATAAACACCAGTCACAAAAATGGAGGAATCATTAGATGAAACCTGAATGTGGATGCATTGGTCACAAGCTTCCACCACTGTAGCAGACCATTCAGAATCATCCCATAAAGCTCAAATACCTCCACTGAAGCCCACTGAGTCCACAATAAAATTATTTTGAAAGCCCAACTTTGTAGCAATTTTCTTTGCTTTTACACCACTCGAACGTGTTTCAAAAAGAAACAAAATATCAAATATATATTTAAATTTTAATTCCCTAATGAGACCAGGGAAAGAGCGCCCTCCAACTCCCCTGCAATTCCAGAAGAGACAAATCATTGAGATAGCATAGAGTCATTTTGGCCTTGAGGGTCATCCATAACTTCATCCATTGAATCCACATGCTGACTTGTACACAACACTTCCTCATCAACCTTCAAACCTTCTCCGTTACCCTTGTTGATGGGCTCAATATTTTCTTTATGGATGTCTTCTTCATGAGTGGCTAGTACACCAAAAGGGTTGTTGGACCATTGAAATGGGCTTCCTTCTTTATTCTCATTTATTGGGCCTTTACTCCCCCTTTTGCTAGTCCGTAAGGTTCGTGGCTGCCTCATGCTCTTTGAATTATTTGTCAACTCATTATGAGTTTTAGAAACTGGGACCCACCTTTTAATGTTAATTACATCAGCTCCAAAATTTCTGGACTCATCATTATTACATTGCGAGAGATCTGCTCTTCTCTTCTCAGAAATATTTGCTTCCTTAAAACTTGCTTGATTCTCCTTTCTCAAATTGGAATGAATCTAAATGGTTTCTTTTAAAAATAGATTTGTTAGCTTTAAAAAAGGTATGGTTTCCCACCTACTACCATGACTGAATCTTTTAAGATGGATTAAGGAAAAGAAAGAGAGTGTTTATTTATGTGGTTTCATCAAAACCACGATGATTGTGAATAAAATCAATTTTAATTTTATAATTCATGTTTGATAAATTTTGTGAACCATAGGTAATACAAAACTATGAAGAAAATATTTAAAGTGTTAAATTATGATTGCTAAATATAGGAATGAACTAAAAATCAAATTCTACCCTTTTACCCTTTCTAGTCTTTATTATAAGTCATGAACAAACAAATTTTTTATCACAAATATGAAAAATCAACTCCCACATTGAATGCACTTTACTCATGTCATTAACAAAGGTCAAAGTTGAAAAAAGTGAAGTTATGTCATTTCATGGCTCAATTATTGCCTATCATTTCTTGTTTGTGAGAAACTGAGAATCCATTGTTGGAAGTTGGAACCTTATAATAAGAACTAATTAAAATGTGATAATCTTATTGTTAAATGATATACAATTGTTGTAGTTTCTAGAATATACTATGATGTACTAGAGAGATTCTAGAGAGTGTAAGAGTGAGAATGTTCTAGAGTATTAGAGAGTTATTCATGTCTAGGAATCCACTTGTATAAATAGCCCTTAGCACTTGTGAATAAATCAATCAGAAACATTTTCCCTTAAACATTTTGTCATGGTATCAGAGCAAGGTTGCTCTATACTTAGCTTCACTCGTTTCTAATCACTTATAGAGAGAGAAACAGAGGTCTAGAGAGAGAAAACATCTCTGCCCTAACTTGTTCACTGCTTTCCGAATCTCCGTTCAAGACACGCGCCGCACCACCGTGTTCAGTGGCCTCAGATCGGCCAGAACCTCCAACCGCGAAGGAAGTCGGAGCTCCACACGCCCACACGCGCCGCCTGCCGGATTTCACTCGCCGCCTGCCGGAAAACCGCTTTTCACCGCAGTTTCTTCTCCTCTTGCTCAGAATCACCTCTTCTTCCCTTTAAACCATGTCTGAGGTGAAAAATGGTGTTGGATCTTCCTCAACCGTTGGTGCCATTACCCATAGAGACTTGCCAAATGTTCCTACAGCTTATAGACTGAATGGAACTAATTTCTTAAGCTGGTCTCAATTTGTTCGCACTTTTTTAAGGGTCGAGGGAAGCTTAGTCACCTACTTGGAACAGGTCCTAAGCCTGGAGATCCAACCTTTGATGCTTGGGATGAAGAAGATTCTCTGGTGATGTCTTGGTTATGGAATTCTATGGAGTCTGAGATCAGTCAAACATGCTTATTCTTATCCACAGCTAAGGAGGTTTGGGATGCTGTTCATCAAACTTACTCAAGAGAAAGAGATGCAGCTCAAATTTATGAGATAAAAACCAGAATCTCCGGCTTTAAACAAGGGAGTAAGTCTGTTACTGAATATTCTACAGCTATGAAAAGTTTATGGCTGGAGCTGGATCATTACAGATCAATAAAAATGAAGTGCAGTGAAGATGTTGCTATTCTAAAACGCTTTATGGAGCAAGAGTGTGTTTATGAGTATCTTGCAGGTTTAGATCCAAAATTTGACCAAGTGAGGTCACAAATTCTTGGAAAAGATGACCTGCCATCTCTTAATGAGACTATTGCTATTATCTTAGCAGAAGAAGGACGGAGGAGTGTTATGATGGAACCACCACAAGCTGAGAGTTCTGCACTTATATCAAAGCCTGTTACTAACCGTGCTGTTGACAAACAAGGTGATTCACAGGGCTCGAGCAAGGAATTATGGTGTACCTATTGTAACAAGCCACATCATACCAAAGAGAGGTGTTGGAAGCTGCATGGAAAGCCTTCTAGAAAGAAGCCTCAAGCTAATATTGCTTCAGGAAGTGAAGAGAAGCTTAGTCAGAATGATCTTAAGGGGGAGTTAGAGAGGCAAAAATCCTTGATAGCAACACTTGAGAAGGATTCTCCTTCTACCACAGGTACCTGTGCTTTGGGGTTCTCAGGTATTTCATTTCAAACTTCATCTGTCCTATTTTCATCTGCTCTTAATGCCTCAAATAAGGATTTCCTCCACTCTTGGATCATTGATTCAGGAGCCACTGATCACATGACTAATTCTTTTAAACACTTTGTCTCTTAGAGTCCATGTCCTAGTAATAGGAAAATAATTGTAGTCGATGGATCAATAATGACCGTTGCAGGTCAAGGAGATGTTTCTATTAACTCTACCCTTGTTTTGAGAAATGTCCTCCATGTTCCTAAACTTTGCACTAGTCTCATCTCTGTTCAAAAACTTGCTACTGACTCTAATGTCTTTGTAATTTTCTCTTCAAACTCTTGTATTCTTCAGGAGCAAGAAACGAAGCAGATGATTGGACTTGCTAAGGAAAAGGATGGACTTTACTTCTTTGAAGAGCATGGTGAATGTGGTAGAGTTAAGAGTCTATCATCTTCCTCTTTTCAAACTAAAAGTGTCTTGGCAAATAAAGAAGAAATTTGGCTTCAACATCGTCGTCTTGGACATCCTTCTTTTAATGTTTTGAAAGTTGTTTTTCCTTCTTTATTTAAGAATGTGTCCATCGAGTCTTTACATTGTGACATCTGTGAATTTGCAAAACATAAATGTTCCTCATATCCTATAAGTAATACAAGAACTTTTATTCCTTTTGAACTAATTCACAGTGACATTTGGGGTCCATCTAACATTTCTAACATCTCTGGATTTCGATGGTTTGTGTCATTTATCGATGATTGCACTCGTGTCACTTGGATTTATTTGTTGAAACAAAAATCTGATGTGAGCTCTGTTTTCCCGCATTTTCACAATATGATTCAAACACAATTTGGAGTAAAAAGATTTTGTTCTGATAATGCTAAAGATTTTTTCAACCAATCTTTATCCACATTTTTTGAAAAACAAGGGATTTTACATGAGTCATCATGTTTCAATACTCCTCAACAAAATGGAGTAGCTGAAAGGAAAAATAGTCACCTTCTTGCTGTCACAAGAGCATTATTGTTTCAAACAAATGTGCCTAAACATTTTTGGGGTGAAGTTGTTCTAGCAGCTACACATCTCATTAATCGACTCCCAACTCAAGTTCTTGGTTCAAAGAGTCCTATAGAGGTTCTCACTCATTTTTATCCTAATTTTAATGCATCAAATGGTCTTATTCCTAGGATTTTTGGGTGTGTTGCTTTTGTGCATGTGCATTCTCATCAAAGGACCAAACTTGACCCTAGAGCTATCAAGGGTGTGTTTGTAGGATATTCCTCTACTCAAAAAGGATACAAATGTTATCATCCTCTTTCAAAGAAGTTCTTTGTGTCAGCAGATGTGACATTTTCTGAGTCTGAGTCCTACTTTGGTAGTTCTGTTAATAATGATCAAGAAAATGAACATTTTTCTAATGATCTTTTAGATACTAAATTTTAAGAGGATTCAAGACTACAATCTCATTCTAATTCATCTGTAGAGGTTTCACAAGAATCTCATTCTATCCCATCTGTAGAGGTTCCACAAGCACTTGACTCTACTCATTCACGCTGCGTTACAGTAGAAGGAAAAAGAAGTCCCAATGGGAGCAAGTTCAGTCATCTGAACCAGTTATTAGTGAAGAACTTGAAATTGCTCCTGAAAGTACAGAGGTACCTTCATCTCCTTCTAATATACATGAGGACTCTCTTGTTTCTACTGATAATTCTGATTTACCTATTACCTATTGCCTTAAGAAAGGGAGTTCAAAGTTGTAGTAAGCGTCCTTTATATCCTCTATCTTCATTTCTTTCATATGACAAGTTGTCTTCCAAATACAAAGCTTTTCTCACTAATCTCCAGTCCATTCCAATACCAAAAAACCTTAAATGAGGCATTGACAGATGATAATCGGGTCAAAGCAATGAAAGTTGAAATGGAAGCTTTGGAGAACAACAAAACATGGGATCTTGTTCAATTACCCAAAGGAAAGAAGCTTGTTGGATGTAAATGGGCCTTCACACCCAAATACAATTCCGATGGCAGCTTAGAACGTTATAAAGCAAGATTAGTTGCTAAAGGATATACTCAAACTTATGAAGTTGATTATGATGAGACATTTGCTCCTGTTGCAAAAATGAATACCTTTCGAATTTTATTGGCCTTGGCTGCCAATCAAGGTTGGGATATGTTGCAGTTTGATGTGAAAAATGCATTCCTGCATGGAGACTTGAAGGAAGAAATCTATATGGAAGTCCCACCTGGCTTTTATTCTCAGGTTGCTCCTGGTATAGTGTGCAGACTCAAGAAAGCTCTTTATGGCTTAAAGCAATCACCAAGGGCTTGGTTTGGGAGGTTTACGATATCTATGGTTTGCATGGGATATAGACAAAGCCAAGGTGATCATACTTTGTTTATTAAACATTCATCTTCAGGGGGAGTAACAATTTTACTTGTTTATGTTGATGATATTATCGTCACAGGAAATGACATTGAGGGAATCAATTTTCTTCGAACACAGTTGATGAAAGAATTTTCCATTAAGGACTTAGGCAAACTCAAATACTTTTTGGGTATTGAAGTTGCTCATTCCAAACAGGGCATCTTCATATCTCAACAGAAGTACGTTCTTGACCTCTTGGCTGAAACAGGAAAACTGGGATGCAAACCTGTGGATACCCCTATAGAACAAAATCACAGACTATGTGAAGCAGGTAGAAGGTCTCCAAAGTGGAGAAAGAAGAAGAAGTCTTGTACACCACCTAAAGATCCTCCAGTTGACAAAGGATCCTATCAAAGACTTATTGGAAAGTTGATTTATTTGGCTCACACAAGACCTGATATTGCATATGCAGTGAGTGTGGTGAGCTAGTTTATGCATTGTCCTAATACTTCACACCTACAAGCTGCTCATCGAATACTTCACTACTTGAAGGGTACCCCAGGGAAAGGGATTTTATTCAGAAGAGGGAGAAAACTAACAGTTGAAGCATACACAGACGCTGGCCTTGGAGGTGATCTTGATAACAGAAGATCCACGACAGGATATTGCACTTTTCTTGGTTCAAATCTTATCACATGGAGGAGTAAGAAGCAAACTGTGGTCTCAAGATCTAGTGCTGAAGCTGAGTTTAGAGCAATGGCTCTCGGGATTTGCGAATTGTTGTTGATAAAGATCATTCTATCAGATCTAAAAATTCAATGGGAAGGTCCAATGAAACTCTACTGCGATAATAAGTCGGCTATTAATATTGCCCATAATTCAGTTCATCATGATCGAACAAAGCATGTTGAGATTGATAGACACTTTATCAAGGAAAAGTTGGGAAGTGGTCTGATTTGCACTCCGTTTGTACCATCAGAAGATCAATTGGCAGATGTTCTCACGAAAGGCTTGCCTAGTGGGCAGTTTCAGAATATAGTGTCCAAGCTGGGAATGGATGATATCCACTCTCCTGATAAACGTGGCTGTCACCCAAGAGGGGGGGGTGAATTGGGTGAGGGAATAAATTAAATCTTTTGAATCTTGTTTTCGAAAGACTGCTTGTGCTTGGTGATAATATTTACGAAGTAGTGATATGCACAAGTCAGTAAGTTATGTGATGCAAAATAGAATGTTTGAATGTAAATTTATGCACACATAAATTTATCCTGGTTCGGTCACCCAGACCTACATCCAGTCCCCAGGCTCCACCTGAGATTTTCAATCCACTATTCTTGTTTAAACCGGGCACAAGAGAAGCCTTTACACTTTAGGTTTTACGAGCACGGGTTCACCTAACAACCCACAGGTTTTACACCGGGTTCACCTGCAAACCTTACAAATGCAAGTTTTACGGGCTAACTTGCAACCTATGGAGATTTAGACAACCTCTAAATGCTCCCCCTTACAAATTGTAAGTTTACACTATGTTCACTCTATGAACTGATTGTGCTAAACACTTAAGCTCAAAACTAACTCTCTCTAAGAGTGGATGATGTTACTCACTTAAGTACAATAAAGTTACTCTCTGAAAAATATCACAAATCTAGATCTGAGAGTAGTAGAAGATGTGTAGAATGAAGAGTATGATATATCAGATACTTTGTTCTGTTCTCTCTTTTTCTTCCATATCTTCTCTTCTGAATGAATGTCTCTTTTATACTCGGCTTCATAGGCCTCTGTGCCAGGTTGAATATGAACGTTTGAATAAAGCCGTTAATCCTATGTTACCATTGAGAAGTGCATCTTCATTAATGTTTAGCAGGGTTGACTTGCTTTATCTCTGAAAAGTAGTCCTGACACCTCTGCTCTGACAAAAGCATTCTGACACTGCATCTCTTTGAACGTTCAGACATTCTGATTGCTTGCGGAAGCAACTTCTCATCCGGAAGCAACCTTTCTGAGTGTGCTGCACTTGAACGTTAGTTTAGCAATATAATCATATAGTCTCATGCAGTGGGTGATCCCTAAATCTAAGAAGTATCCGGAAGCACTTCTACATCCGGAACTAAATTCACTTGATGAGGGATTTAGTTCACCATGACTTGCTCTCGCTTAGTCTATTTCATTCCACCACTCAGCGCTAGTCACTGAGCTATCGGAAGCACTTTTACTTGACGTGGTGAATTTACTGACGCTTAGGGTGAAATCTATTCTATCAGTCTGCGCCAGTCAAGATCTAACAGGAAGCAACTTCACTTGATGTTGCATTTCCGCTGACGCTCGGGGTTATATCTAGTCTATCAACCTGCGCCAGTCTAAATCTAATAGGAAGTGCTTTCACTTGGCGAAGTAGACTTACTGACGCTTGGGGTAATAACTATTCTATTGCTCTGCGCCAGTCTAAGTCTAACAGGAAGCGCTTTCACTTGGGGAAGTAGACTCACTGACGCTTGGGGTAATATCTATTCTGTCGCTCTGCGCCAGTCTAATTCTAACAGGAAGCGCTTTCACTTGGGGAAGTAGACTCACAGTCGCTTGGAGTAATATCTATTCTATTGCTCTGCGCCAGTCTAAGTCTAACAGGAAGCAAACTCACTTCCGATTGAAACATAGCTTAGTCTTAAGGTTTTGTGTACCTAATTCTCATGGACTAAGTTATTTCCCAGTGATTTACTTGCTGATGCTGGGGGATGAAAACATTCATCCGCATGCGCAAGTCCTAATCTATCCGGAAGTAGATCTTCACCCGGAAGCACTCTTACTTGGGATCCTATGTTATCCTATTGCTTCCTAGGCACTTGGTTTAATCCTCTATATTTTAGTCTTCATCAAAACTTAAGATTCTAACATTCTCCCCCTTTTTGATGATGACAAACCTAGTTTTATCGATTAAGTTCCTAAGGAAGGATTATCAAGAGAATAAAAGCAATGGATAACAACAAGTAACTCAGACAAATATTATTGACAGGCAGAGGTTACAAGTCAGAGTTATGTAATCAAATAACATATACAAGTAAAGAATGTATACAAATAAATTTCACTAAGTATGAATGAAAATATGCATGAAAACAAAATCAACAAAAATATTTGGATTGGGGGTTAGAGTTTGTGTCTCTTTTTCTTTTCCCTCTCTTTCTGCCTCTCTTCATTTTCCTCACGCTCACTCTGGTTTATCTGGGCAATGATCTCTTGAAGCTCTTTTTCCTCTTTTTCCCTCCTGAGCCTTTCTGATTCAATGGACTCCTCGTATGCCCTTTTCATGTTCTCCACTTCTTCATACCCAGGGAAACCTGTAGCATCATCGAAGTAGGAGATCTCTCCATTGGGATAGTGGACAGCCCGGATTCTCACATTCCATACAGGGAAGTTGGGGTCTTCCTCAACTTCCTGGACTTTCCGTTTCCCTTTCCCTTTGCTCTTCCTTTTGCTTTTGCTAATTGGAGGAGTGGGCATGGCACTTGCTCTTTCAGCATCGAGGCAAGCCATCTGACCAAAGGATAGCTTGTCAGTGAATCCATACTTCTCAAATTCTTCAGGAGTCATGTCTTCAATTTCCAATTTGACTTCCTTCAGAATTGGAACCGCTTGGACCACTGGATTTTCTTGCACAACCTGAGCAGATGAAGTTCCTTGCTCAGGTAGGTCAGATGGAGTCTCTTCCTCAGACTCATCAGATTCAGTGGTGGCAATTAACTTCCTGGCACGTTTCCTAGCAACGGCCTTCTTTCTAGGTACACTGAATCTGGCTGCTGGCTCAGACGAGGGAGGAGGATCAGAAGATTGCTCAGATGAAGGGACCTCAGACTCTTGCCCAGAGGATGCAGGAACAGGCTTGGCTATCACAATGGGAGAATGGTTGGGTCTCTTCAGTCCCCACTTCATTATGATCTCCTCAACCATCTCTCTACTTGTTTTATTTGGAGGAGGCTCCGATGATGACTCAGATTGTGAGGATTGTTCATTCTGCCCATACACAACCATATCCCATTGTGGTCCTTGCGTAGCCGCTCTCTTCTGCTCCATGAAACGGAGGGCCTCTCCTCTTATAAGGCTCTCTGCACCACTCAGTCTCTGAGACTCATATGCACGACGCAGGGCGGCCGTGACATCTTCATCAATCCAGAGTGATGGCTGGCTGAGGACATCCCTTGTGGCCATACTTAGGCGAAGAGTAGACATAACATTTCTCCCCCTTTTGTCATCATCAACAGGGGTGAGTGCCAGGGATGGAGTGGATGTGGAGGAGGATGGAGGTGGTTCAGGGCCAAATTTCTTGGGAGGGGAGGGTGATAGGGTAGAGGTAGAGGATGTGGGAGAGGATAGGTGTTCAGGAGTTTGAGGAGAGTCGGGGAAGCAACTGGAGGTGACAAAGAGATCCGTATAGGGATAAGTGGAGGAGTATGCTTTGTAATTGGCGGAGTTAGGGGTAAAGGGTAAATGGTCATCGGAGAGTGGTTGAAGGCGGGGATACTCGCCGTATGGTTGGCTGAGGGGGTGAATGGCTGTTTCAGATCCTATGGGTCTAGGGCTTTGATGGGTTGGGTTGGAGAAGCGGAGTGGAGAGCGTGTAGGGGCACCTGGTCGTGTGGGAATGGGCGAGGATGAGGTCTAATTTTGCATCCACCCTGGTAAGGTGATTCTCAAGTTGTCCTATTCTGTCCTCGAGCCGCTGGATCCGCTCCCCTTGGTGCTGGAAACCAGCTTCACATTCAGCACGGAGAGGACCCACCAAGGAATCAGTCAGTCTCAACAGAAGCTCTTCCTTTATGTCCTCGGCAAAGTCCCTAACAGAAGCTGGAACCCTTGCACTACGGCTTGGCCCAGCATGTGAGTCAACTTCCTGATCTCCTGCTCCAGATGCAGAGGGAGCTGAAGTACCAGAAGCACTACTGGCTTGTGAGCGTGAGCGAGTGGGCTTAGGAGGCTTGAAATACTTGATCCCCATCCTTGCCACATTGGTTGCTCCCACAGGCCTACACTGGACATTCTCTTCTTCCACAGCAGATGTAGCTTTGATCAGATGCTTCTCAAGAAGGAAGGCAATGATGGTGGGATAGGGAAGATAACCTGACTTGTCATTGCTTAACCAGCGCTGAAGCTCTAGGCATATCAACTGCCCAGGGTTGAAAGGCTTGAGCGAGAGGAGTCTAGGGAACCAAGGGTTGTCCAGCAGTGTGAACTCGTTGAAGTTGCCTCCCTTATGAGTCATTATCCGGGAGTAGATGTAGTACAAGAGCCTGTTAGAATCAGACATCTTGGACACCTTCTTGCTGTTGGTGCCATACAACTCCTCGAGTTCCTCCTTGCTGTACTTGTGAGACTCAGGGTAGATCCATTCATTCATATCCTCTTCTGTGATTCCCATCATCTCATTCAAGGTTCTCCAAGTGAACCTGAAGGTTCTTCCTCTTACAGTGGCAGTGAAGGAGAGTTTGTGGACTTGCTCTTTCCCATCCACCTTCCTGTACTTAGCTCTGCCTGAGAGGGATTGGCAAAAGACTCGCAGGACGTTGACGTTGTAGTCCTGGTTGATGCCCAGCCAAGGCATATACTTTTCCAAGTAAGGGCGCAGATGAGCAAACCCTAGTTCATCCAACTTGTCCAGATTGATGAACAGGCCATGATTGAAGATGGGAATGGATGTCTCAAATTTGGCGGATACACCCTCCAATGCCCCATCTCTATAGACTGTGGGATCATCTTCTTCCTCAACCCTCTGCCTCTTGGAGGAAGGCTCCTCAGAAAATTGAACCTTCTTTTTCTTTCCCTTTCTCTGAGCATCCCTCTCTTGTTCAGAACCCACTGCCTGTTCCACTCTACCAGAGGTTCCAGGCTGACCCTGAACGTTTTCATCCTGTCCCTGTGATTGCCTAGAACCTTTATGGCGTTCATGATGTTCTTCATGATGTTCTTCATGGTGCCCAGATTTACCAGAATGCTTGTGAGTGGATTTCCCAGATTTCGACTTGTGTTTCTTGGAAGAAGAGGTTTTCTGGATGACTGGGTTGAATGCCATTTTTATATGAATGTTGTAGTAATAAAAAGGATGAAATGCGAGAAATGTGTAAAGGAGAAATGAAGAACACAATGGAGAAGATGAAAAGACTTTTTAGAGAAAACGATGCGAGTGAAAAAGATGTAGTAAAAAGTGAAAATGGAAAATGACTTCTATTTATAGGTGAAACTTCTTGAGGATAGAATGGGCATAGTCTTTCAAATTTTCACACATTGGGTAATCGTAAGTTTTTACGTTGGAACGACACACCTGATGACACGTGTTGCTTCAGAGAAGGCACAGCGTTTCATAGAGGAAGTTGAAACGTTTTCTGAAGTGATGTGTCCCTTGATCTGACACTGGCGCTCTTGATCATATTGAATTATCATCCAGCGCTAGCAAAAGAGTATTCGGAAGTGATTTTGCTTCCGGTTGGACAGACGCTCCTGGTTGCCTTGAGTAGTCATTCAGCGTCAGCACGAGAGCATCCGGAAGTAGTTTTGCTTCCGATGGTACTTACTTAAGATTTAACTTTGAGTGACTCGTTGATGTTCTCTCTTGTGCATCCACAGCGATCAAGCTTTCATAACTAAAGCCATATTTGCGTCAAGTAGAGTTTGTTTGATCTTCTCAATTTCAGGAGCAGTAGCTCTCGGAGCCCAGTATGAACAACAACTCATTCTGATTTGATACATTGCTCTGATCAGGTATGATCATGAAAATTGTTGTTCCTTCGTACCTTCTTTCCTACAAAATAGCAAATGATTTCTCTTTCCCATTTTTCAGTCTCCAAACTTGGATCTGACTGGTCAGTTTGTAGGAAGTATGTGATTCTTATGCACTTAAGAATTATTCACTATGAATATAGCATTGCGAATCAACTATGACTATATGCACATGGCTTCTGATAATGATAGTCATAGATAGCATGTAGAGTATGAACATTGTGTGAAATATCTTATAAGCCATATCATGTTCATGCTTATGATGCTTAATGTAAAATCTCAATAAGTCCATCTTACATTTGCATAGGAGATTTTACTGTTGCATGCTTCAACCTTAAATAATCCCTTGCTTACCCAAGGAGATCTTTTATACTTATCCTTGGCCTGAAGCACTTTCTTAGGCGAGACAGGATTCGCAGGTTTTCTCCATGTGAGTTGAGACATCCTCTCTCTTTTGTCCTTCTCAGGATAGTTGAATGGAACTCTGTGATAGCTTATCCCTGAGACAAGGTCTTTGTTCCTTGTGGTAGCGCACTGCTTCTTATGATTGAACCAGGTAGTTGCAGTAGTGACATCACCACGAGTTCTCTTCTTTGGGACAAGAGGAACTCTTGATCTTCCCTGCACAGGTAAGGCACTAGAAGGGAGTTTTGGTACCCATTTGTACTTGGGTCCTACATAGTTAGCGCTGGACCTTACTTGTCCTTTGGGGATCCATATATATTTATTTCTCACATTTAAATTTCTCTTAAAATTGCATGTGTGAGAAATATGACCAGTTCTACCACAATAATGACAGATAATGGGATGATGTTCTGAATCAGATTTCTTATCACTATTATGGTGGTCAGTTTTCTTTTCAAAGACTCTATGTTTATTAACTTTTGAAATTTCAGGGTCTTTCGAAAAATCTTCTTTTATGAGTGGGACTTTGGACTCCTTGGTTGTAGAAGAAGGAATAAGTTCCTCAAGTTCCCTATTCCTTTTTCTTAAGCCTAGAATTTCTTTTGCAAGTTTACAGAATTCAACATGTAGCTCATTATACATATCTTGCAATTCAGAAGTTTCAAGTTTAGGTACCTCATTTTCTTCAGCTTCTGAATCTTCTAGGCGGAGATCCACTCTCTCTTTGCTGATACTAGCTTCTACTACATCACCATCCAGTAGCTCATCAACGGTGGATTCACAAGGAGCACACAGTGAGCTTTGGACAGCCTTAACATCAAGAAATTGGTTAGAAGCATACATAGTATCAAGAGTGTTCCAAATATCTATGGCCCTAGAGCAATGTTTAATTTTCTGGTAATCATTGTCAGATAAACTTTTGTGCAAAATTTGCATTGCTCTAAGGTTTAAGTAAAATAAGCTTTTGTCCTCTTCTGTCCAATTTACTTTTGGTTTGAAATCAGAGTCCTTTTCAAAAACATCCCACATTTTGAAATCAGTGGATAGTATAAAACTTTTCATCCTTCCCTTCCATAAGTAAAAATCAGCATTTTCTAACACGGGTGGGATTGTATGATCAAAACCTTCAAAACACATTTTGTAACCCAAATCAGCCTAGGTCTTTGCACTTGAGATCGTTGGATCCTTTAAACAAGTGACCTTGCTCTGATACCAAATGATAAACGTGGCTGTCACCCAAGAGGGGGGGGTGAATTGGGTGAGGGAATAAATTAAATCTTTTGAATCTTGTTTTCGAAAGACTGCTTGTGCTTGGTGATAATATTTACGAAGTAGTGATATGCACAAGTCAGTAAGTTATGTGATGCAAAATAGAATGTTTGAATGTAAATTTATGCACACATAAATTTATCCTGGTTCGGTCACCCAGACCTACATCCAGTCCCCAGGCTCCACCTGAGATTTTCAATCCACTATTCTTGTTTAAACCGGGCACAAGAGAAGCCTTTACACTTTAGGTTTTACGAGCACGGGTTCACCTAACAACCCACAGGTTTTACACCGGGTTCACCTGCAAACCTTACAAATGCAAGTTTTACGGGCTAACTTGCAACCTATGGAGATTTAGACAACCTCTAAATGCTCCCCCTTACAAATTGTAAGTTTACACTATGTTCACTCTATGAACTGATTGTGCTAAACACTTAAGCTCAAAACTAACTCTCTCTAAGAGTGGATGATGTTACTCACTTAAGTACAATAAAGTTACTCTCTGAAAAATATCACAAATCTAGATCTGAGAGTAGTAGAAGATGTGTAGAATGAAGAGTATGATATATCAGATACTTTGTTCTGTTCTCTCTTTTTCTTCCATATCTTCTCTTCTGAATGAATGTCTCTTTTATACTCGGCTTCATAGGCCTCTGTGCCAGGTTGAATATGAACGTTTGAATAAAGCCGTTAATCCTATGTTACCGTTGAGAAGTGCATCTTCATTAATGTTTAGCAGGGTTGACTTGCTTTATCTCTGAAAAGTAGTCCTGACACCTCTGCTCTGACAAAAGCATTCTGACACTGCATCTCTTTGAACGTTCAGACATTCTGATTGCTTGCGGAAGCAACTTCTCATCCGGAAGCAACCTTTCTGAGTGTGCTGCACTTGAACGTTAGTTTAGCAATATAATCATATAGTCTCATGCAGTGGGTGATCCCTAAATCTAAGAAGTATCCGGAAGCACTTCTACATCCGGAACTAAATTCACTTGATGAGGGATTTAGTTCACCATGACTTGCTCTCGCTTAGTCTATTTCATTCCACCACTCAGCGCTAGTCACTGAGCTATCGGAAGCACTTTTACTTGACGTGGTGAATTTACTGACGCTTAGGGTGAAATCTATTCTATCAGTCTGCGCCAGTCAAGATCTAACAGGAAGCAACTTCACTTGATGTTGCATTTCCGCTGACGCTCGGGGTTATATCTAGTCTATCAACCTGCGCCAGTCTAAATCTAATAGGAAGTGCTTTCACTTGGCGAAGTAGACTTACTGACGCTTGGGGTAATAACTATTCTATTGCTCTGCGCCAGTCTAAGTCTAACAGGAAGCGCTTTCACTTGGGGAAGTAGACTCACTGACGCTTGGGGTAATATCTATTCTGTCGCTCTGCGCCAGTCTAATTCTAACAGGAAGCGCTTTCACTTGGGGAAGTAGACTCACAGTCGCTTGGAGTAATATCTATTCTATCGCTCTGCGCCAGTCTAAGTCTAACAGGAAGCAAACTCACTTCCGATTGAAACATAGCTTAGTCTTAAGGTTTTGTGTACCTAATTCTCATGGACTAAGTTATTTCCCAGTGATTTACTTGCTGATGCTGGGGGATGAAAACATTCATCCGCATGCGCAAGTCCTAATCTATCCGGAAGTAGATCTTCACCCGGAAGCACTCTTACTTGGGATCCTATGTTATCCTATTGCTTCCTAGGCACTTGGTTTAATCCTCTATATTTTAGTCTTCATCAAAACTTAAGATTCTAACATCTCCAGCTTGAGGGGGAGTGTTAAATGATATACAATTGTTGTAGTTTCTAGAATATACTATGATGTACTAGAGAGATTCTAAAGAGTGTAAGAGTGAGAATGTTCTAGAGTATTAGAGAGTTATTCATGTCTAGGAATCCACTTGTATAAATAGCCCTTACCACTTGTGAATAAATCAATCAGAAACATTTTCCCTTAAACATTTTGTCACTTATAAGTACTTCCTCCACTAATTACAATATCATATTGCCTTTTTAAAGAAATAAATCACTTTACAATTGTTTTTATTTTTCTTTTTCCAATAAAACTAATTTATTTTAGTTATAAACTAACTTATAATCTAATTATATGTACCTTTTGTTGTAATTTAGTGGTTTAATTTGAATCTTTAACCTCTATATAAAAAGTCAACTTCATACTTCATCTTGTTTCTATTATTAGAAGTAGTCAACCTTGTTGCATATACCAATAAAAATATATTAGAAGCAATTATTATGGGTAAATCAAATAATTTTTTTTTATTTTTACCCTTACTCATTCAATATATGCATGTTTTCTCTCCTAATTGCATTAATTAATATACTCCCTTCGTCCCTAAATATAAGATCAATTTTACTAATTTAATTAGATTAAGGATGTTAGTTATGTTAATTATTAACACATGATATTACCAATTTATCCTAACCATAAACTTTTATCCCTACTCTACCTCTTTCACTTGTTATTATATATAAGCATTACTAGGGTTATTTTGAGGAAAAATTGAGAAAAATTAGAAAGTAATCTTATATTTAGGAACAAATTAAAATGTTAAAATGATCTTATATTTAGGAAGAAGGGAGTACTACAAATTACAATGATGTTAAAGGAAAACATACATTGTGTTTGACTTTTGCACTATGTGTTATATAATAAATAAAAAAGACTAAAGTATATTTTGGGTCTCTTATGTTTGCATCAAATTTCAATTTAATCTTTTATATTTAGAAAGTATACTTTTAGTCCTTTTTGTTAACACCGTTAATTTTATTAAATAGAAAATGTTAATTTGACCATTTTAAATGGTTAATCTAGGTTTCAATATCGAAAAAAAATGCTTAAACTAAAAATATTTTAGGGGTGAAGGTGCAAAAATGATACTAAACTTTACCCAAAATTGCATTTCTATTACTAAAGTTTTGCGAGGAGCAAAAATAATACCCAACTTGGGGTCCGGGTGCAAATATAATATTTTCACTTTAGGGAAATAAAATTTAGATATGAAAAGACTCTTATGCCCCTCATTATATAAAAATTTAATGAGGGAGGAATAGAGGCATAAGAGTCTTTTCATATATAAATTTTATTTCACTCAGGTGAAAATATTATATTTGCACCTGAACATCAAGTTGGGTAATCATTTTGCACCTCGCGAAACTTTAGTAATAGAAATGCAATTTTAGGTAAAGTTTAGTATCATTTTTGCACATTCGCCCATATTTTAGTGTAAACATTCTTATATTTTTTAAAGTTATCCTTCTTACCCCAAATTACTTATGATATAATCCTTTATATTTAAGTGAAAGTAATGATGTTAACACAAAAGGGCTAAAATTGTATTTTTCAAATATAAAAGATTTTTTTTTGGACAATAAATATAAAAGATTAAATTGAAACTGTTATGAAAAATATATAATATGGTGAATGTCCATTCAAATTCAAATTCTTCCTAGGATTCTTTCTCCTTCTAAATGCCATTAACTTTGTAACATTTGTAACCTTTGTAACCCCACAATGAATTACATGTAAGGAGTTTCTAATGCCATAAACTCCATCATAATTCTCTTTAAATTTCATGAATGACTTGAGACCTATAAATAGAGGTCATGTACTAGGCATTTGGTACTATTGAATCACAAGTGCTTCTCCTCTCATATTTTCTCTCATATCTTCTTTCTTGTTCTTGAGTTCTTTCTTCTCCATATATTTCTTATCTTCTTTATTTTATAACACGTTATCAGCACGATACTCTAACAATTTAGGTATACTTCTTTCATACTCTTATATATTATATTACTTATACACATATATATTACTTTTATATATATATATATATATATATTTATATTATGTCATTTATCTATTATTAATATATTATATATAATACCATTTATGTTTATTTATTTATTTGTTTCCTTGCATTATATATATAATATATTATATATACATATATATATAATACTATTTATTTTATTTATTTATTTGTTTCCTTGCATTATATTATATATATATATTAGTTATATCTATATTATGCCATTTATTTATTATTATAATATTATATATAATATATATATATATATATATATATATATATATATATATATATATATATATATATATATATATATAATATTGTCATTTTTTAAGGAATATTGTCATTTAATATTATGCCATTTAATATTCACATTTATTTATTGTTATTATTTTTATTTTATATTATGTTTTTTATTTTTTTTTATAATATTAATGCATACACACACGCACACATTTATCATATTAATGCATACACACACGCACACATTTATCATATTCTTACTTATAACGTTGTTATCATACTGTTTATGATTACATTTGATTAATTTATGATAATACTCATGTATATATTAATATGTTTTATAATGATTAGTTATTATGATTTTAATTAATTTATGTCATTGTTTTAGTTTATTCCATGGCAAATCTTACCAAACTCGAGTTTAGTGCTCTTGACATTACCGGGAAAAATTACCTATCATGGGTGCTGGATGCTGAAATTCACTTAAATGCCAATGGTCTTGGAAATGCCATTTTAATTGGCAAAGAAGTGAGTGACCAAGATAAGGCCAAGGCCATGATTTTCCTTCGCCACCATCTTCATGAAGGGTTGAAAGCTGAATACTTAACGGTGAAAGATCCATTAGAGTTGTGGAATAATTTGAAAGAGAGATATGAACATCAAAAAACGGTGATTTTACCAAAAGCTCGTTATGAGTGGATTCACCTTAGGCTACAAGATTTTAAGACTGTAAGTGAATATAATTTAGCAGTTTTTAAAATAAGTTCTCAATTGAAATTGTGTGGTGAAAAAATTACTGATGAGGACTTATTAGAGAAAACCTTCTCCACCTTTCATGCTTCAAATGTGCTCCTGCAGCAGCAATATCGTGAGAAAGGTTTTAAAAAATATTCAGAATTGATCTCGTGTCTTCTTGTAGCTGAACAAAATAATGAATTATTGATGAGAAATCATGAAATTCGTCCCACCGGTTCTGCTCCATTCCCTGAAGTGAATGTGAGTGTACGCAATAATAACCACGATAATGGTCGAGGCCGTGGTCGCGGACGTGGCCGTGGACGTGGCCGTGGTAGGGGACGTGGACGTGGAAATTATCGCAATCATGGTGGTGGAAATAACAATTTTAGTCCTAATGTCCACCAAAAGAAGAAAAATAATGAATGGCAGACAAAGGACAAGAATGATCCTCCAAAAGTTAATGAAAATCAATGTTTTCGTTGTGGCATGAAGGGGCATTGGTCACGTACCTGTCGTACACCAGAACATCTAGCAAAACTTTATCAAGCCTCCATGAAAAGGATTGCAAATAATGTGGAAACAAATAATGTGGAAACAAATTTGATTTTCCAAGAAGATGATGTTGAGGCACACAAAAATGACAATGTCAATGAGTTAAATTATATCAATGGTTTTGATGCCATGGCACATTTGGAGGTGGCTGACTTCTTTGAGAATCAAGATTAGACATGGTTTATTGGAAAACTAGTAATAATGTTTTAGTCATGCTTTTACTTATGTTTTATTTGATGTCATTTTCTCACTTATCATTTTCATGTAATAAAAGCAGTATTGCTTATTATGCTTATCATGTATGGAATTTGCTTTAATGAATTATTTTTCTTTTGTTTCTTTTATGAAGAATATGGATGTTTCTCATGTTTCCATTAGACACAAGGATGAAGACATATGTCTCATAGATAGTGCAACAACACACACTATTCTTAAAGATAGAAAATATTTTTCTCATATAAGAAATGGAAGAGCAAGTGTCAACACTATAGCGGGTAATACAAGAATAATTGAAGGCTCCGGAAGAGCAATTATAATATTACCCAAAGGGACAAAATTTTTCATCAATGATGCATTATATTCTCCCAAGTCTCAAAGAAATTTATTGAGTTTTAAAGATATCCGCCAAAATGGATATCACGTTGAGACTCTTAATGAGAAAAGTATTGAATATCTACATATTACAAATGTTAGAGATGGAGAGAAATGTGTCCTAGAAAAATTGCCTACATTATCTTCTGGTTTATACTATACAAGTATCAAATCAATTGAGTCAAATGCTATAGTAAGCCAGAAGCTTGCTGATAAAACGAAATTTATTGTTTGGCATGACCGGTTGGGCCATCCCGGATCAACTATGATGCGAAGAATTATTGAAAATTCACATGGGCATCCATTGAAGAATGAAAAGATTCTTCAATTTAAAGATCTTTCTTGTGCTGCTTGTTCTCAACAAGACCTTCTTTGACAAAGGTTGGAATTGAGTCCCCAAAATTTCTGGAACGTATTCAAGGGGACATATGTGGACCTATTAATCCACCATGTGGACCATTCAGATATTTTATGGTTTTAATAGATGCATCTACAAGATGGTCACATGTGTGTTTATTATCAACACGTAATTTAGCGTTTGCTAGATTACTTACTCAAATAATTCGGTTAAGAGCACAATTTCCAGATCATGCAATTAAGGCAATTCGTCTTGATAATGCTAGTGAGTTTTCATTACAAAATTTCAATGATTATTGCATGGCAACTGGAATTACAATAGAAAAATCTGTTGCTCATGTCCACACTCAAAATGGTCTTGCAGAATCATTTATTAAACGCCTCCAATTGATAGCTAGACCAATGCTTTTGAGAACAAAACTTCCCATTTCTGCTTGGGGACATGCAATATTACATGCAGCAGCAATTATACGCATCAGACCAACAAGTTATCATAAATTTTCCCCATTACAATTGGCTTTTGGTCAGGAGCCAAATATTTCTCATCTTAGAATTTTTGGATGTGCAGTATTTGTGCCAATTGCTCCACCACAAAGAACAAAAATGGGACCTCAAAGAAGGATGGGAATATATGTTGGATATGAATCTCCTTCTATAATAAAGTATTTAGAACCATCGACTGGAGATTTATTTACGGCACGTTTTGACGATTGCCACTTTGATGAATCAATTTTTCCAACATTAGGGGGAAATGAAAAACAGCTGGAAAAAGAGATCACATGGAAAACATTATCATTATCTCATTTGGATCCTCATACACAGCAATGTGAACTTGAAGTTCAGAAAATAATTCATTTGCAAAATATTGCTAATCAATTGCCAGATGCATTTACTGACCTAAAAAGAATTACCAAATCTCATATTCCAGCTGAAAATGCTCCAATTAGAATTCATGTCCCTGAAGGACCACCAAAAGTTGCAAATGAAACTAAGCCACGCCTGAAGCGTGGTAGACCAATCGGTTCAAAAGATAAAATTCCTAGAAAGAAAAAAGGAGCTCAAGATGGTCAAGTTGAGGAGGCTGATGTTCTAGGCGAAACCCAAGACATAATTAATCAAAAGACCCTAGAAGAGGTTCAGGTACCTGAAAATTATGAAGAGATCTCGATAAATTATGTCAAAACGGGAAAAATATGGAACCGAGAAAATATAGTTGTCGACAACGCATTTTCATATAATGTTGCTGTGGAGATAATTGATCAAAGTGATGATCTTGAACCTAGATCAGTTGAAGAATGTAGACAGAGAATTGATTGGCCAAAATGGAAAGATGCAATTCAAGTAGAGTTAAATTCACTCTCAAAACGAGAAGTTTTTGGACCTATCGTTCAAATACCAAAAGGTGTAAAGCCTGTTGGATATAGATGGGTTTTTGTGCGAAAACGGAATGAGAAAAATGAGGTTGTTAGATACAAAGCACGACTTGTTGCACAAGGTTTTTCCCAAAAACCTGGCATTGATTATGAAGAGACCTACTCTCCTGTGGTGGATGCAATCACTTTAAGATATCTTGTTAGTTTGGCTGCAAGCAATAAACTTGATATGCATCTAATGGATGTTGTCACAGCCTATTTATATGGCTCTTTAGACACTGAGATTTATATGAAAATCCCTGAAGGATTTAAGTTGCCAGAAGCATATAAAAATTCTCGAGATAATTATGCAATTCGCTTGCATAAATCCTTATATGGATTGAAACAATCTGGAAGAATGTGGTATAATCGTCTAAGTGAATACTTGTTGAAAGAAGGTTATAAAAATGATCCAATTTCCCCATGTGTGTTTATTAAAAGGAATGGATCAGAGTTTGTCATAATCGCTGTATATGTGGATGACTTGAATATAATTGGAACTCCTGAAGAGCTTCTCAAGGCAATTGATTGTTTGAAGAGAGAATTTGAAATGAAAGATCTTGGGAGAACAAAGTTTTGTCTTGGATTACAAATTGAGCACTTTACAAATGGAATTCTTCTTCATCAATCAACTTATATTGAGAAAATATTAAAGCGATTTTATATGGATAAAGCTCATCCATTGACAACTCCAATGGTTGTAAGATCACTTAATACTGAAAAAGATCCCTTTCGTCCTAAAGGGGAAAAAGAAAAACTTCTAGGTCCAGAAGTACCATATCTTAGTGCTATTGGTGCACTGATGTATCTTGCAAACTCAACACGTCCTGATATTGCCTTTGCTGTAAATTTATTGGCAAGATTTAGTTCCTGTCCTACGAGAAGACATTGGAATGGAATCAAACATATATTTCGATATCTTCAAGGGACAAGTGATATGGGATTATTTTATTCTAACCAATCTATATCACAGCTGGTTGGTTATGCAGATGCAGGATTTTTATCAGATCCACATAATGGTAAATCACAAACAGGATATTTGTTTACTTGTGGAGGTACAGCTGTTTCATGGCGATCAACAAAACAAACATTGTCAGCTACATCATCAAATCATGCAGAAATAATAGCGGTTCACGAGGCAAGTCGAGAGTGTGTATGGTTAAGGTCAATGACTCAACATATTGAATCAATGTGTGGGTTGATTATTGACCAAAAAGTTCCGACAATATTATATGAAGATAATACAGCATGCATAGCTCAGCTGAAAGGAGGATATATCAAAGGGGATAGAACAAAACATATTTCTCCAAAATTCTTTTTCACTCATGATCTTGTAAAAGGTGGTGATATAGATGTTCAACAAATTCGCTCATGTGACAATCTTGCAGATATATTTACCAAGGCACTACCAACAAGAACATTTGAGAAAATAGTGTATAGCATTGGAATGCGTAGATTCACGGAGATAAAATGATATTGTTATCAGGGGGAGAAATTGTCATGTTGCACTCTTTTTTCCTTAACCTAGGTTTTGTCCCAATGGGTTTTCCTGGTAAGGTTTTTAACGAGGCAGCTTCAATAAACATTGTGTACTCTTTTCCCTTCACTAGGTTTTTTTTTGTCCCAATGGGTTTTTCCTAGTAAGGTTTTAATGAGGCACAATATCATGGACATTCAAGGGGGAGTGTTATGAAAAATATATAATATGGTGAATGTCCATTCAAATTCAAATTCTTCCTAGGATTCTTTCTCCTTCTAAATGCCATTAACTTTGTAACATTTGTAACCTTTGTAACCCCACAATGAATTACATGTAAGGAGTTTCTAATGCCATAAACTCCATCATAATTCTCTTTAAATTTCATGAATGACTTGGGACCTATAAATAGAGGTCATGTACTAGGCATTTGGTACTATTGAATCACAAGTGCTTCTCCTCTCATATTTTCTCTCATATCTTCTTTCTTGTTCTTGAGTTCTTTCTTCTCCATATATTTCTTATCTTCTTTATTTTATAACAGAAACTTAATACAAAAATAAGGGATAAAAGTATATTTTAGCCAATAAAAAATTGTCATGTTAACCTAGGAGGATTATTATTAACACGGAGGATTAAATAATAGACGTGATTGATAGTTTCAATCTCCCTCCATTTTTATTTTTAAGAGTATATTGACTTAAAAAGTAGGTATGGACGAGTTCACTAACGGTAAGTTGCGTCATCGCTGACATCGACTCTTGAAGTGCTCGTTTTTCAGCAAATAAGTCATTTGCTTTGGCGAAATAATGAATTTTTTTATACATGTGGTTTTTTACCGTTTACATTTTAGGGGTTTTAATAATTCACCATTCACTAACAGTATTCAAAGGGTGGGTCCATGCCACTTGTGTCCACCCAGAAAGTGTCGAATATGATTCCTTGAGACTTTTTTCTTTTGGCCCGCGATCCCTTGACATTTCCCTTGATACTTCAAGACTTTTCCTTTGACTCAATACGTTTTTTATTGGCTATACTTCAAGAACAATATTTATTACGATAATTTTTTGTTGTCAATAATACTCATTATTAATAAATTACATATTACTCCATAAGATATATATTGTCACTACAAGAAATGGAGGGGATAGTCGCGCCTAAAATGAAGACATACTCACATTTAAAGCCGAGACAAGGGGGTGAATCGCGGATTATGCAAACGCGATCAAATGTATAGAAATTTGTCGCTGCAACGCCTAAGTGACTAAAGTGAAAATGGCGCGACAAACCTCTTTCCCTTTTTGTTAAAAACCTTGTCGCTTCACTAGACACGGGACAAGCTAATAAAATAAATTAAACTCTTGTCACACCAAGCAAACGCGACAGAAGTAACATAAAATTATTAAAAAATGTGCCGCTTTTTTCCTTGTACGTGATAACCCATATGTATGAGCATTTTTGTTTCTAGCTTGGATGAGTATTTTTTGCCGTGATAGATTATGAGGATGAGTACAGTGTTGTGTAAGATAAATAGTTTTGAATTTCATGCATGTTCTTTTTTTTTTGATACAAAGAGAAACCACACTATATCTCTATGGGATAATTCCCATTACAATCTAGTTTGGAGAATTTCATGCATGTTCTTCTAGTTTGGAGAATGCAATTTTTTTACTTGCTAAATTGGATAAGAGATAATAATGGAAATAAACACTTACAATTACATTGAGTAAATGAAACAACCAAAAAGTAATTAAATTAAATTATAAAATACTAATTAACAACATCATGAATGGAGATGAAGTGAAAAATACTATATGTAAAGGAAGATTGGAGGCTACATTAGAATAGACGGAAATAGAGTGAAATATGAAGAGGAGAGGAATTTACGAAGATGAGAAGATGGAGATGCAGTGGAAAATGAGGAAACGATGTATATATACTAGAGTGATGACACACGGATTTTTAAAAATTTGCACATTCTGTCGCATATGCTATGCGCGACACACTTATAAAAATTAAAAACATGTCATGTTTGGCCATGCATGACAGATTATATGTTTTTCTGTTTTTGATTTTTATATGTTTATGATTTATGTACTCTCGCTGACCTCTAATATAAGAGCTAGCTGACAAAAAAGCGCTTTTTAAGAAAATATGTGAACGTTAATTGAGTGTTTGGAGTTAATGCTTCATTTCCAATATTACTCTTATTTATTATGATACTTTTAAGAGAGAGAAATACATAAGCATTAATAAATATGAAAGAGAGTTAGGGGCAAAGTAGGAAAAAACACATTAAATGAGGAGCGAATATGAGATGAGCTCTTATATTATGGACCAAAACCATTCAAATTTTAGGCTATTATATTAAGGACCGGAGAGAGTATATATCTGTGCCTTGTCGAATTTTTTCAAAAAAATTAAAATGATTGTGTCGCATCATATGTGTGTGACAATGTCAATGTAAGAAGTACCTAATAAAATTGCTCTTATGGAGCCTTGTTGATTGGACCAAATTTCATACCTTTAAGCATGTGCATTTGAGCTCAATTAGTGGGAATTAATTGATATATTTGATCATTATTGGCATATTTTATTGTGCATGCTTATTGGAATTAATTGGTGAATATTAGTCTATTTTTTGCATTATTAAGAAACCAAGGGTATTTTGGTTATTTTGACTATGTGATGATATTTTATTGTAGGGGGGTCCCAAGTGGGCCCCATACACCCTTGGTGGAGCTTCAATGGAGATAATTTGGCAAGGAGGAAGGCTAGATGACAAGGCATGTGTCTGCTTGTGGAAGTGAATTTAACACTGAGTCACATCAGGATGCAAATTCACATCCGGATGTAGGTTCACATCCGGAAGCAAAGACATCAGGTAGCACATTTACATCCGGAAGTGAACGCTCTTGAGCTTGCAGAATGAAGTCTTGACTTCCTGAAGCTAAAGTCCATCCATCAGCAAGCAAAAGAGTCAGACTGCACAACACACAGAAATGTCAGCTACTTTTCAGAAGCTCTCTATGCAGTATAAATAAAAGGCAAAGTCAACCCTGCAGCTTGAAGGTACTTGTGGAGCATCTTTCCAAATGAGGCAAAATTGGCTCCAACGTCAAATTCAAATCTGGAGGCATCATCAAGGGCAAAAAGGGAAGCACATCACTTAGAGAAAAATGAGGAACCTTTAGAAATGCATGGAGCTGAGATCAAGACCACATTCATCCTCACCTTTCACCAAATACCAAAAATACCCCTTTTCCCCTTCATTCTATACCTCTCGGCCTCTCTCACTACACATACACCTCACCATTATTTTGTTAAGCCTCCATCTCCACGTCATTAAACCTTCATTTAGGTGACATTTGAGTTTAATTTTCATTTAATTTGGGCGATAATCTCAAAGTTACTCACCACTATATAAGCTCAAATGTCACAAACTCTAACTAACTTTTAACCACTTCCACTTTCACTTTCTCTCTCCTCTAACAAACTCTCTCAACTCCATCTTCATCTTCTTCACTTCGCAAATCACCTCCATGTCCTCCAGAATCTCATACCTTCCTTCATCCTCCATCTCCATGTCAGGCTAGATCGCCTATCCTTCTTCTCCAAGGAAAAGTGCTTGAAGAACTCAACATTTGGCTTCATATGCTTGTAATTTGCTCTTTTAGGTTTCAGGTTATATGTATATTTTTGCCTATGTATGACCTTGATTTAGGCTTGTATAGGTTAGAATACCTTGTGACTAACGTGTTCTACTTCATCTTAACCTGTAATCTCTCTTTTGAGTTAAGAACATGAAAACCGAAGCTTAGTTCTTGTAGTTCCATGTATGTACATGTGTGTGATTTGCTTCCTTGTGTATGTATGGAATGAATTTGTTTCCTAAACACTAGATTTAGTGTTTAGAGTTGCTGATGGTATGTTCTTGGCTTGAAAGAGCTAAAGCCTTAATTAAATTAGTTAAACTCTTGTAGAATTCTTTGATTAAAGAGTTCTCAAGGATTTAACTAGTTTATATTAAGAGAACAAGTATATGAAGTCCGATTAAACAAAAGCACTAAGTACTTGGAGAAGGAGGTACATCTCATTCATACTTTCACATCGTTTACATTTGATTAGTTGTAGAATTTGTTAGATCTAATTAGCTGTAGATATAAAAATTGCACTCCATCTATTTGATAATTTGCGTGACTAAGAACTTGGAATTGGCAAGATTCTTAACCTAGACCGAGGAAAAGACCTATACTCATCACTATCCATTAGTGAGCATTGAGTATTGAATTGTTTTGACTTATCTCTTTAGGCGAAAAAAGAGGTAAAATCACTTGTCGCGTCATGAAGAGCGACAGAAAAACATGACAAACCATATATTTATCACACTTGTCTCCTACACAACAATTTTCACGCACTATCCCCTCCATTTCTTGTAGTGTGTTTTTAAATTGTCTTATCCCAATGTAAGGTAACAAATTCCTATAAATTGTGCAAGTGTAAGAATTCATCCTAATTAGGTACAACTAGCTATAACTCATTCATTAACTCAATGAAATTGGTCATAGAATAAATATAAAAGTCAATACAATCAATATAAGAATATAACTAAAGATAACTTACCACAAGGTGTCGGTGATTTGAGCCTCATCACACATCTTGGGGTTTAAATACATATATATAACCAAAGATTGTATCAAGTGTGCTATTCTGGATCATCTCTCTATAGAGTCATTAGCTAACTACCTAAATTAACTAAGTAATTATAAGAAAGAAAAGAGATGGGGACTTTGTGATTACCTAGGTTAGTGACCTAATATGTTTTTGGTATTTTTGATTTATGAGAAAACAAGTGAAAATATTATGTGAACTATATGTGATGAGAGTGAATCATTTGATGGAATTAGTAGTCTTCCTAACTCTACTTATGATTTGGGAGTTTATCAATCCAAATTCTAAATGATTAACATAGAGCAATCACATCTAGTTTATTCACTAAATTGATTAATCAATGTGAAACATCGCTCATTCAATCAACTAACAAAGCAATTGTTAGAAACAAACTTGACATTGAAGATGTATGATAAACATGCATAGAAGCTCTAATTGGAAAAACTTGCAACTATGGACCTAGTTTTAACTTTCAAGTTAATTTTCAAGTCACACTTTAATGTGAGACGTTGCAACTTGTTACTTCCCACATCTCATATTTAAGTGAAACGTTAAATTTTGTCACAACTTGTTACTTTCTACATCTCATATTTAAATGTGACGTTAAAACTTATTACTTTCCACGTCTCCCTATTATCTCTCATGTCACCTTGAAAAGTGATGTAAAAAGCTACAAGTATTAGATCTAAATAGTGTTTTTTAGTAGTGAATGGGAACTAAATTAAAAAAGAAAATAGTTACAAGGGTGGAACTGTAATATTTGCTATAACTCTATATAAAATAAAAACCTTCTTCTTTCATTCCTACCCCTCGAGTCTGGATTAGTCGGTTGTCAATAGGCGCCAGATTACCGGGTGGTGATTAACCAAAAAACCTTCTTCCTTCACTTCTTCAGCTAGCTTCGTTACTTCCGGTGAGAAGAGGTCGATCCCCGCAACCATGACCTCTGTTCAACATGCATAAACGGATTTGTTTTCCGGTGAACCTCTTCTTTTGATTCCTAGTTTCCTACTTTTATTTATTCATCTAGTGTTGTTTTTTATGTGAGGATCTGAATGGATTGGGTTTATTTAAGAGTTCTAAAGTTATTAAATCAAAGTTTAAGGTTAACTTTTGTGTTTTCCTAATGCATTGTTTGATTCAACAGAGGGGAAGGGAGATGAAGTTAAATGAAGTGAGAGGAGCGGAAAAATCTAATGCTAAAATCAATTTTCAATCATAGTAAAAATAAAATAATACATTCTCATGTCAAATGTAAAAAACTAAAACTTAGTTAGATTAGAATTAAACTAGAAAAGTTTCATCTACTCAAAAACATAACATATACTACCTCCGGTCCGAAATATAAGACATATTTACCAAATTTGATTATATTAATAATGTTAGTTTACTTAGTTAAAATGAAATGATATTACCAATAACCATAATCATTCACCTTCACCCCCACCCCTACCCTCGCTCTTTTCTTGTCTATTATTAGGGAGCACTAACTCCACTCTCCCTCTCTTCTTGTCTATTATTAGGGAGCATTGATAACGATATTTTGAGAAAAAGTTGGTAAAAGTTAGAAATAGGTCTTATATTTAGGACAAACGCATCTCCTCAAATAAGCCTTATATTTAGGACCAGAGAGAGTAACAAATTAAAATATTAAGAAAACATGTGCGCAGAATGTAACATCCCATTTTTTTATATAGAAATTAGATTTTTTTGGCATAGGAATTTTACTAACATAGGGAGAACAACTAAATTATTATTAAAAAGGGGATTAATATGTATTTTTATATATGTATTTTTAACTAAGATGGCCCAATTGCTAAAGGCCCAATTGAAAACCCTAAACTCTTCATATATATATTTTCTTCTTGTCTCTCCCTCTCACCCTTTAGCTGTACACATTCTTTCTCTACAAAGGTACTATTTTCTCTCTATGTTTCTCTTATCATTAGAATGAATGGTGTCTTATTAGTCATTTTGGTCATTTTTATCTTATTTATTTTATTGTTACTATCTACCTTCTTACAATAATCTTAGAAGTGTCTTTTCAATGACTATTATGTCCTTTTTCTTTTTCCTCTCCAATTATCTACCTTATTTTATAGGCAAAAATCCAACCTTTAACCCACCATTTGTTTTGCATGAGTGTATGTAATATAATGGGAAAATGACATTTAAATCCCTCCGAATATACAAAAGGACAATTCAGGAACTCAAACTTCCAAAAGGACCATGAAGGAACTAGGACCTCGTTGACATTTTAAAATTGTGTGAAAAGACAAAATTGCCCTAATCATAAAACAGAAATTACTAACCACCCAATTTGGACAAAGACTGATATGCCCCTCCCTTAACCTCAAAACCTCCCACTTCTTGCTCCTCCCCTCACCGTCGCCGTTCGCCGAGCACCACACTCCTCTTCGACGCCGTTCACCATCACCGGAGTAGGTGCAACTTCTTCCCTCAAAAGATAAACCCTAATTAAAGTGGGTTCTTTATTTCGTTCCCTTTCGATTGACAATAATTTTAGACTTCTTTCCTATATAGAGGCTACTGTTATTTGTTCTTTTACTGAATACAAGTTAATGTTTCGTTTGCTTTTATTGTAGATTGCAGGGAAATAAGATGAAAGTTAAGGTCTTTGATGTCTGTTGCCCAGACTGTAAACATCCTGGAGATGACTGCCCTTTGAGTAAGATACAAATGATACTGCAAATGGTTTTTATTGCTTTCTTGGTACTCATGCTAAATTATTATTATGGAATTCCTAAATTTTATTCTGAGACAATAGCCTTGATAGCTGGTTATTTCATTCTCTGAGAGGCCACCTTGATCTTTTCCCACTTTTAGTACATATGCCAAAAGAAGTTAGTAAATCACATACAAAGTCCCATATAAGAAAATAAGTAACCTACAAGTCCCATACACTTGTAAATACTGAAGTTTAACATGTACATAGTGACTTAGTTCAACTTGTCAATGTGACTAAGAAAATAATGAATTTCCTTATTTGGGACCTAGTTGTGATTCTCCCCAAAATGTTATTCTAGATTAAAATGCAGTTCTCCACCTTCTCAAACTTCAGTCCAAACGAGAACCACTTAGTTGTTTATCCAGCTGTATGTTTCCTTTGTGTTAGTATGTACTTGGTTTAGAGTATCAAAATTATAATGTTTTGCTTGGTTTATGATTTTGCTTTTTATGGTCTTGCTATCTCAATATTTCGTAATGATTGGCCTGTCATGCTGCACAATTGATTAATATGTTTTTATCTTCACTTTCAGCTTCCTGTTGGGCATGTTATATTTTTCTTCTCTTCCTCTGTTATTATTCTTTTTAAGAAAAATCTTGTAACTAGTTTATTTCAATCTTGCAGTTTGGGGTGCATGCAATCATGCTTTTCATTTGCACTGTATACTGAAATGGGTGAATTCTCAAACTTCACAAGCCCATTGCCCAATGTGCCGTAGGGAATGGCAGTTTAAAGGCTGAGATCATGCTTATATGCCTGCAATATTATAAAAATGGTTCTAGCAATCATCGTTAGAGAGCAACATTGAATGAGCGAGATCAAGTGGAACTTTTGATAGATGAAGAATTTTTTTTCCCTTTTGGTGAAAACTAGTTTTAGCCTTTTAGGATCCAAAATTGAGTGATATTTGATGTTTGTGATGACAAAGGTGGAAGAACTATCATTCTCTAAAGGGTAGTAATGATATGGAGGTGTGTTGTGGGACACATTTTTTTTGTGTAATGTAACATTTGAACCTTATTTGCTTTTCAGCATAAATATTGTTTACATTTTCAGTGTGTCTATCAACATTTGAACTTTGGTGTTAACATTTACACAACACCTGCTAACAATTAAACTTTAGTGATTAACAATTGAATTTTGTTCATTAACAATGGAACTTCCGTCATTAACATTAAGATCATAATGATTAACATTGTGAACATAGGTATTAACTTCGTTAACAACATCACGTTGGTGTTAACATTTACACAGCACCTGCTAACAATTGAACTTTCGTGATTAACAGCTGAACTTTGTCCATTGACAATGGAACTTTGGTCATTAACATTAAGATCATAGTGGTTAACATTGTGAACAAAGGAATTGACTTCGCTAACAACATAACATTGGTGTTAACATTTACACAGCATCTGTTAACAATTGAACTTTACTCATTAACAATGTAACTTCGGTCATTAACATTAAGATCATAAATATTAACATTATGAACATAGTTATTAACTTCGTTAACAACATAACGTTGGTGTTAACATTTACACAGCACCTGCTAACAATTGAACTTTTGTGATTAACAACTGAACTTTGCTCATTAACAATGGAACTTCAGTCATTAACATTAAGATCATAGGGAGTAACATTGTGAACATAGGAATTAACTTTGCTGTTAACATCAACACCTTCTCATCAAACATAATGGTATATTTGATATCACAGTTATTACAATCCACCTCAAGCCATGATGCAATCATCTCCCTCAAACTTTCAATGCGAATAACAACTGTAACATACATATTAACATTTGCAATATAACATTTAACATTTTCAACATCACTATTAACAATACACAAATCTCTGTGATAATAATTACAACACAGCTATGTTGGCACATGGCCAAAAATTGTACCCTTAACCAAAATACTACTCTACACAAGAACATTCAGATTGGGTGGCACATGGTATACTGAGTGTGGATGAGAAATTTAGTATTCTTTCAAACATCTTCCAAAAAAATGTGCCCCCAACCAAAATAATACCCTGCACAAGAACATTAAGCTTGGGTTGGGATTTTTGCAGGTTCTTCTTGTGTGACCGACCTTATGGCATTGTGTATAATGATATATTTAATCTCACATTTATTACAATTCACTCCAAGCCGTGATGCAATAATCTACCTCATGCCTTCAAGTTTTATCCCTTCTTTTATGCTTTTCACCTTTGCATTGCCTCCATGGTATTAAACTATTCCTTCATGATTACTTCTAAAATAGCCTCCAACATGGATATTACAACATATAGTTGCTTTAATTCACTTGAGCCACCTTCATGTGTCATTTTAACCTACACAAAGCGATTAACTAGTTTAACATGGGTCTTAACAATTGGAGCATTCATTTTAACATTTTCAACATACCTATTAACAAGGCAATGTCATGTTTACAACATAGCACCATCTACAACACTAAAACACAGATATGTACTTTCGGTAGAGAAACACAAATTGGCATACAAAATTCAGATTCACTAACATCCAACTGAAATTTCCCATTCTTAAATCAAACCCATATTTAACAACAACATTAACCCTGTCAATTCATTTAGAATAGAGCTAGAGACACTACATTTAAAAGTCATCCTTTTATTAGGAAATCAAGCATACAAACATCCAAATGAATTCCTCCTCAGTGATAATCACAGTTTCCCATTTAAAGAAAATAGGAACCCAAATAGAAGATAATCTTCAAATCAAACAAATACATAAGTTGATAGATTAATGCTAACATATTCATACACCCCCTTGATTAGGAAAATGGGAATGCAAACGCTAATGAAGAATAGGAGACAAAAGAAAGGAGAAGATGGGAAAAGAGAAGAGAAAGTCATCCACAAGAAGAAGCTCTAGGGCAGCACTCTCCACTCAAAAGAAGAATTTGTTTGACCAAAAGCTCCTGCGTCTGCGTGTATTTGAGAAGAGAGATGAGAAGAGGAGAAAAGTGAGAAGAGGAAGACGAGAGCTTTATTTGTTCAAGGGGGTGTGTGTGTTCTCAGTGAGGTGTGTTAGTGGCAAGGGTTTGTAAGTTGTTTGTAATTTGTGTTTGAGGTGGGGACATTTAAGTCTTTTCACAACATTTGCAAATGTTATGTAGGTGTCTGGTTCCTTCATGGTCCTTTTGGAAGTTTAGGTTACTGAATTGTCCTTTTGTATATTCGGAGGGATTTAAATGACATTTTCCCTAATATAATCGATTTTTCCCTATTTCTTCCCAATCTTAGCTTGCGTTAGTGTGTGTGTTTGTAAATCAATCATGTGCCTCTTCTAAATTATAATTGGCATATCAGTGGACAATTTTTTTATATATTTTTATACTACTCCATTCCTCAATATAATTTTATTACTCGTTTTGCCTAACCTTTCAAAAATTAAAAGTATTAGTTTTTCTATATGTGTGTTATATATTATCAACACTATTTATTTAAGGGTTAAATATATTTGAAACTTTTCAACCCACTCCCTCAACTCCATTGTATACAAAAAAAAATATTATAGGAATAAGTCTACACTAAATTAGGGGTTTCTTTAGGTACAATAGTGTTAAGGTACTATTAATTAATTAGTGTTGAATTATATATTAATAAATATTTATATTGGTGGTGATATAGAGTATTAGTAAGAGTTTTGGAGTACCTTTTTTGTGGTTACATGTGAGCTAAGGAGTAGAGGTAACTCTGGGAAATTCTTACGTATACTTGCAAATTGTGTATAATTAGATTATATATAAATAATTATTACTTGACTGTGATGTGTAAGAATAAATTTAATGTTATATATTGAAGCATTTATTAGACCAATTGTATGAACTTTGAATATTAGTTTAATCTTTTTAAGCATGCTTGTCTTCTTTATATATCATGTGAAATGTATTATAGTTTATTCCTTTTTAAGCATGCTTATGTTGGTTACATATTTTGTGAGATGTATTCTAGTCTGTTCCTTTCAAGCATGCTGATGTTGGAAGAATGATATATAATTTGGGAATGTTTTAGAATCATGAACTGGATACTCGTTTCTGAGAATGACATAATTATGCATTTGCATTCATGGTGATGGGGTAGGTTGTAGAGGAGGAATGTGTATGGTGAATTATATTACCACGTGGTATGTCATCACTCGGTGCACAGTGGATGACACTTGTCAGGGCCCCTTCTTCAATGTTTTCCTTGCCCGGGATTGCATTGGAGTAGTGGGACATGTGACACCTCCTTCGTTCTTTTAAGGAGGGGAGCCATAGGCCATGCTTGAGCTCTATACCTTTGGGCGGGTATATCTCAAGTATTGGTGAGCTTGGGACAATCTAATTGCTTGGATATGTGATTTATCTCTTTTTCGTCTTTATAAAAAGAGCTAAAACAAATAAAACTAGAATTAAACTAAAGTAGTTAGCAGCAAGTCCTAGGTCAATTCACATGCTTATAGGTATAAATTTTGGTCCAATCAAATCCCCCACACTTAATCTTTGCACTCCGGGCAAAGTCATATTAAAAGACTAACTTAATCATTAAGCATAATGAAAGCACTTGGAATTATCATAGAGTACAAGTTGACTTTTTGAACCTTTCTCTAGAGCTTCGCATGGGCCAAATCTAAGAATACAAAGTGAATCCAAGTTTAACAAGCAACTAAACCTAAGGAGGAGTGCCAATTAAGATTTTTCCTCACCGGATAAAGTGTTTAACTCATTCACTCAAGTTAGGAAAAATGCCTAACTAGGGACTTGTGATCACTCTTTGGCTCAATGCACTTGACCTCTCCATAAGCTTGTAGTAGCTCTTAGTTCTCCACCCATTATTATGCATGACATAACCAAATCTAGGGGACTTAATGGGTTGAATGGAAGGCTAATAATGAATGGTGAATGATGGAAAGTAGTCAATGACCAATAATATGAATAAGTAGCTACCACATATACCTACAATACAAAGAGTCCAAGTCCAATAAAACATGCTACTCTTGGCCACATAATTTTTCAAGCACTTTGTGCTTCTCACATTTTTTTCTTTTCACTCAAATGCCTTTGGCATACTCAAGCACTTTGTGCTTTTATCTTTTGATAGGCCTTTGGCCTTATTTTTTTTCTTTCATTTTTTTTAATGTGGCTCTCGGCCATCTTTTGTTTTTCACTCATATAGCTTGCTTTTCACAAGATACAACAATACAATACTAATATGAATGCAAGCATATGCTATAATCACTTATTCACACTTTGGTCAAGGTGGTAGAAAAGAAAAGTGAATGGCCCAAAGGGGTTAATCAAAGGATAATATTTGGTTGGCTTAGTGTTTGGGTCATAAGGGTTTAGAAAGAAACGCCCCTTTCATTTTCAATCATGTCATGCATTGTGATCTTGAACAAGAGCTAGGACAAGTTCTAGGAGGTCAAGTAACTATTGGCCCACTCAATTCGGTTGGAGGCTTCTCACATTTATGGCTTACTCTAATCAGTCACTTCCTCTTTAAGAAAAGTTAAATGGGAAACTTACACCCTCTTTATACCTTAAAAGTGCCCCATGCAATGCTCTAAGTAATCATTCCAAAAATTCTACTTACACACTAGAGGACAATTCCATTTGCTTTCAAGAGCCATAATCAAGTCCAACTTTCTTAGAAAATTATGCCAATGAAGTCCAAAAATTAAGTGTGTGAGCTTTGAAATAAACCACTTTTAAGCACATAATACACCTCCCTCACACTTAAAGCATTTATTGTCCTCAATGGACCAATCAAATCAAGTAGGAAGATGCATTTTAAAGGCAAGGCAGCAACAGAAAATGCCGGGCAGTCCAAGCATACAAATGGCCTATGCATGTATTATTTACAAACAAACACATACTAAGCACAACCTAATATACACATGTATAGTATGATTTTTTTTCCCTCACTTGCGCTCAGGAAGCCTAATTGGATCTATACTCAAGTCACTAGGCTTCCAGAAGCAAAAGTACTACCGGAATCAAAATGGCTATCGGAAATCACTCTGGGTTCAGATTCTAATCTCATCCCTAGCGGATACAAAAGTGCTACCGGAAGCAAAATTGCTTCCGGATGCACTGACACTTGTGGAAGCAAGAACGAATCCCCTAGCGGAAGCAAAGTGAACACAATCTGATCCTAAGTAGCAAAGTCTAAGTGAGAGCTTCCGGAAGCAAAAACACTTCCGGATGCAAGATGAATGTAATGGATGCACAAGAGGGGGGGTGAATTGTGCTTCAAAAATAAATGCTCAAATAAAACAACACAAGATTTATACTGGTTCGGTCTACCTGACCTACGTCCAGTCCTCAACCACCCAGGCCGAGAGTTCCACTATATCTCAGGTTTTAAATCGGGTTCACCTGAAACCTTACAACCGCAAGTTTTGCACGGGATCACTTGCAACCTTACAACAAGTTTTACACAGGCTCACTTGTAACCTTTCTAACTAGCTCCCCCTCACACCAAGCAAGGGGTTAACCTTTACACTTAAAGGATTTTTGACTAAGTTCTCTCAAAGAACAGATGGTGTTACACACTTAAGTACAATCAATGCTCTTATAACAAGAAGAGACTTAACAACAAAGAGTACAGAATAAGTAGGTGAAAAGGATCACTCGATGTGTTAAATGCTCTTTACTTTTCTGGGCAGCTTTGAATGATTGAAGATTTTCTCGCTCTAACTTCTCTCAAGAATATTCAAGATAATTGATTGCCTCATAAATGAAGTTGAGCTCCCTTATATAGTCTTCAAACATTTTGAACTCTTGGTAGGTGGGCTAGCCGTTTGAATATGGCCGTTTTCCCCATGTTACCGTTTGCCCATTAAATGCTTCATCAATGCATAGCAGGGTTGACTTGCTTTATCTCTGAAAAGTAGTCCTGACGCCTCTGCTCTGACATAAGTATTCTGACACTGCATCTCTGAACGTTCTGACATTCTGATTGCTTGTGGAAGCAACTTCTCATCCGGAAGCAACCTTACTTAGTGTGCTGCACTTGAATGTTAGTTTAGCAATATAAGCACATAGTCACATGCAGTGGGTGTTCTCTTGGTCTATGAAGCATCCGGAAGCACTTCTACATCCGGAAGTGGCAATCTTGCTCTGCAAGTGTTAATCTCTGAAATCCAATGCCAAGAGTCTTTGCATCCGGAAGCTCATTTGCATCCGGAAGTGTGACTGAGTTCTGCACATACTGGTTAGTCCCACATAGCAATATATATATAATCAAATATAGTAAGAACTATACATGCTGTGGGAAGTCATTTAGTCTAGGATGTATCCGGAAGCACTTCTACATCCGGAAGTAACTTCACTTGATGAAGGATCTAACTCACTATCACTTACCCTCGCTCAGTGTATTTCATTCCAACAGTCAGCGCTAGTCACTAAGCTATCGGAAGCACTTTTACTTGACGTGGTAAACTCACTGACGCTTAGGGTTATATTTCTTTTATCAGCCTGTGCCAGTCTAAACCTAACAGGAAGCAATTTCACTTGACGAGGCTGATTCACTGATGCTTGGGGTTATTCTATTCTATCAGTCTGCGCCAGTCTAAATCTAACAGGAAGCAGTTTCACTTGACGTTGCATTTTCACTGACGCTTGGGGTTATATCTATTTTATCAACCTGCGCCAGTCTAAATCTAACAGGAAGCAATTTCACTTCCGATTGAAACATAGTTTAGTCTTAAGGTTTTGTGTACCTAATGCTCATGGACTAAGTTATTTCCCTAGTGAGTTACTCGCTGCCGCTGGGGGATAAATCATTCATCCTCGTGCGCGAGTCCTAGACTATCCGGAAGTAGATCCACATTCGGTTGCACTCTTACTTGGGATCCTATGTTATCCTATTGCTCTCTAAGTACTTGGTCTATTTTTTTATATTTTAGTCTTCATCAAAACTTAAGATTCTAACATTCTCCCCCTTTTTGATGATGACAAACCTAGTTTTATCGATTAAGTTCATAAGTAAGGATTAGCAAAAGAATAAAAGCAATAGATAAGAACAAGTAACTTAGACAAATATTATTGATAAACATAAGTTACAAGTCAGAGTATACTGTTAAATAACATATACAAGCAAAGAGCATATACTAGGCAAGTATGAAAGTATACATGAAAAAGGAAAAATTTCTAAGAAAAAAAATGTTTGGATTGGGGGTTCAGGGTTTTTGTTTCCTTTTTTTTTCTCTCCCTCTCCTTTTGTCTCTGTTCATTTTCCTTTTGTAGTTTGGCTGGCTCGGTGTAACATCCTGAAAAATTTAATACAGGATTAGAGAGTGTTTTAGGAAATAATAAATGGAGAAATAAGAAATTTTGGAATTTTTAAGAATTTTTGGTGATTTTTGGGGTATCTTGGAAATTTTGAGTAATTAATATGCATATAATTAATTAAGAAATGAAGAGTTTGAAATATGAGGGAGTGGTAAAGCTAAAAATATTTTGAAGTTTAAGAAAATTGGAGGCTGGTTTAAATGGTTTTAGAATTAAAAGAGTACACTATGGCAAGTTTGGGCTGTAAATAATCAAAAACCACCCTTATTTCACCTAGCCAAACGCGCCCTTCACCTTCATTCTTCATAAAATCCGACGGCACCCCCTTCATTCTTCTTCATCTTCTTCGATTTTCTTCTTCACTTTTCTCCTCTACTTCCACTCGTCTTCCTCCGCCCTCCCTCTTATTCCTCCGCCGTTCCTTGAGCTCCGACCTCACCATCTACTACCCCACTCACAGACCCCATTACTCCCTCTCACTCTCTCCATTTTCTTTGCAAATCCGGCGAAGAAGGCGGACGACGGATGATGAGCGACGAGACCCAAAATCCATGGGTGAACTCCCTTCGTTTCTCCCTCTTGTCTAGCCGATTCGAGTGAGTTTAAAGAAGGGATTTGGTATTTCAAGTTTTCCCTCACACCACCTTCATTTTTCTTCATTTCCGGCGGGTTACCACGGTGGTTTCCGGCGGCGGCGATGCTGTCACGGCGAGCAAGCTGGGATTTGGCCTCAGGTGAGAATCCTTACTCATCTTTACTTGTTTTCTTTTCTGTTTTTGCGAGTTAAGAGAGGAGGCCGAGTTTGGGTATGAATTTGGGGTGAACTAATGAACTTAGGAAGAAGTTTTAAACTTTGATTTGAGGTGTTTGGAAGATGATATGAGTGATAATTTGAAGTTTTTGTGAACTTGAGAAAAACCCTAAGTTTAGAGAATTTGTTGAGTTAAGGAATTCCTTATTTATGTTTCTTTGATTCTGCCATCTCCACTGGTTTGGAGGCTCTTTTCTAATTTGATGATGATTTACATGTGGGTATAGTGATGGTGTTTAAACTGTTGTGTTTGACATGGTGAAATGACATGATAAATGCTTGTTGTTTGGTTGTTGATCATTTGAATTCTTATTGGATTGTGAATGCTGAAAAATTCCCCGTGTGGTTGGCTGAGTAGTATGTCAAGAAAAAGGAAAGGTGGAGCATTTTCTCATTTTATATAGTTTTGAACTTTGAAGTGAAGAGCTAGTTCATATTTTAATGAAGCAGAAAATAGTGAAGAATTCTATGATTATTTAGATTAGAAACTGTTAGAACATGATTACTTTAAGGAATATAAATTGTTGTTTGTCTTTTCTTGTTCTGAAACTTATTAAATTGTGAAGCTGACATGGGAAAATATATATATATATATATATATATATATATATATATATATATATAGTATTATATATATATATATAGTATTTCTGATTAAAGTCAATTAAAGGGGATTAAATTGTACTAGCAGAACGATTGGTGCTCATTGTGGCAGATCAAAAATTGATAGCCGGTTAATGGTTTGGATTTGAGTTACAATGCCATGGATTGTATTTGTCTTTCTGACTTATATTTAGAGGTACTGATGGGTTTTAACGAAAATCTTGGTACGATGTTGAATTAATTATGTACTAAGTTCAATACTGGTGATTTAGCATGGTATTCCATTTACAGGCTTGACTCAAATGAGTCTTGATTGGTTAATGGTGTAGATGAGCTGATTGTGCACCCTTGTGCTATTATGAAATCAAGTGGAGTTGTGAACTTTGAGTTGTTATTCCAGCTTTGTGCCACTTGTTGGTTATAACTTGATTTTGTGTGAATTGGAAGGGCATTTTGTTTGAACAAGGAAGTGCATCAGAATTTGCATTGGATTGGTGTGTGTATGTATATATTTTGAATAAGAGTTGTATAAGGTTTAGATTATTGGTTTTAGTTGTTATTTCCTTTAGGAAGGACTTAACCATGGTGTGAGACTTGTAATTTGATTAATGGTGATTGTCATTTGTCATGCTTTATTTGGAATGCGTTCCAATTTCTGACTATTATTCGAATATATATATATTCGAGAGCGACGTTACTCATTAATTATATATAAGAATAATTGTTTATGACTATTATTACTTTGTGTAATAATAGGAGGGATTAAGAGGAAAGAGTACTCGGAAATTCTCAAGGAAGGGTAAGGAAAAGCAATGGAGCGCTAAGTGACGCAGGTAATCACTCTTACCTTGCTATAACATTGAGGGTGATGTTAGTTGGGATTTTCAAAATCCTTTCTAGCCCTCAAAATCTTTAAAAGCTATTTTTATACAAAATAGGCTATCGGGTGCCTTTTAAACACGATTATTTTCGTATAAGAATTTGACACATATATGTAGTATCCTGTTTAGTTGTGGTAAAAATCCTGAAATGATGTGACATTTACACATGTGGAGTGTTCTGATAGTGGTATTGGAAAGGTTATGTAGATATAAGAGGATTAAATGTTGACATTGAGATATTGAAGGAAATTGTGAGAGTGCTGGACGTTGATGTGATATTGAAAGGGATTGGTATGTTGTAAAGTATTGTGATTATTGCATGACACTGAGATATAGGTACCATCGCGCGATGATAACCGGTTGATAGGCCAATCAACGGTTATTTGTACGGGTCGACAGATTGGAGACTGTGACCATTGGTCAACAGATTGGAGACTGTGACCAGCAGTTTTCTGATTGGAGACAGGAACTGCTCCCTTTCTGATTGGAGACAGATTGGGGTTTCCCTCTTATGGGTTTACCAGAGAGGGAAATTGCCCCCTCGTATTTGAGAGGGGCACAGTGTCAACTCATTTGGAATACATATAGGGCTCGAGTGTAGTGCCTCCAGGATGGCATGAGTAGAGCACCAGGATTGTACATGTGCGTAAGCCGAGAAAATTGGATTTGAGAAAGTTATGAATGAGATTTATAGTAAGGAAAATATGGATTGAAGGTTGGATGGTGAAGTTTATTGATGTGGAATTTGATTGAGGGGTTTAGAGTGATTTTTGAAAAGTAGTAAGGATGGATTTGATTTGTTTTGGATGTGACAAAGGATTTGAAATGATAAATGGATGGAGGCTTGATTCTTATTGATTAATGGAAGGAAACTTGGCTATATATATATATATATATATATATATATATATATATATATATATTTATATACTGTTTTTGAAATGTGGTACCCTTTAGACTCCTTCACTACCGCACATCTCACTGTTATAGTGAGTTAAGTAGTAGATTACTGAGACAAGTTGTCTCACCCCACGATTACTTACATTTTTGCAGGTGATCATGCACAGACGCGAGTAACAGGAAAGAGAATTGAGTTAAAAAGGTTGTTTTACTTATTTAGATGTGTATATTGCCAAAAATGTATAGGTCTGCATTCGCTTCCGCATATTTCTATTTGTATTGATAATATTGGTTAATCAGGTGAATGTACTAGGTTATTCCTTTTTCCTAACCATGTTAGGTGATTCTTTTCTAACATGGTTAACTATTTAATTATCCATGATAGTATTCAGGTTATATTAAAAAATTCTTTTCTATCATGGATAATGATTATTAATAGGGAATTCTTTTCTAACTATGATAGATTTATTGATATTATGGAAATCATTTTTCTATCATAATTAGTGCAGGTAGTATTGGATTAATCAGGGAATTAGTAACGATATGTTACAACTTGGTTATCAGTATTTGGTATACGATAACCCTGGACTGTGTTGCATTGCATATAGACTGGCAATATACATTCTCTGAACTCTCTTTCCTTTTGTGCATGATCACCGGCTCTTTTAGAGGTATATCGTTTATCCCTTGGTGGGGAGAGTGGTAGAATCATAACAAGAACACTTAGAGGATATTGGTAAATGGATTAGGATTGTATAAGAGTGAACCGTGGAATTGAACTATTGGACGAGATTATTGGTTGGATTGTGGTTTCCTTATGTATTATGGAGTTTAGAGATTTGAGAGGTTGCATTAATTGTGATTTATGATCTGAGGTATTATGGATTATGAATGAGTTCGATAGGTTATCGTGGTGATATAACGATATTGTTTTAGTCGAAGCAGTTGCAATTTACCTTGGAGGTGTTTTGATGACTAAAGTGTGGAATCTAATGGAGAAGTCTTAGAATTTTGATTATGAGAGGTGATAAAAGAAATTTAAAGAGTTAACTTTTACAGAAAATAAAGTTGATTGGTTGTGAGAATTTAAAGGTTTGAAGTAGAAAATCAGTTTAGAGGTGACTAAAGTGAATAGATGTATTAAGTTTTATTCTAAAGGTTAAGTGGATTAGTGAGCATACCGGTAGGGCTCAAGAGGAATGGTATGGAATTAGGAATTTATCGAGGTAAGACGGATTTCAATGATGGAAAAGAGGTTAAATTTTGTGATGGTGGAGTGATTAGTGCACCTTAGTGTATGATATTGCTGGTGGGTGAAATTGTGTGAAGTGAGATGGCTATGGAATTTGATGTCTTGTTCAAATGTTTACATAATAGTGGAAGAATTTAGATTGGTTTAAGTGGAGCGATGATCCACGAATTATTAGAAAGAGTGAGCCAAAGTAGGAGTTATTGGAATCAAATATAATTTGTGGGGAGATAAACTTAAACCTTGTACATGATTTTTGGAAAGTGTGAGACAAAGTAGAAATAGCTATGAGAATTAGATATAATTTGTGGGAAAAAAGTTACAATATTGGTTAGAGGACCCATAGTGTCGCAAATTGACTACTCTTGGACGTAATGATAATGGATTGACTATCTATGTGATGATTAAAGAATTTAGTTGGTTGGAATGACTATTAGAACTTATAAAGGAATTTTGATGCAATTTCAAGTGGTAAGGGTTATAATTGTTCTTTTAAGTGGGAATTTAAGAGTTCTTGAAGTTCTTGTTTAGGTTTATGAGTGTATATGGAAGAATTATTGGGTTATAATTGTAAAAGTAAAGTTGATTGGTTTGGATGGAGTGGGAGTTAAGTGAGAATTTGAGAATTTGAACTATATATGTTGACAGGTAAATGAAGTTAATGATATAATTGATTTTGAGAGGAAGTTCATGATTGAGGAATTACGTAGACCTAGTGTAACTTGTTATGGTAGGGTTTAAGATTTGGGTTCAATGATTAAATAAGATCAAGGTATAACTGTCTATATTCAGGTTAGGCAAGGATTATCCCACATTTCTATATAAATTTCCGAGCATTCGGTGAGGATTTCGAGAATATCGAGTATGGAGATAATGGGTTATGGGAACTTCCTGAATCTAAACATTTAATCAATTGATAAATTGGTTATTTGAGATTTTATATGATTGTGTGTGTTGAATTCTTGCTTTGATTGGGTGTTGTGAATTGGATGTTCATTGTAGGCGCCGTATGAATTTGAAATGAGTTTGCGTGTTTGATCATGTGCTGGATTGATGATTCCAATGATTCCTCTTTTCGTGTATGCCGAGAATTGTTGACATGTGTGTGGAATTGAGTTGGTGTTAAAAGATGTTAGATGAAGAGTGTATTGCTGATTTTGGCGCATGTACAGTGACATGTGGAATCTGGTATCAATTGCAAATTTGATTTCTTTCTTTTCTTTCATTGCTTATTCAAACTACTGCTTGGGAATGGAATTTCAGTGCTAATGAATTGGTATGTGTGTATGTTTCGTTTGTGATTTGAAAATGTGAGTAGAATTCTGTTTTGGATCGTATTGTTCTTTCCCTGTACTGCCATGATTTTTATTAGTTTATCGTATTGATATTAAAGTTTCTGGAATGTGGGATTTATTGATTCCTGGATTGTTGTAGATTTGGTCTGATTTCTCTAGTGATTTTGAGTCGTTGGCATGACTAATGTGAATTTGATGCATGGTAAAGGAAAGTAAATCAAGAAGTAAAGTAGAATTTGAAATAGTTACAATTATAAGGAAAAAGTGATATAATTTAATCAAGCACAATGGGAATTAGATAATGATAGTTGGATAAGAATTGTAGGAGAAACTTGACGGAAGGAGGATTCTTCTTTTGGGGTCTCGGATATAATTATGAACCTAGGCATAATTATAGCCGAGGCATCATTGAAGACCTTATGAGCCAAGTGGAATATAGAAAATTTGGAAGTAATTAGAGGTAATTAATATAGGTTTAAGTGGGAAATATAAAATTTTTATTAGGGTTGCTAGGTGAGAATGCCTATTATTGCTATATGAGACATATCAAATGACTATTTTGTTGATATATGTGATTGAAGATTGATGTGTGGAGCACTAAGGTAAACTTTAGGTAGCAAAGATTGGAGTCAGCGAGAGGTTAATTCAAGTTTGAAATGAGAGATTTTTCACCCAGGTAATATGTCATGGTGAATTTTGGGGGCAAAATTCCTAAAAGGTGGGGAGAATTGTAACATCCTGAAAAATTTAATACAGGATTAGAGAGTGTTTTAGGAAATAATAAATGGAGAAATAAGAAATTTAGGAATTTTTAAGAATTTTTGGTGATTTTTGGGGTATCTTGGAAATTTTGAGTAATTAATATGCATATAATTAATTAAGAAATGAAGAGTTTGAAATATGAAGGAGTGGTAAAGCTAAAAATATTTTGAAGTTTAAGAAAGTTGGAGGCTGGTTTAAATGGTTTTAGAATTAAAAGAGTACACTATGGCAAGTTTGGGCTGTAAATAATCAAAAACCACCCTTATTTCACCTAGCCAAACGCGCCCTTCACCTTCATTCTTCATAAAATCCGACGGCACCCCCTTCATTCTTCTTCATCTTCTTCGATTTTCTTCTTCACTTTTCTCCTCTACTTCCACTCGTCTTCCTCCGCCCTCCCTCTTATTCCTCCGCCGTTCCTTGAGCTCCGACCTCACCATCTCCTACCCCACTCACAGACCCCATTACTCCCTCTCACTCTCTCCATTTTCTTTCGAATCCGGCGAAGAAGGCGGACGACGGATGATGAGCGACGAGACCCAAAATCCATGGGTGAACTCCCTTCGTTTTTCCCTCTTGTCTAGCCGATTCGAGTGAGTTTAAAGAAGGGATTTGGTATTTCAAGTTTTCCCTCACACCACCTTCATTTTTCTTCATTTCCGGCGGGTTACCACGGTGGTTTCCGGCGGCGGCGATGCTGTCACGGCGAGCAAGCTGGGATTTGGCCTCAGGTGAGAATCCTTACTCATCTTTACTTGTTTTCTTTTCTGTTTTTGCGAGTTAAGAGAGGAGGCCGAGTTTGGGTATGAATTTGGGGTGAACTAATGTGAAATGCGTGGCTGTCACCCAAGAGGGGGGGTGAATTGGGTGAGGGAATAAAACTTTTAAATCTTCTTTTCGAAAGACTGCTTGTGCTTGGTGATGGTATTAAGAAGTAGTGATATGCACAAGTCAGTATGTTATGTGATGCAAAATAGAATGTTTGAATGTAAATTTATGCACACATAAATTTATCCTGGTTCGGTCACCCAGACCTACATCCAGTCCCCAGGCTCCACCTGAGATTTTCAATCCACTATTCTTGTTTAAACCGGGCACAAGAGAAGCCTTTACACTTTAGGTTTTACGAGCACGGGTTCACCTAACAACCCACAGGTTTTACAACGGGTTCACCTGCAAACCTTACAGACACAAGTTTTTCGGGCTAACTTGCAACCTATGGAGATTTAGAAAACTTCTAAATGCTCCCCCTTACAAATGTAAGATTACAATTATGTTCACTCTATGAACTGATTGTGCTAAACACTTAAGCTCAAACTGACTCTCTCTAAGAGTGGATGATGTTACTCACTTAAGTACAAATGAATCACTCTCTAAGAATATTACAAATCTGGATCTGAGAGTAGTAGTAGATGAGAGGAATGTAGAAGTCGATATATCAGATAATATGCTCTGTTCTTCCTCTCTTTTTCTTCCATGTCATCTTCTGAAATGTAGATGTTCCTTTTATACTTCGCTTCAGGGGCTTGGGCGGCAGATGAATATTAACGTTTGAATATAGCCGTTAATCCCATGTTACCGTTGTAAGGTACATCTTCATTAAAGCTCAGCAGGGTTGACTTGCTTTATCTCTGAAAAGTAGTCCTGATACCTCTGCTCTGACATAAGCATTCTGACACTGCATCTCTGAACGTTCAGACATTCTGATTGCTTGCGGAAGCAACTTCTCATCCGGAAGCAACCTTACTTAGTGTGCTGCACTTGAACGTTAGTTTAACAATATAAGCACATAGTCTCATGCAGTGGGTGTTCCCTAAGTCTAAGGTGTATTCGGAAGCACTTCTACATCCGGAAGTAATTTCACTTGATGAGGGAACTAGTTCACCATGACTTGCTCTCTCTTAGTCTATTTCATTCCTAACAGTCAGCGCTAGTCACTGAGCTATCGGAAGCACTTTTACTTGATGTGGTGAAGTTACTGTCGCTTAGGGTTATACTTCTTTTATCAGCCTGTGCCAGTCTAAATCCAACAGGAAGCAATTTCACTTGACGAGGCTGATTCACTGACGCTTGGGGTCATTCTATTCTATCAGTCTGCGCCAGTCTAAATCTAACAGGAAGTGCTTTCACTTGGCGAAGTAAACTCACTGACGCTTGGGGTGATATCTATTCTATCAGTCTGCGCCAGTCTATGTCTAACAGGAAGCACTTTCTCTTCCGGTTGAATCATAGCTTAGTCTTAAGGTTTGTGTACTCAATGTTCATGGACTAAGTTAAATCCCTAGTGAGTTACTTGCTGCCGCTGGGGGATGAGACATTCATCCGCGTGCGCAAGTCCTAGTCTATCCGGAAGTAAATCCACATCCGGTTGCACTCTATCTTGGGATCCTATGTTATCCTATTGCTTCCTAGGCACTTGGTCTAATCCTTTATATTTTAGTCTTCATCAAAACTTAAGATTCTAACATTCTCCCCCTTTTTGATGATGACAAACCTAGTTTTATCGATTAAGTTCCTAAGGAAGGATTAGCAAGAGAATAAAAGCAATGGATAAGAACAAGTAACTTGAACAAATATTATTGACAAGTAAGAGTTACAAATCAGAGTATACAATCAACTAACATTTGCAAGTAAAGAACATCTACAAGTAATTAACATTAAGTGAGTATGAAAGTATGCATGAAAACATAATAAAAAAAACTTTCTAAGTTAAAACAAAATGTTTGGATTGGGGGTTAGGGTTTGTGTTTCTTTTTCCTCTCCCTCTTCTTTTGCCTCTCTTCATTTTCCTTTTGTAGTTGGGCTAACTCAGCCTCACGCTCATTCTGGTTTATCTGGGCAATGATCTCTTGAAGCTCTTTTTCATCTTTTTCCCTTCTGAGCCTCTCTGATTCAATGGACTCCTTGTATGCCCTTTTCATGTTCTCTACTTCTTCATACCCAGGGAAACCTGTAGCATCGTCGAAGTAGGAGACCTCTCCATTGGGATAGTGAACAGCCCGGATTCTCACATTCCATACAGGGAAGTTGGGATCCTCCTCAACTTCCTGGACTTTCCTTTTCCCTTTCCCTTTGCTCTTCCCTTTCTTTTTGCTAATTGGAGGAGTGGGCATGGCACTTGCTCTTTCAGCATCGAGGCAAGCCATCTGACCAAAGGATAGCTTGTCTGTGAATCCATACTTCTCAAATTCATCAGGAGTCATGTCTTCAATCTCCAATTTGACTTCCTTCAGAATTGGAACCGCTTGAACCACTGGATTTTCTTGCTCAACCTGGGCAGATGAAGTTCCTTGCTCAGGTAGGTCAGATGGAGTCTCTTCCTCAGACTCTTCAGATTCAGTGGCCAAAATCAACTTCCTGGCACGTTTCCTAGCAACGCCTTCTTTCTGGGCTCACTGACTCTGGCTGCTGGCTCAGACGAGAGAGGAGGATCAGAAGATTGCTCAGATGAAGGGATCTCAGTCTTTTGCCCCGAGGATGCAGGAACAGGCTTGGCTATCACAATGGGAGGATGGTTGGGTCTCTTCAGTCCCCACTTCATCATGATCTCCTCAACCATCTCTCTACTTGTTTTATTTGGAGGAGGCTCTGATGATGACTCAGGTTGTGATGATTGTTCATTCTGCCCATACACAACCATCTCCAAATGTGATCCTTGCTCAGCCGTTCTCTTCTGCTGCATGAAACGGATGGCCTCTCCTCTTATAAGGCTCTCTGCACCACTCAGCCTCTGAGACTCAAATGCACGACGCAGGGCGGCCGTGATGTCTTCATCAATCCAGAGTGATGGCTGGCTGAGGACGTCCCTTGAGTTCATTGACAAACGTAGAGTGGACATTATATCTCTCCCCCTTTTGGCATCATCAAAGAGGGTGAGGGCCAGGGATGGAGTGGATGAGGAGGGGAATGGAGGTGGCTCAGGGCCAAATCTCTTAGGAGGGGAGGGTGAGAGGGTAGAGGTAGAGGATGTGGGAGAAGATATGTGTTCTGGAGTTTGAGGAGGGTTGGGGAACCAATTGGAGGTGACAAAGAGACCTTCAAAAGGATGAGTGGAGGAGTATTCTTTGTAGTTGGTGGACTCAGGGGTAAAAGGTAAATGATCATCGGAGAGTGGTTGAAGGCGGGGATACTCGGTGAATGGTTGGCTGAGGGGGTGAATGGCTGTGTCAGATCCTATGGGTCTAGGGCTTGGATGGGTAGGGTTGGAGAAGCGGAGTGGAGAGCGTGTAGGGGCACCAGGTCGTGTGGGAATGGGCGAGGATGAGGATGAGGAGTTTCTAGGAGAATGTCGTGGAGAGTTGTGAGGTGAGTCTTGGGTTTGCTGGTCATGGGTAGGTGAAGGTAGGGATTGGTTGTCATTGTTTGGTGATGGTGGGGGTTGCTGGTCATTTTGTGGCGGTGGCTGAGGTTGTTGAGTGTTAGGTGGAGGAGGAGGTGGGTTTTGAGGAGGAGGAGGAGGAGGAGGTGGTAAGTTACCTTGAGATGGTTGGGGAATTTGTAGGTGCTGGAGGATGAGGTCTAGTTTTGCATCCACCCTGGCAAGGTGATTCTCGAGCTGTCCTACTCTGTCCTCAAGCCGTTAGGTCCGCTCCCCTTGGTGGTGGAAACCAGCTTCACACTCAACACGGAGAGGACCCACCAAGGATTCAGTCAGTCTCAACAGAAGCTCTTCCTTTACTTCCTCGGCAAAGGCCCTAACAGAGGCTGGTACTTTTGCAGCACGGCTTGGCCCAGCATGTGAGTCAACTTCCTGATCTCCTGCTCCAGATTCAGAGGGGGCTGAAGTGCCAGAAGCACTACTGGCTTGTGAGCCTGAACGAGTGGGCTTAGGAGGCTTGAAGTACTTGATGCCCATCTTCCCAATATTGGTTGCTCCCACAGGCTTACATTTGACATTCTCTTCCTCCACAGCAGATGTAGCCTTGATCAGATGTTTCTCAAGGAGGAAGGCAATGACAGTGGGATATGGAAGATAGCCAGATTTGTCATTGTTTAACCAGCGCTGAAGCTCTAGGCATATCAACTGGCCAGGGTTGAAAGGCTTGCGCGAGAGGAGTCTGGGGAACCAAGGGTTGTCCAGCAGTGTGAACTCGTTGAAGTTGCCTCCCTTATGAGTCATTATCCGGGAGTAGATGTAGTACAAGAGCCTGTTAGAATCAGACATCTTGGACACCTTCTTGTTATTGGTGCCATACAACTCCTCGAGTTCCTCCTTGCTGTACTTGTGAGACTCAGGGTAGATCCATTCATTCATATCCTCTTCTGTGATTCCCATAATCTCATTCAAGGTTCTCCAAGTGAACCTGAAGGTTCTTCCTCTTACAGTGGCAGTGAAGGAGAGTTTGTGGACTTGCTCTTTCCCATCCACCTTCCTGTACTTAGCTCTGCCAGAGAGGGATTGGGAGAAGACTCGCAGGACGTTGACGTTGTAGTCCTGGTTGATGCCTAGCCAAGGCATGTACTTTTCCAAGTAAGGGCGCAAATGGGGAAACCCTAGTTCATCAATCTTCTCCAGGTCGATGAACAGCCCTTGGTTGAAGTAGGGGACAGACGTCTCAAATTTGGCAGCAATTGGCTCCAATGCCCCTTCTCTGTACACTGTAGGGTCGTCCTCTTCAACCCTTTGCCTCTTGGAAGAAGGCTCCTCAGCAAATTGAACCTTCTTCTTCTTTCCTTTTCTCTGAGCATCCCTCTCTTGTTCAGAACCCACTGACTGTTCTACTCGACCAGAAGTTCCAGGCTGACCCTGAACGTTTTCATCCTGTCCCTGTGATTGCCCAGAACCTTCATGGTGTTCATGATGTTCTTCATGAAGTTCTTCATGGTGCCCAGATTTACCAGAATGCTTGTGAGTGGATTTCCCAGATTTCGACTTGTGTTTCTTGGAAGAAGAGGTTTTCTGGATGACTGGGTTGGATTCATGAGATCCGGCCATTTTTATATGAATGTTGTAGTAATAAAAAGGATGAAATGCGAGAAGTGTATAAAGAAAGATGAAGAACACAAAGGAGAAGATGAAGAGACTTTTCAGAGAAAATGATGCGAGTGAAGCAGATGCAGTAAAAAGTGAAAATGAAAAATGACATCTATTTATAGGTAAAACTTCTGAGAATAAATGGGCATCTTCTTTCAAATTTTCACTCATTGGGTAACGTAAGATTTTAAGTTGGAACGACACACCTGATGACACGTGTTGCTTCAATTAGTCAGAGAAGGCACAACGCCCCACAGAGGGAGTTGAAACGTTTCTGAAGTGACGTGTCCCTTGGGCTGGTGCTGGAGCTCTCTTGGTGTCATCACCCAGCGTCATCGTGTGATCATCCGGAAGTGGTTTTGCTTCCGGTTAGACAGGCGCTCTTAGTTGCCTTGAGTAGTCACTCAGCGTCAGCACGAGAGCATCCGGAAGTAGTTTTGCTTCCGATTGTACTTACTTAAGATTTAACATTGAGGGACCTGCAAAAATTAAGGTTGGCACTTCGATGCCTAAGTTAGCACAGTTGGCAGGTTATAAGTACAGATGTTTGCTGAGGATTTAAACTTTATCTTAACATTCCCAAATGTCTCTTTATAAATTAATCAACTCTCAGTGATAGTTTCGTATAACAAGAGCATTAATAAAGTGAAAACATATTTTGAAAATTTTGTTCACAATTTCACATAGTTTCACTCTCAAGTCATGAACTTTACTCATACTCTTTTGGATAAATACCAGTGATAGTACAAGGAGTATAGATTAGATTGCATATTTTTCAGAGTTTCATAAACATGTATAATTCGATAAATATGCCCTAAGAGTGTTCATGCTAGATTATGAAGATATGTAAATTGTCAACCAAATGAATTTCTAAGAGCCTTAGGTTTTAATAATCCTTGCAGAAGTTGATTCAAAGCATTTCTTAAGACTTCTTAAGGTTGTCCGACAGGAGAAACTTTCTATTAAAATTTACAATAGAAGAAGTAAGGGATAGAGATGCTCATATAAGATTGACGAGATTTTCTCAAGATCACGTTCAGAATAGCCATTTCTCCTCATCTTGATAACGAGCATACTTGTTGATGTTCTCTCTCTTGTGCATCCACAACGATCAAGCTTTCATAACTAAAGCTATATTTGCGTCAAGTAGTAGTTTGTTTGATCTTGGCATGTGGTGTTTGATCTTTTCAATTTCAGGAGCAGTAGCACTCGGAGCCCAGTATGAACAACAACTCACTAAGATTTGATACATTGCTCAAATCAGGTATGATCATGAAAATTGTTGTTCCTTTGGATCTTCTTTCCTACAAAATACCAAATGATTCCTTTTTCCCATTTTTCAGTCTCCAAACTTGGATCTGACCGGTCAGTTTGTAGGAAGTATGTGATTCTTATGCACTTAAGAATTATTCACTATGAATATAGCATTGCGAATCAACTATGACTATATGTACATGGTTATACATGGTTTCTGATAATGATAGTCATAGATAGCATGTAGAGTATGAACTTTGTGTGAAATTTCTTAAAAGCTATATCATGTTCATGCTTATGATGCTTGATGTAAAATCTCAATAAGTCCATCTAACATTTGCATAGGAGATTTTACTATTGCATGCTTCAACCTTAAGTGATCCCTTGCTTACCCAAGGGAATCTTCTATACTTATCTTTGGTCTGAAGCACTTTCTTAGGAGAGACAGGATTCATAGGTTTTCTCCATGTTGGTTGAGACATCCTCTCTCTCTTGTTCTTCTCAGGATAGTTGAATGGAACTCTGTGATAGCTTATCCCTGAGACAAGGTCTTTGTTCCTTGTGGTAGCGCACTGCTTCTTATGATTGAACCAGGTGGTTGCAGCAGTGACATCACCACGAGTTCTCTTCTTTGGGACAAGAGGAACTCTTGATCTTTCCTGCACAAGTAAGGCACTAGAAGGGAGTTTTGGTACCCATTTGTACTTGGGTCCTACATGGTTAGCGCTGGACCTTACTTGACCTTTGGGGATCCATATACATTTATTCCTCACATTTAAATTTCTTCTAAAATTACATGTGTGAGAAATATGACCTGTTCTACCACAATAATGACAGATAATGGGATGATATTCAGAATAAGATTTCTTGTCATTATTGTGTTGGTTAGTTTTCTTTTCAAAGACACTATGTTTGTTAACTTTTGAAATCTCTGGGTCTTTTGAAAACTCTTCTTTTAGGAATGGAACTTTGGACTCCTTGGTTGTAGAAGAAAGGATAAGTTCTTCAAGTTTCCTATTCCTTTTTCTCAAGCCTAGAACTTCTTTTGCAAGTTTACAGAATTCAACATGTAACTCATCATAAATGTCTTGCAATTCAGAAGGTTCAAGTTTAGGTACCTCATTTTCTTCAGCTTCTGAATCTTCTAGGCAGAGATCCACACTCTCTTTACTAATGCTAGCTTCCTCTATATCACCATCCAGTAGCTCATCAATGATAGATTCACAGGGAGCACAAAAAGAGCTTTGGAAGGCTTTAATTTCAAGAGATTGATTAGAAGCATACATAGCATCAAGAGTTTTCCAAATATCTCTAGCTCTAGAGCAATGTTTAATTTTCTGGAAATCATTTTCAGATAAACTTTTGTGCAAAATTTGCATTGCTCTAAGATTTAAGTAAAATAAACTTTTCTCCTCTTCAGTCCAATTTACTTTTGGTTTGAAATCAGAGTCTTTTTCAAAAACATCCCACATTTTGAAATCTGTGGATAGTATAAAACTTTTCATCCTTCCCTTCCATAAGTAAAAATCAACATTTTCTAACACGGGTGGGATAGTATGATCAAAACCTTCAAAACACATTTTGTAACCCAAGTCAGCCTAGGTCTTTGCACTTGAGATCGTTGGATCCTTTAAACAAGTGACCTTGCTCTGATACCAAATGAAATGCGTGGCTGTCACCCAAGAGGGGGGGTGAATTGGGTGAGGGAATAAAACTTTTAAATCTTCTTTTCGAAAGACTGCTTGTGCTTGGTGATGGTATTAAGAAGTAGTGATATGCACAAGTCAGTATGTTATGTGATGCAAAATAGAATGTTTGAATGTAAATTTATGCACACATAAATTTATCCTGGTTCGGTCACCCAGACCTACATCCAGTCCCCAGGCTCCACCTGAGATTTTCAATCCACTATTCTTGTTTAAACCGGGCACAAGAGATGATAAACGTGGCTGTCACCCAAGAGGGGGGGGGTGAATTGGGTGAGAGAATAAATTAAATCTTTTGATTCTTCTTTTCGAAAGACTGCTTGTGCTTGGTGATAATATTTACGAAGTAGTGATATGCATAAGTCAGTATGTTATGTGATGCAAAATAGAATGTTTGAATGTAAATTTATGCACACATAAATTTATCCTGGTTCGGTCACCCAGACCTACATCCAGTCCCCAGGCTCCACCTGAGATTTTCAATCCACTATTCTTGTTTAAACCGGGCACAAGAGAAGCCTTTACACTTTAGGTTTTACGAGCACGGGTTCACCTAACAACCCACAGGTTTTACACCGGGTTCACCTGCAAACCTTACAAATGCAAGTTTTACGGGCTAACTTGCAACCTATGGAGATTTAGACAACCTCTAAATGCTCCCCCTTACAAATTGTAAGTTTACACTATGTTCACTCTATGAACTGATTGTGCTAAACACTTAAGCTTAAAACTAACTCTCTCTAAGAGTGGATGATGTTACTCACTTAAGTACAATAAAATCACTCTCGGAAAAATATCACAAATCTGGATCTGAGAGTAGTAGAAGATGTATAGGATGAAGAATATGATATATCAGATACTTTGCTCTGTTCTCTCTCTTTCTTCCATATCTTCTCTTCTGAATGAATGTCTCTTTTATACTTGGCTTCATAGGCTTCGGTGGCAAGTTGAATATGAACGTTTGAATAGTGCCGTTAATCCTATGTTACCGTTGAGAAGTACATCTTCATTAATGCTTAGCAGGGTAGACTTGCTTTATCTCTGAAAAGTAGTCCTGACACCTCTGCTCTGACAAAAGCATTCTGACTTCTGAGTATGTGATGTTTACTCTTGCACTCTTGCTGACGGATGATCATCATTCATCCGCAAGTGGAAATCTTGCTCTGCAAGTGTTAAGCTCTGAGCCTCAATGTCAAGAGTCTTTCCATCCGGAAGCTCATTTGCATCCGGAAGCGTGACCATGTTCTGCACATACTGGTTAGTCCAACATAGCAATATATATAAGAATTGTTCATGCTGTGGGAAGCTTGTTTGCTATGGGGAGTAGTTTACTTAGACTGTGTTCTGATTTGGTCTATGATGTATCCGGAAGCATTTTTACATCCGGAAGTAAAACTACTAGATGAAGGATCTTTGTTCACTATAACTCACTCACACTTAGTGTATTTCATCTCAACACTCAGCGCTAGTCACTAAGCTATCGGAAGCACTTTTACTTGACGTAGTGAACTCAATGACGCTCAGGGTGAAATCTATTCTATCAGTCTGCGCCAGTCAAGATCTAATAGGAAGCAACTTCACTTGATGTTGCATTTCCGCTGACGCTCGGGGTTATATCTAGTCTATCAACCTGCGCCAGTCTAAATCTAATAGGACGTGCTTTCACTTGGCGAAGTAGACTTACTGACGCTTGGGGTAATAACTATTCTATTGCTCTGCGCCAGTCTAAGTCTAACAGGAAGCGCTTTCACTTGGGGAAGTAGACTCACTGACGCTTGGGGTAATATCTATTCTGTCGCTCTGCGCCAGTCTAATTCTAACAGGAAGCGCTTTCACTTGGGGAAGTAGACTCACTGTCGCTTGGAGTAATATCTATTCTATCGCTCTGCGCCAGTCTAAGTCTAACAGGAAGCAAACTCACTTCCGATTGAAACATAGCTTAGTCTTAAGGTTTTGTGTACCTAATTCTCATGGACTAAGTTATTTCCCAGTGATTTACTTGCTGATGCTGGGGGATGAAAACATTCATCCGCATGCGCAAGTCCTAATCTATCCGGAAGTAGATCTTCACCCGGAAGCACTCTTACTTGGGATCCTATGTCATCCTATTGCTTCCTAGGCACTTGGTCTAATCCTCTATATTTTAGTCTTCATCAAAACTTAAGATTCTAACATTCTCCCCCTTTTTGATGATGACAAACCTAGTTTTATCGATTAAGTTCCTAAGGAAGGATTATCAAGAGAATAAAAGCAATGGATAGCAACAAGTAACTCAGACAAATATTATTGACAAGCAGAGGTTACAAGTCAGAGTTATGTAATCAAATAACATATACAAGTAAAGAATGTATACAAATAAATTTTACTAAGTATGAATGAAAATATGCATGAAAACAAAATCACCAAAAATATTTGGATTGGGGGTTAGAGTTTGTGTCTCTTTTTCTTTTCCCTCTCTTTCTGTCTCTCTTCATTTTCCTCACGCTCACTCTGGTTTATCTGGGCAATGATCTCTTGAAGCTCTTTTTCCTCTTTTTCCCTTCTGAGTCTTTCTGATTCAATGGACTCCTCGTATGCCCTTTTCATGTTCTCCACTTCTTCATACCCAGGGAAACCTGTAGCATCGTCGAAGTAGGAGACCTCTCCATTGGGATAGTGTACAGCCCTGATTCTCACATTCCATGCAGAGAAGTTGGGATCCTCCTCAACTTCCTGGGCTTTCCTTTTCCCTTTCCCTTTGCTCTTCCCTTTGCTCTTGTTGATTGGAGGAGTGGGCATGGCACTTGCTCTTTCAGCATCGAGGCAAGCCATCTGACCAAAGGATAGCTTGTCAGTGAATCCATACTTCTCAAATTCTTCAGGAGTCATGTCTTCAATTTCCAATTTGACTTCCTTCAGAATTGGAACCGCTTGGACCACTGGATTTTCTTGCACAACCTGAGCAGATGAAGTTCCTTGCTCAGGTAGGTCAGATGAAGTCTCTTCCTCAGACTCATCAGATTCAGTGATGGCAATTAACTTCCTGGCACGTTTCCTAGCAACGGCCTTCTTTCTGGGTGCACTGAATCTGGCTGCTGGCTCAGACGAGGGAGGAGGATCAGAGGATTGCTCAGATGAAGGGACCTCAGACTCTTGCCCAGAGGATGTAGGAACAGGCCTGGCTATCACAATGGGAGGATGGTTGGGTCTCTTCAGTCCCCACTTCATTATGATCTCCTCAACCATCTCTCTACTTGTTTTATTTGGAGGAGGCTCTGATGATGACTCAGATTGTGAGGATTGTTCATTCTGTCCAAACACAACCATCTCCAAATGTGATCCTTGCTCAGCTGTTCTCTTCTGCTCCATGAGACGGAGGGCCTCTCCTCTTATAAGGCTCTCTGCACCACTCAGCCTCTGAGACTCATATGCACGACGCAGGGCGGCCGTGATATCTTCATCAATCCAGAGTGAAGGCTGGCTGAGTGCATCCCTTGTGGCCATGCTTAGGCGAAGAGTGGACATAACATTTCTCCCCCTTTTGTCATCATCAACAGGGGTGAGTGCCACGGATGGAGTGGATGTGGAGGAGGATGGAGGTGGTTCAGGACCAAATTTCTTGGGAGGGGAGGGTGAGAGGGTAGAGGTGGAGGATGTGGGAGAAGATAGGTGTTCAGGAGTTTGAGGAGGGTCGGGGAAGCAGCTGGTGGTGACAAAGATATCCCCATAAGGATGAGTGGAGGAGTATTCTTTGTAGTTAGCGGAGTCAGGGGTAAAGGGTAAATGGTCATCGGAGAGTGGTTGAAGGCGGGGATACTCGCCGTATGGTTGGCTGAGGGGGTGAATGGCTGTTTCAGATCCTATGGGTCTAGGGCTTGGATGGGTAGGGTTGGAGAAGCGGAGTGGAGAGCGTGTAGGGGCACCTGGTCGTGTGGGAATGGGTGAGGATGAGGATGAGGAAGGTGAGGATGAGAAGTTTCTAGGAGAATGGCGTGGAGAGTTGTGAGGTGAGTCTTGGGTTTGGTCGTCATGGGTAGGTGAAGGTTGGGATTGTTGGTCATTGTTGGGTGATGGTGGGGCTTGTTGGTCATTTTGTGGTGGAGGCTGAGGTTGTTGAGTGTTGGGCGGAGGAGGAGGAGGGTTTTGAGGAGGAGGAGGAGGAGGTGGTAAGTTACCTTGTGATGAGGGTTGGGGAATTTGTAGGTGCTGGAGGATGAGGTCTAATTTTGCATCCACCCTGGCAAGGTGATTCTCGAGTTGTCCTACTCTGTCCTCAAGTCGTTGGATTCGCTCCCCTTGGTGGTGGAAGCCAGCTTCACATTCAACACGGAGAGGACCCACCAAGGATCAGTCAGTCTAAACAGAAGCTCTTCCTTTATGTCCTCTGCAAAGGCCCTAACAGAAGCTGGAACCCTTGCACTACGGCTTGGCCCAGCATGAGAGTCAACTTCCTGATCGCCTGCTCCAGATGCAGAGGGAGCTGAAGTACCAGAAGCACTACTGGCTTGTGAGCGTGAGCGAGTGGGCTTAGGAGGCTTGAAATACTTGATCCCCATCCTTGCCACATTGGTTGCTCCCACAGGCCTACACTTGACATTCTCTTCTTCCACAGCAGATGTAGCCTTGATCAGATGCTTCTCAAGAAGGAAGGCAATGATGGTGGGATAGGGAAGATACCCTGACTTGTCATTGCTTAACCAGCGCTGAAGCTCTAGGCATATCAACTGCCCAGGGTTGAAAGGCTTGAGCGAGAGGAGTCTAGGGAACCAAGGGTTGTCCAGCAGTGTGAATTCGTTGAAGTTGCCTCCCTTATGAGTCATTATCCGGGAGTAGACGTAGTACAAGAGCCTGTTAGAATCAGACATCTTGGACACCTTCTTGCTGTTGGTGCCATACAACTCCTCGAGTTCCTCCTTGCTGTACTTGTGAGACTCAGGGTAGATCCATTCATTCATATCCTCTTCTGTGATTCCCATCATCTCATTCAAGGTTCTCCAAGTGAACCTGAAGGTTCTTCCTCTTACAGTGGTAGTGAAGGAGAGTTTGTGGACTTGCTCTTTCCCATCCACCTTCCTGTACTTAGCTCTGCCTGAGAGGGATTGGCAAAAGACTCGCAGGACGTTGACGTTGTAGTCCTGGTTGATGCCCAGCCAAGGCATATACTTTTCCAAGTAAGGGCGCAGATGAGCAAACCCTAGTTCATCCAACTTGTCCAGATTGATGAACAGGCCATGGTTGAAGATGGGAATGGATGTCTCAAATTTGGCGGATACACTCTCCAAAGCCCCATCTCTATAAACTGTGGGATCATCTTCTTCCTCAACCCTCTGCCTCTTGGTGGAAGGCTCCTCAGAAAAATGAACCTTCTTCTTCTTTCCCTTTCCCTGAGCATCTCGCTCTTGTTCAGAACCCACTGCCTGTTCTATTCTACCAGAGGTTTCAGGCTGACCCTGAACGTCTTCACCCTGTCCCCGTGATTGCCCAGAACCTTCTTGGCGTTCATGAAGTTCTTCATGTTGTTCTTCATGGTGCCCAGATTTACCAGAATGCTTGTGAGTGGATTTCCCAGATTTCGATTTATGTTTCTTGGAAGAAGAGGTTTTCTGGATGACTGGGTTGGATTCATTCGTACCGGCCATTTTTTTTTTTTTTGTATGAATGTTGTGTAAATAAAGATGAAATGCAAGAAGTGTGAAAAATAAAGAGCACAATGGAGAAGATGAAAAGACTTTTCAGAGAAAATGATGAGAATGAAAAGATGTAGTAAAAAGTGAAAATGGAAAATGACTTCTATTTATAGGTAAAATTTCTGAGGATAGAATGGGCATACTCTTTCAAATTTTCACACATTGGGTAATGTAAGTTTTTAAGTTGGAACGACACACCTGATGACACGTGTTGCTTCAGCGAAGGCACAGCGTTTCATAGAGGAAGTTGAAACGTTTTCTGAAGTGATGTGTCCCTTGATCTGACACTGGCGCTCTTGATCATATTGAATTATCATCCAGCGCTAGCCAAAGAGTATCCGGAAGTGATTTTGCTTCTGGTCGGACAGACGCTCCTGGTTGCCTTGAGTAGTCATTCAGCGTCAGCACGAGAGCATCCGGAAGTAGTTTTGCTTCCGATGGTACTTACTTAAGATTTAACATTGAGTAACTCGTTGATGTTCTCTCTTGTGCATCCACAGCGATCAAGCTTTCATAACTAAAGCCATATTTGCATCAAGTAGAGTTTGTTTGATCTTCTCAATTTCAGGAGCAGTAGCTCTCGGAGCCCAGTATGAACAACAACTCATTCAGATTTGATACATTGCTCTGATCAGGTATGATTATGAAATTGTTGTTCCTTCGTACCTTCTTTCCTACAAAATAGCAAATGATTTCTCTCCCCATTTTTCAGTCTCCAAACTTGGATCTGACTGGTCAGTTTGTAGGAAGTATGTGATTCTTATGCACTTAAGAAATATTCACTATGAATATAGCATTGCGAATCAACTATGACTATATGCACATGGCTTCTGATAATGATAGTCATAGATAGCATGTAGAGTATGAACATTGTGTGAAATATCTTATAAGCCATATCATGTTCATGCTTATGATGCTTAATGTAAAATCTCAATAAGTCCATCTTACATTTGCATAGGAGATTTTACTGTTGCATGCTTCAACCTTAAATAATCCCTTGCTTACCCAAGGAGATCTTTTATACTTATCCTTGGCCTGAAGCACTTTCTTAGGAGAGACAGGATTCGCAGGTTTTCTCCATGTGAGTTGAGACATCCTCTCTCTTTTGTCCTTCTCAGGATAGTTGAATGGAACTCTGTGATAGCTTATCCCTGAGACAAGGTCTTTGTTCCTTGTGGTAGCGCACTGCTTCTTATGATTGAACCAGGTAGTTGCAGTAGTGACATCACCACGAGTTCTCTTCTTTGGGACAAGAGAAACTCTTGATCTTTCCTGCACAGGTAAGGCACTAGAAGAGAGTTTTGGTACCCATTTGTACTTGGGTCCTACATAGTTAGCGCTGGACCTTACTTGTCCTTTGGGGATCCATATATATTTATTTCTCACATTTAAATTTCTCTTAAAATTGCATGTGTGAGAAATATGACCAGTTCTACCACAATAATGACAGATAATGGGATGATGTTCAGAATCAGATTTCTTATCACTATTATGGTGGTCAGTTTTCTTTTCAAAGACTCTATGTTTATTAACTTTTGAAATCTCAGGGTCTTTCGAAAAGTCTTCTTTTATGATTGGGACTTTGGACTCCTTGGTTGTAGAAGAAGGAATAAGTTCCTCAAGTTCCCTATTCCTTTTTCTTAAGCCTAGAATTTCTTTTGCAAGTTTACAGAATTCAACATGTAGCTCATTATACATATCTTGCAATTCAGAAGTTTCAAGTTTAGGTACCTCATTTTCTTCAGCTTCTGAATCTACTAGGCGGAGATCCACTCTCTCTTTGCTGATACTAGCTTCTACTACATCACCATCCAGTAGCTCATCAACGGTGGATTCACAAGGAGCACATAGTGAGCTTTGGACAGCCTTATCATCAAGAAATTGGTTAGAAGCATACATAGTATCAAGAGTGTTCCAAATATCTATAGCCCTAGAGCAATGTTTAATTTTCTGGTAATCATTGTCAGATAAACTTTTGTGCAAAATTTGCATTGCTCTAAGGTTTAAGTAAAATAAGCTTTTGTCCTCTTCTGTCCAATTTACTTTTGGTTTGAAATCAGAGTCCTTTTCAAAAACATCCCACATTTTGAAATCAGTGGATAGTATAAAACTTTTCATCCTTCCCTTCCATAAGTAAAAATCAGCATTTTCTAACACGGGTGGGATTGTATGATCAAAACCTTCAAAACACATTTTGTAACCCAAATCAGCCTAGGTCTTTGCACTTGAGATCGTTGGATCCTTTAAACAAGTGACCTTGCTCTGATACCAAATGATAAACGTGGCTGTCACCCAAGAGGGGGGGGGTGAATTGGGTGAGAGAATAAATTAAATCTTTTGATTCTTCTTTTCGAAAGACTGCTTGTGCTTGGTGATAATATTTACGAAGTAGTGATATGCATAAGTCAGTATGTTATGTGATGCAAAATAGAATGTTTGAATGTAAATTTATGCACACATAAATTTATCCTGGTTCGGTCACCCAGACCTACATCCAGTCCCCAGGCTCCACCTGAGATTTTCAATCCACTATTCTTGTTTAAACCGGGCACAAGAGAAGCCTTTACACTTTAGGTTTTACGAGCACGGGTTCACCTAACAACCCACAGGTTTTACACCGGGTTCACCTGCAAACCTTACAAATGCAAGTTTTACGGGCTAACTTGCAACCTATGGAGATTTAGACAACCTCTAAATGCTCCCCCTTACAAATTGTAAGTTTACACTATGTTCACTCTATGAACTGATTGTGCTAAACACTTAAGCTTAAAACTAACTCTCTCTAAGAGTGGATGATGTTACTCACTTAAGTACAATAAAATCACTCTCGGAAAAATATCACAAATCTGGATCTGAGAGTAGTAGAAGATGTATAGGATGAAGAATATGATATATCAGATACTTTGCTCTGTTCTCTCTCTTTCTTCCATATCTTCTCTTCTGAATGAATGTCTCTTTTATACTTGGCTTCATAGGCTTCGGTGGCAAGTTGAATATGAACGTTTGAATAGTGCCGTTAATCCTATGTTACCGTTGAGAAGTACATCTTCATTAATGCTTAGCAGGGTAGACTTGCTTTATCTCTGAAAAGTAGTCCTGACACCTCTGCTCTGACAAAAGCATTCTGACTTCTGAGTATGTGATGTTTACTCTTGCACTCTTGCTGACGGATGATCATCATTCATCCGCAAGTGGAAATCTTGCTCTGCAAGTGTTAAGCTCTGAGCCTCAATGTCAAGAGTCTTTCCATCCGGAAGCTCATTTGCATCCGGAAGCGTGACCATGTTCTGCACATACTGGTTAGTCCAACATAGCAATATATATAAGAATTGTTCATGCTGTGGGAAGCTTGTTTGCTATGGGGAGTAGTTTACTTAGACTGTGTTCTGATTTGGTCTATGATGTATCCGGAAGCATTTTTACATCCGGAAGTAAAACTACTAGATGAAGGATCTTTGTTCACTATAACTCACTCACACTTAGTGTATTTCATCTCAACACTCAGCGCTAGTCACTAAGCTATCGGAAGCACTTTTACTTGACGTAGTGAACTCAATGACGCTCAGAGTGAAATCTATTCTATCAGTCTGCGCCAGTCAAGATCTAATAGGAAGCAACTTCACTTGATGTTGCATTTCCGCTGACGCTCGGGGTTATATCTAGTCTATCAACCTGCGCCAGTCTAAATCTAATAGGACGTGCTTTCACTTGGCGAAGTAGACTTACTGACGCTTGGGGTAATAACTATTCTATTGCTCTGCGCCAGTCTAAGTCTAACAGGAAGCGCTTTCACTTGGGGAAGTAGACTCACTGACGCTTGGGGTAATATCTATTCTGTCGCTCTGCGCCAGTCTAATTCTAACAGGAAGCGCTTTCACTTGGGGAAGTAGACTCACTGTCGCTTGGAGTAATATCTATTCTATCGCTCTGCGCCAGTCTAAGTCTAACAGGAAGCAAACTCACTTCCGATTGAAACATAGCTTAGTCTTAAGGTTTTGTGTACCTAATTCTCATGGACTAAGTTATTTCCCAGTGATTTACTTGCTGATGCTGGGGGATGAAAACATTCATCCGCATGCGCAAGTCCTAATCTATCCGGAAGTAGATCTTCACCCGGAAGCACTCTTACTTGGGATCCTATGTCATCCTATTGCTTCCTAGGCACTTGGTCTAATCCTCTATATTTTAGTCTTCATCAAAACTTAAGATTCTAACAAGAGAAGCCTTTACACTTTAGGTTTTATGAGCACGGGTTCACCTAACAACTCACAGGTTTTACAACGGGTTCACCTGCAAACCTTACAGACACAAGTTTTTCGGGCTAACTTGCAACCTATGGAGATTTAGAAAACTTCTAAATGCTCCCCCTTACAAATGTAAGATTACAATTATGTTCACTCTATGAACTGATTGTGCTAAACACTTAAGCTCAAACTGACTCTCTCTAAGAGTGGATGATGTTACTCACTTAAGTACAAATGAATCACTCTCTAAGAATATTACAAATCTGGATCTGAGAGTAGTAGTAGATGAGAGGAATGTAGAAGTCGATATATCAGATAATATGCTCTGTTCTTCCTCTCTTTTTCTTCCATGTCATCTTCTGAAATGTAGATGTTCCTTTTATACTTCGCTTCAGGGGCTTGGGCGGCAGATGAATATTAACGTTTGAATATAGCCGTTAATCCCATGTTACCGTTGTAAGGTACATCTTCATTAAAGCTCAGCAGGGTTGACTTGCTTTATCTCTGAAAAGTAGTCCTGATACCTCTGCTCTGACATAAGCATTCTGACACTGCATCTCTGAACGTTCAGACATTCTGATTGCTTGCGGAAGCAACTTCTCATCCGGAAGCAACCTTACTTAGTGTGCTGCACTTGAACGTTAGTTTAACAATATAAGCACATAGTCTCATGCAGTGGGTGTTCCCTAAGTCTAAGGTGTATTCGGAAGCACTTCTACATCCGGAAGTAATTTCACTTGATGAGGGAACTAGTTCACCATGACTTGCTCTCTCTTAGTCTATTTCATTCCTAACAGTCAGCGCTAGTCACTGAGCTATCGGAAGCACTTTTACTTGACGTGGTGAACTTACTGTCGCTTAGGGTTATACTTCTTTTATCAGCCTGTGCCAGTCTAAATCCAACAGGAAGCAATTTCACTTGACGAGGCTGATTCACTGACGCTTGGGGTCATTCTATTCTATCAGTCTGCGCCAGTCTAAATCTAACAGGAAGTGCTTTCACTTGGCGAAGTAAACTCACTGACGCTTGGGGTGATATCTATTCTATCAGTCTGCGCCAGTCTAAGTCTAACAGGAAGCACTTTCTCTTCCGGTTGAATCATAGCTTAGTCTTAAGGTTTGTGTACTCAATGTTCATGGACTAAGTTAAATCCCTAGTGAGTTACTTGCTGCCGCTGGGGGATGAGACATTCATCCGCGTGCGCAAGTCCTAGTCTATCCGGAAGTAAATCCACATCCAGTTGCACTCTATCTTGGGATCCTATGTTATCCTATTGCTTCCTAGGCACTTGGTCTAATCCTTTATATTTTAGTCTTCATCAAAACTTAAGATTCTAACATAATGAACTTAGGAAGAAGTTTTAAACTTTGATTTGAGGTGTTTGGAAGATGATATGAGTGATAATTTGAAGTTTTTGTGAACTTGAGAAAAACCCTAAGTTTAGAGAATTTGTTGAGTTAAGGAATTCCTTATTTATGTTTCTTTGATTCTGCCATCTCCACTGGTTTGGAGGCTCTTTTCTAATTTGATGATGATTTACATGTGGGTATAGTGATGGTGTTTAAACTGTTGTGTTTGACATGGTGAAATGACATGATAAATGCTTGTTGTTTGGTTGTTGATCATTTGAATTCTTATTGGATTGTGAATGCTGAAAAATTCCCCGTGTGGTTGGCTGAGTAGTATGTCAAGAAAAAGGAAAGGTGGAGCATTTTCTCATTTTATATAGTTTTGAACTTTGAAGTGAAGAGCTAGTTCATATTTTAATGAAGCAGAAAATAGTGAAGAATTCTATGATTATTTAGATTAGAAACTGTTAGAACATGATTACTTTAAGGAATATAAATTGTTGTTTGTCTTTTCTTGTTCTGAAACTTATTAAATTGAGAAGCTGACATGGGAATATATATATATATATATATATATATATATATATATATATATATATATATATAGCTGAATGTTTGGTTGAATATATATATATATATATATATATATATATATTTATATAGTATTATATATATATATATATATAGTATTTCTGATTAAAGTCAATTAAAGGGGATAAAATTGTACTAGCAGAACGATTGGTGCTCATTGTGGCAGATCAAAAATTGATAGCCGGTTAATGGTTTGGATTTGAGTTACAATGCCATGGATTGTATTTGTCTTTCTGACTTATATTTAGAGGTACTGATGGGTTTTAACGAAAATCTTGGTACGATGTTGAATTAATTATGTACTAAGTTCAATACTGGTGATTTAGCATGGTATTCCATTTACAGGCTTGACTCAAATGAGTCTTGATTGGTTAATGGTGTAGATGGGCTGATTGTGCACCCTTGTGCTATTATGAAATCAAGTGGAGTTGTGAACTTTGAGTTGTTATTCCAGCTTTGTGCCACTTGTTGGTTATAACTTGATTTTGTGTGAATTGGAAGGGCATTTTGTTTGAACAAGGAAGTGCATCAGAATTTGCATTGGATTGGTGTGTGTATGTATATATTTTGAATAAGAGTTGTATAAGGTTTAGATTATTGGTTTTAGTTGTTATTTCCTTTAGGAAGGACTTAACCATGGTGTGAGACTTGTAATTTGATTAATGGTGATTGTCATTTGTCATGCTTTATTTGGAATGCGTTCCAATTTCTGTTAACCAATCATTATATTTATTCGGAATGGATTGAAATGATTTTATGGTTGCTAATTTATGGTTCGAAACTTCAAATTGAGGAAGGAATGCACGAGTTAAAGTGGTTGCTTGTTGAGGGTAAAGTTGGTGATTAAGTTGGAGTGAGTAATTGATGACAAAAACAAAGAAGTCTTGCGAATTCACATTGTTCTAGGGCTTAACTATGAATGTTCTCTTGGGTTTAATTGTTTCATAACGTTGATTTTTGCTTCCTTGGAACGATTAGGCTGCTACTTGGATGCTTGGAATTTGTGTGACTTTATCTTGGTTTGTGGTGCTTTGTATGCGTGTGGTTATTGTATATCCTTGGCTCTTTCTATGTTTTTGCAGAATTTGGTGCTAAAGGAAAGAAGTAATACATTTTATGAGCTTAGTGGCTTATCTTAGGCTCTGTGGACTTTTGGTGTATGGGAATTGTGACTGTGAAGTTAAATGAGGTTGGAAATGTGATTTTCTTTCTTGATTGGTATTATATTAGTAGGATTTGTAATCTTTTGTTTTGACTGAATCCTGAGTTGTTATTGATGTTGTGATTGATAATGTGTTAGAAAGTTTAAGGCGAGTGTTTATTTTGTTCTATTTGATTCAGAATCATGTATGTTTGAATGTAAGTTTGGGTGTACAATGAATTTTCTTTGTCTTTGAGAAATGGTGAGTATAGCAAAATGAATGAGTATATATGAAGTGTATGTGAATGAAAGCTAAAGTAGCTAATTTGGTGTAGGCATGGTTGTATAGAGTAATTGGATTAAGAAGGGTTGGGTAAAATATATATATATATATATATATATATATATATATATATATATATATATATATATATATATATATATATATATATATATATATATATAATATATATATATTCGAGAGCGACGTTACTCATTAATTATATATATAAAAATAATTGTTTATGACTATTATTACTTTGTGTAATAATAGGAGGGATTAAGAGGAAAGAGTACTCGGAAATTCTCAAGGAAGGGTAAGGAAAAGCAATGGAGCGCTAAGTGACGCAGGTAATCACTCTTACCTTGCTATAACATTGAGGGTGATGTTAGTTGGGATTTTCAAAATCCTTTCTAGCCCTCAAAATCTTTAAAAGCTATTTTTATACAAAATAGGCTATCGGGTGCCTTTTAAACACGATTATTTTCGTATAAGAATTTGACACATATATGTAGTATCCTGTTTAGTTGTGGTAAAAATCCTGGAATGATGTGACATTTACACATGTGGAGTGTTCTGATAGTGGTATTGGAAAGGTTATGTAGATATAAGAGGATTAAATGTTGACATTGAGATATTGAAGGAAATTGTGAGAGTGCTGGACGTTGATGTGATATTGAAAGGGATTGGTATGTTGTAAAGTATTGTGATTATTGCATGACACTGAGATATAGGTACCATCGCGCGATGATAACCGGTTGATAGGCCAATCAACGGTTATTTGTACGGGTCGACAGATTGGAGACTGTGACCATTGGTCAACAGATTGGAGACTGTGACCAGCAGTTTTCTGATTGGAGACAGAAACTGCTCCCTTTCTGATTGGAGACAGATTGGGGTTTCCCTCTCATGGGTTTACCAGAGAGGGAAATTGCCCCCTCGTATTTGAGAGGGGCACAGTGTCAACTCATTTGGAATACATATAGGGCTCGAGTGTAGTGCCTCCAGGATGGCATGAGTAGAGCACCAGGATTGTACATGTGCGTAAGCCGAGAAAATTGGATTTGAGAAAGTTATGAATGAGATTTATAGTAAGGAAAGTATGGATTGAAGGTTGGATGGTGAAGTTTATTGATGTGGAATTTGATTGAGGGGTTTAGAGTGATTTTTGAAAAGTAGTAAGGATGGATTTGATTTGTTTTGGATGTGACAAAGGATTTGAAATGATAAATGGATGGAGGCTTGATTCTTATTGATTAATGGAAGGAAACTTGGCTATATATATATATATATATATATATATATATATATATATATATTTATATACTGTTTTTGAAATGTGGTACCCTTTAGACGCCTTCACTACCGCACATCTCATTGTTATAGTGAGTTAAGTAGTAGATTACTGAGACAAGTTGTCTCACCCCACGATTACTTACATTTTTGCAGGTGATCATGCACAGACGCGAGTAACAGGAAAGGGAATTGAGTTAAAAAGGTTGTTTTACTTATTTAGATGTGTATATTGCCAAAAATGTATAGGTCTGCATTCGCTTCCGCATATTTCTATTTGTATTGATAATATTGGTTAATCAGGTGAATGTACTAGGTTATTCCTTTTTCCTAACCATGTTAGGTGATTCTTTTCTAACATGGTTAGCTATTTAATTATCCATGATAGTATTCAGGTTATATTAGAAAATTCTTTTCTATCATGGATAATGATTATTAATAGGGAATTCTTTTCTAACTATGATAGATTTATTGATATTATGGAAATCATTTTTCTATCATAATTAGTGTAGGTAGTATTGGATTAATCAGGGAATTAGTAACGATATGTTACACTCGGCCTCATGAACATTCGGATCAATTGTCTGCTGAAGCTCTTCTTCATCCCTCTCTGTTCTGAGTCTCTGGGATGGCTGACTGAGGACATCCCTTGTGTCCATTGACATTTGCATATGCGCAGAGTGGACATCACATCTCTCCCCCTTTTGGCATCATCAAAGAAGGTGAGGGCCAGGGATGGAGTTTTAGTCTAGAGTTGGGGTTGATAGGATTGGAGTGAGTGGACATCACATCTCTCCCCCTTTTTGGCATCATTTTGTGGTGGTGGCTGAGGGTGAGATCTCAGCAAGATGATTCTTGACTTGGCACATTCTGTCCTGAAGCTGCTGGATTCGTTCCCAGCGTCATACTCAGCACGGTGAGGACTCACCAAGGACTCTGGCAGCCTAAAAGGAAGCTCTTCCTCTGCAAAGGCCCTAACAGAAGCTGGTACTGGTACCATGCATTTCCGGCAGATTTGATCGCCGCAGCCTCCTCCTTAGGGATGGACTTCCTCTTCTTATCAAGCTTCTCTTGCTTAGAACCCACTAACTGTTCTGCCACTCTACCAGATGTTTCAGACTGACCTTGAATATTTTCATCCTGCCCTGGTGTATTCTGCCCAGAAACTTCATGGTGTTCTTGATGTTCATTGCGATGTTCTTCACGATGCCCAGATTTTTCAGAATGTTTATAACTTGATTTCCCAGATTTTGACTTGTGTTTCTTAGATGAGGAAGGTTTCTTTGAAACTGGGTTTGTTTCATGAGATCCGGCCATTTTTGTGTAGGTTTGTGGTAAAATGCGAAAGGATGTATGAAGAGAATGAAGAACATAGATGAAGATGAAGAGTTTTGTAAGCAGAGAATTTGTGAGTAAAAGTGAAAAGTGAAAGTGAAAAATGATGTCCTATTTATAGATACAGTTACTAAGGGTAGAATGGTCATGTTTCTTCATCTTTTCACACATTGGGGAGTGTAAACAATTTAAGTTGGAACGGCACACCTGATGACACTTGTCGCTTCATATTACCAGAGTAGACATAACGTCTCTTGTGGGAAGTTGAAACGTTTTCTGAAGTGACGTGTCTCTTGGACTAGTGCTGGCGCTCTCTTGGCTTGATCATCCAGTGTCAGTGAATGATCATCCGGAAGTGGTTTTGCTTCCGGTTGCACTTGCTTAAGATTTAACATTGAGCACCTGCAAAAACGTATATTGGCACTCCGATGCCTAAGTTAGTATTGTTGTAAGTGATAAACAATCAAGTATAATGAATAGAATTTAAACTTCATTTGGGTTTACCATTCCCAAATCACCTCTAATGAAAGTAAATTGGTCAACCCCCAGAGGCTTGGTGAAGATGTCAGCAAGCTGTTGTTGTGTGGGGACAAACTGCACCTTGACATCCTTCTTTTGAACGTGGTCTCTGATGAAGTGATGTCTGACGTCAATGTGCTTTGTCCTTGTGTGCTGAACTGGATTCTTGGCGAGGCTAATTGTGCTTGTGTTGTCACAGAGGATGGGTGCCTCAGGGAACTCCAAGCCAAGATCTCTCAACTGGTTTTTCAGCCATAGCACTTGCGCACAACAACTTGCAGCAGCAATATATTCTGCCTCAGTTGATGACAGGGACACACAGGTTTGCTTTTTGCTAGCCCAAGACACCAGACAACCACCAAGGAAGGCGCATTGTCCACTGGTGCTCTTTCTATCTGTCTTATAACCTGCATGGTCAGAGTCAGAGTAAGCCCACAAGAACTCTTGGTTACCTCTGGGATACCAAAGACCAAGTTCTTGTGTTCCCTCAAGGTATCTCAGAATACGTTTAACACATGTCAAGTGTGATTCCTTGGGGTTGGCTTGAAACCTAGCACACATGCCTACACTGAATTGAATGTCAGGCCTGCTGGCTGTTAAGTATAAGAGGGAACCTATCATTCCCCTGTACATGGGCAGGCTGACACATTTACCCTTTGCATCAGCGTCGAGTGCGGCAGTGGTGCTCATAGGAGTGTCATACTCCTTGCATTCATCCATCCCAAACTTTTTGAGTAGTTCTCTGCAGTACTTAGTTTGGGAGATGAAGATTCCATTCTTCTTCTGTTTGATTTGCAGGCCTAGGAAGAACGTTAGTTCTCCCATCATTGACATCTCAAATTCACCCTGCATAATCTTAGAGAAATCTTCACAAAGCTTCTCGTTAGTTGCCCCAAATATAATATCATCAACATAAATTTGGACAATTAACATATCTCTATCTTTGTGAAGGATAAACAGTGTATTATCTAATTTGCCTCTTGAGAAACCCTTGCCCAGCAAAAAGCTGCTGAGTCTCTCATACCAAGCTCGAGGAGCTTGTTTCAGGCCATATAAAGCTTTCTTTAATCTATACACATGTTTGGGGTGCTTATGGTCCTCAAAGCCAGGAGGTTGTTCTACATATACCTCTTCTTTAATATAACCATTAAGAAAAGCACTCTTTACATCCATTTGATATAATCTAAAACCTTTCATGGATGCAAAGGCTAGAAGAATTCTTATTGCTTCAAGTCTAGCAACTGGAGCAAAAGTTTCTTCATAGTCAATGCCTTCTTCTTGGTTATATCCTTTGGCTACTAGCCTGACTTTATTTCTTGTAATTTGACCTGTCTCATCCAGTTTGTTTTTGAAGACCCACTTGGTCCCCACTATGGATTGATGAGACGGCCTTGGGACTAGTTCCCACACTTGACTTCTCTCAAATTGATTTAGCTCTTCCTGCATGGCAATAATCCAGTCGCAGTCCTCAAGAGCTTGTTCAACTGAAGTTGGTTCGATTTGAGATAGGAATGCTCCAAACTCAACTTCATTTTGAACTTGTCTTCTAGTTCTGACACCAGAAGAAACATCACCAAGCACTTGATCAAGAGGATGATCCCTGTGATATCTCCTAGCTATTGGCAACTGTGCCTCCTCAGGCATGGGTTGCACTCCAGGTTCATCACTGGGTTCACCTTCTTCTTTGGGATTGCTTGTTGGTGTTTCTTTTGGTGGTGAAGAAGATGATGGTAGTTTTGGAAGATTAGGTGCTTCATCATCTTCTGTGGATTGTCCCCATGTAGGAGTTTCATCAAATACAACATGCATGGATTCTTCTACAGTTTTAGTTCTCATGTTGTATATCCTATATGCTTTACTCCTAAGGGAATATCCTATGAATAAACCTATATCAGCCTTTGGATCAAACTTACCCAAATTTACCTTTCCATTATTATGCACGTAGCATTTTGATCCAAATATTCTGAGGTGGCTGATGTTGGGCTTCCTCCCTTTGTATAGCTCGTATGGAGTCTTATCCAAGCCCTTGCGAACATAGGCTCTGTTCGAGATATAGCAAGCAGTGCTCATAGCGTCCGCCCAGAACACTTGAGAAACCTCTTTCTCGTTGAGCATGCTTCTAGCCATCTCCGTCAGAACCCTGTTCTTCCTTTCGACTACTCCATTTTGTTGAGGAGTCCTCGGAGCTGAGAAGTTATGTTCAATGCCGTTTTGCTCACATAGCTCAGAGAAGATATGGTTCTCAAACTCTCCTCCATGGTCTGTCCTTATGGCTGTGATTTTGAGCTCCTTCTCATTCTGCACTTTCTTAGCCAGGACAACAAAAGCATCAAAAGCATCTTGCTTAGAGGCAAGAAACATAGTCCAAGTGAACCTCGAATAGTCATCCACCACTACTAGAGCATACAGTTTTCCACCCATGCTCTTCACTCTCGCTGGCCCAACCAAATCCATGTGGATTAGTTCCAGGGGCCTGCTGGTGGAGACTCTCTTCTTGGTTTTAAACGAGGACTTTGTTTGCTTCCCTCGTTGGCAGGATTCACAAATAACATCATGCTTTACTTTGAAAGTTGGAATACCTATGGCTAGCTCCTTTTTGATTAGCATATCAAGTTGAGTAAAGTTAACATGAGCTAGTCTCTTATGCCAAAGCCAACTATTCTCGTCACTAGATATTAAACATTTTTCTTCTAGTTGTTGACATAAGTCTAAGGTATATAGATTCCCATTTCTATTTGCCTTAATCTTGCATTTTAAGTTGGCCTTATCTATATTCAGATCCTGCTTATCAACTATTAAGCACTCATTTGAATCAAATATTACCCAATTTCCTTTGTCCGTGCTCTGGCTCACGCTCAGCAGGTTGTGATAGAGACCGTCCACTAGATAGACATCTTTGACTGGTCCAACTTCTCCAACTCCAGTGATCTTACCACTTTGATTTCCTCCAAAGGTCACTGTGGCTCCATCTTTGATCACCAGAGATTTGAACTTGTCTCTGTCTCCAGTCATATGTCTCGAGCATCCGCTATCGATGTACCATTTTTTGTTCTTGGAGGCCTTGAGACACACCTGAAATAATCAAGCAACTTTAGGTACCCAACCTCTCTTGGGTCCTTTGTCATTAGTGTTTATTGCCCTTGGCCTAGTATTGGGCTTAACCTTGGGCTTATGAACATTTGGAGCCTCTGGCCTAGTGCTGGCTCTAGGCTCTTGGATTTTCCCTGTGGAATGATTCCAGGCTCGGGATCCTTGTCCTTTCTTGGTGTCCTTTGCAGGTGGAGGATCCTGTGTAGCCTTGGTTCCTTTAGGAACCCATTTGTAAGAGCCGTTAGCTCCATGCTTCTTAGCATTACAGGTGGACGTGGAGTGTCCTTTCCTGTTGCAGTAATTACAGAAGCTAAAGGGTGAGGAGCTATGACTGGTGGCTTTATGGAAGAACTTTAAGTAAGGCTTTACTTTTGGTTCTACCCACTTTTTCACTTTAGGGGTATATCCCAAGCCAGTTCTATCCCTATATGCCCTTTGGTTCATTAAGATTACATTTAGCATTTCTGAACCATTGGTAAACTTCTCCAGGGCATTTTGCAGCTTGTTATTTTCCTCTGAGATTTTGCTGCAATTAGGGCAGCTCTCAGGTGTTGGGGCGTTGGGTTCTACTTGGGGAGAACCCTGGCCATCCACTACCGGAAGTCTTCTAGCTTCCGCTAGTTCTTCACTTAGTGAGTCCACCTTGGACTCAAGTGATTCCTTTTTGGTTTTCAACACTTTATAGGCTTTACATAGTCTAGAGAATTCTTCATGAACCTCATTGTAAGCCTCTTGTAGTTCAGGAAGAGTTACCTCATGATCTTAGTTGGTGAGGTCAAGATCTGAAGATGCTTCTTCATCCACTTCTCTAGCTACCAGGCAGAGGTTGGCAACTTCTTCTTCATCACTTGCTTCCTCATCTGAGCTATTTACCCAAATGGAGGAAACAAGAGCCTTTCTTTTGTCCTTGCCTTTTGACCTCTGCAGGCTGGGACACTCAGCCTTGAAGTGACCAGGCTTATTGCATTCAAAACACACAGGGACCTTCTCTTTCTTGTATCCCTTCTTCTGGCTGGAATCACCTCTCTGATAGCCTCCCTTCTTTCTGAAGAATTTCCTAAATTTCCTCACCATCATAGTCATCTCCTCATCGTCCATCTCCTCCTCATCATCCTCATCATTGTCATTGATCTCCTTGCTGGGAGCAACGAGAGCAAGGTTCTTGTTCTTGGATGAGGTTTGAGGAGCTCTCATAGCCAGCAAGGTAGGTTCATATTCAGCAAGAGAGCCAAATAGTGTGGTGATGGAGCTGGTTGATTCTCCTTGCACTTCTTGCAAAATAGTTACTTTGGTGATCCAGTCACCCTTCAAGATCTTTAGAATCTTGCTCACTTGCTCTCTTTCAGGGATATCCTTACCCAGCGAGGCCAAATTGTTGATGAGATGAGTGAACCTGAGCTCCAGCTCTCTGATAGGCTCGGTGGGACTCAGCTTAGCGAATTTGTGAAATTCTTCCACCAGCATTTCAACACGTCTCGCTTTTACTCCCCTGGTTCCAGAGTGTGCAGCCTCAAGAGCCTCCCACATATCTTTTGCATTTTTGTGGTGGCTGATCCTGTGATACTCTTTGGGGCTCAGAGCACACTGGATGTAGTGCATGGCTCGATGGTTCAGTTGGACTAGGGCATAGTCCTCAGGAGTGTATCTGGCTCGCACTTTTGCAAATCCATCCTCATCTAGCGGAGTTTGATCCCCTCGTTCTATTACGTCCCAGAGTCTGATATCACTTGACTTGATATAAGTCTCCATTCTGAACTTCCAGAATGAATAGTTGTACCCATCGAAGCCTGGGGGCTTGTTGGGTTGAACGGAGACATCTGGTAGAGAATAGTCTGTGTCCATTACTGGATCTTTGCCTTCTGATTCGTTGGAATCGAGTGAGAAAGACCTTGCTCTGATACCAAATGAATGTAATGGATGCACAAGAGGGGGGTGAATTGTGCTTCAAAAATAAATGCTCAAATAAAACAACACAAGATTTATACTGGTTCGGTCTACCTGACCTACGTCCAGTCCTCAACCACCCAGGCCGAGAGTTCCACTATATCTCAGGTTTTAAATCGGGTTCACCTGAAACCTTACAACCGCAAGTTTTGCACGGGATCACTTGCAACCTTACAACAAGTTTTACACAGGCTCACTTGTAACCTTTCTAACTAGCTCCCCCTCACACCAAGCAAGGGGTTAACCTTTACACTTAAAGGATTTTTGACTAAGTTCTCTCAAAGAACAGATGGTGTTACACACTTAAGTACAATCAATGCTCTTATAACAAGAAGAGACTTAACAACAAAGAGTACAGAATAAGTAGGTGAAAAGGATCACTCGATGTGTTAAATGCTCTTTACTTTTCTGGGCAGCTTTGAATGATTGAAGATTTTCTCGCTCTAACTTCTCTCAAGAATATTCAAGATAATTGATTGCCTCATAAATGAAGTTGAGCTCCCTTATATAGTCTTCAAACATTTTGAACTCTTGGTAGATGGGCTAGCCGTTTGAATATGGCCGTTTTCCCCATGTTACCGTTTGCCCATTAAATGCTTCATCAATGCATAGCAGGGTTGACTTGCTTTATCTCTGAAAAGTAGTCCTGACGCCTCTGCTCTGACATAAGCATTCTGACACTGCATCTCTGAACGTTCTGACATTCTGATTGCTTGCGGAAGCAACTTCTCATCCGGAAGCAACCTTACTTAGTGTGCTGCACTTGAACGTTAGTTTAGCAATATAAGCACATAGTCACATGCAGTGGGTGTTCTCTTGGTCTATGAAGCATCCGGAAGCACTTCTACATCCGGAAGTGGCAATCTTGCTCTGCAAGTGTTAATCTCTGAAATCCAATGCCAAGAGTCTTTGCATCCGGAAGCTCATTTGCATCCGGAAGTGTGACTGAGTTCTGCACATACTGGTTAGTCCCACATAGCAATATATATATAATCAAATATAGTAAGAACTATACATGCTGTGGGAAGTCATTTAGTCTAGGATGTATCCGGAAGCACTTCTACATCCGGAAGTAACTTCACTTGATGAAGGATCTAACTCACTATCACTTACCCTCGCTCAGTGTATTTCATTCCAACAGTCAGCTCTAGTCACTAAGCTATCGGAAGCACTTTTACTTGACGTGGTAAACTCACTGACGCTTAGGGTTATATTTCTTTTATCAGTCTGTGCCAGTCTAAACCTAACAGGAAGCAATTTCACTTGACGAGGCTGATTCACTGATGCTTGGGGTTATTCTATTCTATCAGTCTGCGCCAGTCTAAATCTAACAGGAAGCAGTTTCACTTGACGTTGCATTTTCACTGACGCTTAGGGTTATATCTATTTTATCAACCTGCGCCAGTCTAAATCTAACAGGAAGCAATTTCACTTCCGATTGAAACATAGCTTAGTCTTAAGGTTTTGTGTACCTAATGCTCATGGACTAAGTTATTTCCCTAGTGAGTTACTCGCTGCCGCTGGGGGATAAATCATTCATCCGCGTGCGCGAGTCCTAGACTATCCGGAAGTAGATCCACATCCGGTTGCACTCTTACTTGGGATCCTATGTTATCCTATTGCTCTCTAAGTACTTGGTCTATTCTTTTATATTTTAGTCTTCATCAAAACTTAAGATTCTAACACAAGATCCTCTATCTCCTCAATGACACTTCCAAAAGCTTATAGACATCCCCAAACACTAGTGAAATATTTTTCAGATTATTTAACAACCTAACAAACCTAAACAAAATCCTACATATTTTTTTTTAAAACTAACTAATGTCCTCCCCCACACTTAGAATAAAACAATATAAAGCAAGTAGGGAAGGAAAGAAGCAACCTTTAGGGCGGCTTGAAGTTCTCTTTGAAGAACTTGCGCTTGTGGTCCTGTATGGTTCGACCATCGGCAAATATAGACGCTGAGTGTTCTTCCGTCACTAAGTTCCACTGGAGCAATCTGGCTTTCTCAAGTAGTAAATGCGTCCACGTGGAATAACAAGAAGGTGCTCCCTTCTGCTTTTCTTTGGGTCGCCTAGCTCTCCAATGGGCCTGGAGCTTCAAGAGAAACTTCTGAACTTTCCTTGCAAGGAACACTAGAAGTGAACGTTCGTATATTGTTACTTTCAAAACTTTGCCTTTAACTTCCATATTCCTTTTAAGCATCTTCAACCGAACCACTATAGAAATGCAAGTATTCTTGCATTTGAACTCCAGCCTCCATCATGAGAGCAAATACTCCTGCCAACCTAGCTGGATCCACAAAATTGAACAAACATCCCTTGTGTGCAAGGGGTTGTAGCTGGACAAGGAGTATATAAATGGACTAACATCATCAAGATCACATTCATCATGCTTGGAACTAGGAACATCAAGACTCATGCTCACAGTACTAGAATCATCAGCAAGAGAATTCATGCAAGCATCATTAATAGTCACCAAGCAAGAGTCAAATGAACCGGAAGATGTGTGCTCATCCTCATGTGAAAGCAAGATCAAGGGACTTACAGGTTGTTCTACCAGATTTTCAATCAATAATGTATATGGCCTACATGCTTCCTTATATATGCAAATATTATATGAAAACTTAGCATAAGCACATAGTGGCTCAAGAACAACCAGCAATGGCACATTAAACTCAAGCATAAAAAACAAATCAAGGATTACACTCTGAACAAGCTCATGAAATGTCTTCTTCCCTAAGTTACATGAACTAGGAAAGGTAACAAGTGTAGGATCAAAAATTATACCTTGAGATGATTTATGCACGAGTTGAGAAGTAGAGACAGATTCAAACTCTTGTGTCAATGACTCTCCAACTTTGCTTTTAGCTTTAAAGACTTCATGTTCCTCCTCTTCGACAGGACTTTGGCTGTCGGCCTCTTGGCATTCGCCAACCAAGGGAGGAGGGTTCTCGGCCTCAACATGTGTTATTGGAATAGTAGGATGTTGCCCTTCTTGCACCATATCATTGATAAACTCCATTTTGGCCTCTTGCTCCATGAAAAGAGAGCTCGCGGCCTCTGGTTCTTTCTCCCCACTGGAAGATGGCAATTCGGTCACTTCTTGCTCCTCAACCTCTTCATTATGCGCTAGGGAATTAGAGTGATGTTCAACATGCATGTCACCCCTAGAAGTGGCCTTATCCATTGGATCATTGCCCAAGAAAACATCATCATTGGCTGTTTGCAATTTTGTCAATTGTTTTCTATGAAATTCCACGAGAAGAGAATATTTATCCTCATAACAGTCAACTCATATGCTCAACTCATCACATGAACAAGTCATAGAATCATCAAGATCATCACTATGAGAAGCACTAGGTAAGACTCCATTAGACTCAAAGGTGCTAGGCGGATTGTCAACAGTCATCTTAATTTTAGGATCAACCTCGTAACACTTTTGAAGTTCATGCTCTTCTTCATTAAAGCAAGGAATTGATTCAACTTGAACTCCTCCCTCCAAATTCATGTCATTAGGATTTACAACCATATTGGAAGGTAGGTCTCCTTGCTTCGCCTCTTCCTCGGCCCTGTTATTCAGCCATTGAACAGCAAATGAACAAGCGTTCTCCTTAAGTCTCTCTCCAAATTCATTCATCTTCTCCGTAAGTAATGCACACATTTGCATCATCATGTCATCTGTACTAGAAGAGAAAGAACAATCTTCTCCTGGAGGAGCATACTCATTTGACACTTGAGCATGAAAGAAGTCATTTTGCTCCATGTGTGTAGGAACACAGCTTTGAAAAGGCGCTTGATGATCATAAAAAGTGTGCTCATAGCCATAAGGAGGTGGATGAAGCTCAAATTGCGAAGCTTCTTGATAAGCATACAAATCTGGACTCTGAGCACAAGAAGAATTAAACCTCATTTGGTAAGGATCATGATCTTGATATTGAGGAGCATAACCTTGTTGATCTTCAAAAGCATGTGAAGGAGTAGCATAACCTCCTCCCCCCACTGAAAGCTTGGATGGTCCCTCCATCCTGAATTATAAGTGTTGGTGTGAGGGTTATGCTCTTGGAATGGAGATTTCTTGTCATAGAATTGTTGTGAATTGGTGGCCATGCCTTGAGGTGCGAATGAGGCATATGGCCTTGCAAAGTCACTCATTCTTCCATCCATTAAGAACAAGCGTCAACAGGTGCTGCAAAAATAGGCAAAACAAACCAACAAAGCCCTGCAAAACAATCCACAAACACCAGCCAGCCAGCAAATACAGAATATCCAGACAGTTTCCAGCAGAGAACAGAATATATTCAGCACAGTCAGACAGCAAATTCCAGCATTCAAAAGCCAATGAGATCAGCCTAACACTTCCAGAACACTTCTAAAACAGTGTTAAATGTCCAGAATAGATCAGAAGTATGCTCAAAACCTACAACTAAAAATCACCTATAAAAAAAACTAAGAAAATGTAACTAAAAACCTAAGACAAGAAAGAATTCAACCAAACCGGCAACGGTGCCAATTTGATTTATCTCTTTTTCGTCGTTATAAAAAGAGCTAAAACAAATAAAACTAGAATTAAACTACAGTAGTTAGCAGCAAGTCCTAGGTCAATTCACAATTTGGTTTTATCTCTTGCTTAGGTCAAATAATCACAAGTTAAGCAAATTATCAAACAGGTTGTGTGCAAGCTTTATATCTAAGACTAATTAAAACTAGTAAAAACTACAACTAACAGAATTAAAAGTGTGAAAGTATGAAATGGAAGGTACCTCCTTCTCCAAGTACTCCGTGCTTACGTTTAATCGGACTTCATATACTTGTTCTTCTTAATATAAACTAGTTAAATTATCGAGATCTCTTTAATCAAAGAAGTCTATGAGAGTTTAACTAATTTAATTAAGGCTGAAGCTCTTTCAAGCCAAGAACATACCAAAAGCAACTCTAAACACTAGATCTAGCATTTAGGAAACAAATTCATTCCACAAATGTAGGAGGAGCTAATCGCACACACATACATGTATGAAATTACAAGAATTAAGCCTCGGTTTTCATGTCCTAAGCAATTAAGAGAGATTTCAAGATAACATAAAGTAGAACACCTAAAATAGAGAAGCTCTAACCTATATAAGCTTAGATCTAGACATACATAGGCAAAAATTTACATATAGCTTGAAACCTAAAAGAGAAAATTACAAGCATATGAAGTCACAGGTTGATTCTACAAGCACATTTCCTTGGAGAAGAAGGCTAGGCGATCTAGCCTAACATGGAGATGAAGGCGGATGAAGGTAGGTGTGAGGTTCTGGACATGGCGGAGGTTTGCGAAGTGAAGAAGGTGAAGAAGATGAAGATGGAGTTGAGAGAGTTTGTTAGAGGAGAGAGAAAGTGAAAGTGAAGTGAGACAAGAGTTATGAGAGTTCGTTACATTTTAGCTTTTATAGTGGTGAGTAACTTTGGGATTATCGCCCAAAGGGTATTTTTGGTATTTGGTGAAAGGTTAGGATGAATGTGGACTAGATCTCGTTTCCATGCATTTCTAAAGGTTCCTCCTTTTTCTCCAAGTGATTGTGCTTCCAAAATTGCCCTTAATGAGGCCTCCAGACTTGAAATTGACCTTGGCGCCAATTTTGCCTCATTTGGAAAGATGCTCCCCAAGTACCTTCAAGCTGCAGGGCTGACTTTGCCTTAAATTAACTCTGCACAAAAGACTTGTGAAAAGTAGCTGACATTTATGATCATTGTGCAGTCTGGCTCTTGTACTCGCTGACGGATAGGCTTAAGCTTCCGGATGTAACTCTTCGTCCGCCAGCTCCAGAATGTTCACTTCCGGATGTAAGTCTTCATTCAACAAGCTCAAGGGCATTCACTTCCGGCTGTGCATCCGCTTCCGGATGTAAGTTCCCTTCCTGAAATAACTCTGCTTCCGGATGTAAACCTGCATCCGGATGTGACTTTGAGTACAAGTCATCTAGCCTTCCTTCTTGCCAAGTTACCTCCACTGAAGCTCCTCCAAAGATATGTGGGGCCCACTTGGGACCCCCTACATGAAAAACACGTCACATAGTCAAAATGACCAAAATACCCTTGGTTTCATAAAATGCAAGTAATAAGGCTATTATTTTTCAAATATTTACACATAAGCATGCGCATGAAAATGTACCAATAATGATCAAATATAACAAATAAACCACACTAATTAAGCTCAAATGCACATGCTTATAGGTATAAATTTTGGTCCAATCAATATGTTTCTTTTTGGACTATTTGATATGTTAGCCTATGACTCCTGTCAGCGGAATAAGAGTGTGATATAAGGGAGGTTGCATAAAACATCCATTCATGAGGAAATTACTTCTATATAAATGTTTGATTGTATGCAATATTTGTTCTATATATATGTTTGATTGTATGTAATATTTGTGTATGTGAGGTAGCAAAGAATAAATTGCATGAGAAGTATAATTGTTTACAATGTAATTGTATATGGTTTTTTTAGCGTATGTTAGATGCTTTTAGTAGTTACTGAGATGTCGATCTCACCTCAGTATTAACATTTTTAGGTGAAGGATTAGTAGTAAAACAAGGGAAGGTACGAAGAACGAGTTTAAAAGGCTCTTTTGTGCTTATTGAGCACATTTATATTGTTTTATATTTAATTGTCATGACATTAGGGAATTTGTTTCTAAATTTATGACATGATTCTGTTGGTAAATAATGTAATTTCCAAATATATTATTTTTGTAGACCTTAATATATTATTTTTAGTATTTATGATTTTGAAAAATTTCCAAATACTATATTATTTTAGAAATATTTTAAAGGTGGTAAATTATTTTATACCATGTTAGTTTATCAAAATTTTTGAAGAAAATAGTGATTTCTAAATAATCATGGTAGACCTTTTAAATGATGTTTTGTTCTTTTCTACCATGATTAGTTAGTGAGAAAAAAACGATTTACTCTTTTATACTATGGTAGAGTTTTAAATTGGGTTAATTCTTTTTCTACCATAGTAAGGTATAATGATATGATCAACCTCTCTATATGGATTTTAGATTTTTCTACCATTGTGATTTTATTATTTAACCTTAATTTTCTTTACTATATAATTTTAATCATTATTTTGGAAGGATGTTACACAGAAAACATAACGCACAAGTACAATTGGTAAAATAATAATAAAATAACATAGTAAAGAAAGCATGTGGGATGATAAAATAATATAGAAAAGAAAGCATGTGGGTTGTTCAAAAAAAAGAAAGCATGTACCAATGGATAGTTGGTTGAGCTTGTGATTGCACCATACTTTGATTGTCTTTTCATGGCCAAATCCACTGAATTAATGCATGTTTTGATGATAATTGCACCTTATTAGCATAGATTCTAGATATTGCTTAAGTTGTTGGAATTTGTTCTAGTTAAGGGCAATTTTGTGGTATTTAACTTGATTTATTATCATTCATCTTTTTAAGAACTTTGTAATGCTACTTCAAGTCTTAATCTCTTGTAGATCAATGAGAAAATACACTTCAAAGAGAAGCCAAAGATGTGATGGAAGCAATGCTCAAGAAGGAGGAAGCAATAAAAGAAGGAAGAGTCAAAAAAAATTGTAGAAAAAAAAGAGTTCTGTTTGGCGCCCCACCGGGGCCCCGGGGCCTCACTGGGGCGCAATAACAGTGGCGCGCCACACATTGGCGCCCTGGGGCGCCCATTGGTGCCACCTGAGCTCCATTCTGCAGCAAAAATTCAGATTCACGAATTTAGGGTTTCTACACCCTATATAAGCTTCCTAATACCCCTCAAGCCTCTCTTCAAGCCCCATTTGCAAGAAAATAAGGCGGCTATGCTAGGGTTCACTCAAAATCTCTCAAACTCACTCATTCCCTTCCATTTCCATGATATTTCACCACAAATCTTCCATATTTTCTTCTTCATCTCCATCTCCTCTTCCATTTTCACCACTCATCTTCTCCATTTCATCCCACCTCATGAAAATTACTTCTTGGGTAGATTTTGGGCGAAATTCCTCTTCTCCTTTCATGAGAGGCTAGTTCTTGGTGCTTTGGTGGTGTGAAGATGGTCAATTTCTTCAATGGGCTTCAAAGGGGAGTTTATCTTGTTCCATGCTCTTTCATTGTATATATGGGATATGTGGTAGCAATTCCTTGTGTATTTTGGGTAAAGACATGGTTTTATCTTTCTATTTGTTATGGATTGATATCATATGTATTGGATACTATGTTTGTATGACAAATGTTATGGATTTCCAATTTCCTATGTGAGTTGATTCATGATGCTTCACATGCTTTAAGTGGTTGCTTGGCTTGGATAGCTAGTGTTTCAATTAGGTTGTTGTAGTTGCACTTCCTTGAAGAGGAATTTGATTCACAAACTTGTTTCTAATACACATCAAGTGAAACCTATCACTACTGGAAATAAGGTCTTTCATGACCACAATATTGGGCTTTTCACGACCATAAATAGGTGGTCGTGGAATCCCGCGTCGTAAAAAAGTGTGTTTTTTACGACCACATATTTGTGGTTGTGATAGGTAGCACCTATCACGACCACAGTTATGTAACTGTGGTCGTGAAAGCCTCTTAGGAGGCACCTAAACGGAGGCACCTAGTTTAGGTGCCTCCTAAGAGGCTTTCACGACCACAATTCTGCAATTGTGGTCGTGAAAAGCCTCCTGTCGTGAAAGCCTCCCAGGAGGCTTTTCACGACCACAATGTACCAATTGTGGTCGTGATAGGGGATACCTATCACGACCACAATTGTTAAATTGTGGTCGTGAAAAGTCTCCTGGGAGGCTTTCACGACCACAATTACGAAAATGTGGTCGTGAAATGTTGCTTTTTTTTATATATTTAGGGACTGCATTGTTTTTAGCCATCTACATTCTTGCAGATCAATTTACAAACCACTTTCAATACAGCACCATAAATCATATACAATACAGAATACTAACTCAATTGCAAAAACGTATCATGCATAAATATTACCTTACTTAGACAACAAAATACAAAAGGCATAATCTAAGTTTTATAAACAATATTAAACAAAATTAAACAATATTAAAAAAGACAAGACAAGAAGTACCACTTACAGTCTCTCCAAAAGCTGCAACATAATTAAGCAATATTAAAAAAGACAAGACAAGAAGTACCACTTACAATTAGAAATCACTATTTTCTTGGAGATATATGTTAGAAGCGTGCATACCTTTTGGAATTTCCTCCCTTGTTTAATTTAATCTTGATATACAATATCCATCATGTATTTGCAGAATAATATCCACACTCTGTAGAGCCCCGCTAGATTGGACACTGATAAATCACAAGATAATATCAGCAATATCATAGTTTAAGCAAGATATTGTTTAGAAAATCAATAGTTTAAGCAAACACAAGAATAACTATTACACAAGAATGACATTCATAAAGATTTGGAAGCAAATAAAAAAAATAAAAAATAAAAAAATAAAATAAATAATGACCTACTTGGAAGTGAGCGGTGGCGGAGTGAGAGAGTAATAGAGGCGGCGGCGGCCGAGTGAAGAGAGAGGCGGCCGAGAGTGAAGGGGAAGGCGGAGGCGGAGTGAAGAGAGAGGCGGCCGAGTGAAGGGGGCCGAGAGTGAAGGGGAAGGCGGCGGCGGATTCAGGCGAAGATGAAGACGGCGGGAAGAAAGGGAGGCGGCGGCGGAAGAAGAGGGCGGAGAGTTGAGGGAACAACTCGCGAGAGGGAAGGAGACGGCGCAAGAGGGCGGAGGCGCGAGAGGGTGAGTGAAGAGTCGAAGAAGAGAGAAAGTGTTGGAGGGAAATAAAAAGGGTTCTCGCGCCAGAAATTTTCCCACTTTCCACGACCACAATTTGCATATTGTGGTCGTGGAAGGGTCCCCTTCCACGACCACACTCTTGAGAGTGTGGTCGTGGAAGGTGCTGACCCTTCCACGACCACAGTTTGAATATTGTGGTCATGGAAGGGGACGCTAAGTAATGATTAGTTTTAACTGGTTGTTTGATTAGCTATTAATTAGTGTTGGAGGACCCTTAGTGGTTGCTTTGGGATTTTCCTAATATACTTGATGAATGATATAACTCCCATGATTTTAAAGAAGTAATTGAACCATTGAATTACCACCAAAGCCCCTTTTCATTGCATTTATTTTAAATCTTCAAACCTTTATTTGAAAAACACCAAAAACAAGCACTTACATTTTCTTACTAGTTTAATCAATTAATTTCAAAAGAAAACCAAACAAACCCCTTTCCTTTTGTCACTTTTAATTTACATTTAGTGCATCTTAGGGTAGTTACTAGACTCCTCGAGAGAGACGACCCTAGGTTGCGCCACTGTGATGCAATCGTTGGTTTCATAAATAACTTGCATTTAACCCCAAGGTGAATAGGAACTGGTTAAATCAGCTGGTAACTGGGTTACAACCAACGTAAGGATGAAAACGCGTGTTTGAATCCCGGTAAGAGCTCTCATTGGGAGAGGAGACAACCTCGACTAGTGGGCAACACTCATACCCCTCGAGTCCGGATTAAACCGGGCGGTGATTGACCAAAAAAAGGAAGCATTTGGGCAGAGAAATTATTGGAGCAAGAAGAAAACACAAAGTTATGAGTAGAGAAAACATGTCTATTTTCATCAAAGTTTGTGCCAAAGTTTTATTTCACCTCCAAAAGAATCCCAATTTGGAGATGGGATTCAAGGGGGAGAGTTACGAGATAACTGCCAAATTTTAAACCCTCCTCCAACCAAACACAACAATTATTTAAAACTCAGCCAAAAACCCCAACCAAACAATGCATAAAGAAATATGAGGCTTTTTGAAGTTTCATGGCTAGATTTGGAACTTTACCGTAGAAGTTACTATTCACCGATGCTATAATTCATTGTGTTTTCTGTTGGAAATCAACTCAAACCTTATATAAACCCAATTAGGAGTAAGTTAATTTAAAATGTTGAATTGCATGTTTGATATGTGATGAATTGAGTTCAATTTCCTCTTGCTCTGCTTAGAGATTTTCTGTTTAAAGCTTAGTTTAAAGTAGAATATTAGGTGTTAAATCAAAGTAGAATATTAGGCGTTAATGAATTTGCATGTGTGAATTTCGAAAGTCTTGTTCGTGCTCCCTTCTTAATGTGCAGTTGACTTTCTTCCTTTTGCTCTGATATTGTTTGGCGTTACATTATTAAGAATAACTCCAAATACTCTGGTTCAGTTCTTGCTGATTTACTACTATTCAGAGGCTCTTAATTTCTAGATTTAAACATTAAATGGTCAAAGACATTAAATTAAGATGTCTAAAAGAGATTGATTTTGTGGCTCTTAATTTGTTTTTTATAAAAAAAAGAGATTGATTTTGTGGCTTTATAGGCGTTATGGTCACTGCACGCCTATTTTCTTTTGTGTTCTTTAGATGTCTAAAAGAGGGGATTAGTTATTTGCCAAAAAAAAAGAGGGGATTACTTTTGTTGTTATTGGGGTTTTGTTTTATGTTTGGAAATCTAATAAGGGGTGGTTGTGATGTACATATGAAGCATTTAAGTTTGCTTTTTTGGATGTATGGTCCTTTAAAAAATTGTGAATAATATTAAATGAATAATGCTAATATCAAGTACATGCTTGATGTTTCAAAATGAGGCACACACAAGTATTCAAAGTTGCATTGAAAAACAAAGATGAATTTGTGATTAATGTTGAAAAGTTCCAGGTTTAAGAAAGGGAAAGAAACTTTTTCGATAGATGAAGTTCAAGTGTGGGTTTATTGTTTTGAAGGTTTTAAAAGTGTATGTATAGATTGATGGGAAAATATGGGTCTTGTGTACACATTGTTTTTCTCTTTCTGTCATACTTTCATTCACTTCAAGGTGACTTTAATTTATAAATCTTGTTTGATGTAATTTAAGATCTGTAAATTTATGATTTGTTGAAGTAAGAATGATAGAGTAGATAATGAAGGAAGGAAGTCGGAACGAATCGATATTTATTATATAGATTTTATTATTATTGATTGCTTATGCAATTGTATTGATGGTTATTATTGCTTTTGTCATGTGTGCATGATGGTTATCAAATCGGGATACAAATCGTGAATCGAAAACCTCATTTTTGAAACGTGAATCGAATCGTGAATCGTACGATTCACAATCAAATAGAGAAGATAAAATATTTACAATTTTCACCTTAAAAACCAAAGACATAAAATATTAAAAGGCAAATAACACTTCATAGAAATAACATGTAAAGAGTACACAAAAAAATAAACCATAAGAGAGTCTAAACAAGTCCTAAATTTAAATCAACGAAGTCATTGTCACAGTCATTAATTGTCACACTTCAAAAATTATAACTCAATAAAACTTGTTAAACAAATCAATTTTTTTATATTTAACTTAATTAATAAAAATAAGAGTCTTTTATTTTTTAAACAAAATAAAACAAAATGGGGAGGAGCAAGTCACATGGTCATTCTAGGAAAAAGAAATGATGAGTTGTCTCATGTGTTTTAACTTTTTATTCTTTATCCTATAGGTATAACATAAAAGAAAAACAATGCACTTATTGGTAAAAGAAAGATACTGTATATCTTGATCTTCCTTCTCCGTGTCTCCTTGTTCTAAAGCATCACATTCTCAACTCAGTTCAGCATCTCTAATCCGACCAGCATACACTTTTTTCCCATTAAAGCAAAAAAATAACATAAGCGGTGAGCATTTAACATTTAGCTAACCCATCGGAATGGGCCGCCTGAGTTTCCGGTCGACAGCTCGACCGGTCGAACCGTCTGGATCGGTCCAGTTTAAACATCATTGCTCTGCGACAAAGCCACAAATTGACTTCGTCGAAGAAACTCCCAGAATCGAAGGAATCGTCCTTGTATCGAGATTCTTATGATTCTAAGCGTATCTTAGGATTCAATATGAGATTCTTGGTACTTTTAGATACACAGCATGATTCGAATCTTTTTCCTTCAATTTTGTATCGCATCGTAGGATACGTATCCTGAATCGTAAGATTCTAACTACCATATGTGCATGAGATTTAAGATAGAGCTTTATTGTGTATGTGTATTCAGTCATGAGGGATAATGATTTTGAATATGAGCCATGTGGAAATTAATTTCTTGTCTGTATGTTTCCATGTGTGTGTTTATGTGGAGAAGGAGATGATGAAAAAATAATCTGTGATATTGTAGTTTTATGATATTTTACTGGAATTTGGGGTTAGTTATAAATAAGGGCAAAAACGTTTATCTAATAATTAACTATTTTAATTTGAGCAAAAATAATAAATGACTATTTCACAGTGCATAAGTAATAACTAACTATGTGACCCGGTGCAAAAATGATAAAACCGGTACTAAATGTTAATTTGTAGTTTTGTGGAACCTTTCTTATATCATTTTCTAAAGTAAAAAATACTTTTTACCCCCTCACAATTAACACTCAACCATTCTTCCTTCCGCCCTTCATCTTCTCATGCTAACTAGTATTAGCAATGTTTTAAATGGGAGGGGCAAAAAGGTATTTTTCGCTTTGAAAATAATATTAGTAAGGTTCCACATAACTACAAATTAACACCCAACATCAGTTTTATCATTTTTGCACTGGTTCACAAAGTTAGATATTATTTAAGTATCGCGAAATAGTCATATATTAGTTTTGCTCAAACTGAAATAGTTAATTATCACATCAGCGTTTTTGCTCTATAAATAAAAGATTTCCTGGATGAAGGAAATATATGAACTTAATGGCGGTCAGGCATGAGACTTTTGTGTCGTCTATTTTGATAATCATTTCATAATTTGATTCTTGTAGCTATAAAGTTCTGGTTTGCTGATTTATATGGTCATTGGTTTGCTTGGCATTTCTTGATGTAGGATGATGTGATCATCTTTGAAGTAGTATATTTTATGGTTAGCTATTGTTTGCGGAATTGTGAATTTATGAAATAAGAGGTAATGTTACTTGGACTTGTTGGTAGAGATTATATGAATAATTATACTTGACTCATATTGTTAAGAGATATTTAAATATCAACAAGAGATCTTAAGCCCTTAATCAGTTAAACTTTGAGAATAAAAAGATCTTAGAAGGGAACCATTTAAAGAGGCAAGAAAATATAATTTAAAAGGGAATTGGGTAGTATTGTGTTTCATAGGACTATTGAGAGATGTTACTATTAATATATATAGGATTGATTATTCACTTCTGTTATTACATGGTGCAATAATTGAAGAATCTTGTATAACAAGTATTTGGAGGCAATAAGAAGGAAAGAAGAAAGTTCAAGAGTAATTGTTGAAGGACAAGTAGTAGTTTACTGCTTATATGTAATATTGAAAGTTTTTACACCTGCATGAATTGTTATTATTTATTTTTTTTTGGTCAAAAAGTTATTATTTATTGAAAGTTTTTACACCCGTATGACAATGTTAATTTTATGAAGAAGGTATATACATAGTGTTATCAAAGAAGGAAGGGGAGTACTCCAAGGCATCAGGTGGGTCACAGCTCTCATGCCAAAATTTAATTATTAAGAAATCATTTAGGTAAAAAGGAAGGAAGACCCCAACATAAAAGTAATTGTACATTTGGTTTTAGGAAAGTTGAAGAAGATAAGTTTTTGCGAGGATCTAATAGTTGAAGAAGAATGTAAGGATGCTTGCTAGACCAGAAGAATATTAGTGAGATGAATTTTTATACTAATTATCATTATTTTGTTCAAGTGAATAGTTTGAAATGTACATAGGTAAGAGATGGTCAATGTATATTTATCGTGAATCTATAACAAAGAGTTATTTATAGAAGTATGATAAGTATGTAATACTTTAAGTTGCTCAAATATAGATAAATAAGAATTAAGTAGTAGTCACTAATTTGGCTATTTAAGGAATTTATAAACCACTTGAGTTTTGAAATATTAGTTAAAACTTTATAAAGTGTATAGAAGTAGTTTACAAAAGAAAATTTTTTAATTTCTTCATAATTTTTTGACTTCTAATATTATAAAGTGGTTATAAATTGATTAAATTACTAAATTGAAGTATACAAAACTAGGTGTTACATGACCTATGATCACACTACTAAATAAATTATGCTACTCACTTAAGCTCAAAAATGAATGTCTCTGTAGAGAAATACATGGTTCACACTTGGTGGATTAGGACTCAAAATCCACGCCCAATGAGAATTGGAGCCATTATATATATATATATATATATATATATATATATATATATATATATATATATATATATATATATATATATATAATGATGTCAAAATCCACACTTTTCAAACAGGATGTAACTTTTCTATACATAAATTATATATTGAGGTTTTGTAGGAATGATTATTACTTATGCACAATTCCATATAATTGCAATTGGTAAAGCAAGAGGCCTTATATCGGTAATGGTGTGAGGATTGAGTTAAAAGATATTAGAGCCCACAAGTCCAATGCTTTTATTGAAAAACAACCCAATTCTCTATTATTTGATAAATGAATCAAACTCATTGGTTCTAAATAAACTATCTTGAACTTCATGACAAATTCAACAAAAGTGTTGTGTTTTTTTTTTCCTGAAATTTCTTTGTTTTTGGACATTGTTGGTAATCTTTGACTATCTTTTTTGTTTTAGCACCAAAATTGAAGTATGATTTTTTTGGATAAACATAACTTTTGGTCATATAAGTTTCTCTTCATTTAGGTTTTGGTCCCTCAAGTTTAAAAAGAGTGTTTTTTGTCCCTCAAGTTTACTCAGTTTGTGGTGGTTAGTCCCTGGTGCATTGAGTTTGCTTATGTGTCACTAACGTTGTTAAGTTTTTGATGATCGGTTGAACTTATGTGGTAACTTGTGCTTAGTGTTGGATATTAATAATACTAATTACACACACAAAAATTTCCCAAAAATTTTTGAACTCCCTCCTCCACCATGTCCACCCGGAATCTCCGACGCCGCCCCCACTACGAAGACCTTCAAGAAGGCGGGTAATAAACTCAAGTAAAAAAAAATCAAAAATCAATGTCATATGTCTTAAAAGTCTCAAGTGAAATTAGATTTATGTGGAATCCAAAATCCCATCTTATAATTCTTATGAAGATCTGATTTTGGGGTTTTGCATGTACTAATAGAACCTTTTGGAGTAGAATTAAGAGATGGGGGTGCTTGTTTTCTAGGTTGAATGCTTTATATGGCGCCGTTAATGGAGGAGGCGACGTTTGAATCAATGATAATAGATTCTGAATCATTAGGGAGCTCAGTGAAGGTGGATTCACCTTCGTTTATTTGGTCAAAGAAGTTGTCTCTGATTTCTCTCCTTCTGCCGCCAATGGTCTCTCTTAAATACTCAAAGATTCATCTCATATTCCTTGTTTAGCTCTTCTCCTAAAAAATCTTCTTGCCCCACTGAAAAGGGATGAGAGCGGGATTTGGGTTGAAGGTTTTCTCAGTGAGGGCAGCGGCGCGGTCGAGGAGGGAGTTTAAAAATTTCTGGGAAATCTTTTTTTTTTAATTAGTATTATTAATGTCCAACTCAGCACAAGTTGCCACATAAGTTCAACCAATCGGCAAAAACTTAACACCGTTAGTGACACATGAGCAAACTTAACACCGTTAGTGGCACATAAGCAAACTCAATGTATCAAGGATTTAACCACCACAAACTGAGTAAACTTGGAGAATTAAAAACACTTTTTTTTTAAATTTGAGGGAGCAAAACCCAAATAAAGGGAAACTTAGAGGACCAAAAATTATGTTTACCCTTTTTTTAACTGGAAAGTATTGACTTGATCGCACATATTCTAAACAAGAACATGGAAATTTAATTGGCATTTTCCACTAATGATATCCTTATTACCTAATAAGGAGGTTTCCATAAGCGGAATTTCTTTATAAGCAACAAGTGAAATTCCCTACTTATGGTGCCACCACTAACACTGAGGACAAAATCAACTAATCTCTTTATTCTTCTTTCCAGTTACAAGCCCCCATGAGACCATATTATCTCTTCCTATCATTCTATATGTTCTACCTGGATATTGTATAATACATGTTAAGATATATGTGGATGAGAGACACATTTCCTAGAAAAATGTAGTTTAGTGTTAGTTGAGTCAATAAATCTCTATTGTTATCATTTATTTGTTGCAACTTGCACCTTGATATCACACCTTGCACCTAGCCGCCAAAAGACACTTCTTAAAAGAACTAATATTTTTTAACAAAAAATAAAAATAAATAAGGGTCTAAAAGTCAATTGTGCATTGAGAAGGTGTTATGCACCCTACTACATCTGTTCAAGAGAACTGTTACACTAAGTTACTTATTTAAAAATAAGGAAAACTTACATCATGTTCCTTTATCCAGGTTTTCAAGTTCTTTCAATATAGGCCATTAGATTGATTGGATGATTATTATAAAAGGACACATGTCACTCCCATATTAAAAGAACTTGAGAACCTGGAGAAAAGAACATGACGTAAGTAAGGTCCTTAAAAATAAATACGACCTTTTAATTTTATTTTAATCAATAAAATATGTGCCGTAATTGTAAATAGCAATAGCACGATTATTTAGTATCTTTAATTTACAATCTTTATTTAAGGATTTCATCTAACTCGTGATGTACAAATCATCATCATTCACTGCCTGATCCTTCGATGTGCCCTAAGTGTAAATAGCATGATTATTTTAGTATTCTTAATTTACAATCGTTATTTAAAGATTTCGTCTAACTCGTGATTAAATTAAAGCACCAATTAACAATATTTGATATATATTCTATTCCGACAATGTCATTATTGCGACGGGCCCACATACACTATTTGCATATCCTTTTTCTTATTTTGCATTATTATTTTTAATGAGACAATATGCGGAGTATAACCCATTGTTATTTTCTTTGGCCGAACATAACCCCACGTTATATTTAATAGCTTTGGTTTTAAATATAAAATTCTTTTGGCTTTTTCTAAGAGAAGTAAATTAGAACATAAAATTATGAGAAGATAATTAGAAACATTTTAAATTGATTAATTTTGTATACTGAATTTCTCCACAAAAAAATCAAAATGGTCTTATAAATAAATATTTAGGATAGGGTGGAGGATTATTAATAATGATCTCTAATTGGTCCTTGTAGCAAGTTTTTGAATTATATTCCCATGAAAACATATTAAACAGACCGATTGAATTTTAAACTATGAAATCCATGATAACAAAAGAAAAGTAAAAGAAAATTCATAAATCCCAACCCAAGTAAAAACCCAAACTAATTAGTTACACATTCTTGGGAGCTTGACCTCCTTTAGCCATCTGAACCCCATTGCCATAATCATCTCCATCAACTGCCACATACTTAGACCAGAACCAATGCGACCTCCAAACCTTGCCCATTTCTTCAATGGGAATTCCTTTGGTCTCAGGGAGAAAGTAATATATAAAGATGGTCATGACAAGCACGAAGAAGCCGAAGAAGATGAAGAGCCCAAATTTCATGTGACACAACATGGTTAGGAACACTTGGGCCACGAAGAAGGTGAAGAGCATATTCACCGACACGTTGATACTCTGAGCTGCGGACCTAATCTCCAACGGGAATATCTCACTTGGTACCAACCATCCCAGTGGGCCCCATGACCAAGCAAAACCAGACACGTAGATGCATATGAACACAACCACCACTACTGCATACCATGTTGGTAAGTCTCCCGGGGTCCCATTAATTCCAAACTTAGCTCCAATGCAAGCAGCCACCACACCCTGTTTTGTTCATCAAATCATTCACAGCAATTAATTAAAAAACACCTTTGATTATTACAACTAGAAATCAAGCAATTCCCAAAGTTGTGTGTTTGTTTGCGTGTTGATATAAACTCAATGAAAATGTAACATCAAAACTGCACAATGGGAATGCAATTCCTATGAGTCAATATTGGACATTTCTTGGGACTATTGTATACTACTTATAGCAAACCACTACCTCGTATACCATGTTACCATTAATAAAAAACCATTGAGAGAATATTGTTTAAATGTCTTTGTTAATTTCCTATTTTGTTGCTCATATTACTATTATTACATTTATTGTTAAGGTAAGCTGTGATCTGTAATAATTGTTTTTATCATCACTCCTATCCATGACAAAAAAGTTATAATTTCTACACAATATGCTACATCAAAAGTGTTATAAATATAAACAGAGGAGGACTATTACTCAAAAAGTCAGGGAATCAAACGCCGTTGGAATTGTAAATACTAAATAGAGTAAAAGTCAAATGGAAAGAGAGAAAAGTAGTAGTAGTACTCCACCTGACAAATAAGCATTTGGACACCACCTTCAAGGAAAAGCTTTCTTCTTCCCCACTTATCAACACCATAAATGGATATCAAAGTAGCAAGCATATTAACCAAACCAGTGATAACAGCAGACATGAGAGCAGCATCATCTTTAAACCCAACTGAACTGAACAACACAGGCGCATAAAACATAATCACATTGATTCCCGTAAATTGCTGGAAGAATGGTATAAGAATGGCCATGCACAAATGTGGCCTATACTTCCTTTGTAACAAGTTCCTCCAAGGATGCTCAACTTTCCTAGACGCTTCACTAGCAGCCACCAAGTCATTGAATTCCTCGTCCACGTCATCAATACCTCGTACCCTTTGGAGTTTCTTCCTTGCACCGTCATGGTCACCTCGTTCAATCATAGAGTTTGGTGTGTCGGGCAAAAGAAGGGACCCCACAGTGATAATAAGGGCAGGTACCATTGCACCTCCTAAGCTTAGCCTCCATCCCCAGCCACCTTTAATCTTGGCAAAGAAGTAGTTAAGCACGTTGGCTATCAGAATTCCGACAGTGATTGATAGTTGGAAGCCTATGTTGAGAGCTCCTCGGTATTTGTATGGGGCCATCTCTGATAGGTACAGAGGCACAGACTGAAAAAAGGTGACAAGAAAGCGACAAAAGATTATTTAGTTTATCCTTGTGGAAAATTCTAAAGTAGCACTCCAACTTGCATTTAATTTATAATAAAATTGGGTTTTTATTTTTTCTTTTAATTAATAAATTCTGCTTTTTAACGTAACAAGTACGAATTTCAAATTTCAATTCGGACCGGTGGGTAATGTAATCAATCATCTATCAATTAAAGAAAAGAGCAAATCGCGTGGGAAATCAATTAAAGACAAGAGGAAATAACGGATGTCACATGCAATTATGCAAAGAAAAAATTCTGGCCCGATAATGACGCTTTTTTTTTATAGTTGAAAAGCAAAATAAATATAAATAATAATAATGAGTTTCCACGCTTGTTTGTTTCCAAATTCAGCTTTTTGGTTCTCAAATCCTGCCTTGTGTAAAGGAAGGGATAATCTCGGTGTGTAAGCGTTTTATTTGGCAACCAAACAGGACAAAAAACGCCGACTGAACAGTGTAAATAAACGATGAATCAAGTCAACTACTATGGGTAACAGACTGGCAAGCAATAATATCTCATAAATTGTAGGTGAAAAGTTCTCTTCAGATTATGAACTCTCAAATGTTTGATCTCAACTCTTATGAAAAAAACAATTGATCAAAAAAAAAAACCTTTTGTCTTATAAGAATTATAACCGCTGAAAAATTATTTAAGAATCAAATAAAAGCAATCAATAAGTCAATAAATGGTCTAATAAACTAAACGAAAAAATAAGTCAATAAATGGGTAAATAAACAGATCTGAGAAAAAAGAATCATCTCGTGTGTGATCTCGTGTATGACGGAGATAGAGAGACATACAAACAGACAAACACAAAGAAAATTTTGTTCTCTAACCCAAGAAAGCATTATTAACAAAAGAAAACAAAAAAATAATCAAAATTTAATAGTACCTGATTGGCAAACCCAATACCAAAACCGAGCAAGATCCGACCAAGAATCAACATCGAGACGCCTTGTGCAAGGCCATTAATAAGAGCACCAGCAAAGAAAAGAACACCACCAAAAAGCATGGACAATTTACGCCCAAACTTACGTGTCACAGTGGATGCCACTAGCGACGAAAGAAGCGCCGCAAGGTACAGCGAAGACGTGAACATAGTAAGTGTCTGACTGTCGTACTGACAGTACTGGTTCTTGCTTTGGTTCTTCAGCTTTTGACGGTACACCTTCGGAAAAAACCTCATCAAGAATGGGTTCATCGCCGTCACACCACCTAAAAAAACGGTCCATTATATTATTTCATTTAATGGGTCACAAAGAAAGAAAGAAAGAAAAAAACAGTGTATGTATATGTGTCATGTATGTATGTATGTACCGGAAATTCCAATATCGTAGCCGAAGATGAGGCCACCCATGGCTGCAACAATACATGTTATGGTGACGAAGACAGTGAGGTTGCCGGGGTATTCTCTTCCGCCACCTACGGTTATGCCTCCACCGCCTGCCATTTTGGACTGACTTTTTTGTTACTGTAGAGAAAATTGAAAGACTATGAAAGGAGAACAAGAAGGAGAGATATATGAGATATGAGATATTGTTGGTGAGGCAAAAGGGGGTCTTTAAATAGGCGAGTAGTAGTTGACAGAAGGATGCCTTCCTAAATGAGATTGGAGAAGCGAAAATTACTTTTAGGTCCCCTATCCTATGTAGACAAGGATAACCCAAATGCCCACGGATTTGTAATTCGTTAATTGACTTCAATTACCTTTTTTTGTTGAGCAAAATCTTTAATGATAATTATCTTTTCAGCGTGAACCATTATTCGTTTTTAAATTAGGACTTTCAAAAGATACATGATGCTTGCGTATATATATGGTTCGAAATGTCAAAAACATTAAGTCAATCAACGTCACCTTTGGACAAACATGCAGTCTAAAAACATGGAGTAAAAGTATGCATAAAATTTTTGGTGGCCATTGTCAATTTTTCTATGATTTGGGGATCTTTATATGTATTTTTGCACAATTTTCTTGTTGTTCATGACTATTGCTAAACAATCAATGATAGTTGGATTAACAAAAGAGACATTTTTACAAAATGAATTGAAAACATTATGTTCGATGCTACATAATGCTACATAGAAAATGCGTATGTTGGCTAATGTTGTAACATCTGTATAAATTTGGGAATAGATTTGGGAAAAAGAGATTAAAAATTGTTGGAATTATGTAAATAATATTGTTATTTCCTATTTTGTATTAAAAGAATATTTGTAGTATCTTATTCGTAATTGTAAATTATAGTATTAGAAAATAATTGTTTTAGAATAGGTTTAAGTTATTAAGAAATAATTTTAGGTAATATTTGAAGAAGAAAATATTTTCTTTTAGGAAGTTTTTGTATTATAAATATGACATCCTATTAATGAAATTATAATAGGAGTATTAAGTTATTTTTGTTCACACACGTTTGCTAGCATAGCTAGGTTAATACTATGATTTACAATTATGGCTAAGATGCTACAAATATTCTTTTACAATAAAATCGGAAATAGTAGTATTATTTACATAATTGCAACAAAAATAATATTTTCAGACAAATAGGGTATAGTTGGATTGTGTTTCCGCTTTCCTCAAATAATAATGTTTGGTCAGAAACAAAGATGTGTGGCTTTCGAGCAGGAGTTGTAATTTTTTGAACTCGTAGTATAATTTTTATTAAGTATGTGTCTCTAAATAAAATTTTCCCTACACGTTAATAGCTGTCAAAATTAGTATAATGAAGAATCAATAGGACTAATAGTATAAGCCCAAGCACACTTCTCAATAGTACTATCATTATTATATTCTTAAAGATTAATGATAAGAATTTTAAATTGAAAACAGAGTGCTTTCTTGAGGATGTCCGTTGTTCTTTTTGTTTATTGTCTAGGGATGTATATTTTTTTTTTTGACCATCCTAGGGATGTATATTCGAAACTTAAAAGGAAGGAGTGAATTGTAATCAACGTACTGCCTAAAATATATAGCATGACTGGAAATGAGAATTTAAATCCGGGTCAATTTGGGTGCTTAGCTGGCCACCGTTGGATAAGCCTACGTCTATGTTTGTTAGAATTATAAAATTAATATTATTATTTCCTTTTTTGTATTAGTAGAATATTTTTTAATGATAATTATCAATTATAGTATTAAAAAATATTTGTAGTAGAAAATGCTAATTATTAAGAAATAGTTTTAGGCAATTTTTATTGGAGAAATTTATTTTTCAACTTTTTATATTATAAATATAATATCATAATTCATATCAATGAAATGTGAACTAAAAGTCGTCTTTGCTTCTATGATTTTAAATAGAATCTTGAAATCGGATGGTGGGGTCAGAGCCTCAAAGGCATAAATTGAGAGTTTTCGTTCATATAAACTGGTCGGTGAGGGACAATACAGAGAATATGAGAGGAACGATGAGATTTTTATTTACACGTCAGCGACGGCTCAGATGGATGCTTGGGAAAGAATGGATAATGCTGAGTCAGAAAGTGCTTGAATTTATATATTTATTATTATTAATAGAGGAGAAAATAAAGGGAATTGCTATATTTGGAGATGAATTGGATAACGCTGGATTGAATTGAATGTAGGTGGTACGTAGGAAAATTGAAATGAAAGGAATAATGTGAATGGGCTCAACTGGATGATGATATAAAATTACGTGACTTCAATTCAAAGGCCTTCACAGCGAAAAAAGGGTAAGAATACCAGTTGGATCATGTGAGTATACCAGATCACTTTATACAATGAGAAATGCAATTAATTTGTTTCACATTTTTGTATTATTGTAATTGCATTCTTAGAATGCTAGAGTAAATATAGGAATAAAATCATTACTTACACCCTCTCCATTCATAAGATTCAATAATTGAATCGTAAAAAAATTAATTGAATCTTTAGTATCATCCTGAAAGAATTATTAAAATGAAAGCTTAAAAGAGAGAATTATTAAAATGTGTTATAAATATCGAATGTATAAATAACCATTGACTTTCAAAATTCTAGAATGGGGATTTTGAGTACTAAACGTCACTTTTCAACTAGTTAATTCTGTTCCTGAGAAAAAAAAAACTAGTTCATTCTGTTATTCCATAGGTTAAAATGATTTTGAAATTCAATTGTCCCTTATCTGAAATTTCTCCATTCTTTTTTCTTAAAACGACCTATTTGTAAGGGTAAAATTGAAGATTAAGCGTCAAACAAACTTGAAATGTGCACCAAACATAATTGTTTTTAGTACAAACATATATTAATCAAATAAAAATTGTGCAAATACTAGAATTATATTAACAGTCCGTTATGACCTTTAAAAATTAATGAAGTGGTGAAAATCTAGTCACAACAACTATTTAACAAAAATTATTATATTTTCACCTTTTTATTTAATTAATATCATTTTTGAGATACAAACATTATTATTTATATTTGGTTAATTGTACAATTGCTTTTTTATGCCAATCAATTTGCATAATGATTTGATACTCCCTCTGTTCCTAAATATAAGATCACTTTGGGAAAGTGAATAAGTTCCTAAATATAAGATCACTTCCTATTTAATCTCAAGTTTTACCCTTATACTCCTTCTTTTCGTTGAAAACCCCTCCTCCTTTTAAAGTTAAGTAATTGAGGGGATTTTGGGAAGATCATGTAATTTTATTGTTTTCCTTAATCTCCTCAAATTAACCAAAGTGATCTTATATTTAGAAACGGAGGGAGTATTAAATCTGCATATTTACCTATTTATAAATGAGTAAGGGTTAAAGTAATAATAAAAAACAATGGAAGGGAATGTGTGATAAAATTAGTGGATGTGTAAAATGTGTCCTAACTTACTTTTTATTCATATTCTTAGAGCCATTTTAGCTAAGTATAACTACTAGTACTAGTTCAAAAATTCCAAAATTTTAAAATGTTTTCTCAATACATACTCACGTTTTATTGGAAATTGACGTATCAAATCACAATTTTTATTAAGATATTTTAGAAAAAGATCCAAGTGTAACACCCGAAAATCTTATTAATAACTACAATTGATTCAATTGGAATGAGATCTATCATTATCATGATAATATCTTACCAAAGAGAATTAGGTGGATTTAGGCTAGTAAATTAACTTTAATTAAGAAATAATTCGGGAAGGAAAGGAATTTCTATTGGTAAGGGTGGTAGTGTCATGTACAATAGAAGGGTAAGTTAGCCATTAAAAAAGGCATTTTACCAATGATTAATCGGTTGAACTGGTAAGTGGGGTTCAACCCGTAATGATGAAAACTCGTATTCAAATTCCTAGAAGTGCTCTCATTGAAAGAGAAGACAAGCAAAACTCCTACTCCCGAGTTAGAATTAGTCGGTTGTCAATAGACGCCAGATAAACGAGCAATAATTAACAAAAAAACGGGGCATTTTATCAATGGGTAGTTGGTTGAATTGGTAACTGAATTATAACCCTCACAAGGATGATACTAAAACACTTTTATTGGGAAAGAGGATAACCATACCTATGTGGGCAACATTCCTAACAATCGAGTTCAGAATAGTCCATTGCTAACAGACTGGAATAATCAACAGACTCCGCCGGTGTAACAAAAAAAACGGGGGCATTTAAACATACAGCCTCAACCTCTTAAACCACTCACGCACACCTCGCTTCCTCATTCTCCCCTCTCGTTTTCACTCTTTTCCCTCTCTCTCTATTTTCTTCTTCTCCTTCACGACTCCAGCTTCATTGTTTTGGTGAAAACTTGGTAGAATCCGGCCAAACCTCACATGCAACTGATGGTTCAGCTTCAGTTTGGGATTTTGAGTTGTATAATCACTTCTAGCTATTATTCTTCACAAATGAGTGAAGAATAAAAGAAATGAAATGGGGTTTTGAGGAATTAAGTGATTTCTCCTCTGTTTTCATTGTTTTCTCTGATTCTCCTATTCTTCTCTTTGAATCAGATTGAAGTAAGGAATTAGTACTGTATTGATGTTGTTTGTGTTAGTTAAAGCTGTTATAATTGGATGCGTGTAGTTTTACAATAATCTTTGCTGTTTTTTACTTCAATAGCCAAACTTATTTTGAAGGAATGAAGGTTTTGTTTCATTTGGGAAAGGTTCTGTTTGTTAATTTGTGAAGTGTTTGAGCCTTGAGGTGCTTGCATGGGAACTTGGAAATTTATTTGTATTTGTATTGCTCTGACCAACTGGGTACTTAAAAAATGGAATGCTTCAAACTGTAATTCCCCTATTTAGAAACTAACTTCCTATTAAAATGTTCTTCAACCATTCAACATATCGTTCTCTCTATAATTTGTTGATATTATTTTTTTGAAAAAAAAAGCCATAAATAAGGGTAGAGATCAATTTCGATTGGATGACTAGGATGTAATCTGATTTAATGAAATTGTGCACTTAATGTTGAGTTCCTTTTACCTATAATTTTGATGAGCACACTAAGTGGTTCCTCTAAATGCCCATTCTATGTTTTTTTAATGACAACCTACTCCCACCTTGCTTTCACTCTCTTTCTTTTCTCAATTTTTTCCAAACCCAGATTAATTTATTAACACAAATTTCCCTAATTCCCTTTGCAGAATCTGTAATTTGATATTGACACCCCTTATTCCCATTTAGTTAATTGTATTAACTATTAAGATTTTGAAGGGTTACAATTCTCTCCCCCTTAAATAATTTGTTATTAACTCCACACATGTCAGTATTTTCTTGCATGGTTGATGGTGTGCTCGAGCCTTTCAATCTCAATCAAAGTTCATAAACAAATAATCTGTACAATCAATTTACAATAATTCATTTCATTCAAAGAGACAATTTTAAGTAAATTCATTATACTATTTAAAAATCAACCATTACATTTAAAAAGGACTCAAATAAACAATTACACTACACTTAACCACCAATTATAAGCATTCTTCATTCTTGTCCACATGATTAGGTTATTACTTGATTGAAACAAAATTCAATTACATATATCTTGCAAGAGACACTACAACTCTTTCAGCCAAACAGAAAAAATAAAATCCACAGTCATTCTTGAGTTGTTTCATTCGACCAATGAGGCAATGTATATATTTTCACTCCAAAATCACATGTATAATAATCACAACATTATTTTTCGTGCACCGAAACTTCAAATCAGTTTTATGACCTCCCTTTTATGTACTCCCTCCAGTCCCTAATGTAAGAGCCCAAAATTTGAATGGTTTTGATCCCTAATGTAAGAGCTCACCCCATATTCTCTCCTCATTTAATGCATTTTTTCCTACTTTACCCCTAACTCTCTTTCATATTTATTAATGCTTATGTATTTCTCTCTCTTAAGAGTACCATAATAAATATGGGCAATTTTGGAAAAGAAGCATTAACTCCAGACACCCAACTAACATTCACATGTTTTCTTAAGAAGCGTTTTTTTGACGGCTAGCTCTTACATTAGGGACCGGAGGGAGTATAATATACTCCCTCCGATCCTATTTATAAGTCGCCAACCGCCCATATTGTACAAACCAAGGAATGACGGTTAGTAGCGGTTAAATCATTAAATTGGTTTTGTTTTATTTTTCATTTCCATCTTTGCCCTTCCTCACAACCATTAAATGAGTCATAATGAGACAAACAAAAGTAAATGCAGAGATCTCTTTTTTCAATGACAGGGGCATATTTGGAAAACTATAATTAATGAGTTAGTTAGTGGTAGTTGGCGACTTATATTAAGAACCAAAATTAAGTGGCGGTTGACGACTTATAAATAGGACCGGAGGGAGTATATAATTGCATCAAACAAAATTCTCGGTGAATATTAGGCATTCATTCAGCTGAAACAAAACCATTTAAATGTAAGTCATCAAGAAGGAAATGTAGCTTCAAATACCTGTAATGAAATTTCAGTCTTTAACAATTAGATTTCAAGAAAAGCTTCTGATCTTGCTTATTCTAAAACCTCACTCAACATACAGCTTTGCTCTTCTTTTTATATCTGTTTAGCTAGCATAGAGAAAACAAGAAATTTTTAGATACATATGCATGGGTAAAACTGTAGGCACTCTTCATTCTTTTTAGTACACATTCATCACCATCAATTTACCTTTTACTCAATCAGTAACATTCTCAAAAACAGAAGAATATGAACCTCTTACTTTTAGTTTGAGTGTTCTTCATTTTAACTTTTATCACGCATGTGCCCAATAAATTATCACTTTCTCCATCATTCATCTCTTGACAGTAACTAATAAAGCCAACCAAATACCTACCAACTGACAACAGTACCCAAGATTAAATAAAATCCCACAGTAGAGCAATTAAACTTATTATTTCACTAACCATTAATACCATCAATTTTTTTTGGCAAAAAAAAATACCATCAATTTCCAATCATGTCAAGTAGCGAATTTCCAAACATTACATATTATTCCACAAAGCCAATTAACAATATAACAGGGCAATCAATTTTCAAAACAGCATGTAACTAAATACCATAATTAACTTTGAGCTTATACATTAACTTCCATGCACATTTCATGACAAAATAGTTGAAATAATATAAGAAGATACTCCCTCCGGTCCTAAATATAAGACCTAATTGACTTTTCTATAAAATCCTTAAAAAAAGCAAATAAGTTAATTATAAATTGATTTACCTAATTTTTCCCTTAAACTAGTTTATTTTACCTTTAAACTAATGGATAATCTAAAAATATATCAAATATGTCATCATTTAATAACCTATTTCGCAACCTTAATCTTTCCAAAAAAAAAATCAATTATGTCCTATATTTAGGACCGGAAGTAGTATAACTTTTCATGCTTTATATTCAGCAATACTGAAATCATATTGTAGCAGACTAGCAGTTTAACACAACATTCCAACTAAACTCACAATGTATCATTAAATTATCAATTTTCAGAAGCCAAATATATTATTCTTATCATTTGCAAGTTATCTAGCAAGAACAAAGCCACAAGAATAATCCCTTTTCTTCAAGTATTCCACTTGGCATGCAACAGAAACGTTTAAAATTTTTCAACACAACAGAACCTGAAATTTCAGTACCTATAAACCAAATTAGCATTCCATATTCTTTTTAAGTAAATAGGTCCACTATCAAATTTGGGGTGTTACATTTTCAAATATATGATCCAACAATACCATTTTCAATTGGATTTTTGCCCGAACTATTATTTGTCTACTTCATATAAAATATCTATTTAATTTTCACGTTGTTGAGAATTGTTACTAAAAATAATTCTACATATATTCATAAAAAAATTAATTCTACTAATTCAACTAAAAAAGTAATTCTAATGATTTTAAATTGTAACTCAGTCGTCTGATCTGTGTTATAACTTTTGATTGTTAATATGGTGATAATATATTTCTTTTGGAAAGATTAATATGGCAATAGTGAATTCTAGAAAATCCAATGTTCATGTGAAAATATGTCAATAATGAAAATACCGTATTTTTCTACTGAAGAAAGGACATTTAAATCTTAGAGAAATAATTCACATTCTGATATACATTGACCAAGAAAAGAAAAAGATGTTATCATTAGAGCACATCGCACAGACAGGACAGCGCATACTTTTTTCTCAGTCAACATATTATACATCCAACGCTAACTTTGTGCATAAACTATGATAAAATAATGGGGCAATATTTAAGCGGCCCAATCCGACTCAAAAGCCAGAACTATTACAATCTTAGGGTCAGGTGAACCGGAATTTGAAACCCGGCCCATCTCATATTAATACGTTTCTCCTCCACAGGATAAAGCAGATAAGGCCATCATTTGTAATCATTTGTATTTTGTGGTTTTGTTTCCAGAACATCATTTATTCACATTCCCATCCTCGATTCAATATACATCAAAAAGTAAAAAAACATAAAACCAAAACCCAAAACAATCATATAGCAATGATGATGTGGGTGCAAACTTGTCATAAAACTTGCCTTCCCTCAACGAGCTTCTTTGAAATTGCCTCAAAGCAAGAAACAACGTTGTTGAGGAGCTTAATGGTTCCCCAAAGGAGCAGCACAAGGAAAGTGAAATGTAGAAGTAGTGATAATGGAGGAAATGGAGAGAGGAAGAGTGAGAGACGGTCGTTCTTGTCTATGGAAGAAGCTGGTTTGGTGGAGATTTCTGGACTCAGCTCTCATGAACGCTTTCTTTGCCGTTTAACGGTAACTATTTTTCCCTCAATATGTTTTCATATTAATATGTTTTCATATACCAAATTGGAACACTTTCAGATATGTATTTTAGAATTTAGATGAATAAGTAAAATATGGAAGAATAATAAACTAACTTAAACAATTATCTAGTTATCTTAATTGGTGTTTGGCTGGGCTAGTGGAAAAATGATTTATTTTTAAGTTGACTTATTTTCAAGTCAGTTTGATCTTGGTTTCAAGTCAATAAAATGTGGTTTTAATCTTTAAACGTTCAATCATTTTTTGTCTTGGTTTTTAAATTTTTAAATAGGTAAGTCTTTGAATTTTCAGTCAATTTTGATAATGGTCTATAAAATTAAAAAAAAAAAATTGATCAAAAACCTTATAAATGTCGCAGAGTTGATGGATCAAAATCATAAATCTCTATACTAAAATATACTGAAAGTTCAAGAATTGAAGCTACCGACTTTGAAGCTCATGGAACAAAACCAAACTTAAGTGTTAAGTTCGAGGATTAAAAATTGTAATAATCCTTTTCCTATTTATTTTTTTTGGTGCAGATATCTTCGTTAAATTTATTGAGAGTGATATCAGATCAAGAAGGTTGTTCGATCGAGGAGCTTAACGCTGGGATGGTGTGTGATTGGTTTCTCAAAGACAAGCTGAAAAGAGAGCAGAACATTGAGTCTGCTGTACTTCAATGGGATGATTCTGAGTTCCTACTTTAATAAATTTGTCTTGACAATTTTGGTTTGAGCTCTTTTTTTTTTTCTATGGAAAGAAAGTACCATATTATATGGAAACGTACTTAATTATATTCGCTCGACTTGATTTGATAATTAATTAAGTTTAATGCTATCAACGTTAAATTTCAATGAATTAGTCGTAGAGTGTGGGACAGGAAATCTAACACTAGAATAACTTTATAAGTGTTCTCTAAAATTCTTTTATTTTGAAACAAAAAAATAATCAATTTTGTTGGTGGAAATTTTGCCTATGGAAAAGGTACATTGATATTTTCTATCGTTCTCTTAAGTTAGGCTGACAAAATCCTGGACTTTCATTTTCCCGAGCCACAAATTCTCCTTTTAAGATTGGAAAATTGGTTCCCAAAAAATGGTGGGAACTCATTTTCCTATGCATGACAGAAGATGGGATGAATTGGAATATCTTCTTTGGTCTTCATCATCTCTTTCTTCAAATGCATCCTCTTTGTCAAATGATCTTAGACATATTTCGTCCTGTTGTTTTGTTAAAATATAGTGATTTATATAGTTACATAGTCAATTTTGTATGGACCAGTGTTGTAACAGCTGAACCGGAAGGCGATCCAGAGGGCTTTGTGGCATGGTTCGCACGGTCGGATCGGTCAGACTGATGGTCGAAACGATGACGTAATAATTGAAAAAATATTATCTTACTAAGAATAGAAGAATATTATGATCGTTTAATTTATTCATTTTTAACAAGAGATCATTAACCAAGAAAAAATATAGTCATTAGAAACTTATAAAAATAAATCAATTTTTAATATTTGGCTATGGAAAAAAGCGGAGTAAATAATAATTTTCTAGTAAAATAATCAATTTGGAATATATATATATATATATATATATATATATATATATATATATATATATATATATGATTAAACAATAAAATATATAAGAAGAGAAATAGATGCTTAAAAATTTTTGAATTTGCGATTTGGTTTCTTTTCTGTAAAAAAAATTTTAAATTGGCCGGCTGGTTCAACTCTTCATGTTCCCAGTTTTAAGCTGGTTCTCGGCCTGTCTTCCGGCTCAAAATGGCCGGTGGTGGCTTCTGGGGGTGGTGGTCAAAAGGTGGTAGTCGGCGGTGGCTTCTGGGGGTGGTGGTTTGGTGGTTGTTGAAGATGAACATGGGTTTAAGCCTTTGGGGTGAGTGTTTGTGAGAAAGAACATTTGAGTACTTTTACAACTTAAATTTTAATTATCTCAATTCAAATTCAATGCCTATGCTCTCCTTCATCATGCCTCGAAGGCAAAACTGACAAAGTTAGTGCCACATAAACATACTTAAAACCGTTAATGCCATATTTTAGTCCTTCTGAAACTAAAGGGACTAACTTTATTAACAAGAGGAAACTATAGGACCAAAACCTCAACTTTTAAACTATAGAAATCAAAACTCATTGGGGTAAACTTGGTTGAACCCTTTTCTTCCCCATTTTCTTTCCTCTCCCATTTTCTCTCCCTACAAAGCAGTGGAAAATATTCTCCCTTACCCCTTTTTTATTTCCCATTTTCCTTCCTCTCTCAAGCATGCCCTAAATGACCATGGAAAAGGGTCTTAGAAGGACAGACACCGGATTGACACGTGACATGATAAAACCTCAATTACCCATCCATATTCAATTGAAAATGCTGCAGCCATGTGTGTGATCCAAGTATTAATCATTTTACGGGCACAAGACCTTTTCTAAGATATACTCCCTCTGATCCCTAATATAAGAGCTCATCTCACATTCTTTCCTCATTTAATGCTTTTTTTCCTATTTTGCCTCTAACTCTTTCATATTTATTAATGTTTATATATTTCTCTCTATTAAAAGTATCATAATAAATATGAACAATATTGAAAAAAACATTAATTCCAAACACTCAACTAACGTTCACATGTTTTCTGATGAAACGTTTTTTATGGCTGATTCTTATATTAGAGACACGAGGGAGTAGTTCAAATAACTGCTGCTCAGGGTGGACACGTAACGTCAATTTCATGGTCCTGAAAACCATAATACATCCTTCTTTCACTCCCTGATAAAATCTATCCATTTCCATTCAGGAAATAAGATTGAAAACTTAATAGAATATAAAATTTTATTTCAATTACAGAGACACATAAAAATGAATACTGAAATCAATCAATTCAACGTGTATCTTGCTAGATCTAAAATGTGTACGCTACAAATAATCTGTACAAAAAATGAAGGCATCTAGGAAGGCCAAGACACAGCAGAGGCACTGATATTTCAGCAGGTTCGATCACTTATTCCATGTAAGATCTTCTATTTCCTTTATAGCTGTTCTCATGCTGTAAAGGGCCATTTTCTTCATCTGCTTTAATCATCAACCAAAAAAAAAAAAAGAAGATTGGAAAAAGAGACTCTATTCAGTCCCATGCGATCAAATATCTGATGAAAGCAATTTGACAACAAAACATACCTCCAACTTGTCCACTAATTCTCTCTCTCCTTCAGGAGGTAGGTGGATTCCATCAATCAACTCAATAGACTCGGTAACATTTTCAGGTGATACAAATTCAAGTATCACATGAACACAACACTACATGTGAAGAAATAAATGATTGTCATGCATCAAACGCATGTTAAAGTACAAAACAAAATTTATGTAAAAATGAAATATTTTCCAAAGGTAAAACCTTCATCAGATTTCTACCATAAAGCATGCCAATCTACAACAACGGGTAATCTTTGTTGAGTTTTTCCACAGACAAAGGTGCAAGTCTTTTATAAATTCTTGGAAATTGTTTGCAAATATCTGATAAACTCAACGAATGTATGTTTGTATTCAATCAAAGAAATCAATACAAGAATGGCAATTAATACAGAGAAGCCAATGCTAGTGTATTTGAGACACCACTCTCCACTCTACTACAAAATAGCATAACCGTATTCTTACATTCTGTTACTACTTATACACTCTAACTAATGGCACTCTACAGCCACGTCATCACTCCTACCCACTCTGTTTACTAAAACAGACGCTACTCAGGCCCACTAACAAGCTCTTCTTTTATAATAAGCAAAGCCCGACCCAGTCTCATCAATCCTACTGTAGCTGTAGAGTGTAGTTAGTTAGAGTGTATAAGTAGTAACAGAATGTAAAAAAATGGCTATGCTATTGTTTAGTTGAGTGGAGAGCGGCATCATAAATCTAACAATCCAAACTTTTTAGTTTCATTCAAAATGTAAAAGCATATACAATAGGAATGGGTTTCTTTTTTTTTTTTTGGTGAAAATAGGAATGGATTTCTAGAGCAAAAATAATTTACAAGGCTTCTGTTAGTTCGAAAATTTATGAGCAGAGAGCAACCACTTATGAGCAAACTTTAAATGAATAAACCAGACTACTGGATCTTTAAATGAGCAGATCAGGAATAGAGTACATTTGAAGCAACCACTTATGAAGGAGATATCACATGACTTCTTGTTTTTATCTCAAGACCAACCATGCAGGATGTAAATACCAAGAATTGCTCTCATTTGAGGTAAATGAGTCCATTGGCCAAATATTCCCCCAATATATGCGTACACAAACAAATAAACATAGTACAATAAAATCAAGTCAATGCAAGAAACCTTTGGGTTTCTGATCTGGTAGGGACATCCAGCAGGAATGATGACAGCTTCTCCAACATGTTGCTCAAAAGACCACGGTTCAATTTCTGATAATAGCATAGATGTGTCAATATAGTTAATTAAGATTGGAACAGACAATCAAACACTGAAGTATGCTTACCAAACTCCTCCTTAAGCCTCATTTTGTGGGCATCATCAAGAAAGAAGCTCTGATCTAGAATTGGGTGAATCATCTACAATAAACAGATACAATTACCATCAACTCATACAAAGCCCAACTAATCATTTTCCAGTACAAGAATTACCTTCTTCTTGAAGTTATGTGTACCAGCAAATTCAATACAGTGTCTTTTAAGGTATTCTATCAGTTTTGGAACATCTTGCCTGCGAAATACATCCCACTGAGCACCAGAATGGTCAGCCAGGTTATTATCCCTATCGTTATTCGAGCTATCACTGGAATATCTGGGATTATCAAGCGTAGATAATGGAGTGTCCTGCGCTGTCCCATGAAGTATTGATGATTCAAAATATGAATCTGTATCTGAATCACATTCTCCACCCTGGGAAATATTACTGTTTGAACCCTTACTTGCTGCTTTTCCTGAGTTGGCAGAGATAAATGATGTTCTGCTGACTCTCCGGAAGAAATCCCTTTCTTCTCTAACCATACTCTGAACTCTATCTTGTTCCCTGTCTTCAGTATGCAATAATGAGTCTTCTTTCAAACTGTTTCCCATTATCCGCTGAGAAATAATTTTGGGAGACTCAGTTTGACACAAATTTCGATGCTTTTTCAACAACTTTCTTATTTTAGTAAGATGTTCTGAAGAGAGAGGGCCATCTGTTGAATGCGCCATGATATTAACCTATAATTATGAATCACACATTATAACTTATTAGCTCCACAAGCTTCCTTTCATGTTCAACATACTTATATCACTTCAGATGACATCTTAGTCATAAAGATCAAATTGATGAGCATATAAAGGATACACAATGAACTTTTCACAAAAAATGCGAATGGATTTAGTCATATAGACATTTTGGTCAATTGTATAACCCATAGAGCACACGAAAGCATAACAAATCGAGTGAAGCAAGCATAGAAAGGAAGGAATCATACCACATCATATGATTCGTAACAGAGTTTAGTTACAGAATCCACCTGTTCATCTGCACAGCCATATGACATATAGACAAACGGCCCTATGTCATGTTTTGCACTGCCTTGTGGAAAATTCGCTGCTAAATTCAGAATACCAGACATTGGGTTCATGTATTCTTGAAGGGGTAAAGCAGCAATCACTTGGGCGAAATGAGTTGGAAACTGTTCTCTGAATAGTTGGGAAGACAGCAAACCCTTCAATTTCAGCATTTCATGCAATGTATTTTTCTGCGGCTGACGTCTTAGAGAGCCAGAAAAATACTGTTTGATGTTAATTTCTACCTGCCACAGGATACAAGTAACATGCATTACAAATGACATTTGATTCAATGGCATATTCATCCTATCTATTGGCGAAGACTGAGTTGAAATACAATTTTGAACAGGCTATGTGTATGTCTGTTAGTACTTCAAATAAAAACTAAGTGCAATAATAAAAACTAATAAGCCTAATTAGAAATTTTGAATATAAATAATGAAGAGAGCATCACTTTTCCAGCAAAACTAACATATCATTGACTTAGTAAATCAATTTAGAACTGCTGTTCCGTATGGTTTTATTTGATCAACTAACCTCACACCAATCCAAACAAGTTTCAAGTAAGTCCTTATCATTCTGATATCTTGTGATACTCTGCTCGAGATAAGCACAGAACATGACCAGCGGATCCCAGCACTGGTTTGATTTAGATTGAAGAACATCTCGCACTACTACTGGATGGCCTTTTCTCCAGTGCTTCTGAAAGTGTTCAAAATTATTACGATTGATGTCCAAAACTGTAGGATAAAACAAGCAATTATCATCTGAATCTCCTCTCAAAGCTGCTTGTTGCCACTGTTTGTATCTACCAATCTTATTATCAGAATCAAGACAAAGTGAGCAGCTTGAACTTTTATCCAATGATGCAGGAAAGTCATAGCAGCAACATATTTTTTCAGCTTTTGTTTCCATTTCTTTGATCACACTCAAATCAACAAAGTAATCACCACAGCCATCAAGCTTGGTGGGGGGAAGAGACAAAGTTTCAGAACCATTACAAATTGTGCAGTCAGGTGATGAAGTAGCACTCAAATTGCCATCACAAATGACATGCAAAAGATGATTTTGACCGGCAAATCCATCCTTTAAGTTATTGATTATCCTGGGCAACAATGAGCTAGCTTATTGAATATCATGAACTGAATGCCAAATCCAAAAGTACATAATAATCATTTAAACTTTCTTAGTGGCATAAGCAGAAGAGAGATTACCGGCAATCTTGTTCATTACAGCGAAACTCAACCTGCTTGATTTGAATATCAGAGCTATTTTTCTCTGTCATACAGGAGGAGCACAGGTCCATCATACACAATCAACAATGGCGAACAATAAACAACAGATGAAAAAAGATTATTAGTACCTTTACTTTTCACTTCTGGTTCTAGTTCAATATCAGGGTCTTCACTGATTTGTTTTAGCACAGGAAGAAGCATGCAAATCATATAGTGGAAACACAAAATTCTGTCAACTCTGCTTTTACATGCCAAATACTCCTACAATACAAGGACATAAACTCACTAGTCAGAGTATGCTGCAAAAGAAAATATTGATTGAGCCACAAGTCATTCTTCTTTGATGTCAGACCTTACTTTCACTGTCTTTACATTGACTTGCTAAGCAGACTTGACAAGAGCACGTCCCTCGACAAACTGGACATGCCATCTTAACTTCATTTTGAGTTTCAAAGTACCTACAGATATTTCATAATAGAGTAGAGTAGCATCTCAATTTTCAGCCCCAGTTAAGAAAAAAAGCATAAGAAAAACAGGACAGGTAAAACTTGTGGTACTTATGATTATTGTTTAGCCCTATTCTCTACAACGAAGGTCAGCTAAAAGAAGATAAATAATAAACAGTATGAAGATCCCAACATCTGATGGTAATCCTGAAAAAGGAGTATCCATTAAACTAAAGAAACCCTAGATCTATATCACCAACAATCTCTTGCCTGAACTAATCAAATCAGAGCTCCATAAATTCTAATCCCTGCATTAGCCAATGATTGTGAAACACTATGAACTTTTTTTTTAACAGCTTACACTTTGAAATCCGAATCCTCTTAAGTTCAAATGACATCTCAATAGGAACTAACTAATAGTTTGATAAAATAACCACACAATGGTCAAATTGTCACAGGAAATCCAACATCCAAAACAAACATAATTCATCATTGACAGTAAACGAGTAGCAGCGTGATTTTACACACAAAAAGGTGGTTCAACAAAGTTAAGTAAACAAACCGCTCTTTGATGCAATCCATGCAAAAGAATTCATTTTGACAGCTTGAACATTTAATGAGATTCCACAAATCACTTTTCTGGCACCAGTGACACTTCTTCCTCCTAAACTTCTTCAAGTTTCGCCCACAAGGAAATAACTACACAAAACAATCAATCAAACCCCATGAAGTACTCCCTCTATTCCTAAATATAAAATCACTTTTGAAATTCAACTTGTTCCTAATTATAATATCACTTTCTAATTCTTCCCAACTTTTTCCCAAATTAACCCCATCATGCTTACCAAAATAACAAGAGAGGGGGAGAGTGAGGATAAAGGTATATAGTTGGGATAAATTGGTAATACTACCTCCGGTCCTAAATATAAGACCTAGTTGACTTTTTTGGAAAATCCTAAAAAAACAAAATAAGTCAATTATACATTGATTTACCTAATTTTTTTCCCTCAAACTAGTTTATTCAACCTATAAACTAATGATTAATATAAAAATATATCAAATATGTCACAATTTAGTAACATATTTTGTAACCTTAACATCTCAAAAAAAAGTCAATTAGGTCTTATATTTAGGACCGGAGGGAGTATCATCTGTAAATAACTAACTCAACTAACTTCCTTAATCTACTCAAATAAATTAGGGAAAGTGATCTTATATTTAGGAACAAAGGCAGTATTAAAGAAAAGAGTGCACCAAATTTCATATAAAAAAAATCCCCTCACCTTCCCAGAAGGAGCCTTTTCCACATTCTTGGACCTAAAGAAACGTGAGGTAACTCCCTTATCATCAACCCCTACTTCCACATCACAATGTGCACCAACATTGTTGCAATCTTGGCCCATAATTGATGGTGTAGAAATTGCCATAACACCATTGGCTAATTCCCTACTCATCTCTCCCTCACTGTAATGCACAAACCCTTCCTCTCCTTCATTCTTCTCCTTCTCCTTCTCCTTCTTCCTCCTCTTACTCTTCTCAAGTTCTCTCTTCAGAACCAACCTTATCAACTCCAACTGCAACCCTCCTTTCTTCACTCCCTTCTTCTTCTTCTTCTTCTTCTTCTTCACAGGGTGAGCATCACAAGAAGAATCCCTAATTTTCACCTTCTTCCTCAAATTCTCAACCTCGTCGAGAACAACAACGTTGTTGTCAGGGATATTATTGTCATTGTTGTGGTCGTTGTTGCGCTTTCGGTGGAGCTTGAGGGATTCGGGAACCTTCTCCTTGTACTGCCGATGGCGGCCCTGCAGATAGTGAATCTGGCAGAGCTTGAGATTGTCCATCACTCGCCGGCGGCACCGCCATTGTCGGCCGTCCGTACGGCTGCATCGGAGATGGTCGGGCACAACTTCCTTCGCCTCCGCCATTGAAGATTTTTTGTCGCCGGCAAAGCAAAAGAAGGAAGGAAGTCACAGAGACACACGGGAAAAATAATTTAGGGCTTTTTTTTCTTCAAATGAGAAAAGGAGAGTTTATTATTTTTAAGGATTGAGAACTTACAAGCGGCCTAGTGTCTACCCGTGAGATGTGTAAGATATTTTTTTTTCAATGAAATAGGAGTATAGCATAACGTCTCAATATACTGGCAAAAAAAAAACATAACGTCTCAATATATGAATTATTTTTTATAAAAAATCAATATATGAAATTACTCCCTCCATTTTAATATAAGAGCCAAATTTATTAGAGCCAAATTTAAATGATTTTGGTCGTTATCTCATATTCTATAAGGTTGGTAAAGAAAAATGACACATTCTCTACTCATTTAATGCATTTTTTTTACTATTTTACCCGTAACTCCCCTTCATATTTGTTAATGGATAAAACTTAGATCAAGTTCCTTATGTTCATTTCCTCTAGTTCTCCAATTGAAATTTGACACATGCACAATTATGACACATGAGTCTTCTCTATCACATACATATTCTCCTTCCTCAATCTCCAACTCATTCTACCAATAACCTCCCAGACTCCCAAATCATGAGCATCAATCGTGTAAGCAAGTTCTCCCACATTAACTGTATTCCTCTGGGCTCGCAGCTTATTGGTTTGGGCCCAATACACAGGGAGTTTAGAAACGGCAACAACGGTTACTTGGCAACATTCAAAATGTGGAAGTTGAGTTGGAAGACATGGAGCATAAAGTAAGGAAGGTGGGAAACTGAACTGACGTTAGATAATCATTGTTAGATTCATAGTATAATCATTCGAAATAGATAATCCCTGTTTTATTCATATATCACGCTAGATAATCATTGTTAGATTCATAGTATATTTATTTTATTAAAGTTATTTAGATTATACAAAATCTAGGTAACACATTTTGGCGCCGTCCGTGGGGAGTTCGACTGTAAGTCACTTTCCTACCTGAAACTCAACATGTCTGATCATCGTGGCCCTGTCGTCCCAATGGACGAAGATGATCCTCACACCCCAACCAGCGAACCACTCCAACCCCCTTCTCTAAATGAAGATGCTTATGAACAAGCAATACCTGAAGACCATTAGGACCAGATCCCTGAACCTGAGACACCACCTGAACACCAGGGGGAAGGACAGGAAGATTCGCAACATAATCATGACGAATATCATGAATATCATGCCTCTGACCATGAGGACGAAATGACAATAAACATGCGGTTGTTACGAGAAAAACAAGCATATGTCTGACAATCCTAGATCAGGTTCATACCTCGAAATAGATAATCCCTGTTTTTGTGTTCCCCTGGGCTCGCAGGAATCAAATTTGGGCCGGGCCCAAATACCAGAGAAGATGAAACGGCTTTAACATACATTTAACTGAATGGAGAAGGTGGAAGTTGGAGGAAAGACACGTGTAGCAAAAATTTCGGAAGGTGGAGGCCTAGATTGACGTTAAGGGATAAGAAGGAAGTAACTGTTCAAGGAATCAGGCGACGATCTCGGCCTAAAGACTCGGGCATGCTGAAGACCTGGCAGCTAAACAGCTCTTCGAGGTGGACACCTGGCATAACGTCAGGGAGAAATAAATGGGACCCCTTAGCCTATATAAGAGAGGTCCAATTAGGGTTTAGGACACGGAATATCTGAGAGCAAGAACGCAATCACTTTTTACTTCCTTGTATTGAGAGATCTCTTGTAACCGGCTATTCAACTTATACTCTGATTATCCTAATCAATAAAGCTCGCCAGGTAACACATTTTGGTGCCGTCTGTGGGGAAGAAATTAAATTTCTTCTCATCTAACATTCAACCTGAGATCCAACATGTCTGATCATCGAGACCCTATTGTTCCAATGGATGAGGATGATCCTCATACCCCACACGGAGATCCATTCCAACCCCCTCCTCCAAATGGAAACGATCATGAGCAAACAATCCCTGAAGATCACCAGGAGCAAATCCCTAAACCTGAGACACCATCTGAACATCAGGGGGATGAGGGGGAGAACTCGCAAGAGGATCACCAAGATGATCATCAAGAGGATCACCAAGATCATCATCAAGATGATCATGAAGAAGGTCGTGAGGAAGATCATGACCAGCAAAATTTCGATCATGAAAATAACCCAGCACAAAACCTGCGTATGTTGTACGAGAAACAAGCTTATCTCACTCGCTTGATTGAGTCCCTGAACAAAGACATACGAGGCTATGTTGTTCACACAGCACAAATCCCAAAACACAACAATAAAGGCAGCTGTAAAACTCGCCTTTTCCAGAGTCCACGAACAAAAATTCCTCACCAAGCAGGTTTCCAGCATCAGCAAAGAAGGCAAGAAACTATGGGCCACAAGGAAGGAGGATACCAGAAGCACAAAACTAAAATTCCTCGTGACCATCACAGACATTCTCATTCACGACATGAGAAGTTCAGACTAAACCCTGGCGGGAGTCAAAACTCCAGCAGTGCTAGCACATCTAACTCGGGTTCCAAATCTCGAGGTTCAGATGGTGCTCACGACCAGAAAAATCCTGAAATGATCAGAATGGAACATGAGATTGAGGAGCTGAAAAAGATCATTCAACAAGTCCTAGGAGCACCAAAACCAACTCCTAAGTACGCCCAGACGAGTTATGCTGACTCACCCTTAACAAGGTGGATCACAGAAACTCAACTACCAAAGAGATTCACATATCCTTCAATGAATCAATATGATGGAACTGGTGACCCAGATGAGCATATGGCTCACTTCAAACAAAGGATGTTAGCAGCCCCTATATCAGACTCAGCCAGAGAAGCTTGCATGTGCAAAGGATTTGGTATGAGCTTGACAGGTCCAGCCCTGAAATGGTTCACCAAACTGCCTGTCAGGTCCATATCATCCTTTGCTCAACTACAAGAGCAATTCATTCAACAGTTTTCTAGCAGCCGTAGGATGCAGAAAATCTCGACTGATTTATACTTGATGCATATGTATCGGGGGGAAATCACTCGAAGCTGGGTTACTCGTTTCAATACAGAGAGACTGACTATAGACAAACCTGATGAAGAGACCTCAATTAATGCTTTTCGTAAGGGAATCTTTGTAGACTTAGACCTCTACAAAGAATTGACAAAACACCCGTGCGATACCTATGTTGGGGTTATGCGCAAAGCCGAAGACCAGATGCGTTGGGAAGAAGACTATGCAGCCAGATATTCTTACTATGAACCTGATGAGGAGGGCAAAGATAATGGCTCAGGTTCTCGTAAAAGTTCAAAGAAGAAGAACAAAAAGAACTGGAGAGCTGAACCATATCCTACAGCCAACAGGAGTGAACCTAATGATACTCACCAGGTGAAGCCCAAGAAGGACTTACCTCCAACATTTGCACAAAGAGGATTCAACGTATCTGTAACCCAGCTCGTCAAAGGCCTCTACAAACTCGGGGACGCCGTCAGGTGGCCACCTAAAATGGTGACAAGCCCAGATCAGCGTGACAAAACTAAGTATTGTGATTTCCACGAAGACTATGGTCATCGCACTGAAGATTGCATATCTCTCATAATACAAATAGCAGAACTCTTAAAAAGAGGGTATCTAACTGATTTACTGAAAAAACCTGATAAAAAGCATCCAGATAATTCTCAGCCAGGTCCCTCGAAACAGCCGCAAACGCCACAATCTGGGGTAAAAACCATCAATTTTATTGCAGGAGGCTCAGATATTAGCGGTGTAACGTATTCAGCAGCCAAGAGACACACCAGAGAACTCCTGATGGAGCCTCAGGAGCTCCACTTGGCTGAGGGGGAAGCCATACCTGGACCCATAACCTTCTCAGATGAAGAAATAGTTCCTGGAATCCATGATGATGCACTAGTCATTACGCTCAAAATAGCTGACTACCAGGTAAAAAGAATCCTGATTGATCCTGGGAGTTCAGTTAACATCCTATATAGAGGCACGGTGAAAGAAATGAACCTGGAGGATGAGATGTCTTATTATCCCACAACACTAGTGTTTGGGAACGGAGCCGCTAACAAGTCCAAGGCAATCATTAACCTGACAACCACAGTAGCAGGAATGAATGTGAAGTTCACCTATCACATCATGAACTGCCCATCTTCATATAATGCCATTTTAGGGAGGCCTTTCATCCACAAAATGAAAGTTGTTCCTTCAACACTGCATCAATGTATTAAGTTTAATACCCCTTGGGGAGTTAAAACAATACATGGTCAGCAACGTACCTCCCGAGAATGCTATCAGGCTGCCTTGAAGGCAACCACCCAACAACCTGCATAGCAACCACAGAAATCTCCCCAGGAACACCTTTCCTGGGGGGAACAGGTAGAGGACCTCACGCCGGAAGTCCTTGACCCTCATTTTCCAGATCGGCGAGTACTTATAGGGGCAGGTCTAGACCCAGAACTTAAAAAACAAATTCTGACTTTCCTGCTCCAGCATAAAGATTGTTTCGCATGGACACATTCTGATATGACTGGGATTGATCCAGAAGTCATTATGCATCACCTGAATGTAGACCCCACCAAAAAACCAGTAAGGCAAAGAAGAAGAAAATTTGCTCCACAGAGAAACCTGATTGTCAATAATGAGGTGGAGAAGCTTATCTCCACAGGAGCCATCAGGGAGGTCCACTACCCTGAATGGTTAGCTAATGTGGTGGTGGTACCCAAGAAGAATGGGAAACATCGAGTGTGCATAGATTTCACAGACCTGAATAAAGCCTGCCCTAAAGATTCTTTTCCATTACCACACATTGATTCAATGGTAGACGCAACAACTGGCCATCAACTCCTAAGCTTCATGGATGCATTCTCAGGATATAACCAGATCAAAATGAATCCAGATGATCAAGAGAAGACCTCATTCATCACTGAGAGAGGAACATACTGTTACACAGTAATGCCCTTTGGATTGAAAAATGCAGGAGCAACATACCAGAGATTAGTCAACAAAATGTTTGCAGAGCAACTTGGAAAAACCATGGAAGTTTACATAGATGACATGCTGGTTAAATCTTTGGAAGCTGTCAACCATGTTGAACACCTGCAACAAACCTTCACCACCTTGAAAGAGTACAACATGAAGTTGAATCCAGTAGAGTATGGGATCCCCAGCCTCAGATATAAATGGGCTCAGGATGAACTAAACTCTTTGCATCTAAGGTATGAGTTAGACCTGCTTGATGAACGCAGAGAACAAGCTCTAATTCGTATGGCCGCATTCCAACAGCGCAGTGCTAAACAATACAACAAAAATGTCAAAGAGCAGCAATATCAGGTGGGGAAACTAGTACTAAGAAAAGTATTCCCAAACACCCCAGAGGCCTCAGATGGAAAATTCAGCCCTAATTATGAGGAGCCTTACCTGGTAAAAGAAATAACAGGACCAGGATCATACCAGCTTCAGGATTCTCAAGGGAATATCCTGCCTAGAAGCTGGAATGCTAAATATCTCAAAAGATACTACCCATAAAGGGTAGGAAAGGGCCAAGAGCCCTGACCCTTGATGAGACAAATTCTCATCAGGATAAACAGAGGAAACAACCTTTCCATCTAGTTTCCCAGATTTCTAAACCTTCAAAATTGAGGTTCACCTGGACCGTGAAACCTCACTCAGCATCTCTGTGTGTGCCCTCGTGACGACGAGATCAGCACCTTTGTCGCGGAGTGATTCTCGAGAATTTCCAGATCTCAGCTCCCTTTCTCAGAAGGTCCTCCAGAATAAGGGAGATAAGTCACAGTTTCTCAGGTACTAATTAATCTAAATCTAATTTCTAAGTTTCAAATAAATCCAGAAAATTCAAATTCTTATCTATGACTTTACAAAAATCCAGGAAACACAAAGGTCATAATGGATGACATTCAAGTCCAGGTTGACTCCAGATTGCAAATTCAAAAAAGGTAGAAACATTTACAAATTCTAATTCTAATTTCAATTCCAATAAATTTCAAATTCTAATTACATATTATGTTTGGTTACTAACCTTTTTAGGGGGAATAAGAATGATAATTCATTCAAAAAAAAAAAAGAATAGCATGTATGCTATTCATTTGTTAACCCCCTTTATGTTAGTTACCTTATTACTTACTTTTATTTCGCAGAATTAAAAGCAAAATTGCTCAGAAAGATTTCGAAGGAAATCCCAGATGATAACCAGATCCAGAATTCTATAACAGAAACAGGTAATGAACTATACTTGGAAAGTAAGATTCATTGCTAATGCTAAACACAGAAAGATTCAAAGTTCATTAAACAGAAAGCAAATACAAAGTACTTGCACTGCAATGAGTGCATTTAACAAAACACAAACAAAAGAAATTATAACCAAGTTCACAAACACATAATCAGTCCAGAAAGAAAGCTAGCTAGATCCTAGATACCAATATCATATTCTATTACATCACTTTGGATCATCAGCTTTCCCAGCCATCAAGTCAGTAGTGCTCTTTGATGTCTCAACAGGTAAATTGAGAGGAATTCCAGAAGACACTTCTTCCTCCTCGCCACCTGGCAGCTTAGCAGCTTCTTCTTCTAACTCCTGAGGGAAAGGACCGAACTTCTCTTCATACTCCTTTTTTCAAAGTTCCAAATCCCAGAGGTTAGACTTTCCATCCCTGAACTCTTGAGCTATGGTGATGGTGGCTTTCAAAGCCCACTCTTCAGCAGTGCTCAGCTCCCTAGCTGTGACCTCATTACTAGTTGCAATGGCATCATCCCTTTCAGATTCAGCTTGCTTCAAAGCAGCCGCCAGATTAGCATTCTTCAAAATCAAATTAGCATTCTCTCCAGAAACGGCCTCAACTTCAGTGTAGGCTTATTCCCTTTCTTCGCGCGCTAAGGTGAGATCCCTCTCTGCATTTATTGCCCTCTCAGAAGCCTCTTTACGGAGGACCTCAGATTCATTGAGCCTTCGCTCAAGTTCTTCATTTCTCAGAGCGCGGGTCATGGATAAAGTCTTGTACATTGCTAAATCTTCCTCTGTGGACAGGGTTAGCTGATATAACTAAAAAAAACAACAAACAATGAGAACCAGATACAAGGCAATCCAGAAGGTTCACAATAAAAGGAAAGAGAAGCAAATTTACCTTCAGAGCTTCACGAGAACTAACATGCTCAGAACCACCAGATTTCATTGAGACCACAACCTTGCGATCCTGAGGAAAAAAGAGTTTGCTGCACTCCTTGTGAATGGAGTCATACCCAGAATGAACAGAAGTGTTCTTGTCAAATTTCAGAGAAACCACATCAAGGATGGTGGCCTTGGCAACATGATGTACCACAGATGATTCAGCAATTCCTTTCTGCTTAGGCGAGTCAGACAGAAGTGACACCACTTCATGCTCACCAGATTTGGTGGGAGATTTATCCTTCAAACCAGATGAAAATCCAGATGCAGCTCTATGCCTTTTCCTATTATAAACAGGACGAGGTGGAGCTTTAGACTTCTTCTCCTTAGCAGGAGTAGGAGCACTTTCTGGTAGTTGCCTAACTCCTACAGAAGGTAATACTAAACTCAGAATTTCCAAATACAAAAATATTCTTATGCAAATGACAAAAATAAGAACTTAACTTACCCAGATTAAAAATGGAGTTGCAGTTCCTCTCTTCAGCAGAAAGCTTCATGAAAGCATCAATACGTTGATCAGAGCCTTCCTCCTCCGTATGCCTGAGGTACCTTCCCACCGAATCTGTCAAAATTAAAGTTATACCATCAACAAATGGTAACTAATAAATTATCCAGATTATTCAAATTATTCAAATAAGCAAATATCTTACCCAAGTTTACCCATTGGGTTCTCAGCTTGACACCAGAATCTACCAAAGCAGATTTGTGAACAAACACAAATCTGCCCCTCCATCTCTTTTCTAAGTCAGCAGGCACAGTAACCAAAGGATTTAACTTGTCAAGGGCATGCAAGGTATAAAGCCCTGGAGATTTCCTTTGGAAGTTGTAGCACTTCATCAGATCCATGAAAGTGAAACTCAGACCTAACTTCTCACATAATTCCTCAATAGACAGCAGTATTAACCAGCACGAAGGCAAAAGTTGGGAAGGTGCTAAGTCAAATGCTAGGCATAAATCCAGAACCAACTTGGGTAAAGGCACAATTTTTCGCAAAGGAAAGAAATCCACACACAATGTGGCCCAGTTTTCACTATACCAGTCAAGTTGTTCCTCACCCTCTGGGAGCCTAATAGGCAGGTTTATGTCTAAGTTGTTCTGGGTACAAAGTAATGCTAGGTTCTCAGCAGTTAAGATTGAGGGATAATCATTGTCCATGATACCTGAGTCCAGCGTGCCTTCCTTCAGAGAATCAGGAATGGGTTTGAAAGTCTTCAAAGCAGTTCCTTCTTTATCCATCGGAGAAGGAGGGACAGTCGCAGATGAGGAAGTAAAAGCCATTTTGCTACGAGTTCGAACTGAAATTCGTGGCTGTCACCCAAGAGGGGGGGGGTGAATTGGGTGAGGGAATAAAACTTAAACTCTTTTCGAAAGACTGCTTGTGCTCGGTGATGATGATAATAAATAATGCTATGCACAAGTCAGTATGCTATGTGATGAAAAAATAGAATGATCAAGTATAAATATATGCACACATAAATTTATCCTGGTTCGGTCACCCAGACCTACATCCAGTCCCCAGGCTACACCTGAGATTTCCAATCCACTATTCTTGTTTAAACCGGGCACAAGAGAAGCCTTTACACTTTAGGTTTTACGAGCACGGGTTCACCTAACAACCCACAGGTTTTACACTGGGTTCACCTGCAAACCTTACAAATGCAAGTTTTACGGGCTAACTTGCAACCTATGGAGATTTAGACAACCTCTAAATGCTCCCCCTTACAAAATGTAAGTTTACAATTAAGTTCACTCTATGAACTGATTTTGTTAAACACTTAAGCTCAAAACTAACTCTCTCAAAGAGTGGATGATGTTACTCACTTAAGTACAAATGAATCACTCTCTAAGAATATTACATATCAAAGTCCGAGAGTAGAAGATGAGAGGAATGTAGAATAGTGTTTCAGACAATAAGCTCTGTTCTCTCTCTCTTTTTCAAGCCCGCTTCTTCAGAAATGAAGAACATCCCTTTTATACCAGCCTCTGAATATCTAACCGTTGGAGAGGCAATAAGACCGTTTGATTATAGACGTTGGGGCCTTGTTTACGTTGTCCTCATTAGTGCACAGCAGGGTTGACTTTGCTTTATCTAAAAAGGTGCTCTGACCAAGCTGTTCTGTCAACACTGTTCTGGCAATACTATTCTGACAAAAGTCGTTCTGACATCTGAACATTTTGTACGGTCCGACTCTTGCTTGCTGTCAGAGAGGACTTCGTTCCTCAAGCATAAGTCCAGGATGTTAAGAGACTCATTATCGGAAGCTCTCTTGCTATCTGAAGCTCGTGGACTCTAACATTTTGCTTGCTATCACATAGAGGAACTTTGTTCTTCCAAGCACTTGTCCATGAATGATAAGAGTGCTTTGCTATTGGATCCTCTCTTGCTATCAGAAGCTCTCTTATGGACTCTGACTTTTGTGGGCAGTATGAGCTTTGACACCTTGAGTGAATCTTCAGATTATGTTCTCATACTCCTCATGCTTGGTAGGTAACAATGTTGTTTGAATGTGTCTGTTATCCTCTTGTCACCGTTGGAAGGAACATCTTCTTAAATGCTTCAGCAGGGTTGACTTGCTTTATCTCTGAAAAGTAGTCCTGACACCTCTGCTCTGTTAAAAGCATTCTGACACTGCATCTCTTTGAACGTTCAGACATCCTGATTGCTTGCGGAAGCAACTTCTCATCCGGAAGCAACCTTACTGAGTGTGCTGCACTTGAACGTTAGTTTAGCAATATAATCATATAGTCTCATGCAGTGGGTGATCCTAAATCTAAGGTGTATCCGGAAGCACTTCTACATCCGGAAGTAAATTCACTTGATGAGGGATTTAGTTCACCATGACTTGCTCTCGCTTAGTCTATTTCATTCCACCACTCAGCGCTAGTCACTGAGCTATCGGAAGCACTTTTACTTGACGTGGTGAATTCACTGACGCTTAGGGTGAAATCTATTCTATCAGTCTGCGCCAGTCAAGATCTAATAGGAAGCAACTTCACTTGATGTTGCATTTCCGCTGACGCTCGGGGTTATATCTAGTCTATCAACCTGCGCCAGTCTAAATCTAATAGGAAGTGCTTTCACTTGGCGAAGTAGACTTACTGACGCTTGGGGTACTAACTATTCTATTGCTCTACGCCAGTCTAAGTCTAACAGGAAGCGCTTTCACTTGGGGAAGTAGACTTACTGACGCTTGGGGTAATATCTATTCTGTCGCTCTGCGCCAGTCTAATTCTAACAGGAAGCAAACTCACTTCCGATTGAAACATAGCTTAGTCTTAAGATTTTGTGTACCTAATTCTCATGGACTAAGTTAAATCCCTAGTGATTTACTTGCTGACGCTGGGGGATGAAAACATTCATCCGCATGCGCAAGTCCTAATCTATCCGGAAGTGATCTTGCATTCTCAAGTGATCTAACTCAGGATTCTAACCATGTCATCTAATCCCTCCTAAGTGTTGATTATGTTCTCTTAAGTACTAGACCATATCATACCTTAGTCACCATCAAAACTTAAGATTCTAACATTCTCCCCCTTTTGATGATGACAAACCCATAGATGACTAGAGAACATAATTAAACTTAGATCACTCATCCTAGAGCTATATTCCTTTCCCCATTTCTCTCCCCAAAAATCTAGGCATCTTATCTATCTCTCAGCTCTAGACATCTCATGTCTCATCTCTCGCTAGACATCTCATATCTCATCTCTAGCTAGACATCTTATATCTCATCTCTAGACATCTCATCTCTCTCCCCCTTTTGGCTTCATCAAAATCCAACAGGTGCAAGCTAGCCTTAGGGATGGGGATACTTTTATCGTTCTCCTAGGAATGGGCTTTCTACCTAATATTTCTCCCTATGTATCGCTAATAAAGATTTGTTCTAGACTATTCAATACAATGTACGAGAATTAACAAGGAACAGCAATAATGGCTCATGATCCTAAATGATTGTATTTTCCCTAAACACTATGTAGGATAGTTAAACATGTTTTTCAAAGGAGATATTGATACATCAAATCTAATCATAATTAAATTAAGATCAAAACATACAAAACAGTTTTCTTTTTGAAGGTGAAAATTCTTTCCAAATGTAATTTTGATCCTCTCGAATTGATTAACATGATATCAAAAGTAATTTTGATGTGTTTAAAAATGATGATTATGATATCAAATGAAATATGTGATTTTAAAATTCAAATGAGATGAAATCTGATACCTAATGAAATCAAATGAGATCTGTGAGTTTGAACTTGTGGTATCAAAGGAAATGATTGAATGCCAAATGAAATTTGTGATACCATATGAAATGAAATCAAATCAAATGAAATTTGTGTTTTTAAAAGTGCCAAAAATATTTTCCAAACAAATTGCATCACAACATCTTAAGAGTTTATTATCGATGACAGCATGTGACTCTCTATTTTCAAGGGATCATTAACAGGTAATGTCCACTTACTTCTCTTCTATATTAAGATTAATCATCATTAAATCAAGAAAGGAAGCATATAAGAGAGGTATGTTATCAATTACTTTCCAGCATGTCATTTAGAGGATACAGATGTGTGAGCTAGGATGATTTTCTAAGACAGTGAATGATTTTGAAGTCAATGCAGATTGAGAGAAACATCCTAAGTTGACACCCTTACCAATGCCATGTATGCATCATATGTAAGAAATGGTAAGGTGTAGATGTTACCACAGATGAGGGGTACTCATACTCTATTAGACTCAGGAATCTGAATCATACGCAGATAAGCATGCTTCCTGACATCTTCAAGAGGTGTGCTATCTCAAGTGGAAACCCCTAGCGCAAGTGCTTTGATGATTCGCTTCGGCAAGCTGAGCTACAACCACAAGCGGACATGACTGGGCAGTCACTCTACTCTTCCCATGGTTCAATAGTTGGCCTGCTATCGAAGACGCTGATTGTTGCGAAAGCAACCTTGCTCAGACTTGATGATTGGTCCTGCATGTGCTTGAGGAAGCAAGCGCTTCCTGATGGTCAGTGAAAGAACTTAAGATTTAACATTGGAGACCATACTCAGGACATTCAAGTCAATCTGTGTTAGTCAGCACAAGTTAATAATTTTAAGAAATCATGCTTGCTAATTGGTTTAAGAAAATATGAGCAATGATTATGTGAAAACTAATTTTGAAATTGTCTACACGTTCACATAGTTTCACTATCAAGATATGAACTCCATTTATACTCTCATAGATAAATATCAATGTGATAGTATAGCGAGTATCAAACAGGTGGCATATTTTCAGAGTTTCGTAAGCAAGTATAGTTCAATAAATATGCCTCAAGGATGTTCATGTTAGATCATGAAGACATGTGAATTATTAACACAATGAAATTTTGAGAAATCTTCGTCCTCACAAAATAGTTTGATTTCAAGACTAAATCCGGTTTACAAAAACAGCCAAATTTCAGCATGTGATTACGAGAATAATTTCCAAATTTTAGCTCAAGTTCTTCTAGATATGGTCAGTGTGATCTCATTGTTCTTAGGATATCAACAAGCTCGAAATTAATACAGATTATAGCATGCTTGTGATACTATGCCATGTTTTACAGATCTAGCAGAGTTTAATTCAAGGCATTTCCTAAGATTTCTAATGCATGTCAGACAAGAGAGAGACTATCCATTTAATTTCACAACAGAATATGTAAGGGATAGAAATGCTCATGTGTATTGGCGAGAGTTTCTCAGGTTTGGTATAGCCATTCCACACATCTTGATAAGAGACATTTTCGTTGCCATTCTCTCTTGGTTATATTCATTGTTCAAGCTTCAATAATCTGTGTCAACATTCTTAAACCACAAACTTGAACTGAGATCATTAGTAGATTGAGAACTTAAAGATGTAATTAAGAGGGATGTATTGTTCTCGAAACCATAGCTGCTTATGCATTGAAAAAGTTGATGCAAGAGATACCACATGAAATGGAAAATCAGAAATAGCTTTTGAGTGCTATCATGAGGTACGGTTGTCATGTAGGTTTAAAGAGGATCAGAATCTGTTTTGAAAGTTTGTATTTTAAAAGGATCTTTCAAAAATCAAGGTGAATGCATAAACCATTCTCTTCCATGAGAGGTGCCCTTAAAAGAATTCACTAAGCATATATGAGTAAAATGATTTAGACACCATATGAAAAACTCTGAGGAAGATTTTTAGTTTTAGTGTCAAAATTCTGAAACTAGTTCCGAATCATCTTAACAATGTCAGAAATCTTAGAACACAATGATTCAACATGCACAAATTCAGAAGGTTTTGAAGAAGGTTCAGTTTCAAAGTGTCAGACTTCTTGAATCTGTAAAATCAGTATGCATTATATCAGAAAATGAATTTGATATGATAGGATCATTTTTACAGAAAATAAGGTTATCACAGATAAGGGAAATCATATCAATTTCAGAGAAATAAAATCTGTTAAGCTCATCATGCATTTACTACCCAAAAGATTATTCAAGTAAAGAGGAGGGTAAGAATGATATCACCATAGCTCCATTCGCATCAAGCAGTAGCTCGCTTGATTTTGGTTGACAATGCAAGGATTCTATTTTCAGAGCAGCACCAAAATCTATGCGTGACGAATGCTTATCAAGACTTGACTAATTGTTCAGATGAGGTACAGTCCTGAGTCCTGTTGAGGCTAATAGGATGAATTGGAGCTGGTGCAGAGGGATGAATTCACTTGGTGATCACTACTACTCGCATCTCTCGCCTCTTGAATCCATACTTCTTACACAGCTCTTCACTCAGATTAGGTGTGTGGGGGAGGAGATCTTCCTTTTAGCAAGGGTCTTCTTCACCCTTGTCTTTCTGAACCTTCGGATTGCCCTTCCTACAAAATACCAGATAGTTCCTTCCTTTTGTATCCAAGTCTGGATCTGAAGGTCAGTTTGTAGTCTATATATAGTTCACATGCATTTAGATTACGTCCTATGTGTATGGCATGGTGAATCTTTCATGACTATATGCACAAGGATATACAAGGTTTTTGATCAAGATATGTTAGAATCTTAAGTTTTGATGAAGACTAAAATGTAGAGGATTAGACCAAGTGCCTAGGAAGCAATAGGATAACATAGGATCCCAAGTAAGAGTGCTTCCGGGTGAAGATCTACTTCCGGATAGATTAGGACTTGCGCATGCGGATGAATGTTTTCATCCCCCAGCATCAGCAAGTAAAATCATTGGGAAATAACTTAGTCCATGAGAATTAGGTACACAAAACCTTAAGACTAAGCTATGTTTCAATCGGAAGTGAGTTTGCTTCCTGTTAGACTTAGACTGGCGCAGAGCGATAGAATAGATATTACTCCAAGCGACAGTGAGTCTACTTCCCCAAGTGAAAGCGCTTCCTGTTAGAATTAGACTGGCGCAGAGCGACAGAATAGATATTACCCCAAGCGTCAGTAAGTCTACTTCCCCAAGTGAAAGCGCTTCCTGTTAGACTCAGACTGGCGCAGAGCAATAGAATAGTTATTACCCCAAGCGTCAGTAAGTCTACTTCGCCAAGTGAAAGCACTTCCTATTAGATTTGGACCGGCGCAGGTTGATAGACTAGATATAACCCCGAGCGTCAGCGGAAATGCAACATCAAGTGAAGTTGCTTCCTATTAGATCTTGACTGGCGCAGACTGATAGAATAGATTTCACCCTGAGCGTCATTGAGTTCACTACGTCAAGTAAAAGTGCTTCCGATAGCTTAGTGACTAGCGCTGAGTGTTGAGATGAAATACACTAAGTGAGAGTGAGTTATAGTAAACCAAGATCCTTCATCTAGTAGTTTTACTTCCGGATGTAAAAATGCTTCCAGATACATCATAGACCAAATCAGAACACAGTCTAAGTAAACTACTCCCCATAGCAAACAAACTTCCCACAGCATGTATAATTCTTATATATATATTGCTATGTTGGACTAACCAGTATGTGCAGAACATGGTCACGCTTCCGGATGCAAATGAGCTTCCGGATGGAAAGACTCTTGACATTGGGACTCAGAGCTTAACACTTGCAGAGCAAGATTACCACTTGCGGATGAAAGATGATCATCCGTCAGCAAGAGTGCAAGAGTAAAAATCACATACTCAGAAGTCAGAATGCTTTTGTCAGAGCAGAGGTGTCAGGACTACTTTTCAGAGATAAAGCAAGTCTACCCTGCTAAGCATTAATGAAGATGTACTTCTCAACGGTAACATAGGATTAACGGCACTATTCAAACGTTCATATTCAACCTGCCACCGAAGCCTATGAAGCCAAGTATAAAAGAGACATTCATTCAGAAGAGAAGATATGGAAGAAAGAGAGAGAACAGAGCAAAGTATCTGATATATCATATTCTTCATCCTATACATCTTCTACTACTCTCAGATCCAGATTTGTGATATTTTTCAGAGAGTAATCTTATTGTACTTAAGTGAGTAACATCATCCACTCTTAGAGAGAGTTAGTTTTGAGCTTAAGTGTTTAGCACAATCAGTTCATAGAGTGAACATAGTGTAAACTTACAATTTGTAAGGGGGAGCATTTAGAGGTTGTCTAAATCTCCATAGGTTGCAAGTTAGCCCGTAAAACTTGCATTTGTAAGGTTTGCAGGTGAACCCGGTGTAAAACCTGTGGGTTGTTAGGTGAACCCGTGCTCGTAAAACCTAAAGTGTAAAGGCTTCTCTTGTGCCCGGTTTAAACAAGAATAGTGGATTGAAAATCTCAGGTGGAGCCTGGGGACTGGATGTAGGTCTGGGTGACCGAACCAGGATAAATTTATGTGTGCATAAATTTACATTCAAACATTCTATTTAGCATCACATAACATACTGACTTGTGCATATCACTACTTCGTAAATATTATCACCAAGCACAAGCAGTCTTTCGAAAAGAAGAATCAAAAGATTTAATTTATTCTCTCACCCAATTCACCCCCCCCTCTTGGGTGACAGCCACGTTTATCATTTGGTATCAGAGCAAGGTCACTTGTTTAAAGGATCCAACGATCTCAAGTGTAAAGACCTAGGCTGATTTGGGTTACAAAATGTGTTTTGAAGGTTTTGATCATACAATCCCACCCGTGTTAGAAAATGCTGATTTTTACTTATGGAAGGGAAGGATGAAAAGTTTTATACTATCCACTGATTTCAAAATGTGGGATGTTTTTGAAAAGGACTCTGATTTCAAACCAAAAGTAAATTGGACAGAAGAGGACAAAAGCTTATTTTACTTAAACCTTAGAGCAATGCAAATTTTGCACAAAAGTTTATCTGACAATGATTACCAGAAAATTAAACATTGCTCTAGGGCTATAGATATTTGGAACACTCTTGATACTATGTATGCTTCTAACCAATTTCTTGATGATAAGGCTGTCCAAAGCTCACTATGTGCTCCTTGTGAATCCACCGTTGATGAGCTACTGGATGGTGATGTAGTAGAAGCTAGTATCAGCAAAGAGAGAGTGGATCTCCGCCTAGTAGATTCAGAAGCTGAAGAAAATGAGGTACCTAAACTTGAAACTTCTGAATTGCAAGATATGTATAATGAGCTACATGTTGAATTCTGTAAACTTGCAAAAGAAATTCTAGGCTTAAGAAAAAGGAATAGGGAACTTGAGGAACTTATTCCTTCTTCTACAACCAAGGAGTCCAAAGTCCCAATCATAAAAGAAGACTTTTCGAAAGACCCTGAGATTTCAAAAGTTAATAAACATAGAGTCTTTGAAAAGAAAACTGACCACCATAATAGTGATAAGAAATCTGATTCTGAACATCATCCCATTATCTGTCATTATTGTGGTAGAACTGGTCATATTTCTCACACATGCAATTTTAAGAGAAATTTAAATGTGAGAAATAAATATATATGGATCCCCAAAGGACAAGTAAGGTCCAGCGCTAACTATGTAGGACCCAAGTACAAATGGGTACCAAAACTCCCTTCTAGTGCCTTACCTGTGCAGGAAAGATCAAGAGTTCCTCTTGTCCCAAAGAAGAGAACTCGTGGTGATGTCACTACTGCAACTACCTGGTTCAATCATAAGAAGCAGTGCGCTACCACAAGGAACAAAGACCTTGTCTCAGGGATAAGCTATCACAGAGTTCCATTCAACTATCCTGAGAAGGACAAAAGAGAGAGGATGTCTCAACTCACATGGAGAAAACCTGCGAATCCTGTCTCTCCTAAGAAAGTGCTTCAGGCCAAGGATAAGTATAAAAGATCTCCTTGGGTAAGCAAGGGATTATTTAAGGTTGAAGCATGCAACAGTAAAATCTCCTATGCAAATGTAAGATGGACTTATTGAGATTTTACATTAAGCATCATAAGCATGAACATGACATGGCTTATAAGATAGTTCACACAATGTTCATACTATATATGCTATCTATGACTATCATTATCAGAAGCCATGTGCATATAGTCATAGTTGATTCGCAATGCTATATTCATAGTGAATAATTCTTAAGTGCATAAGAGTCACATACTTCCTACAAACTGACCAGTCAGATCCAAGGTTGGAGACTGAAAAATGGGAAAGAGAAATCATTTGCTATTTTGTAGGAAAGAAGGTACGAAGGAACAACAATTTTCATGATCATACCTGATCAGAGAAATGTATCAAATCTGAATGAGTTGTTGTTCATACTGGGCTCCGAGAGCTACTGCTCCTGAAATTGAGAAGATCAAACAAATTCTACTTGACGCAAATATGGCTTTAGTTATGAAAGCTTGATCGCTGTGGATGCACAAGAGAGAACATCAACGAGTCTTTCAAAGTTAAATCTTAAGTAAGTACCATCGGAAGCAAAACTACTTCCGGATGCTCTCGTGCTGACGCTGAATAACTACTCAAGGCAACCAGGAGCGTCTGTCCAACCGGAAGCAAAATCACTTCCGAATACTCTTTTGCTAGCGCTGGATGATAATTCAATATGATCAAGAGCGCCAGTGTCAAACCAAGGGACACACCACTTCAGAAAACGTTTCAACTTCCTCTATGAAACGTTGTGCCTTCTCTGAAGCAACACGTGTCATCAGGTGTGTCGTTCCAACTTAAAAACTTACGTTACCCAATGTGTGAGAATTTGAAAGACTATACCCATTCTATCCTCAGAAGCTTTACCTATAAATAGATGTAACTTTTCACCTTCACTTTTTACTTGCATTATTTTCACACGCATCTTTTCTCTGAAAAATTTACTTCATCTTCTTCATTGCATTCTTCTTTTTTTTACACACTTCTCGCATTTCATCTTTATTTACACAACATTCATACAAAAATGGCCGGTACGAATGAATCCAACCCAGTCATCCAGAAAACCTCTTCTTCCAAGAAACATAAATCGAAATCTGGGAAATCCACTCACAAGCATTCTGGTAAATCTGGGCACCATGAAGAACAACATGAAGAACTTCATGAACGCCAAGAAGGTTCTGGGCAATCACGAGGACAGGGTGAAGACATTCAGGGTCAGCCTGAAACCTCTGGTAGAATAGAACAGGCAGTGGGTTCTGAACAAGAGCGGGATGCTCAGAGAAAGGGAAAGAAAAAGAAGGTTCAATTTTCTGAGGAGCCTTCCTCCAAGAGGCAGAGGGTTGAGGAAGAAGATGATCCCACAGTCTATAGAGATGGGGCATTGGAGGGTGTATCCGCCAAATTTGAGACATCCATTCCCATCTTCAATCATGGCCTGTTCATCAATCTGGACAAGTTGGATGAACTAGGGTTTGCTCATCTGCGCCCTTACTTGGAAAAGTATATGCCTTGGCTGGGCATCAACCAGGACTACAACGTCAACGTCCTGCGAGTCTTTTGCCAATCCCTCTCAGGCAGAGCTAAGTACAGGAAGGTGGATGGGAAAGAGCAAGTCCACAAACTCTCCTTCACTGCCACTGTAAGAGGAAGAACCTTCAGGTTCACTTGGAGAACCTTGAATGAGATGATGGGAATCACAGAAGAGGATATGAATGAATGGATCTACCCTGAGTCTCACAAATACAGCAAGGAGGAACTCGAGGAGTTGTATGGCACCAACAGCAAGAAGGTGTCCAAGATGTCTGATTCTAACAGGCTCTTGTACTACATCTACTCCCGGATAATGACTCATAAGGGAGGCAACTTCAACGAGTTCACACTGCTAGACAACCCTTGGTTTCCTAGACTCCTCTCGCTCAAGCCTTTCAACCCTGGGCAGTTGATATGCCTAGAGCTTCAGCGCTGGTTAAGCAATGACAAGTCAGGTTATCTTCCCTATCCCACCATCATTGCCTTCCTTCTTGAGAAGCATCTGATCAAGGCTACATCTGCTGTGGAAGAAGAGAATGTCAAATGTAAGCCTGTAGGAGCAACTAATATGGCAAGGATGGGGATTAAGTATCTCAAGCCCCCTAAGCCCACTCACTCACGCTCACAAGCCAGTAGTGCTTCTGGTACTTCAGCTCCCTCTGCATCTGGAGCAGGCGATCAGGAAGTTGACTCTCATGCTGGGCCAAGCCGTAGTGCAAGGGTTCCAGCTTCTGTTAGGGCCTTTGCAGAGGACATAAAGGAAGAGCTTCTGTTTAGACTGACTGATTCCTTAGTGGGTCCTCTCCGTGTTGAATGTGAAGCTGGCTTCCACCACCAAGGGGAGCGAATCCAACGACTTGAGGACAGAGTAGGACAACTCGAGAATCACCTTGCCAGGGTGGATGCAAAATTAGACCTCATCCTCCAGCACCTACAAATTCCCCAACCCTCATCACAAGGTAACTTACCACCTCCTCCTCCTCCTCCTCAAAACCCTTCTCCTCCTCCGCCCAACACTCAACAACCTCAGCCTCTACCACAAAATGACCAACAAGCCCCACCATCACCCAACAATGACCAACAATCCCAACCTTCACCTACCCATGACGACCAAACCCAAGACTCACCTCACAACTCTCCACGCCATTCTCCTAGAAACTTCTCATCCTCACCTTCCTCATCCTCATCCTCACCCATTCCTACACGACCAGGTGCCCCCACACGCTCTCCACTCCGCTTCTCCAACCCTACCCATCCAAGCCCTAGACCCATAGGATCTGAAACAGCCATTCACCCCCTCAGCCAACCATACGGCGAATATCCCCGCCTTCAACCACTCTCCGATGACCATTTACCCTTTACCCCTGACTCCGCCAACTACAAAGAATACTCCTCCACTCATCCTTATGGGGATATCTTTGTCACCACCAGCTGCTTCCCCGACCCTCCTCAAACTCCTGAACACCTATCCTCTCCCACATCCTCTACCTCTACCCTATCACCCTCCCCTCCCAAGAAATTTGGCCCTGAACCACCTCCATCCTCCTCCACATCCACTCCATCCCTGGCACTCACCCCTGTTGATGATGACAAAAGGGGGAGAAATGTTATGTCTACTCTTCGCCTAAGTATGGCCACAAGGGATGTCCTCAGCCAGCCATCACTCTGGATTGATGAAGATATCACGGCCGCCCTGCGTCGTGCATATGAGTCTCAGAGGCTGAGTGGTGCAGAGAGCCTTATAAGAGGAGAGGCCCTCCGTCTCATGGAGCAGAAGAGAACAGCTGAGCAAGGATCACATTTGGAGATGATTGTGTTTGGACAGAATGAACAATCCTCACAATCTGAGTCATCATCAGAGCCTCCTCCAAATAAAACAAGTAGAGAGATGGTTGAGGAGATCATAATGAAGTGGGGACTGAAGAGACCCAACCATCCTCCCATTGTGATAGCCAAGCCTGTTCCTACACTATCTGAGCAAGAGTCTGAGGTCCCTTCATCTGAGCAATCTTCCGATCCTCCTCCCTCATCTGAACCAGCAGCCGGATTCAGTGTACCCAGAAAGAAGGCCGTTGCTAGGAAACGTGCCAGAAAGTTCGTTGCCACCACTGAATCTGATGAGTCTGAGGAAGAGACTTCATCTGACCTACCTGAGCAAGGAACTTCATCTGCTCAGGTTGTGCAAGAAAATCCAGTGGTCCAAGCGGTTCCAATTCTGAAGGAAGTCAAATTGGAAATTGAAGACATGACTCCTGAAGAATTTGAGAAGTATGGATTCACTGACAAGCTATCCTTTGGTCAGATGGCTTGCCTCGATGCTGAAAGAGCAAGTGCCATGCCCACTCCTCCAATTAGCAAAAGCAAAGGGAAGAGCAAAGGGAAAGGGAAAAGGAAAGCCCAAGAAGTTGAAGAGGATTCCAACTTCTCTGCATGGAATGTAAGAATCCGGGCTGTACACTATCCCAATGGAGAAGTCTGCTACTTCGACGATGCTACAGGTTTCCCTGGGTATGAAGAAGTGGAGAACATGAAAAGGGCATACGAGGAGTCCATTGAATCAGAAAGGCTCAGAAGGGAAAAAGAGGAAAAAGAGCTTCAAGAGATCATTGCCCAGATAAACCAGAATGAGCGTGAGGAAAATGAAGAGAGACAGAAAGAGAGGGAAAAGAAAAAGAGACACAGACTCTAACCCCCAATCCAAATATTTTTGTTGATTTTGTTTTCATGCATATCTTCATTCATACTTAGTGAAATTTATTTGTATACATTCTTTACTTGTATATGTTATTTGATTGTATAACTCTGACTTGTAACTTCTGCTTGTCAATAATATTTGTCTGAGTTACTTGCTCTTAACTATTGCTTTTATTCTTCAGCTAATCCTTTCATATGAACTTAATTAATAGAACTAGGTTTGTCATCATCAAAAAGGGGGAGAATGTTAGAATCTTAAGTTTTGATGAAGACTAAAATGTAGAGGATTAGACCAAGTGCCTAGGAAGCAATAGGATAACATAGGATCCCAAGTAAGAGTGCTTCCGGGTGAAGATCTACTTCCGGATAGATTAGGACTTGCGCATGCGGATGAATGTTTTCATCCCCCAGCATCAGCAAGTAAAATCACTGGGAAATAACTTAGTCCATGAGAATTAGGTACACAAAACCTTAAGACTAAGCTATGTTTCAATCGGAAGTGAGTTTGCTTCCTGTTAGACTTAGACTGGCGCAGAGCGATAGAATAGATATTACTCCAAGCGACAGTGAGTCTACTTCCCCAAGTGAAAGCGCTTCCTGTTAGAATTAGACTGGCGCAGAGCGACAGAATAGATATTACCCCAAGCGTCAGTAAGTCTACTTCCCCAAGTGAAAGCGCTTCCTGTTAGACTCAGACTGGCGCAGAGCAATAGAATAGTTATTACCCCAAGCGTCAGTAAGTCTACTTCGCCAAGTGAAAGCACTTCCTATTAGATTTGGACCGGCGCAGGTTGATAGACTAGATATAACCCCGAGCGTCAGCGGAAATGCAACATCAAGTGAAGTTGCTTCCTATTAGATCTTGACTGGCGCAGACTGATAGAATAGATTTCACCCTGAGCGTCATTGAGTTCACTACGTCAAGTAAAAGTGCTTCCGATAGCTTAGTGACTAGCGCTGAGTGTTGAGATGAAATACACTAAGTGAGAGTGAGTTATAGTAAACCAAGATCCTTCATCTAGTAGTTTTACTTCCGGATGTAAAAATGCTTCCAGATACATCATAGACCAAATCAGAACACAGTCTAAGTAAACTACTCCCCATAGCAAACAAACTTCCCACAGCATGTATAATTCTTATATATATATTGCTATGTTGGACTAACCAGTATGTGCAGAACATGGTCACGCTTCCGGATGCAAATGAGCTTCCGGATGGAAAGACTCTTGACATTGGGACTCAGAGCTTAACACTTGCAGAGCAAGATTACCACTTGCGGATGAAAGATGATCATCCGTCAGCAAGAGTGCAAGAGTAAAAATCACATACTCAGAAGTCAGAATGCTTTTGTCAGAGCAGAGGTGTCAGGACTACTTTTCAGAGATAAAGCAAGTCTACCCTGCTAAGCATTAATGAAGATGTACTTCTCAACGGTAACATAGGATTAACGGCACTATTCAAACGTTCATATTCAACCTGCCACCGAAGCCTATGAAGCCAAGTATAAAAGAGACATTCATTCAGAAGAGAAGATATGGAAGAAAGAGAGAGAACAGAGCAAAGTATCTGATATATCATATTCTTCATCCTATACATCTTCTACTACTCTCAGATCCAGATTTGTGATATTTTTCAGAGAGTAATCTTATTGTACTTATGTGAGTAACATCATCCACTCTTAGAGAGAGTTAGTTTTGAGCTTAAGTGTTTAGCACAATCAGTTCATAGAGTGAACATAGTGTAAACTTACAATTTGTAAGGGGGAGCATTTAGAGGTTGTCTAAATCTCCATAGGTTGCAAGTTAGCCCGTAAAACTTGCATTTGTAAGGTTTGCAGGTGAACCCGGTGTAAAACCTGTGGGTTGTTAGGTGAACCCGTGCTCGTAAAACCTAAAGTGTAAAGGCTTCTCTTGTGCCCGGTTTAAACAAGAATAGTGGATTGAAAATCTCAGGTGGAGCCTGGGGACTGGATGTAGGTCTGGGTGACCGAACCAGGATAAATTTATGTGTGCATAAATTTACATTCAAACATTCTATTTAGCATCACATAACATACTGACTTGTGCATATCACTACTTCGTAAATATTATCACCAAGCACAAGCAGTCTTTCGAAAAGAAGAATCAAAAGATTTAATTTATTCTCTCACCCAATTCACCCCCCCCTCTTGGGTGACAGCCACGTTTATCAAGATAGTCATGGACAGTATGTAGATTATGAACATTACTTATTTCTTCAAGCTTTCTTCTATGATGAATATAATGTTCACACCTTAGGATGCTTAATGTAAAATCTCAATAAGTCCATCTAACATTAGCATAGGAGATTTTACTATCAAATGCTTCGTTGCTAAGTGATCCCTTGCTTACCCAAGGAGATCTTCTATACTTATCCTTGGTTCGAAGCACTTTCTTCTGAGAGGTAGGATTTAAGAGCCTTTTCAATGATGATCGAGGAATCCACTCTCTCTTGTTCTTCTCAGGATAATTGAATGGAACTTTGTGATAGCTCATCCTTGAGACAGAACCATTGTCCCTTGTGGTGGCCGACAGCTTCTTATGATTGTACCAGTGGGTTTCAGCAGTTGCATCACCACGAGTTCTCCTCTTTGGGATAAGAGGAACTCTTGATTTTTCCTGCACAAGTAAGGCACTAGGAGGATGTTTTGGTACCCATTTGTACTTGGGTCCTACATGGTTAGCACTGGACCTTACTTGTCCTTTAGGAATCCATACAAACTTATTTCTCACATTTGAATTTCTTCTAAGGCTGCATGTGTGAGAAATATGTCCTAATCTACCACAATAATGACAGATAATGGAATGATAATCAAAATGAGGCTTCCTATCATTATCATGATTAGTTTTCTTTAGAAAAGCTTTTTGTTCCTTTGAAATTTCAGTTTCTTTTGAAAGCTTTTCTTTTTCCTTCAACACGTGTCTACAATCAAAACATTTTTCAAGACATGTTGAAGTTTTCCCTACCGATAGTGGGCTAGCTATCGGAACCACTAGTTCTTTAAAAGAATCCTCGGAAACTTTAGATGTAGAAGAAGAAATTAGTTTTTCAAGTTTCCTATCTTTTTCTTTTAAGCCTAGAAGTTCTTTTGCAAGTTTACAATATTCAGTACATAACTCATTGTATGCATCTTGCAAATCAGAGAGTTCAATTTCAGATCCAGATACCTCACTTTCTGAATCTTCTAGGCAGAGATGGATACTCTCTTCACTGAAGTCTGCTTCCTCAATATCAGCTTCCAGAAGCTCATCAGTAGGTGATCCACAAAGAGCACGAGTTGAGCTTTGGGCAGCTGTGCTTTCAAGAGATGGGTTAGAAGCATATATCACATCAAGAGTATTCCAAATATCTCTAGCACTAGAGCAATGTTTGATTTTCTGGAAATCATTTTCAGTTAAGCCTTTGTATAAAGTTTGCATTGCTCTAATGTTTAAGGAAAACAAATTTTTCTCCCTTTCAGTCCAGTTTCCTCTTGGTTTGAAATCAAAATCATTTTCAAAAATATCCCACACTTTCAAACTAGTGGATTTTATAAAACTTTCCATTCTTGCTTTCCACCAACAAAAATCAATATTTTCTAACACAGGTGGAATGGTATGATCAAAGCCTTTGGAAAACATTTTAACCCAAATCAGCCAAGGTCTTTGCACTTGAGATCGTTTGATCCTTTAAACAAGTGACCTGCTCTGATACCAAATGAAATTCGTGGCTGTCACCCAAGAGGGGGGGGGGTGAATTGGGTGAGGGAATAAAACTTAAACTCTTTTCGAAAGACTGCTTGTGCTCGGTGATGATGATAATAAATAATGCTATGCACAAGTCAGTATGCTATGTGATGAAAAAATAGAATGATCAAGTATAAATATATGCACACATAAATTTATCCTGGTTCGGTCACCCAGACCTACATCCAGTCCCCAGGCTACACCTGAGATTTCCAATCCACTATTCTTGTTTAAACCGGGCACAAGAGAAGCCTTTACACTTTAGGTTTTACGAGCACGGGTTCACCTAACAACCCACAGGTTTTACACTGGGTTCACCTGCAAACCTTACAAATGCAAGTTTTACGGGCTAACTTGCAACCTATGGAGATTTAGACAACCTCTAAATGCTCCCCCTTACAAAATGTAAGTTTACAATTAAGTTCACTCTATGAACTGATTTTGTTAAACACTTAAGCTCAAAACTAACTCTCTCAAAGAGTGGATGATGTTACTCACTTAAGTACAAATGAATCACTCTCTAAGAATATTACATATCAAAGTCCGAGAGTAGAAGATGAGAGGAATGTAGAATAGTGTTTCAGACAATAAGCTCTGTTCTCTCTCTCTTTTTCAAGCCCGCTTCTTCAGAAATGAAGAACATCCCTTTTATACCAGCCTCTGAATATCTAACCGTTGGAGAGGCAATAAGACCGTTTGATTATAGACGTTGGGGCCTTGTTTACGTTGTCCTCATTAGTGCACAGCAGGGTTGACTTTGCTTTATCTAAAAAGGTGCTCTGACCAAGCTGTTCTGTCAACACTGTTCTGGCAATACTATTCTGACAAAAGTCGTTCTGACATCTGAACATTTTGTACGGTCCGACTCTTGCTTGCTGTCAGAGAGGACTTCGTTCCTCAAGCATAAGTCCAGGATGTTAAGAGACTCATTATCGGAAGCTCTCTTGCTATCTGAAGCTCGTGGACTCTAACATTTTGCTTGCTATCACATAGAGGAACTTTGTTCTTCCAAGCACTTGTCCATGAATGATAAGAGTGCTTTGCTATTGGATCCTCTCTTGCTATCAGAAGCTCTCTTATGGACTCTGACTTTTGTGGGCAGTATGAGCTTTGACACCTTGAGTGAATCTTCAGATTATGTTCTCATACTCCTCATGCTTGGTAGGTAACAATGTTGTTTGAATGTGTCTGTTATCCTCTTGTCACCGTTGGAAGGAACATCTTCTTAAATGCTTCAGCAGGGTTGACTTGCTTTATCTCTGAAAAGTAGTCCTGACACCTCTGCTCTGTTAAAAGCATTCTGACACTGCATCTCTTTGAACGTTCAGACATCCTGATTGCTTGCGGAAGCAACTTCTCATCCGGAAGCAACCTTACTGAGTGTGCTGCACTTGAACGTTAGTTTAGCAATATAATCATATAGTCTCATGCAGTGGGTGATCCTAAATCTAAGGTGTATCCGGAAGCACTTCTACATCCGGAAGTAAATTCACTTGATGAGGGATTTAGTTCACCATGACTTGCTCTCGCTTAGTCTATTTCATTCCACCACTCAGCGCTAGTCACTGAGCTATCGGAAGCACTTTTACTTGACGTGGTGAATTCACTGACGCTTAGGGTGAAATCTATTCTATCAGTCTGCGCCAGTCAAGATCTAATAGGAAGCAACTTCACTTGATGTTGCATTTCCGCTGACGCTCGGGGTTATATCTAGTCTATCAACCTGCGCCAGTCTAAATCTAATAGGAAGTGCTTTCACTTGGCGAAGTAGACTTACTGACGCTTGGGGTACTAACTATTCTATTGCTCTGCGCCAGTCTAAGTCTAACAGGAAGCGCTTTCACTTGGGGAAGTAGACTTACTGACGCTTGGGGTAATATCTATTCTGTCGCTCTGCGCCAGTCTAATTCTAACAGGAAGCAAACTCACTTCCGATTGAAACATAGCTTAGTCTTAAGATTTTGTGTACCTAATTCTCATGGACTAAGTTAAATCCCTAGTGATTTACTTGCTGACGCTGGGGGATGAAAACATTCATCCGCATGCGCAAGTCCTAATCTATCCGGAAGTGATCTTGCATTCTCAAGTGATCTAACTCAGGATTCTAACCATGTCATCTAATCCCTCCTAAGTGTTGATTATGTTCTCTTAAGTACTAGACCATATCATACCTTAGTCACCATCAAAACTTAAGATTCTAACACGAACCATGGCCAATGGTGAGAAAGAGTATCAACTAAACTGAGGGAAGAAACTCGAAATGAATGCCAGAACTAGAAAAAAATGAAAATCACCTGATAATGTTGATGTTTCGAGAGCCTGAGTAACGAAGATTTGAAATGCCAGAAATGGAAATGAGAAGATGAAGACAAGGAATGGCTTGGATCTGACTTAAAAAGGCAGGATTTTTAAACCTAAAAAGAACCTGTCAATCGAACGGCTCAGATGCACTCAAATCAAAATAAGCGCCAAGATCTAACGGTTAGTAAGGCATTGGATGAAACCGCCTTTAACCGCCCAATAACTGCTCGCCCAGACCTGACGTGTGCTTCAAACCACCCCCACGAACCTCACTGAGCTCGCCACGTGGGGGCTGGGGGAGTAAATGTGTTCCCCTGGGCTCGCAGGAATCAAATTTGGGCCGGGCCCAAATACCAGAGAAGATGAAACGGCTTTAACATACATTTAACTGAATGAAGAAGGTGGAAGTTGGAGGAAAGACACGTGTAGCAGAAATTTCGGAAGGTGGAGGCCTAGATTGACGTTAAGGGATAAGAAGGAAGTAACTGTTCAAGGAATCAGGCGACGATCTCGGCCTGAAGACTCGGGCATGCTGAAGACCTGGCAGCTAAACGGCTCTTCGAGGTGGACACCTGGCATAACGTCAGGGAGAAATAAATGGGACCCCTTAGCCTATATAAGAGAGGTCCAATTAGGGTTTAGGGCACGGAATATCTGAGAGCAAGAACACAATCACTTTTTACTTTCTTGTATTGAGAGATCTCTTGTAACCGGCTATTCAACTTGTACTCTGATTATCCTAATCAATAAAGCTCGCCAGGTAACACAGTTTTATTCATATATCAAGCTAGATAATCATTGTTAGATTCATAGTATATTTATTTTATTAAAGTTATTTAGATTATACAAAATCTAGGTAACACATTTTGGCGCCGTCCGTGGGGAGTTCGACTGTAAGTCACTCTCCTACCTGAAACTCAACATGTCTGATCATCGTGGCCCTGCCGTCCTAATGGACGAAGATGATCCTCACACCCCAACCAACGAACCACTCCAACCCCCTCCTCTAAATGAAGATGCTTATGAACAAGCAATACCTGAAGACCATCAGGACCAGATCCCTGAACCTGAGACACCACCTGAACACCAGGAGGAAGGACAGGAAGATTCGCAACATAATCATGACGAAGATCATGAATATCATGCCTCTGACCATGAGGACGAAATGACAATAAACATTCGGTTGTTACGAGAAAAACAAGCATATGTCTCACGACTGGTTGAGTCTTTGAACAGAGACATACGAGAACATGAAGCTCGTATAGCTTCCGCCCAGAATCGAACTAACAGGGACAACCCTAGAACTCAACAGGTCAAAACTCCCCAAGATGAAATCCCTCAAACGGAGTTCCAGGCACATCAGAAGAAGAAATTAGCCTCCAAGATTTGTAAAGAAGGTGGGCATCATGAGCGTAAAACCAGGTTCACCCATGACCACCAAAGCCGATCCCCATATATATAAAGAGAGGTACCGCTCATATCATGAGAGGAACCATACTTCCAGCAATTGAAGTACCTCAACCCAGAGTTCAAGGTCTAAAAGCCCAGATGATCATCACAGACAAAAATATCCTGAGATCATAAGAATGGAACATGAAATTGAAGAATTAAAAAAGATCATCTAACAAGTTCCTGGAGCTCCAAGACCAACTCCTAAATACGCTCAGACAAGCTATGCAGATTTCTCCTTTTGCAAGGTGGATCACAGGAACACAACTTCCAAAAAGATTCACTTACCCTTCAATGAATCAATATGATGGTACAGGTGATCCAGACGAGCATATGGCTCATTTCAAACAAAGGATGCCCGCAGCACCTGTCTCATATTCAGCCAGAGAAGCTTGCATGTGCAAAGGTTTTGGTATGAATCTGACAAGTCCCGCCCTGAAATGGTTCATCAAACTTCGTGTCAGATCTATATCATCTTTTGTTCAACTACAGGAGCAATTCTCACAACAATTCTCCAGCAGCCGCATAATGCAAAAAACCTCAACTGACTTGTATCGAATGCATAAGTACCGGGGAGAAAGCACACGTAGCTGGGTTACTCGTTTCAATGCTGAAAGACTAACTATAGACAAACCTGACGAAGATACTTTAGTTAATGCTTTCCGTAAAGGAATATTCGTGACCCTGGACTTATACAAGGAGCTCACAAAACACCCATGCAGGACCTATGCTGAGGTAATGCGCAGAGCTGAAGACTAAATGCGCTGGGAAGAGGATTATGCTGCCAGGTATTCCTGCTATGAACCTGACGAAGACAACAAAGATACTGGGTCAAATTCTCGAAAGAATACCAAAAAGAAGAACAAGAATAGCTGAAGAGTTGAACCATATCCTACAACAAATAGGAACGAGTCTGGCGAGCAACCTGATAAACCAAAACGAGACCTCCCCCCTACATTTGCACAAAGAGGTTTCAATGTATCTATAACTCAGCTTGTCAAAGGGCTGTACAAACTCGGGGACGCTGTCAGGTGGCCCCCCAAAATGATAACAAGTCCAGAACAACGAGACAAAAGTAAATATTGCGATTTTCATGAAGATTTTGGCCATCAAACTGAAGATTGCATATCACTCAGAATACAAATAGCTGAGCTCCTGAAAAGAGGATATCTGACTGATTTACTAAAAAAACCTGATAAAAAACCTCCAGAAAACTCCTAGCCAGGTCCCTCAAAACAGCCACAAACACCGCAACCTGGGGTAAAACCATCAATTTTATCGCGGGAGGTTCAGATATTAGCGGTTTAACATACTCAGCAGCCAAGATGCACACCAGAGAACTCTCTATGGAGCCTCAGGGGCTCCACTTGGCTGAGGGGGAAGCCATACCTGGTCCAATAACTTTCTCAGATGAAGAAATAGTTCCTAGAATCCATGATGATACGCTGGTTATTACACTCAAAATAGCTGACTACCAGGTAAAGAGAATCCTGATTGATCCTGGGAGTTCAGTTAACATCCTGTATAGAGGCACAGTAAAAGAAATGAACCTGGAGGACGAGATGTCTTATTATCCCACAACTCTAGTATTTGGGAATGGAGCTGCTGACCAGTCTAAGGCAATCATTAACCTGATAACCACAGTAGTAGGAATGAATGTGAAATTCACTTATCACGTCATGAACTGCCTATCTTCATATAATGTCGTCTTAGGAAGGTCTTTCATCCAAAAAATGAAAGTCGTTCCTTCAACACTGCACCAATGTATTAAGTTCAATACCCCTTGGGGAGTTAAAACTATACATGGTCAACAACGCACCTCCCGAGAATGCAATCAGGCTGCCTTAAAGGCAACCACCCAACAAGCACAGAAATCTCCTCGGGAATACCCTTCCTGGGGGGAACAGGTAGAGGACCTCACGCCGAAAGTCCTCGATCCTCAATTTCTAGATCGGAGAGTACTTATAGGAGCAGGCCTAGACCCTGAACTTAAAAAACAGATCTTGACCTTCCTGTTCCAGCATAGGAATTGTTTCACATGGACACATTCTGATATGACTGGGATTGATCCAGAAATCATTATGCATCACCTGAATGTAGACCCCACCAAAAAACTGAAGGTAATGGATGCACAAGAGGGAGGGGGTGAATTGTGCTACAAAATAAAAGCTCAAATAAAAACAACACAAGCACTACAAAATAAGCGGAGATTAGCCGCGCACGCGTCCCGGCGATTCACCAAAAACCGCCCCCACGAAAACGCGTTCCGGCGGTCTAAGCCATCCGAGGGCGAGTTGCGAGGTGAAATTTTTTTTTTTTGTGGTGCATTCGTTGCGGCGGTCCCAAAAAGAATACCAGCCCCAACGCAGCATAAAAAAATTTAAAAAAAATTTTCATTGGCACGATGCGTTGGGGCGGTCGCAACCGCCCCAACGCGAATAAAACACTTTTTAAAAAAAAATAAAATCACGTCACGGCAATGTCGCTTGGGGGCGGTCGACCGCCCCAACGCGAATATAAAAATTTAAAAAAAAAATAAAATCACGTTGGGGCGGTCACCCGCCCCCACGGCTCACATAGATTTGTGCGCATTTCATGTCGCGTGGGGGCGGTCGACCGCCCCAACGCGAATAAAAAAATTTTAAAAAAAAATAAAATCACGTTGGGGCGGTTACCCGCCCCCACGGCGCACAGAGATTTGTGCGCATTTCATGTCACGTGGGGGCGGTTGACCGCCCCAACGCGAATAAAAAATTTAAAATAAAAAATAAAATCACGTTGGGGCGGTCACCCGCCCCCACGGCGCACAGAGATTTGTGCGCATTTCATGTCGCGTGGGGGCGGTCGACCGCTCCAACGCGAATAAAAAAATTTAAAAAATAAAATAAAATCACGTTGGGGCGAGCAACCGCCCCCAAGGTGCACAGAGATGCATTTACTATCGCGTGGGGGCGGTCGCCCGCCCCCACGTTGCTATCTCTCCCTATAAATAACCTCCCCCCTCCATTTCTACCGCGCGCAATCTCTTCTTTCCCACTTTCTCCCTTTTGTGTTACTTGTTGTTTTCATTGTTGGTGCACACATGATGTCTAAAAGTTTGTCTTGCTTTTGGTATAGGTATTGTTTATTTTTTCTTTTTTATTTTATTATATCTGATTGTTTTTATTTCTTATTATTTTGTTTTCGTAATATATCTTATGAATTTTGGATATGATCTTTTTGTGCTTGATGATTTAGTATATATTTATTTCATATATATTACAATAAAATTAATTTTTGCTGCATTTGTTTTGTTTTTTTTTCTTGTTTTTATTCCTTTTTCGGTCTTCAATTTAAGTCATTTTCATCAAATTGTTCGCATGAAGCAATTTTTTTTAGTAAATATAACAGCATGTCGGCGGTTCGATACGCCGACACTATTTGATTTTTTAAAAAAAAAAATCACAAGGCGGCGGTCGTAACCGCCCCCATGCCTTTTTTTTTTAAATTTTTTTATTCGCGTTGGGGCGGTCGACCGCCCCAACGCGTAGGGGCGGTCGACCGCCCCAACGCGTAGCGGCGGTTGGTCAAGGGAGTTACAGCATAAATCTTTTCGCCCCCACGCAGCGTTGCCACGTTAAAATCGCCGGCGGTAAATTTGACCGCCGGAGCGACATGGGGGCGGTCAGAACCGCCCCTACGCTGGGAAAATACCCGCCGTAGATCTGCCCTTTTTTGTAGTGAAGAGTTTATACTGGTTCGGTCTTCCTGACCTACGTCCAGTTCTCAACCACCCAGGCCGAGTTCCACTATCCCCAGGTTTTACAACGGGTTCACCTGGAACCTTTACAACCACAAGTTTTGCACGGGATCACTGGCAACCTTACAACCACAAGTTTTACTCAAGGCTCACTTGCAACCTTTCTAACTAGCTCCCCCTTACAACCAGCAAGGGTTCAACCTTTACAAATAAAAGATTTTTCTAACTAAGTTCTCTTTAAGAACAGATAATGATACACACTTAAGTACAAAGAATGCTCTTAATACAAGAAGAGACTTAACTACAAAGAGTACAAGATATGTAGATAAAAAGATCACTCAATGAGTTAAATGCTCTATCTCTTTTCTGGGCAGCTTTGAATGCTTGAAGGAATTCTCGGTTTTCTCTCTCTAGCTTTCTTCAAGATGTCAAAGATGAACAGTTAACCTCATAAATGAAGATGAGCTCCTTTATATAGTCTTCAAACATTCTCACTCTTGGTAGGTAGGTTAGCCGTTTGAATATGGCCGTTTTTCCCATGTTACCGTTTGCCCAATTAATGCTTCATCAATGCATAGCAGGGTTGACTTGCTTTATCTCTGAAAAAGTAGTCCTGACAACTCTGCTTTAACAAAAGCATTCTGACACTGCACTTCTGAACGTTCTGACATTCTGATTGCTTGCGGAAGCAGATTCACATCCGGAAGCAACTCTACTTAGTGTGCTGCACTTGAACGTTAGTCTAACAATATAAGCACATAGTCACATGCAGTGGGAGTTTACTTAGTTCTAAGATAGCTTCCTTGGATCCGGAAGCACTTCTACATCCGGAAGCACTACTACTGGATGAAGGTTTATATTTCACTTTTACTCACTCTCGCTCAGTGTCCTTCAGTCCAACAGCCAGCGCTAGTCACTAAGCAATCGGAAGCAAATCTACTAGACGTGGCTCATGTTCACTGGCGCTTAGTGTTACCTGTTCCAACAGCCAGCGCTAGTCACTAAGCTATCGGAAGCAATTCTACTGGACGTGGCTTATGTTCACTGACGCTTAGTGTTACCTATTCCTACAGCCAGCGCTAGTCCAAATATAACAGGAAGCAAATTCACTTCCGGTTGAATCCTAGCTTAGTCTTAAGGTTTTGTACTTCTAGTGCTCCTGTACTAAGTTATTTCCTTAGTGAATTACTTGCTATCGCTGGGGGATGAGTCATTCATCCGCGAGCGCTAGTCCTAGTCTATCCGGAAGTAAATCCACATCCGGTTGCACTCTTAATTGGAATTCTATGTTAACCTATTGCTTTCTAAGTACTCGGTTTATTCTTTCATATTTTAGTCTTCATCAAAACTTAAGATTCTAACATTCTCCCCCTTTTTGATGATGACAAACTAAGTCTATCGATTAAGTTTATATGAAAGAATTAAAAGCAATGATTTGAATAAGGCACAAATAACTTAGACAAATATTATTGATAAACAAAAGATTACAGGTTAGTATTACACAGGCAGATAACATATGCAAGTAATCTATACTAAGCAAAAATGACATATGCATGAAAATCAAAGAAAAGAAAATTCTAAGTTTTAAGGGTTGAAGTGGGTGTTCAGGGTTGGTGTCTCCTTTTCTTCTCCCTCTCTCTCTGTCTCTCCTCATTTTCTTTCTGGAGCTGGGCTAAGTGGGCTTCATGCACATTCTGGTCTATCTGAGTAATAATTCGTTGAAGCTCTTCCTCTTCCCTTTCTCTTCTGAGTCTCTCAGACTCAACAGATTCCTCGAAGACTCTCTTCATATTTTCGACTTCCTCATAGCCTGGGAACCCTGTTGCATCTGAGAAGTGGGTGACCTCGCCATTAGGGAAGTGGACAGCTCGAATCTTCACATTCCAGACTGAGTAGTTGGGATCCTCCTCAACTTCCTGGGCTTTCCTCTTCCCTTTGCCCTTTCCCTTTCCTTTGCCCTTGCCTATCGACTGAGTAGGTTTGGCACATGCTCTCTCAGCATCCAGGCAAGCCATCTGACCAAAAGAGAGTCTGTCCGTGTACCCATACTTTTCGAATTCTTCAGGAGTCATGTCCTCTATCTCCAGCTTGATTTCCTTTAGAATTGGAATTGCTTGTACTGATGGGATCTCTTGCTCATCTTGGACAGTTGTAGTTTCTTGCTCAGGTTGGTCTGATGGAGTCTCTTCCTCACTCTCAGCTGACTTAGTGGAAGTAGCACCCTTTTTGGCACGCTTTCTGGCAACTGCCTTTTTCCTTAAGTCACTGAATTTAACCGTTGAAGGAGGAGGAGCAAAGGATGTCTTAGATGTAGGAGAAGGGGCAGATGATTGCTCAGAGGCAGGAGTTTCAAGTGTTTCCCCAGAAGATGAAGGGATTGGCTTGGCGATCACAATGGGAGGATGGTTGATCTTCTTCAGCCCCCACTTCATCATTATCTCCTCAACAATATTTTTACTCTTCTCAGTTGGAGGAGGCTCTGATGATGTTGACTCAGGCTGTGAGGTTTGCTCATTCTGCTCAAAGACTACCATGTCCCATTTAGACCTTTGCTCATCCGACCTCTGCTGTTGCATAAACCGGATAGCTTCCCCTCTGATTAGGCTCTCAGCGCCACCCAGTCTCTGGTTTTCCATGGTTCGGCGGAGTGCAGCCATGATGTCTTCATCAAGCCAGAGGGATGGCTGGCTGAGAACGTCCCTTGTGTCCATGGTCTGGCGAAGGGCGAACACATCATTTCTCCCCCTTTTGTCATCATCAACAAGGGCGAGGGCCAGAGAGGATGGAATGGATGAAGAGGAGGGTGGAGGTTCAGGGCCAAATCTTTTTGGGGGTGAAGGTTCTGGGGAGGATGTAGGTAAGGTGGTTTCTGGGGATTTAGGAGGGTTGGGGAACCAAGAGGGGTCTGTGAATAGACCTTCGAAAGGATAGGTGGATGAATATGGGGTAAATGGTAAATGGTCCTCAGAGATACTCTGAAGGCGGGGATAATCTCTCAGATATATCTGGCTGAGGGGGTGAATGGCAGTGTGGAAGCCAAGGTGCTCGGCCAAAGGGTTGGATTGTGGGTTGGTAGGGTTAGGATTTGATGGTCCGGCGGAGAGGTTGAGTGGTGAGCGAGTAGGGGTGTTGGGTGGTGTGCGAGTGGGGGAGTTAAGTGGAGATGGGGAGTTAAGAGGTGATTGGCGAGGAGATTGTTGGGGTGAGTCTTGGGGTTGTTGGTCATGGTTGGGTGAAGGCTGGGATTGTTGTTCATTGTTTGGTGATGTGTGGGGTTGTTGGTCATTTTGTGGAGGTGGCTGTGGTTGTTGGGTGTTGGGAGGAGGAGGAGGGGGAAGTAGAGGTCGATTAGGTGGAGGAGGAGGAGGTGGAGGAGGAGGTGGTGGTAAGTTACCTTGTTAGGATTGAGGGATCTGAAGGTGTTGGAGGATAAGGTCTAGCTTGGTATCCACTCTGGCCAGCTGAGTCTCAACCTGACCCACTCTGTCCTCGAGTCGCTGGATGCGCTCCCCTTGCTGTTGGAAACCAGCATCACAGTCTTTCCTTAGAGGGGCCACCAAGGACTCGGATAGTTGAAGGAGAATTGCTTCCTTCATCTCCTGAGCAAAAGTCTTCACAGTTGCTGGTACCCTTGCAGCACGGCTTGGCCCGGGATGGGAGTCAACTTCTTGATCCCCTGCACCAGATACAGAGGGGACTGAAGTCTGAGAGGCACTCCCTGCCTGTGATCCTGAGCGAGTGGGCTTAGCAGGTTTCAGGTACCTGATGCCCATTTTGCCGATGTTAGTTGCCCCCACAGGAGCACACTTTATATTCTCTTCCTCCACGTCAGATGTAGCCTTGATCAGATTCTTCTCAAGGAGGAAGGCAAGGATGGTGGGATAGGGAAGATATCCAGACTTGTCGTTGACCAACCATCTATGAAGTTCAAGGCTGATCAACTGTCCGGGGTTGATTGGCTGTTGGGAGAGAAGTCTGGGGAACCACGGGTTGTCTAGCAGAGTGAACTCGTTGAAGTTACCCCCTTGTGTGTCATCATGCGGGAGTAAACATAATACAAGAGTCTGTTGGTGTCAGACATCTTGGACACCTTCTTCCCTTGGGTGCCATAGATCTCCTCGAGTTCCTCCTTGCTGTACTTGAGAGACTCAGGGTACAGCCACTCGTTCATTCCCTCCTCTGTGATCCCCATCAGATCATTGATTGTCCTCCATGTGAAGCTGAAGGTTCTCCCCCTAACAGTGGCAGTGAAGGTGAGTCTGCGGATCTGCTCCTTCCCATCAACCTTCTTATACTTCACTCTCCCAGAGAGGGACTCACAGAAGACTCGCAGGGCGTTGATGTTGTAGTCCTATTTGATCCCCAGCCAAGGCATGTAATTTTCCAGATAAGGGCGCAGATGAGGAAACCCTAGGTCATCAATCTTGGCCAGATCAATGAACAACCCATTGTTGAAGTAGGGCTTTATCGTTTCAAACTTCGAGGAAACAGCCTCCAAAGGCCCATCTCTGTAAATCGAAGGATCATCCTCCTCAACCCTCTGTCTTTTGGAAGAAGGTTCTTCAATGAACTGAACCTTCTTCTTCCCTTTCCTCTTGACTTGTGCTTGTTCATGCACAGTTTCCTCTGGCTGTTCTTAATGTTCATGGCGTTCTTCATGGTGTTCATCTGCGTGCCCAGATTTCCCAGTGTGCTTATGCCCAGATTTTCCAGATTTAGACTTCGATTTCTTGGATGTGGTGGGTTTCTTTGTGTTGGGGTTTGTTTCATGTGAGCCGGCCATTTTTGTGTGGGTTTAGTGGTAAAATGGGATGATATGCGAAGAAAGATATGAAGAAGATGAAGAACACAGTGAAGAAGATGAAGAGAATAGGCAGAGAAAATGTGGGTGAGAAAAATTTGTGCAAGTAAAAAGTGAAAGTGAAAGTGACACCGTATTTATATGCAAAGTTACTGAGGGGTAAAATGGGCATGACTTTTCATATGAAAGCAAACGTTTACACATTGGGTAACGTAAACATTTTAATTGAAACGGCGCACCTTATGACATGTGTCACTTCACCTTTTCATAGAAGGCACAATTTTTGATGTGAGAAGATGAAACGTTCTCTGAAGTGACGTGTCTCTTTGTTCAGGCACTGGCGCTCCTACTCACTTTGATTCATCACTCAGCGCCAGCAATTGATCATCCGGAAGTGGTTTTGCTTCCGGTTAGACAGGCGCTCTTGGTTGCCTTGAGTAATCATCCAGCGCCAGCACGAGAGCATCCAGAAGTAGTTTTGCTTCCGGTTGTACTTACTTAAGATTTAACATTGAGGGACCTGCAAAAACAAAGATTGGCACTCCGATGCCTAAATTAGTATTGTTGAAGGTTTTAATCAATTAAGCACATGGTTATTTAAAGAATTAAACTTCATTTGGGTTTACCATTCCCAAATCACCTCTTATGAATGTAAATTGATCAACCCCCAGAGGCTTGGTGAAAATATCAGCAAGCTATTGCTGAGTGAGGACAAATTGCACTTTGACATCCTTCTTTTGAACATGATCTGTGATGAAGTGATGTATGACATCAATGTGCTTTGTCCTTTTGTGCTGAACCGGATTCTTGGCGAGGCTGATAGTGCTTGTATTATCACAGAGGATGGGTGCCTCAGGGAACTCCAAGTCAAGATCTCTTAGTTGGTTTTTCAGCCACAGCACTTGGGCACAACAGCTTGCAGCAGCAATGTATTCTGCCTCTGTGGATGATAATGACACGCAGGTTTGCTTCTTACTAGCCCAAGACACCAGACAACCACCAAGGAAGGCGCATTGTCCACTGGTGCTCTTCCTATCAGTCTTATAACCTGCATGGTCAGAGTCAGAGTAAGCCCACAAGAACTCTTGGTTGCCTTTGGGATACCAAAGACCAAGCTCTTGTGTTCCCTCAAGGTATCTTAGAATACGTTTAACACATGTTAAATGTGACTCCTTGGGGTTGGCTTGAAACCTAGCACACATGCCTACACTAAATTGAATGTCAGGCCTGCTGGCTGTTAAGTATAAGAGGGAACCTATCATTCCCCTGTACATGGGCAGGCTGACAGATTTACCCTTTGCGTCAGCATCGAGTGCGGCAGTGGTACTCATGGGAGTGTCATACTCCTTGCATTCATCCATCCCAAACTTCTTGAGTAGCTCTCTGCAGTACTTAGCTTGGGAGATGAAGATGCCATTCTTCTTTTGTTTAATTTGCAGGCCAAGGAAGAACGTTAGTTCCCCCATCATTGACATTTCAAACTCACCCTGCATAGTCTTAGAGAATTCTTCACAAAACTTGTCATTAGTTGCCCCAAAGATAATATCATCAACATAAATTTGGACAATTAGCATGTTTCTATCTTTGTGAAGAATAAACAGTGTATTATCTAGTTTGCCCCTTGAGAAACCTTTGCCTAGCAAAAAGCTGCTAAGTCTCTCATACCAAGCTCGAGGAGCTTGTTTCAGGCCATATAAAGCTTTCTTTAGCCTATACACATGTTTAGGATGCTTGTGATCCTCAAAGCCAGGAGGTTGTTCTACATAAACCTCTTCTTTGATATAACCATTAAGAAATGCACTCTTTACATCCATTTGATATAATCTAAAGCCTTTCATGGATGCAAAGGCTAGAAGAATCCTTATTGCTTCGAGTCTAGCGACTGGAGCAAAAGTTTCTTCAAAGTCAATGCCTTCTTCTTGGTTATATCCTTTGGCTACTAATCTGGCTTTGTTCCTTGTAATTTGACCTGTCTCATCCAGTTTGTTTTTGAAGACCCACTTGGTCCCCACAATGGATTGATGAGACGGCCTTGGGACTAGTTCCCAAACTTGGCTTCTCTCAAATTGATTTAGCTCTTCCTGCATGGCAATAATCCAGTCGCAGTCCTCAAGAGCTTGTTCAATTGAAGTTGGTTCGATTTAGGATAGAAATGCTCCAAACTCAACTTCATTTTGAACCTGCCTTCTGGTTCTGACACCAGAAGAAACATCACCAAGCACTTGATCAAGAGGATGATCCCTGTGATGTCTCCTAGCAGTTGGCAACTGTGCCTCATCAGGCACTGTCTGCACTCTAGGCTCATCACTGGGTTCATCTTCTTCTTTGGGATTGCTTGTTGGTGTTTCTTTTGGTAAAGAAGATGATGGTGGTTTTGGGTGATTAAGTATTTCATCATCTTCTGTGGATTGTCCCCATGTAGGAGTTTCATCAAATACAACATGCATTGATTCTTCTACAAGTCTAGTTCTCATGTTGTATATTCTATATGCCTTACTCCTAAGGGAATATCCTATGAATATACCTACATCAGCTTTTGGATCAAACTTAACCAGATTTACCTTTCCATTGTTATGCACATAGCATTTTGATCCAAAGATTCTGAGGTGGCTGATGTTGGGCTTCCTGCCTTTGTACAGCTCATAGGGAGTCTTGTCCAAGCCCTTGCGAACATAGGCTCTGTTAGAGATATAGCAAGCAGTGCTCATAGCGTCCGCCCAGAACACTTGAGAAACCTCTTTCTCGTTGAGCATGCTTCTAGCCATCTCAGTCAGAACCCTGTTCTTCCTCTCGACCACTCCGTTTTGCTGAGGAGTTCTAGGAGCTGAGAAGTTATGTTCAATACCATTCTGCTCACATAGCTCAGAGAAGCTATGGTTCTCAAACTCTCCTCCATGGTCTGTCCTTATGGCTGTGATTTTGAGGTCTCTCTCATTCTGCACTTTCTTAGCCAGGACAACAAACGCATCAAAAGCATCTTGCTTAGAGGCAAGAAACATAGTCCAAGTGAACCTAGAATAGTCATCCACCACCACTAGAGCATACAGGTTTCCACCCAAGCTCTTCACTCTCACTGGCCCAACCAGATCCATGTGGATTAGTTCCAAGGGCCTGCTGGTGGAGACTTTCTTCTTGGTTTTAAACGAGGACTTTGTTTGCTTCCCTCGTTGGCAGGATTCACAGATAAAATCATGCTTTACCTTAAAGGATGGAATACCTATAGCTAGCTCCTTTTTAATTAGCATGTCAAGTTGAGTAAAGTTAACATGTGCTAGCCTCTTATGCCAAAGCCAACTGTTCTCATCATTAGATATTAAACATTTTTCTTCCAGTTGTTGACATAAGTCTAGAGTATATAGGTTTCCATTTCTATTTGCCTTAAGTTTGCATTTTAAGTTGGCCTTATCTAAGTTAAGATCCTGCTTATCAACTATTATGCACTCATGTGAATCAAAGATTACCCAATTTCCTTTGTCAGTGCTCTGGCTCACGCTCAGCAGGTTGTGACAAAGACCGTCCACCAGATAGACGTCTTTCACTGGTCCAACTTCTCCAACTCCAGTGATCTTTCCACTTTGATTTCCTCCAAAAGTAACTGTGGCTCCGTCTTTGATCACCAGAGATTTGAATTTGTCTCTGTCTCCAGTCATATGTCTTGAGCATCCGCTGTCAATATACCATTTCCTATTCTTGGATGCTTTGAGACACACCTGAAAGAATCAAGTAAGCTTAGGTACCCAACCTTTCTTGGGTCCTCTGTCATTAGTTTTCAGTGCCCTTGGTCTAGTGTCAGCCTTGACCTTGGGCTTATGATCATTCTGTGCCTCTAGCCTAGTGCTGGTTCTAGGCTCTTGGGTTTTCCCTGTGGATTGTTTCCAGGCTCGGGATCCCTGTCCTCCCTTAGTTTCTTTTCCTTGGGGAGGATCCTTTGTAGCCTTGGTTCCTTTTGGGACCCATTTGTAAGAGCTACTTGCTCCATGCTTCTTGGCATTACAGGTGGACGTGGAGTGTCCTTTCCTGTTGCAATAATTACAGAAGCTAAAAGGTGTGGAGCTGTGACTAGTGGCTTTATGGAAAAATTTTAAGTAGGGCTTCACTTTTGGTTTCACCCACTTTTTTCCTCTAGGTGTGTATCCTAAGCCAGTCCTATCCCTATATGCCCTTTGATTCATTAAAATGATATTTAACATTTCAGATCCATTTGTGAACTTCTGCAGGGCATTTTGCAGTTTATCTCTTTCAGCTGAGATTTTGCTGCAGCTAGGGCAGCTCTCAAGTGATGGGGCATTGTGTTCTGCTTGGGGAGAACCCTTGCCATCCACTACCGGAAGCTTTCTGGCTTCGACTAGCTCTTCACTCAGTGAGTCCACCTTGGACTCAAGTGATTCCTTTTTAATTTTCAACACTTTATAGGCTTTACATAATCGAGAGAATTCTTCATGAACCTCATTGTAAGCCTCTTGTAAATCAGAGAAAGTTACCTCATTGTCCTCCTGGGTGAGATCAAAATCTGAGGATGCTCCCTCATCATCTTCTCTGGCCACCAGGCAAAGGTTGGCAACTTCTTTCTCATCACTAGCTTCATCGTCTGAGCTATTCACCCAGATGGAGGACACGAAGGCTTTTCTTTTGTCTTTCCCCTTTAATCTTTGCAAGCTTGGACACTCAGCCTTGAAGTGACCAGGCTTTTTACATTCAAAGCACATCGGGGCCTTTTCTTTCTTGTATCCCTTCCTCTGACTGGAGTCACCTTTGTGAAAGCCTCCTTTCTTCTTGAAGAACTTTCTGAACTTTCTTACCATCATGGCCATCTCCTCATCGTCCAGTTTCTCCTCATCATCATCCTCCTCATCATCATCATCAACCTCTTTGTTGGGAGCAACAAGGGCAAGATTCTTGGCTTTGGATGAGGCTTGAGGAGCTCTCTGAGCCAGCAATGTTGGTTCATATTCAGCCAAAGAACCAAAGAGTGCAGTGATGGAGCTGGTTGACTCTCCTTGGACTTCCTGCAAGATGGTTACTTTGGTGATCCAGTCACCTTTCAAGATTTTTAGAATCTTGCTGACTTGTTCTCTCTCTGGAATGTCCTTGCCCAGGGAGGCCAGATTGTTGATAAGGTGAGTGAATCTGAGCTCCAGCTCTCTGATTGGCTCAGTTGGACTAAGCATGGCGAACTTGTGAAACTCTTCTACCAACATCTCAACTCGTCTTGCTTTCACTCCCCTTGTACCAGAGTGAGCAGCCTCAAGAGCCTCCCACATATCTTTAGCATTTTTGTGGTGGCTAATCCTGTGAAACTCCTTAGGGCTAAGAGCACACTGAATGTAGTGCATTGCCCTAAAGTTTAGTTGGACTAGAGCATAGTCCTCATTGGTGTACCTGGCTTTCACTTTAGCAAAGCCATCCTCATCTAGGGGAGTGTGATCCCCACGTTCGATTACATCCCAGAGTCTAAGATCACTTGACTTGATGTAAGTCTCCATTCGAAACTTCCAGAATGGATAGTTATACCCATCAAAGCCTGGGGGCTTGTTGGGTTGTATAGAGACATCTGGTAGGGAGTAATCTGTATCCATTACTGGATCTTTACTTTCTGGATTCGTTGGAATCGAGTGAGAAAGACCTGCTCTGATACCAAATGAAGGTAATGGATGCACAAGAGGGGGGTGAATTGTGCTACAAAATAAAAGCTCAAATAAAAACAACACAAGAGTTTATACTGGTTCGGTCTTCCTGACCTACGTCCAATTCTCAACCACCCAGGCCGAGTTCCACTATCCCGAGGTTTTACAACGGGTTCACCTGGAACCTTTACAACCACAAGTTTTGCACGGGATCACTTGCAACCTTACAACCATAAGTTTTACTCAAGGCTCACTTGCAACCTTTCTAACTAGCTCCCCCTTACAACCAGCAAGGGTTCAACCTTTACAAATAAAGGATTTTTCTAACTAAGTTCTCTTTAAGAACAGATAATGATACACACTTAAGTACAAAGAATGCTCTTAATACAAGAAGAGACTTAACTACAAAGAGTACAAGATATGTAGATAAAAAGATCACTCAATGAGTTAAATGCTCTATCTCTTTTCTGGGCAGCTTTGAATGCTTGAAGGAATTCTCGGTTTTCTCTCTCTAGCTTTCTTCAAGATGTCAAAGATGAACAGTTAACCTCATAAATGAAGATGAGCTCCTTTATATAGTCTTCAAACATTTTCACTCTTGGTAGGTGGGTTAGCCGTTTGAATATGGCCGTTTTTCCCATGTTACCGTTTGCCCAATTAATGATTCATCAATGCATAGCAGGGTTGACTTGCTTTATCTCTGAAAAGTAGTCCTGACAACTCTGCTCTGACAAAAGCATTCTAACACTGCACTTCTGAACGTTCTGACATTCTAATTGCTTGCGGAAGCAGATTCACATCCGGAAGCAACTCTACTTAGTGTGCTGCACTTGAACGTTAGTCTAACAATATAAGCACATAGTCACATGCAGTGGGAGTTTACTTAGTTCTAAGATAGCTTCCTTGGATCCGGAAGCACTTCTACATCCGGAAGCACTACTACTGGATAAAGGTTTATATTTCACTTTTACTCACTCTCGCTCAGTGTCCTTCAGTCCAACAGCCAGCGCTAGTCACTAAGCAATCAGAAGCAAATCTACTAGACGTGGCTCATGTTCACTGGCGCTTAGTGTTACCTGTTCCAACAGCCAGCGCTAGTCACTAAGCTATCGGAAGCAATTCTACTAGACGTGGCTTATGTTCACTGACGCTTAGTGTTACCTATTCCTACAGCCAGCGCTAGTCCAAATATAATAGGAAGCAAATTCACTTCCAGTTGAATCCTAGCTTAGTCTTAAGGTTTTGTATTTCTAGTGCTCCTGTACTAAGTTATTTCCTTAGTGAATTACTTGCTATCGCTGGGGGATGAGTCATTCATCCGCGAGCGCTAGTCCTAGTCTATCCGGAAGTAAATCCACATCCGGTTGCACTCTTAATTGGGATTCTATGTTAACCTATTGCTTTCTAAGTACTCGGTTTATTCTTTCATATTTTAGTCTTCATCAAAACTTAAGATTCTAACAAAAACCAGTAAGACAAAGAAGAAGAAAATTTGCCCCAGAAAGAAACCTGATTGTCAATAATGAGGTGGAGAAGCTTATCTCCACAGGAGCTATCAGGGAGGTCCATTACCCTGAGTGGTTAGCTAACATGGTGGTAGTACCCAAGAAGAATGAGAAACATCGAGTATGCATAGATTTCACAGATCTGAATAAAGCCTGCCCTTAAGATTCCTTTCCATTACCACACATTGACTCGATGGTAGACGCAACTGCCAGCCATCAGCTCCTGAGCTTCATGGATGCATTTTTAGGATACAAGCAGATTAAAATGAACCCAAACGACCAGGAAAAGACCTCGTTCATCACTGAAAGGGGGACATACTGTTACACAGTAATGCCCTTTGGATTGAAGAATGGTGGAGCAACATACCAGAGATTAGTCAACAAGATGTTTTTTTGTGCTCAAACCCTTTTTAAGCTCTAATTTTTGCCTAAGTTGCCCATTTGGGTTTTCAACTTAGCAAGCATTTTCGTGCTTCTCTCTAATTTTTGCATAAGTCGCCCATTTGGATTTTTAACTTAGTGAACTTTTTGTGTTATCTCTATTTTTTCAAAGCTCTAATTTTTGCCTAAGTTGCCCATTTGAGTTTTCAACTTATCGAGCTTTTTGTGTTTTCCTTTTTTTTAAGCTCTAATTTTTGCCTAAGCCGCCCTTTCGAGTTTTCAGCTCAGCAAGCTTCTCTCCCTTTTTTCTTTTCTTATTTTTTGGCTCTAACTTTTGCCTGAGCCGCCCTTTCAGGTTTTCGGCCTCAGCGAGCTTCTCTCCTTTTTTCTTTTCTTTTTTTTTTGGCTCTAACTTTTACCTGAGCCGCCCTTTCGGATTTTCGGCTCAGCGAGCTTTTCTCCTTTTTTTCTCTAATTTTTGTCTGAGCCGCCCTTTCAGGTTTTTGACTTAGCGAGCTTTTCTCCTTTTTTTAGCTCTAACTTTTACCTGAGCTGCCGTTTCGGGTTTTCGACTCAGCGAGCTTCTCTCCTTTTTTAGCTCTTCTTCTTCTTCTTCTTCTTCTTCTTCTTCTTCTACAACTTTGTGAAGTCTAAACTTTTTTAAAAGAGAGTATTCTTACAACAAAATGACCTCCATGATGGTAGAAATGTGTACGTGCACCATCACCAAGAAAATCGAGTGATTGTTAGGGTAAAATGTACCCCAGAATGTAAGGAATATATTTGGTGAATAGATATGAAAGGAATGTCATAGAGCTGAAAATAGATGAAAATTTGGCTCTTAGATTTGATGGACAAATGAAAGTTTTGATCTTTTCTATATCATGCAAATTCACCCTTAAGTTTTAGTTTGAAAAAGATACATGTCAAGTTCTAGATTGATAAGGGATAAGTGGAACACACATTAAAATGAAATAATATCTGTAGGCTCAAATCCTCACATGGCTTATGTAATCATCATTACATTGCATTGAAGTTAAACAATTTACCTTTTAACTAACTTCATCAAAGTGAGATTCAATTTTTCTCTTTTTTAAACAAATGCATTTCCACTGTATGCTATCACCTCTATGCATGCAACTTGTGAATCAATTTTTGGATTTGACACATTTGGAAAGACAACCATTTTAGGGAGAAGGGTGAAGAAGATAGAATGACATAGACAAATGTCAAATGAAGTCATTTAAGGAGAAATAATATATGCAAACATTATTGAATGAAGATTTAGCATCTTATTTCATTTATTATCGTTTGTTTTTTCGGATGGGGTCGGGATGCCTTTTAGACCAATTAAAATCTCCCTAATTATTAAAGACTTCATATCCTCAAGATGTCTATTACATCATAGGGAAATGAAAGTAACAATGACCTGAGAGGATTACCATTCCCTCCTCAAGGAATTTATTATCCCATAGGGAGATCAAGAGTTGATCGTTAGGCCATAAGGATATCACATCCTATTTGGCTTAAGACCTTCAATGCATGATGCGATTCTTTGGATATAATAGCCTCTAATTCCTTAGAGAATTCAATATTCTTCAGGGATTCCTCAGAGAATTTAATATTCTTCAAGGAGTTTTAGAATTGATCATTAGACAATAAGGATTTTAACCTAAGACCTTTCTCGAATGAGACTTTAGGCGTAAGATCCTCTAATTCCTCAGGGAGTTTAGTACTCTTTAGGGAAATTTAGAGTTGATCCTTAGAAAAGAAGAAAATTGAATTCAATCTATCTAAGATCTTATAAGAGTACATACCTAAAGAAGATGCATTTTATTCATTGAATGAGAATGATTATGAAAAAAAAATGCCCCCTTGTGTCCTATCTTGGGAATAACCTTAGGGTGAGTCATGTACCTATAAAGGAAAGTGCTAACTAATTGGGTAGACTTCTAAATTCCTTCTAATAAGTGAAATGGTTTTTGGTTGTCCTATGTAACATCCCAAATTTTTAAATATAGAATGATATGAAATTAATTGGTGTTAATTAGGAAATTTAAAGTTTTAGGGAGGACTTTATGATATTTTGGGCAATTTTATAAATATTAAATCTCAGTTAGTTTGGGATTTAAATAAGTATAGTAAAACGAATTAATTGGAGCTATAAACTTTCATGAACAAATATTTTTGAAACCTAGAAAATAGTATGATAGAAAGAGAGAGTAAAAATAATATATGCAAACTTTTGGGCTAGAAATATAATTAAGAATAAATGATAGGGTAGTTAATGGTAATTTTCACAAATGAATATATATATATATATACACACTCAACTCACTCCCTCTCACCCGACATCTCTCCTCTCCTCCCCCACCCTTTGATTTCGACCTCTCTCTTCTCTCCTCAGACTCTGTCGCCAGAGACGGCGGAGGACGGCGGATCAAGCCGCCACCGGCGCGGCCTCTCCCTCACAGTCTCTATTCGCGTTCTCCCTCCCCCAACCGAGCCCTATTTCTGTCTCACAAGCTTTCGTGTTTTCTCCTCCGTTCTCCTTTCTTTTCCGGCGACCACAGCGGCGGACGGTGGCGGAAACGAACGGTAAAGCTTCGACTTCCTTGTGCTTTTGAGCTATTCTTCCTTTGATGTTGATTGCTCACTTTCTCTTCCTTCCCTTCCCAAAACGCGAGCCCTCCCTCTATGCCTTCAAACTTCAGCGGCTTGCTCGTTTTCCGGCGGGTTTCCGGCGGCGGCGGCGAAACTCCGACGAGACATTGGGAGGTCAAAAAAAACGAGTACGGTAGCTTTATTTAATCTGTTTCTCTTCTTTTTGAAATGAGTGGCTGTCACCCAAGAGGGGGGGTGAATTGGGTGAGGGAATAAAATCTTTGTTTCTTTTCGAAAGACTGCTTGTGCTTGGTGATGATGTTACTGAGTAATGGTATGCACAAGTCAGTATGTTATGTGATGCAAAATAGAATGTTTAAATGTAAGTTTATGCACACATAAATTTATCCTGGTTCGGTCACCCAGACCTACATCCAGTCCCCAGGCTCCACCTGAGATTTTCAATCCACTATTCTTGTTTAAACCAGGCACAAGAGAAGCCTTTACACTTTAGGTTTTACGAGCACGGGTTCACCTAACAACCCACAGGTTTTACAACGGGTTCACCTGCAAACCTTACAAACGCAAGTTTTACGGGCTAACTTGCAACCTATGGAGATTTAGAAAACTTCTAAATGCTCCCCCTTACAAAATGTAAGATTACAATTATGTTCACTCTATGAACTGATTTTGTTAAACACTTAAGCTCAAAACTAACTCTCTCAAAGAGTGGATGATGTTACTCACTTAAGTACAAATGAATCACTCTCTAAGAATATTACATATCAAAGTCCGAGAGTAGAAGATGAGAGGAATGTAGAATAGTGTTTCAGATAATAAGCTCTATTCTCTCTCACACTTACTTCTGAATGTAGATGTTCCTTTTATACCAGCCTCTGAATATCCAACCGTTGGAGAGACAATAAGGCCGTTTGAATATAGCCGTTGGGCCTTGTTTACGTTGTCCTCATTAATGCACAGCAGAGTTGACTTTGCTTTATCTGAATAGGGTGCTTTGTCCAGCTGTTCTGTCAACACTGTTCGGACAACACTGTTCTGGCAAAAGTCGTTCTGACATCTATACACTGTACGGTCTGACTCTTGCTTGTTGTCAGATGAGGACTTCGTTCCTCAAGCATAAGTCCAGGATGCTAAGAGACTTACTATCGGAAGCTCTCTTGCTAACTGAAGTGAAGCTCGTGGACTCTAACATTCTGCTTGCTATCATAGAGGAACTTTGTCTTCCAAGCACTTGTCCATGAATGATAAGAGTGCTTTGCTATTGGATGCTCTCTTGCTATCAGAAGCTCTCTTATGGACTCCGACTCTTGTGGGTAGTATGAGCTTTGACACCCTGAGTGAATCTTCAGATTATGTTCTCATACTCCTCATGCTTGGTAGGTAACAATGTTGTTTGAATATCTGTTATCCTTTTGTTACCGTTGGAAGGAACATCTTCTTAAATGCTCAGCAGGGTTGACTTGCTTTATCTCTGAAAAGTAGTCCTGACACCTCTGCTCTGACAAAAGCATTCTGACTTCTGAGTATGTGACATTTACTCTTGTACTCTTGCTGACGGATGATCATCGTTCATCCGGAAGTGGCAATCTTGCTCTGCAAGTGTTAATCTCTGAAATCCAATGCCAAGAGTCTTTGCATCCGGAAGCTCAGTTGCATCCGGAAGTGTGATTAAGTTCTGCACATACTGGTTAGTCCAACATAGCAATATATATAATCAGATATAGTAAAACTATACATGTTGTGGGAAGTTTGCTATGGGAAGTAGTCTTACTTAGACTATGTTCTGACTTAGTGTAATGTCTACTGACTCTAAGGGATCTCTATTCCAATAGTCAGCTTAAGTCTCGTTAGTTTACTCTAAGTCTTGGATGTATCCGGAAGCACTTCTACATTCGGAAGTACTTTCACTTGATGAAGGATCTAGCTCACCATCACTTACTCTCGCTCAGTGTATTTCATTCCAACAGTCAGCGCTAGTCACTGAGCTATCGGAAGCACTTTTACTTGTCGTGGTGAGCTTACTGTCACTTAGGGTTATACTTCTTTTATCAGCCTGTGCAAGTCTAAATCTGACAGGAAGCAATTTCGCTTGACGAGGCTGATTCACTGACGCTTGGGGATATATCTATTCTGTCAGCCTGCGTCAGTCTAAATCCAACAGGAAGTGTTTTCACTTGGCGAAGTAGACTCACTGACGCTTGGGGTAATATCTATTCTATCGCTCTGCGCCAGTCTAAGTCTAACAGGAAGCAACTTCACTTGACGTTGCATTTTCACTGACGCTCGGGGTTATATCTAGTTTATCAACCTGCGCCAGTCTAAATCTAACAGGAAGTGCTTTCACTTGGCGAAGTAGACTCACTGATGCTTGGGGTGAGATCTATTCCATCGCTCTGCGCCAGTCTAAGTCTAACAGGAAGTAAGCTCACTTCCGGTTGAGTCATAGCTTAGTCTTAAGGTTTGTGTGCCTAATGTTCATGGACTAAGTTAAATCCCTAGTGAGTTACTCGCTGCCGCTGGGGGATGACACATTTATCCGCGTGCGCGAGTCCTAGTCTATCCGGAAGTGATTCCGCATCCGTGAGCGCTAGTCTTGATTCATTCGGAAGTGAATCTGCATCCGGTTGTGACTCTAGTGCTAATACTTCCGGAAATGATCTTGCATTCACAAGTGATCTAACTCAGGGTTCTAACCATGTCATCTAATCCTTCCTAAGTGTTAATTATGTTCTTTTAAGTACTAGACCATATCATACCTAAGTCACCATCAAAACTTAAGATTCTAACACTTTTCTGTGATTGGGCGAGATTTGAGAGTAAGGTTTCAATTGGTTTTGATTTTTGGGTTTTAACTAAATAAATGAAAGTTAAAACTTAGATGTGTAATCCCCCTTAAGAAATTTTGAGTTATGGGAATTGTTGTTTGTCAAGTTTAAGTGATTTGGTTTGAAAGCTTGGTTTTGGTATTTGTGTGTTTATATGATATGAATGTTAATGCATGGGTTTAAATAATAATCATGGCTGAAACAATGTTAGTACTATTGTGTTTTAGGTTTTCTTGATGTTCATATTACTACTGTTGAATTGATTTTGGAAAGAAATGGTAGTGTTGCTTTATGTGTGTGATGCAAACTTTATCAAGGATGGATTATTGTAGTGCATGTCTGGTTGTTCTGCTGTTGTGTGGCTCATGAAATTTGATTCCTTTCTCTGCTCAGCTCTGTATGTGTGTGTGCAGGGCTGTATATGCGTGTGTTTTCTGTTGGGTGTATTTTTCCAATTGACAACTTATTATTCTTTCTTCCCATTGGATTTATGCCTTGACTTGTTACAGATATTAGTGTTTGGTGGTGATTTTGGGGCTTAAAAATTGTAAACAAGTTTACTTTATGTTATGACATTAGCCTTATGTGAGATATAAATGTGAAAGCTTGGGTTAATATGATTTTATTATAAGTTATGGTTTGATTGAATATGGAGCTGTTGTGGTTGTATGTGTGCTTGAGAAGCATTACTTTCTTGCTATGTTTTGGAGTGTTCTGTTTAGGCTATTGATGCTTATTTGCAAAAAAAAAAAAAATTACTCTTCAACTTGATGATTAAATCTGAATTTATATGGTAATGTGAGTTTAAGGTTAATTATATTAAAGGTCATTTAGAATTTTAGAACTTTAAAGGATAATCATGTTGGGTTATTGGAGTTTATGATTATGTGTCATGGTGGTAAGTGTTGCTTATATATGTGACTACTTGAGGTTTTTATTATTATGCATGTACGTAGTTGTTTCCGTAACAATGATAACCAAAGGTTGTCTAGTCTTTCTTTAATTTCAGTTGGTGTGATTCTTAAAACCATGAAACAAAGTGTTAAGTTTGATAAGTTTGAATATGCCTTTATGACATTATGTTGAGAGAATATGTGTGGGTTGATCATCTTGTTATTTAATTTGAAATCTTTGAGTATTTGGATGTAAGATAAGTTTTACTTGAATTTGGGAAGGCTGATTGAAGATCTAGTTTAATTGAGTTATCCATGCATAGAGCTAAGCATACTTATGAGGGGTCTTCTTGTTTTAATATTTACTTGGGCTAACTAACTCATAAAACAATGAAGTTAGAGTATTGGGCAGGATGTGTTAAATCTTGAAGTACAAAGCGTACAAAGCTTAGGAAGTCGTTTGGTTGATGGTATTTTGATTGCTCAATGGGTATATGGTTAAACAAAATAGATGAATATAATTGTTGTGAACTATTATTGAAGTTAAACTAATAGTTAATGATTAAGGGGTGTCCTATTCTGGTTTTGATAATCTTGATGAGATCTTGGTAATGTTTGTTGTAATTTTGTTCTATTGTGAATAAGTTGAGCAAAACCCTTGTTCTTGTACTACTATTTCTCTGTGAGCGAATAATTGGTCTTCACTTAATTAAGAATTGCATTGCATTATTCTTGGGCTGTTTTTAATTACGATTTCTCATGTTTGTTGTTGGACTTTTTGGCCTTGGTGATGTGAAGGTTGTTTGTTTTATAATTTAGATTTTGATTATGATTGTTATAGATACTTAAACTAAACAATAATGAAAATATTTCATAAGATACTGTAAAAGTAGAAAAGGGGTTGGGTAATAATATATGTTACGAGAGAGACGTCAAAGTGTTATAAAGTGAAATGATATTAATTTATCATATTGTATCCTATCATTATAGGAGGAATTAAGAGGAAAATATTTGGAGGAAATCTAAAGAAATGGTAAGGAAGAATGTCAGAGTGCTAAGGGCGACAGGTAATCACACTTAACCTTGCTATAACATTGAGGGTGACGTTAGTTAGGGATTTTGTAAAATCCCTTCTCACCCTCTATATATATATATATATATATATATATATATATATATATATATTATCTTTAAAGGTATTTTTATACAAAACAGGCTATCGGGTGCCTTTCAAACACGATTATTTTTATATAAAAGATTTCGACACATTATATATTTAGTATCCTGTCTGGTGGTGCTGGATATTTTGGAATGGTGTGACATATTTGCAGGTGTATTGTTATAATAGTTATTTGAGAGGTTGTGAGTATAGAGAAGGAATTAGATATGAGTTGAGATTTTGGAGAGTAATGTTGAGGGAAGATATTGTGGATAATAGATTGAAAGATGATGATGATGTTGATGTTGAGATTGATGTTGGTGTTGATGTTGATGTTGATTATTGTGGACGAGATATTGATAGGGATATGGTGAGCATTGCATGACACTGGAATTTATGTACCATCGCGCGATGATAACTGTCGATTGGCTGATCGACAGTTATTTGTACTGATGATCCTTTTCGGATTGATTAGACTGGGGATCATAGGTCAACTTATTGAGATAAAGTGACTTACGGTTGTTTGGCAGTGGAGAGCCCAACCGTTCCCGTTCTGTAATGGAAACAGAATTGGGGTTCCCTCTCTGGAGATTGCCAGAGAGGGAAATTGTCCCCTCATTATGGAGAGGGACACAGTGTCAAATCATATAGTGAAGAATAGATGCTTGAATGCACCATGATGGCACAATGCATCTGTAGGTGAGTGTGAGAGTTGTTGTGGTAGTATTAGTTGATTGGAGTATGGAGATGTTGAATTGATTTGGTTTGAAGGTGATTGTTGGACTTGAGTGAGCATGGAAGAAACCTTTATATATATATATATATATTACAATCTGGTTTTTATATTAGTGGTACCCTTTAGACGCCCTCACTACCGCACATCTCACTGTTATAGTGAGTTAAGCGGTGATTACTGGGACAAATTGTCTCATCCCACGATTACTGACATTTTTGCAGGTATTCATGCACAGGCGCGAGCATCAAGAAAGGGAATTAGGTAGTAGAAGTTATATAGTTTATTTAGAATTGTATATTGCCAATTTGTATAGGCCTGCATCTGCTTCCGCATGTATACATATTTATTTATTATTTAATATCGATTAGTTCTGTTTAATAACCATGTTAGGCAAATCCTTTCTAACATGGTTAGCAATAAATTATCCATGATAGCAGCTGTGCTGTATTAGTTTATTCTTTTCTATCATGGATAATATTTCAATCATTAGAATATTCTTTTTCTAACTATGATAGAGATATTGATATTATTGCAATTCCTTTTTCTATCATAGTTAGTAAAGATATTATTGAACTAAAAGAGATGTCACAGGTTAATTACGGAATTAGTAACAATATGTTACAACTTGGTTATCAGTATTTGGTATACGATAACCCTGGACTGTGTTGCATTGCATATAGATTGACAATATACATTCTTAGTATTCCCTTCCTTATGTGCATGAATATCTGCCGTTTGAGAGGAATATCACTCATCCCGTGGTGGGGAGAGAGTGATAAGAGCAATTGAATAGGTAACGTGGAGAGATTGAGAAGAATATAGAAAGAATAGTAAAATAAATGAAGACACTGATAAGAATTTAGGAAGAATAACGAACTAAGGATGATTCTCTGGGGTCTCGAGTATAATTATGTGCTAGCCATAACCATAGTCGAGGCATCCTGAGATACCTTATTGGGTTAAGGGATCAATAAAATTTTAAAATAACAATTAATGAGGAATACAATGTGAAATAATAATTCTTGACCTTGTTTCTTGCTTGTTTATTTATGTGTTAAACTGTTTGGTTTATTGATGATTTGACTTGTGCTGCTTGATTCTTTGCAATTGAAATAAAATTCTCTTGAAATTGTTTGTTTTATACGCTTTATCATGAGGCTTTAAGCTATTGTTTTTGAATGTGTTTTGATCATCCTGTTACCTAGTAATGGTTGGAGATTACATCATCATGGGTAGTAAAGGTTGTTGCCCATTTATATTAAGTAGCTGGAGGCTTCCTCACTATATTTAGTGATTGGAAGCAGCCCCCTTAATAATAGATGTTGGTAGCCCTCACTACTTCATAAGCGGATGTTTTCCCCACCATTACTGAACGAAATAACGGTAAGTTGTTTGTTTAAAAGTGTTTATTGCTTGAACTTTTATGGGTCATTGAAACGATTTTGCAAGTTAATCATATGGAATTGGAAGGATTTGATTGTTACTATTACATGAATATGAAACTGATAGGTAAAAATTGTAAATGTTATTATACATTAGGAATTGATATGAGTTTTAATGAATTATTGTTGGTTGACTGCAAAGATAAATTAATAAATCGGGTTGCACGTAAACTTTAAAATGAATTCTGTCATTTAAAAAAAAAAGAGAAAGGGACAATTGTGTAAGTATGTAGTTGGAAATTGTTGTGCTTTGTGATATATTGTGAAATTAATGTTAGTGTTTTGTTTGGTGTGATGTTTCAATTATTGGGAAGGGTTGATGAGGTTTGAAATAAGATGAAACCATGCTTTACATGTTTAGTCATGGGAAATATGGCTAAGGGGATGTAAAGTATATATTATTGAAAACTTTCCTTCTATCGCTGATATTCATTGCTGAACTGAGTTAAAAAAAAGTTTCTAATTGGATGTGGTCATATTTGTTACTGTGAATTTAAAACGTATGATTTAAGCAGTTATATCCTTGTGCATGAACCTTAAAACTATTGCCTCTTTGTTTTGATGAATGTTGGAATAAGAGAATTGATGGAATGAATTGTAATGCATGTGTTTAAGCCTTGTATGTGGCTGACTGGTGCTGTTACATGACAGCAAAAACTTCTTGCTTTATTGCTCTGTTTGCCTGTCTAGGATGTGTAACTAATGACAATAAAATTTAATTGTTGGTTTGCCTCGTAATGCCTTTATTATGTTTTGGAATTTCTGATTTTAACCTAGATATTATGATCCTTGTGTTTGCTCTAAATTTAGTTAAGGCAAGATAAAATATGTTATGAATTATGCATGAGAATGTTCTGTTTTATTGGCACTCGTGTATACTCCTTATTTGAATTTAGTAAATAAAGGATAAGGGAAGAGGTAATGAAGAAGATTGATAACTTGAGATTTGATTCAAGAGAAATGAAAAAAAAAAAAAAAATAAACATGCATGTCCTACCTTGGTAATATTTTATTTTGATTTTGGTTGAGACTCTTCACCATACTTGTATTTTCTATTTGATTTGTTATGATCTTTTGGCATGTGTTTATCATATTGTATCCTATCATTATAGGAGGAACTAAGAGGAAAATATTTGGAGGAAATCTAAAGAAATGGTAAGGAAGAATGTCAGAGTGCTAAGGGCGACAGGTAATCACACTTAACCTTGCTATAACATTGAGGGTGACGTTAGTTAGGGATTTTGTAAAATCCCTTCTCACCCTCTATATATATATATATATATATATATATATATTATCTTTAAAGGTATTTTTATACAAAACAGGCTATCGGGTGCCTTTCAAACACGGTTATTTTTATATAAAAGATTTCGACACATTATATATTTAGTATCCTGTCTGGTGGTGCTGGATATTTTGGAATGGTGTGACATATTTGCAGGTGTATTGTTATAATAGTTATTTGAGAGGTTGTGAGTATAGAGAAGGAATTAGATATGAGTTGAGATTTTGGAGAGTAATGTTGAGGGAAGATATTGTGGATAATAGATTGAAAGATGATGATGATGTTGATGTTGAGATTGATGTTGGTGTTGATGTTGATGTTGATTATTGTGGACGAGATATTGATAGGGATATGGTGAGCATTGCATGACACTGGAATTTATGTACCATCGCGCGATGATAACTGTCGATTGGCCGATCGACAGTTATTTGCACTGATGATCCTTTTCGGATTGATTAGACCGGGGATCATAGGTCAACTTATTGAGAGAAAGTGACCTACGGTTGTTTGGCAGTGGAGAGCCCAACCGTTCCCGTTCTGTAATGGAAACAGAATTGGGGTTCCCTCTCTGGAGATTGCCAGAGAGGGAAATTGTCCCCTCATTATGGAGAGGGACACAGTGTCAAATCATATAGTGAAGAATAGATGCTTGAATGCACCATGATGGCACAATGCATCTGTAGGTGAGTGTGAGAGTTGTTGTGGTAGTATTAGTTGATTGGAGTATGGAGATGTTGAATTGATTTGGTTTGAAGGTGATTGTTGGACTTGAGTGAGCATGGAAGAAACCTTTATATATATATATATATTACAATCTGGTTTTTATATCTGTGGTACCCTTTAGACGCCCTCACTACCGCACATCTCACTGTTATAGTGAGTTAAGCGGTGATTATTGGGACAAATTGTCTCATCCCACGATTACTGACATTTTTGCAGGTATTCATGCACAGGCGCGAGCATCAAGAAAGGGAATTAGGTAGTAGAAGTTATATAGTTTATTTAGAATTGTATATTGCCAATTTGTATAGGCCTGCATCTGCTTCCGCATGTATACATATTTATTTATTATTTAATATCGATTAGTTCTGTTTAATAACCATGTTAGGCAATTCCTTTCTAACATGGTTAGCAATAAATTATCCATGATAGCAGCTGTGCTGTATTAGTTTATTCTTTTCTATCATGGATAATATTTCAATCATTAGAATATTCTTTTTCTAACTATGATAGAGATATTGATATTATTGCAATTCCTTTTTCTATCATAGTTAGTAAAGATATTATTGAACTAAAAGAGATGTCACAGGTTAATTAGGGAATTAGTAACAATATGTTACATCCTAATCCTCACAAGGTCTCCTAATTGCCCTCATCATGATGATGAAGACCCCACTAACAAAAATTAACCTTCAGGGAGTAGTGAAAACTCCTCAGAGATTAACATTGTCGCATGGGTAACAACTAGGATGAAGTCTTCATAGTAACCTCAGGGTTATAAAACCTCTGGGAAACTGTTAGAAACTTCCTCTCACTAATGTACTCTAGACCCGGGTATAGGGCCCAATAATGTGTGTGAGATAGTGTAAGTGGAAATGTGTGAAGAGGGCATAAAAACCTGAGATACTACCCAAACTCTCATCTGCTAAACAGATTAAAGAGAAATAATATATACAAATAATATGAAGAATAAAAATTAAACAAAATAAATGACAATAAAAAATAATAAATAAATAAAAGAATAACGTAAATAAAATAAAGTTAACATTAAGGCAATAGTTATTTTTAAACAATAAACTTAAATGGGCTTGACTCTAAAAAAAATTAAAAATCCCCAGCGGAGTCGCCAAATTGTAGCGACCGAAAAAATTAGTTTAAATCAAGTGGAAAAATAGAGCCGCCACCAAATTTTTTTAAAAAAGGATATTTTGGAAAACCTTTTAAGATAATAAAAAAATAAAAATAGGGTTCAGAAGTCGATTGTGCGTGGGGTGCCTAAAACCTTTTAAAAAAGGTGTTAGGCACCCCACAGCACACGTTCAAGAGAACGGTTACCCTAAGTTACTTGTTTAAAAATAAATATGACCTTAATTTTAATTTTATTTTAAATTACCTAGAGAAATCAATATATACAAATAAAAATAAAAATAAAACAAAAAAAGGAAAAAAATTAATTTTTTGATATTTGGATTTGACCTAGGATTTAATCTAGGGCCTATGTACCCTTAAGGGATCAAAGCCTACGTAGTTCGGGTAGAAATGCGTGTGTCACTTAGTTGGTGTTTTTTAGGAAAATGATTTTTTTTATTTTTGAAATAAAGTTTTATATTTGGTTTGTGTGTTTTATTCAAGAAAAGCCCATAGTTTATTAGAAAAATATTTCTTGAAATGTATTGGATTAAACTTCTTGAGGAGATTTAATATCTCTCACGGAAGAATAATCATCATGATTGAGGAGGTTGTAAAAACCTTCACACAACATGAACACAATTTTGAAAATAATTTAATTATTTTTGACAAATGTTTTACTTTTATTGGAGTTGATTTATTTGAGAAAAAGAAATTATTCATAATAATGTACCAAACAATGATCAAATATCAACATATATTCAAGGTAGAAAAAGGAGATAGAGAGAATTCATATCTTTAGAGCATACAAGTGTGTGTCATCACATGTGTAGCTCCTTTTCTAATATTCTTCTTTGTGGAGCCTCTCTCTCCCTCTTTTCTTTTCTCTAAAAACCTAGTCTTTCTCTCTAAATGCTTCCTCTAAAAAAATGATCCTCCTTTTTATGTTATCTTACTCTCACTTATATAGGCCACAAAGTCTAGGGTTTCATCTTAAATGCCTTTCCTTATTTTGTTATTTTTCTTTTATTTATTCTCACAAGAAAAGTCATCCTCTAATGGTGATTGATTCCCTTTCAAAAGTGATGAGTGCATATCACAATCTTTACATTCATTCTCTTCTTTTAATTGTGAATATTTCTTTTTGCTCCTCTGATTTCTTTCAAAATTTTCCTATTTGTTACAATCAAATCAAATTTCTATTGATTACCCACATCATGATTATTCTTTTCTCTTGATCAATATTTCCCTTTATGACTATAATCAATCACCATAATTTGTTTCCATTTTACTTCTTTATTCCAATCATGACCCTCACACAATTTGAATTGTGCTTGCCTTGCAAGAAAGAATCAAGAGAGCGTATCTTATTTTTATTATTTATTTATTTATTTTTTTTTCATTTTTTACTTTTTATATTTTTTTTAAATTAGTGGGGTCCAGACAAAATAGGGTGTTTAGTAGGGACAATATCCTAATATTGTGTTTCCAACAACGCCCTTAAAAGGGAGAAAAAAGAGTATGAAGGCAATAAACTTCATTATTTAGTAGGGACAATATTGAATAAAATACATTTATCATGTTAATTAACTCAGGCATTGCCATATATTTTGGGACAAGATACTTTAAAAAAGTTCACCTTATATTATGCGACAAAGCGAATATATTTAACCGTACACTTCGAAATAATAATGACACAGCAAATATATTTCACCATACACTTCCAAATAAAAATTTCCGAAGATCAATCAATTCAACAATAAATACAACTTTACCAACAAAAATAACCCTGCATTTTCGAGGTATCATATTTTACATCTTAAAATAACAAAGTTAGCCAAGAAACAGCAGAACATATGATAAAAAAAAGCAGTGACAATCGATTGAAAAAACTTTAAACTGGAATAGACAACACACTGGCAAGGTCAAAGGACATCATGTCTTCGTTGCCGGTCTAACAAGGCCTAATCCAGAACCACTACCCAAATGCTTGAAGTCTCTGGCTTCAAGATGATCTCCGTGCCCAGCAAATCCGGTCCCTCCTTTCTCCAATTTCACTAAATTCTTCTCTTTGCAAGGTTTGTCACAAACAAGACAAACCTTATCCACAGCCATGAACCTATCAGCACATTTCTTGCAAAACACATGGCCACATGTATTAAGGGCCACAAGTGACATTGTGTTTGTAAGAGTTACTTTGCAGCTAGGGCAGATATATGTGATATCAAGAAGCTTCGATTTCTTCTGTTCACTAGTGTCTTCAGTAAAGTGAATAGGGAAGAGAGTTTTCAGCTTGAGCTTCTCCATTCCTTCAGGGCAAGTCGTGCTAGTTGAAGGTGCTTCTACTTTAGCAGCAGCTTCTGGTGTAGCAGAAGGCAGCCAGAATGCTTTCATTGTCCGAAGAGCTTCCTCCTCAAAGGATGTGGCCTTCACACTGTTTGCCCCATGAAACCCGTTCTTGTCTCGACTATAACTTCTATCACTGTATTGGGGCAGGGCGCCATGATTTTGCTGATCAAATGCATCAAGCTCCTTGGCCTTTTGCAACAACATCCTTTCTTCTTCATCTTCTTTTTCCTGCTTCTGCTGTGCAGTGTGGGCAGCAAGCTTCCTGTTTAACATTGTAAACAAGAAAAATTCATTTACACGATTGACTCTGACCAAATAACAGAAAGGTATTCATTCATACAAGAGAAAAACACATTAAAAAAGGTATTACTTTCACCATAAAACAAGGCCATTAATGACTTCCAAAAGCTCCTAAATAAAGGAAAGGAAAACATCTATATAGGGATCACAAAACAGCCAGAACAAACTGCAAGCACACCCTGCTTCTGGCTGCTCCATGCCTCTTGATATAAAGCATGGATAAGTTAATTCAGATTTTGAAAATGATGTGTTATTCATATAGCTGATAAAGAGCGAGTCAAACCACTGAGACAATATTATGTGCCAAACAGCTTGAGGGAGGGGCCAAGGGGTGACATCATGAAGCAGTTGTAATTCCTCTTTATGCATTTTATTAAGTATTTGAAGGTTTAAACTCTCATTGTCATTGATTTATCTCAACGATTCATAATCAAAGCACCCACCCCACCATGTATCAAGATAACTGTAGAGCACCACAAGTACTTCCACCAATACAAGATAAAAACGGTTGTGTTTTGTTGCTATCAAGGGAGCCCTTGAATTCCCAGCTCAAATACATAACTCAAGAAAAGAATCGTGTGCCATGTTCCAAAATTAATGTCTCAATTAATAAGCCATGTGTGAGACTATACATAAATGTTAATGAAATTCAAGGAGGTATTATGTATTGAAGGACATAAAAGCATATTCAAAATACCTTAAAATATTTTTTACTGTCTTTTGAAGTCTCATTGCAGCCTAACCTTAGCATATATATTCATCCATGTTCCAATATACCAAGCACATATATATTCATCCATGTTCCAACAAACATAAATTCCATTTTCATTCACAACCATTCAACCAATAAGAATCCATATAAAAAAACTATATTACCACAATGAGGACAAAACTGCAACATGGCATTGCCTCTCAAACTTGGCTAAACTTCAATTGGTGATACCCTATGTTTTACACACTTAAGATCATAAGGAAACAAGACAAATAGAAGGCCGCACCACCCATAGCTTGCCCTATTGTTACCCTCTTCCAATTCTGAATCTCAATGCAACCTAACCTTTGTATATTCACCAATCCCAATAACACATGAACAACACACAGACACACACACATCAATGCAATTCAATGAATTCAACAAACAGAACCCCAATTTCCCTCACATCTAATATTCATAACAATCCCTAGTGTGTGCATCTGGAGTACAAGTTAAATACGGCATGGATTTTCAATCTTGCTTAAACTTCCATTGGAGATGCGCATGTGTTGCAAACTCATACATATTTCAAAACAACAACAAAGTCTAATCTCAACTAGGTGAGGTCGACAACATGGATTACACGACGTAATTGTACCAACACTCATAACCAACAAAACTAAAAAATTTCAGAGAAGTGTTATAAATCGATCATTTGCTGGATACCAATCATCAAAAAGCAAATGGTTGTCGAGGTTTACAAGGGAAAAAAGATAGGTAATAAATTATATGGCAATGGTTTCTTCAAGTAACCACACTGGACCATTGGACACCCTATATTAACATTGGATACAATATCACGCTTAAAGTAATCAAAAAGTGGTTCAATTTTACCCTGGGCAAATATAATGTTGTAGTGAAATTGAAATTGTACCCGATATTAATTTAAGTGTCAGTGGTTTTGGAGGTTACTTGGAGGGCCAAATAGGTCATTACCCTAAATTATACTTATATCCTTGAAACCCATTTATATTTATATTCCCTCCGTTCCTAAATACTATTAGATACTTTTGAAATTTAGCTCACTTTCTAACTTTTTCCCAAATTAACCCTACAATACTAATAACAAACAAAAAAGAAGAGGGAGAATAAAAGTATATAATTGAGATAAATTGGTAATATCATGTGTAAATAATTAACAACTAACTTCCTAAATCTACTCAAATTACATTACCTATTGATCTTATATTTAGGAAAGGAGGGCGTATTTGAGTTGTTACGTTACCTCTGGATGTCTTTCTTCTGAGACAACAAGCACTGGAGAATGCACTCCTTACAGAAAACATGACCCTTCTGGCAACTCATGGGATCGATGAAGGGCTTGAGGCAGAGGCAGCAGGCGTCGAAGGGCTTGATGGAGTCCCTGCCGAGCCTCTCCTTCTGGGTGCCATACCCCAGCTTCCGCTTCTCCTCATACGTGAAGAACGCGAGGTCGTTGTTGTTCTTCGAGTGCCTCTGCGGCATCTCTTCGCTCCAAAACAAATCTCTTCAATCACAACAGATGACGTTGTCGTGTCGCAGCGTTAGGGTTTCAAAAAGGTCGCGGTGGTAAGCGCTGGCGGCGGATCGTATCGGAGAAGTATGATGTGATGATGAATCCAAGTGTAGGCCCAATAGCTTTATTGCCTTCTTCGGCTGCTCTAATGTTGTTATTATTTCCAATTAATTCTCCTCCATCCACGGAAAGTAGTTATTAAAGGGTTAATAAAATATTTCGAAATAGTCAATTTACGTAATAAACAATAAATTGGTTCATTTTTTTTCCAATAAACTAATGGAAAATATTAAAATACATTTGCACCTTATTAATATAATTTCTGCAAATGTGATTCTCACTTTTAAAAAATAAAAAATTAATATCTCCACTCAGCCTCTCACTCTCCTCCCTCCCTTCTTCACCACCCATGGCTCTCTCCTCCCTCCTTCCCTTCTTCATCACCGACATCAAACAGTAAAATATAATAAAATCCCCAGCATATTAACTTTTTTCGAAACGTCGGAATTCAGGTTAAAATAAAAAATAAACAAAAATACGCATACCAACATTTTTTTAAACGACAGTATGCATTTTTATTTTTTAAAAAAACAAACAAAAAACTTTTTTTTATTTTTTTTTTCAAAAAATGAATAATACATACCGGCGTTTTTTAAATGCCGGTATGCATTACCAAAACGTCGGTATGCATTTTTTTAAAAAAAAAATAAAAAACTTCTTTTATTATTTTAAAAAATAAAATATATACCAGCGTTTTTGAAACGCTAATATGTATTAAAAAATCGCCGGTATGTATGTATTTTTATTTTTAAAAAAAATAAAAACGTTTTAATAATTTTATTTTTTAAAAATAAAATAGATGTAAGCTGGTATGTAATATTTTGAAATAAACAAAACATACCGGTATTTCTATAAACTCTGGTAAGCTGCTACAAAATACAAAATAAAAATGTACCGACGTTTTAGGTAAAAACGCTAATATACTTTGCCTACTCCTATTAAAAAATAAAATAGATAAACCGTCGGTTTGTATTATTTTAATATAAAACATACCGGCGTTTTTTAGAAACGCCTGTATGTTTTAACATTATATTAATATTTCTCAGCAAACATTCCCGATTTTATATTAATCTACCGCATTTTGAAAAACACCAGTATGTCACATTTTCTAAGTACGATTTTTCGGAATTTATTCAAAACGCGGTAGTATCTTACACGCGTTTCAAAACGCCGCAAAGTGGCAAAAATAAACGCCGAAAAGTGGCTCTTTTTTTGTAGTGACACTCTTAGTTTTATAAGCACTGCTTCAATGGCTTATGGTCTGTTTTTGTATATCATATAAAGTGATATTGGTTACAGGGGGTTACTGACCCCTATTATACTATTTTTTGTATTACTGTTTTTGTTAGGTGAGTATTCCTACAAAGGTGGTCGCAAAGGGAAGGGACCAAAGCTCTAGATATTTGAGGATATCTATCTATTAACTGTGTAATGTCGTTGAATTATTGATATTGTCACATTAGTTGCATATTTCGTTTATTTCTACTTTGATTACTCATTTATTATTTTGATTTTATTTTTGTTATAAAATTTTTTACGGTTTTTTTCCATCAAGTTTTTTGATTGGTTATTTCCCGTTTAGAAATTGATTTATGTTGATATTATTATTGAGACAATGAAACTTATTTCGTTTATTGAGAAGTTATTTTTTCATTAATTTATTTAATGTGTATACATATGTGACGGGTAAGGTTGGACAAATTAAATCAAAAACCAAAAACCAAACCAAACCAAATGAGTCTCGATTTTTCAGTTTTTGATTATAGTTTCGGTTTTGGGTTTAAGCAATTTTCGGTTTCGATTACTCCAAAACAATTTCGGTTTTGAACCGAAAAACCAAAAAAAATAAGCCTCCATTTTTTCTAAAAAAATACCCAATAAAAGGCCCAAAACAAAAAAGCCTAAACACTCACTAAGACACATACTCGTGCCCCTTCAACTTCAATACTGTCGCCGCCTCACTCTTGTGATGCTACTCTATCTAGAAGCAAGATTAGGATGGGGTTCACTAATCTGAATGTCATGCTAACTCATGTCGCCGCCCCACCCTTATTCGCCACAATTTTGGGATAATATTTATCACTCCCTCTTATCAATTCATGACTTCATAACATTCTACCTTCCTTCCCCTATACTTTTTCTCAATCACTCAACACACTTGGCGTCATTGCTTTCTCTTCCTAGACTCTTCTCTTTAGCTTTTTTTCGTTTCAATCCAAGATTTTATCCAAGGTTTTTTCTTCACCAAGTTTCCTCCTTTTGTTTTTTTAGGAATCTGTGGGGAAAGAATTGAACTTTAATTTTGAAGAAGAAACAAGATATAAAAAACCAAAGAACCGAAAACAAATCAGTTATTCGGTTTCGGTTTATGGTTTTTCGATTTCTTTTTCGGTTTTCAATTTGGATGAATTTTTGTTTTCATTTTTCGGTTCGGTTTTGAATTGAAAACCGTTTGCCCCCTTACTGACGGGCCTGTGGGTTGGGACTTTCCCTTTGTGTGATTGTGCCCTAAGCAGTCTTGTTTTATTGCTTTGCGAGGTTAAAATATGTTTTTGAAAATCCTGGTGTTCTAACAATTGTCTCTTTATTTCCTAACCCATGTTCCCTTCTTTCTTCAGTTTTTTTCAACCACTTGGTTCTTGTTTCCCACTCTCCTATTTTTTGGTCAGAACCTTCCCTTTTTTTAAAAAAAAATTTACTTCCAATTGAATTTTAACATGTTGTTATGATTCTCTTCTTCACTTTCTTTTCTCCTCTCTCCCTCTCTATTTCTTCTTTCTTTCTTCTTTCTGTGTACTTTTAAATTTGTTTGTCAATTTTTTAATTCTTTCATTACAAATGGGGAAAAAATATATTGTGATTTGTCTTTTGCTTTGGGTTACTTCGCAAGCAGAAAAAATCACTTTAATTTTACACAACATTATTCTAACCTAACTCCCTATGCATTGTCTATAGTAGTTATTCTATATGAGCCCGCCTGGCCTATGTGTAACATCCCATATTTTTTTTAGCACTTAGAAATGAATTTATATTTTTTATATAATATTTTTGTTTAATAATAGTGTAGTAAAGAAATAATAAAAGTATGTTAAAACTTAAAAAGAAAATATGTGATTATTTTTATATTAGGAGAACAAAGGAATTTAGGGAAATTAAAAGATGTGTAACTAAAATGTCCATATCTTAAAAAGATAAAAGATGTTGAAAGGAGACCCAAATATATAAAACCCAATTTAGATAACCCTTAAGATAACCCTAAACTCTCTTCATATAACTCCTTATTACTCCTTCAAACTTTGCGGCTGCTATTCACCTCTTTCGGTCAAGGTGCTCCTTTCTCTACTTGGTCTTCTTTATTGTTTTTATACCATTCTTACAATATAACCATGTCATGTCAATCACTCTTTTTGTCCTTTTTCTTTTACTTAACAAAGTTATATTATTCATATCACACCTCCATTCCACTGTTTTGTTAAGCGTGGCATATAGTACTATATTTTCTGCAAATCAATTCTCAACAGCAAAAAAAATTGTTTCTTTCAATGTATGTCCATATAACTCACATCTTCTCTTTGCCTCAAAGTATGTATACATAATACTATTCTCCTCTCACACACCATCTCACCAATTTTGAATTAATTGAGTATTTGATATTGAAAACTTCTATATCATTTTTTCTTGGGGTAATTAATTAGAGGTCCCCCATAAGGGAGTTAATACTAGAAAAGTCCCAAAAGTTGAAAATATTAATGTAGGGTCCCAAGGGACCTCACATTAATATATTTGAAAAGTGAAAAGACAGTTTTGCCCCTAGCCTTAATAAAAATTACCCCCCCACCCCACCCTCTGATTTATCTCTTTTTCGTCGTCTAAAAAGAGCTAAAACAAATAAAACTAGAATTAAACTACAGTAGATAGCAGCAAGTCCTAGGTCAATTCACAGTTTGGTTTTATCTCTTGCTTAGGTCAAATAATCACAAGTTAAGCAAATTATCAAACAGGTTTTGTGCAAGTTTTATATCTAAGACTAATTAAAACTAGTAAAAACTATAACTAACAGAATAAGAAGTGTGAAAGTATGGAATAGAAGGTACCTCCTTCTCCAAGTACTTCGTGCTTACATTTAATCGGACTTCATATACTTGATTCACTTAATATAAACTAGTTAAATCCTTGAGACCTCTTTAATCAAAGAATTCTACAAGAGTTTAACTAATTTAATTAAGCCTTAAGCTCTTTCAAGCCAAGAACATACCATAAGCAACTCTAAACACTAGATCTAGCATTTAGGAAACAAATTCATTCCACAAATGTAAGAGGAGCTAATCGCACACACATACATGTATGAAACTACAAGAATTAAGCTTCGGTTTTCATGTCCTTAACAATCAAGAGAGATTTCAAACTAACATAAAGTAGAACACCTAAAATAGAGATGCTCTAACCTATATAAGCCTAAATCTAGACATACATAGGCAAAAATTTACATATAGCTTGAAACCTAAAAGAGAAAATTACAAGCATATGAAGCCAAATGTTGATTCTACAAGCACATTTCCTTGGAGAAGAAGGCTAGGCGATCTAGCCGGACATGGAGATGAAGGCGGATGAAGGTAGTTGTGAAGTTCTGGACATGACGGAGGTTTCAAAAGTGAAGAAGATGAAGATGGAGTTGAGAGAGTTTGTTAGAGGAGAGAGAAAATGAAAGTGAAGTGAGAGAGATTCTTCTGAGAGTTAGTTACATTTGGGCTTTTATAGTGGTGAGTAACTTTGGAATTATCGCCCAAAGGGTATTTTTGGTATTTGGTAAAAGGTGGGGATGAATGTGGACTAGATCTCATCTCCATGCATTTCTAAAGGTTCCTTCTTTTTCTCCAAGTGATTGTGCTTCCAAAATTGCCCTTAATGAGGCCTCCAGACTTGAATTTGACCTTGGCGCCAATTTTGCCTCATTTGGAAAGATGCTCCCCAAGTACCTTCAAGCTGCAGGGCTGACTTTGCCTTAAATTAACTCTGCACAAAAGACTTCTGAAAAGTAGCTGACATTTCTGAACATTTGTGCAGTCTGACTCTTGCACTCGCTGACTGATAGCCTTAACCTTCCGGATGTAACTCTTTGTCCGCCAGCGCCAGCACGTTCACTTCCGGATGTAAATTCACTCCCGGATGTAAGTTCCTTTCTTTAAGTAGCTCAGCTTCCGGATGTAACTTTGCTTCCGGATGTGAACTTGCATCCTGATGTGAGTATGCTTCCGGATGTGAACCTGCATCCGGATGTGACTTTGAGTACTTGTCATCTAGTCTTCCTTCTTGCCAACTTATCCCCACTGAAGCTCCACCAAGGGTATGTGGGGCCCACTTGGGACCCCCTACATGAGAAACACATCACATAGTCAAAATGACCAAAATACCCTTAGTTTCCATAAATGCAAGTAATAAGACTATTAATCTTCAAATATTTACACATAAGCATGTGCATGAAAATGTACCAATAATGTTCAAATATAACAAATAAACAACACTAATTAAGCTCAAATGCACATGCTTAAAGGTATGAAATTTGGTCCAATCAAATCCCCCACACTTAATCTTTGCACTCCGGGCAAAGTCATATAAAAGATTAACTCAATCATTAAGCATAGTAAAGGCAATTGGAATTATCATAGAGTACAAGTTGTCTTTTTGAACCTTTCCCTAGAGCTTCGCATGGGCCAAATCTAAGAATACAAAGTGAATGCAAGTTTAGCAAGCAACTAGAATTAAGGAGGAGTGCCAATTGAGATTTTTCCTCACCGGATAAAGTGTTTAAACTCATTCACTCAAGTTAGGAAAAATGCCTAACTAGGGACTTGTGATCACTCTTTGGCTCAATGCATTTGACCATCACCATAGGCTTGTAATAGCTCTAAGTTCTCCACCCATTATTATGCATGACACAACCAAATCTAGGGGACTTAATGGGTTGAATGGAAGGCTAATAATGAATGGTGAATGATGGAAAGTAGTCAATGACCAATGACATGAAGAAGTAATCACCACATATGCATGCAATACAATAAATCCAAGTCCACTTAGCATGCTACATCTCTCTTGTTCTCTCAAGCACTTTGTGCTTCTCACATTTTTTTTTCTTTTATGCCTTTGGCATACATAAGCACCTTGTGCTTCTCTTTTTTTTTACTTAGGCCTTCGGCCTTATTTTTTTTCACTTTATTTCTTTTGTTTTTCTTGGCCTTTGGCCATCTCTCTTTCCTTTCTTTTCAATGTGGCTCTCGGCCATCTTTTATTTCTCACAATATAGCATGCTTTACACTAGATACAACAATACAACACTAATATAAATGCAAGCATATGCTATAATCACTCATTCAAACATTGGTCAAGGTGATAGAAAAGAAAAGTGAATGGCCCAAAGGGGTTTAATCAAAGGATAATATTTTTGGTTGGCTTAGTGTTTGGGTCATGAGGGTTTAGAAAGAAACGCCCCTTTCATTTTCAATCATACCATGCATTATGATTTTGAACAAGAGCTAGGACAAGTTCTAGGAGGTCAAGTAACTATTGGCCCACTCAATTCGGTTGGAGGCTTCTCACTTTTATGGCTTACTCTAATTAGTCACTTCCTCCCTAAGAAAAGTTAAATGGGAAACTTACACCCTCTTTATACCTTAAAAGTGCCTGACAGATCTTAATATTTATATAAATTTTACAGGTTAATTTGTGGTTTTTAAATATATTGAGATGGAATAATTAGGCATTATTTGAATTAATTAGATTATAATAATGGTTAGAAAAAGATGGGATAATTAAAAGGGACTTTATGGAAATAATAAATATTGGATATTAAGAAGAGAAAAAGGGCTAGTATTGTTTTATTGGATATTAAATATATTATATTATGCCTTGATTAGATATTATTTTATCCCTAACTGTGCAGATTAATTTGAAAGAAGAAGATATATTAGGAGAAGCATTCAAACGTGGAGCTAAGGAGAAAATATAGGAGGACTTCACTAATTGCACATTAACGGCTACATGGAGAAAAATATGGAATGGATAACAATTTCTTTTGAATATGCATTTACACATTCAGTTGAGAAAAAGAAGGGAGAAAGGAGCACCCACAGCCCACACGCATAACAACCATCTGATCACACTTACGCATAAAAACAACAACTTCACACCATTTTCATTTTCTAATATTCTCACACACAAAAAATATCTTTCTTTCACTAATCACATGGCTATCTCCATGACCTCCAACAACTAAATCCCTTGTTCTTGATGATGGGAGCAAATGAAGGAGCTTGAATCTTATCTAGGGGAGTTGTAGTTCTATCCCTCTTCCTTTCTTACATTTATGCTTTTCTAGGGTTCTAGGAGTGTAATTGTGATATTTGTATTAGGGATTGAAACTACATTTATATTGTTTATGTTATTTCATTCTTGTTGAATATTTGATTTGATGCGTTTTAGCTTCGAGATTTATAAAATTTATGGGTTCATGATTTTGTTTTTCTCTTGGTGAAAATTATGTGCTAGTACAAGGTGGCTTGGCTAGTGGATTGTGGATCAAATTTATCTGCATGCATGAAATGACATTAGGATTTATTAATTATTTTGTGGCATTAGACGTCAATCTTGATTAGCTTCAATTTATTATTTGGGTGGCCATTAATAAATTGAAGCTACAAGATTAATTTAGAGCAATTGTGGGGTGGCCCAGATTGTGGATCAAAAGTCCTTCATAATTAATCAATCCTTAGGTTTAGAGCTTAATCAACTTAGATTTATTTAAGTAATGTTTGGGGTTCCAACACTAGTTAAATTAGTCTAAGCCTAGCCTAGAGGGGTCCCTTTAGGTTTCATTTGAAAGCCAACAATATTAATACTCCCCGAAAAATCTTTTGAAGTGAGGATTTCTTAAACTTCCATCCGTCAAGAATATCATAATCATATTTAATCTAAACTCTCTTTTATTCTAATTTTTATCATATAAAATATTTCCCAATTTCAACTAAAAGAACTTTCCTTGATTTCAACAAGTTTTTCATCTAGTTTCTAGGGTAATTGATTACATTTTTAGGCTCCTCAAAGAGAACGATACCCGGGGGCAACTTCCGCTTACCCCGAGGTCCATAAATATCTTGAAGGAGTGGTCCCAAGGTACTACACCGACCCGTAAATTCGGTGTCCTTCAAGTGGCGCCGTTGCCGGGGAGCCAAGTATTTGGTTCCTTATTAATTGGTTGTCAAACTTGTTTGTCGTGTCCTTTTTAGTTTGCATATTAGTTTAGTTGCATTTAGTTTAGTTTCTTTTCCTTTGCATATCATAAAAAAAAAATTTATAATACCAAAAATATTTGCACTCATATTTTATATTTGTCTGTTTGCATTTGCATACTTGATTAGCTTTCAATTAGTGCATTGTTTATGACTAGGAAAAGTCGTAGAAAATTAATCAGTCAATCACCTGTTAATCCCCGAGTTGAGAGAAATCCTACTAATCAACAAATCTTAGAATCCGGAGGTGTCATTGTAGAAGACTACTATTCCTCTAGTGAGTCTGAACAACCCAACCAACAGGATCAAGAACCAAGAGTTGAGTTAGAGATACCCTTAGGCGTTTCACCTATGGCTCATAGACGAAATCCCAACCATCACCAACAAGACCAACAAGCCCGTAACATGATTCCAAACAATGGTGAGGGTGAACAAGGGAGAGGTCAAAGAGAACAAGAGCGTAGGAAAACCATTAGAGAGGTAGTGTCTCGTGGGGTTACTCATGATCCATTTGTGCATGCATATCCTAATCTTATTGCAGATTTTGAGATTAAAGGTCCTTTGATAGCTTCTCTTCCTCATTTCGCTGGTTTGGATAGTGAGGATGCTTATGGCCATCTCCACAGTGTTTTCCTTGCTTGCACAAGCATAAAGCCGCAGGGAGTTGACATAGATGATGTGCAGTTGAAAGTGTTCCACTTGACCTTAGATGGGAAGGCCAAGGAATGGTTCAGGTTACTACCTCAGCATGATCCCGATGCCCTTACTTCTTGGACCAATCTGAGAAATGCTTTTCTTGAGCACTACTTCACTGAGGATAGAACTGCAGAGCTTAAAAAGGATATATATGGTATAAGGCAAGATCCATCAGAAAGCTTTTATGAATACTGGTGTCGATTCCAACAGTTGCTGGCTAAGATCCCCCACCATCAGATTTGTGATGAGGAGTTGATTTCATATTTTCATAAGGGACTTCTGTCAAATGAAAGAGGTATAATTGATGCTACAGCTGGTGGTTCTTTGGATGATATACCTGCGGAGGAAGCTTTAGGAATAATCAAGGCAAGGGCCAAGAACACAAGGAATTATGGTCGCAGAGGATCAAAAAGTGTATTTGAGATTCAATCCACTCCTCAACAATCCCAGAGGATAGATTCTTTGGAAGCTAAAGTTGATGACTTAAGTTCTCAATTGAATACTCAACTTCAATTCATCACTTCCGAGTTGAAAAATCTAAGTGTGCAACAATTGGCCCCTTCTTCTACCTCACGTGCCCTGCCTTCCAAATCTCTAGCTATGGTTGCTCCAAGTTGTGAGCATTGTGGTTCAATGATGCATATCTCTAACCTTTGCCCAGGAGACCAAGAAGAGGTGAATGCCATGTTCCAAGGTAAATCCTCCTCCTCAAATCAAAGATGGGATCCTCATGGCACCACCTACAATGAAGGTTGGAGATCACATCCCAACTTTCGATGGAAAGATAATCCAAATGCCCTAACCTACAAGGGGCAAGATTCTGGTTCTTCTTCAAGAGCCATGGTCCCTCACGAGCCATCAAGAGCAGATGATGTTAGCCTTCAAATCCTTAAGGCCGTCCAGAAAATACAAGAGGATAATGTTCGTTATGATGCTAGGTTTGCTTCATTAGAATCTAAGATGGAGCAGTGGGAGACTAGATCAAATAATCTTCAGACCTATGTTACACAACTCTCAGATAGCATTAATGATAAGCAAGCCCGCTCAAGTGGGGCTTCTCCATCCAACACAGTAATTAATCCTAAGTCTTTAAATTCTATCACCTTGAGAAGTGGAAAACATGTGAGATTCCAAGATGTTGATGATAAGGATATGGATGGGGAACTGGATGAAGAAATCATTTGTGAGGCACCACCATTGAGTCACGGGGACTGTTCCAATTCTGAATCTCCTGATGAGGAGCGCTCTTCTCTTCCATCTACCACTGTGTAAAGCGAAAGCCTCCAAGAGAAGAAATTACTTGCTACCCCCTCTCCTCCCAAGTTCAAGAGGGGCGTGAAGTTTGATCCACCGCTTTCATCTAATCAAAAGTCTCAAGAGAAAGGTAAAGAGGTAAATATTTCTGAACTTCCTTTTCCTCATGCTTACTTAGCTAGTAAAAAGGTTGTTGATGATAAGTGTGATAAAGAATTATATGATATGTTTTCTAAAGTTGAAGTCAATTTGCCTTTACTTGACCTGATTAAGAAAATGCCAAAATCAGCAAAATTTTTGAAAGATTTGTGCACCAATAAGAGGAAGTACAAGCATAATGAAAAAATCCAACTTGGGTCTAGTGTTAGTGCTCTTTTTAAACCTCAACTACCTTTGAAATGCAAAGACCCAGGTTCTTATACTATACCTTGTACCATAGGCAAGACAACTGTTTCAAATGCTTTATTAGATCTTGGTGCCGCAATAAATGTCATGCCTACATCTATTTTTGAGTCCTTAGGTGCCCAATCAATTAAGGATACAAGTGTGGTTCTTCAACTTGCGGACCGAACAATTAGGTACCCCAAAGGCTTTCTTGAAGATGTATTGGTGCAAGTGAAAGGCTTAGTATTCCCAGCTGATTTTTATGTTCTAGACATGTCTAGTGATAATCCTAGTGATAGTACATTGATTTTAGGCCGACCCTTTCTTAGGACAGCAGAGACTATTATTAACATGAAGCAAGGTACAATTACTATGGGTGATAGTGACCAAGAGGTCAAATTCCAACTTTCTGAAGCTATGCGCGGTGTTAAGGATGATTGCTCTTATTTAGGAATTAATGCTATTTCTGTTGTTGATGATGAGATTGATTCATTGTGTGATACCATATTTTCTGATTCATTTGAGCATGTTTATCTACCGTCTATCACTTCTACTTTGCATGTTTCATCTTGTGAGTGTATTGATGATAAGCCATGTGTTTATTGTGTTGAAATTGATGATTGGCATGCCACCTCACATGACTCTGTTGATTTTTCTGCTGGTAATTTTGATATTTCTTGTGCTCACCCCACGTCAAGTGGTTTTGGAAAAGTTTCTTCTACTTGTGATGCAGGTTCTATTGACTACATAGGTAGTGGTAAGCAAGTTACATCGATAGCTTCACCTATGTTGGCTTCTTTCTTAATTTTGGGAAGCGGAGATCTCAATGCATATGGAGATGCACCAATACCTCCTTCCCCATGTGATGCCGATGCTATTCTGCCGCTTGCTGCACTTGAGCTGCAGGAGTTGGTACCATCTCATATCCAAGAACTTGAAGAATTGAGGCTGCAAGCCTGTGATGAAGGCATAGCCTATAAGGATAAGTTGAAGAGGTTCCATGACAAGAATATTTTGAGAAAGGAATTTAAAGAAGGGGACAAGGTTATGATGTTCAAGGCACGTCTCAAGATCCTACCTGGAAAGTTTAAGACTAGATGGGAGGGTCCATACGAAGTAGTGAAAGCCTACCCCTATGGTGCATTTGAGCTACTCGATGGCATTACCGGTTCGAAGTTCAAAGTCAACGGTCATTTGCTCAAGCACTTCCATGAGCCTTCTCAACCACCTTAATCACCAGGTTGTTTCTTTCCCTTCTACTTGCTCCTTGTTCTTATTATTTGATATATGTTTAGAGTTAAGTGTGGGGGAGGGAACATACCCAGTAGAAAAAGTAGTCATTTGTTTGTTTGTTTTTGAATTCTTAGGATTAGTCGTTTCTCAAGTTTCTGGCATAGAAATAAATGCTCCTTGCTCACCATCACATTTACCAATACATTTGATTTTTACATGGTTCATATGATATGCTACATTGAGGACAATGTAGAAATTAAGTGTGGGGGAGGGGATTAGTTTAGGTAACATATTATTGCATCTTGAATATGTTATTAACTTCAAATTGGCCTAAATTTTTGAGAAAAAAAAATTCAACTCTTCCACATTTGATACCTTGTTTCTCTTTGGACTTGGCATAGTAATTTTTTTTTTTTAGAAAAAAAAAACAAAACTTGTTTTGCACTATGAAAATTATTTTTGCTCAAAAACGCATTATTAATGTTTTGGTCAATTCTTTTGACAACCTTGTGAATGGTCTGATACTTAATTAACTGTTAATTTAGAATACTTTGAATATTTGATTATGAGTTTAGGAGAATTAGCCTTGACGTGAGATCATTTGAGCCTCAACATTCATTTTTGAGCGTGAATCCACTTAGTAACATTCACTAGAACTTGTGTGTGTTCTTGGTTGAAGCAAGTTTCATATGGTATGATGTATATGATAAAGGCCTTCGTTTCATTACCCCTTTTTCCCAAACACAAACCCTAAACACTATTTCCCTTTTGCTACCCATTTGAGCCCTTCACTTGATGTTATTGTATTGTTTTGCCAATATAAAAGAAAATCACTCCATTGCTCGTTTAAAATGAAAAATGTCATTGCAAAAAAAAAAAAGCATGTCATGTATTGAAAAGCAAAATCATGAAGAAACAAAAAAGAGCTCAAAAAAAAAAACAAATATATGTGCAAAAAAAAAAGGGCACAAAGAGCGAAAAAGTGAATTGAAATATAATTGCACAAAGTGCAAAAATTGGGCATGCATGGTAGTTTGGCAAGTTGAAAGTGATGTATAAAGTTGCAATAATTGGTTGAACATGCATAACATCAGTTTCTTTTTATTATTCCATCATTTGGCCTATTCCATCAAACCCTTAAAGTCCTTTTGATGTATCATAGTATATGTTCTTGTTGAGACTTAGAATGCTTACAAGCCTATAGTAAAGTGTTGCAAAGTGGATTTAAAGAGTGCAGAAATTTTACCCAATTTGGTGAGATGTGCGATAAACACTATTCCCGAGTGACTTTCTCCTCTATTCAAATTCATTCCATTCCTAGTATTCTCTGTTAATTTTTCAGCATCATTCTATTTCACATTGTTGTTATTTATGATTGCCCACCTGCACGTCATTGTTTTCAAAATCTTTATTTTTTTTACCATGTCTTTGTCCAGGAGTACAAAAAAAATTAAGTGTGGGGGAGTTGACAGATCTTAATATTTATATAAATTTTACAGGTTAATTTGTGGTTTTTAAATATATTGAGATGGAATAATTAGGCATTATTTGAATTAATTAGATTATAATAATGGTTAGAAAAAGATGGGATAATTAAAAGGGACTTTATGGAAATAATAAATATTGGATATTAAGAAGAGAAAAAGGGCTAGTATTGTTTTATTGGATATTAAATATATTATATTATGCCTTGATTAGATATTATTTTATCCCTAACTGTGCAGATTAATTTGAAAGAAGAAGATATATTAGGAGAAGCATTCAAACGTGGAGCTAAGGAGAAAATATAGGAGGACTTCACTAATTGCACATTAACGGCTACATGGAGAAAAATATGGAATGGATAACAATTTCTTTTGAATATGCATTTACACATTCAGTTGAGAAAAAGAAGGGAGAAAGGAGCACCCACAGCCCACACGCATAACAACCATCTGATCACACTTACGCATAAAAACAACAACTTCACACCATTTTCATTTTCTAATATTCTCACACACAAAAAATATCTTTCTTTCACTAATCACATGGCTATCTCCATGACCTCCAACAACTAAATCCCTTGTTCTTGATGATGGGAGCAAATGAAGGAGCTTGAATCTTATCTAGGGGAGTTGTAGTTCTATCCCTCTTCCTTTCTTACATTTATGCTTTTCTAGGGTTCTAGGAGTGTAATTGTGATATTTGTATTAGGGATTGAAACTACATTTATATTGTTTATGTTATTTCATTCTTGTTGAATATTTGATTTGATGCGTTTTAGCTTCAAGATTTATAAAATTTATGGGTTCATGATTTTGTTTTTCTCTTGGTGAAAATTATGTGCTAGTACAAGGTGGCTTGGCTAGTGGATTGTGGATCAAATTTATCTGCATGCATGAAATGACATTAGGATTTATTAATTATTTTGTGGCATTAGACGTCAATCTTGATTAGCTTCAATTTATTATTTGGGTGGCCATTAATAAATTGAAGCTACAAGATTAATTTAGAGCAATTGTGGGGTGGCCCAGATTGTGGATCAAAAGTCCTTCATAATTAATCAATCCTTAGGTTTAGAGCTTAATCAACTTAGATTTATTTAAGTAATGTTTGGGGTTCCAACACTAGTTAAATTAGTCTAAGCCTAGCCTAGAGGGGTCCCTTTAGGTTTCATTTGAAAGCCAACAATATTAATACTCCCCGAAAAATCTTTTGAAGTGAGGATTTCTTAAACTTCCATCCGTCAAGAATATCATAATCATATTTAATCTAAACTCTCTTTTATTCTAATTTTTATCATATAAAATATTTCCCAATTTCAACTAAAAGAACTTTCCTTGATTTCAACAAGTTTTTCATCTAGTTTCTAGGGTAATTGATTACATTTTTAGGCTCCTCAAAGAGAACGATACCCGGGGGCAACTTCCGCTTACCCCGAGGTCCATAAATATCTTGAAGGAGTGGTCCCAAGGTACTACACCGACCCGTAAATTCGGTGTCCTTCAGTGCCCTATGCAATGCCCTAAGTAATCATTCCAAAAATTCTACTTACACACTAGAGGACAATTCCATTTGCTTTCAAGAGCCATAATCAAGTCAAATTTTCAAGAAAAATCATGCCAAATAAGTCCAAAAATCAAGTGTGAAAGCTTTGAATTAAACCACTTTTAAGCACATAATACACCTCCCCCACACTTAAAGCATGCATTGTCCTCAATGGACCAATCAAATCAAGTAGGAAGATGCATTTTAAAGGCAAAGCAGCAACATAAAAGGCAGGGCAGTTCCAACAAACAAATGGCTCATATGCATGTATTATTAACAAGACTAACTAAACACAACCTAAAATATTATTTATTTTTATTTTTTTTTACTCACTGACGCTCATGAAGCCTAACTGAATTCAGACTCAAGCTGCTAGGCTTCCGGAAGTAAAGATGCTACCGGAAGCAAAATGGCTGTGGGAAGTCACTCTGGTTCAGATTCTAAGTCTCATTCCTAGCGGAAGCAAATATGCTACCGGAAGCAAAATTGCTTCCGGATGCACTGGCACTTGTGAAAGCAAAAACTCCTCCCCCAGCGGAAGCATAATGAACTCAATCTGATCTTAAGCAACTAAGTCTAAGTAGAGAGCTTCCGGAAGCTAAAACACTTCCGGATGCAAGATCCTCTATTTCCCCAGTGACACTTTCAGAAGCTTATAGACATCCCCAAGCAATAGTGATTGATTTTTATTTTCTAACCTAAAACAACATACTAAAACAAACCTAAACAAAATCCTAAACACAGAAATACAATCCTAATTTTTCTAATACTAACACCTTCCCCCACACTTAAGAATTTGCAATAAAAGAATAAGTGAGGAAAGGAAAGAAACGACCTTTAGGGAGGCTTGAAATTCTCCTTATACAATTTGAGCAAGTGACCATTGACCTTGTACACACGGCCATCCTTGAGATTCTTAATCTCAATCATCCCAAAGTCATGAGACTTGAGCACTTCATAAGGTCCCTGCCACTTGTCTTTAAGCTTGCCTCCTCCACAGAATTTGAATCTTACCCTATAGCACAAGACAAGATCTCCCTCCTTGAACTGCTTCCTCAGAATGCCACTATCATGTATGGCCTTTGTCTTCTCTTTCAAAATTCTTGAGTTTTCAAAAGCTTCATTCCTCAGCTCCTCAAGCTCACTCAGAGTCAATTGCCTCTCTTGAGCAGCAGCATCCATATCCTCAATACAAGATTTAACTGCCCAATAAGACTTGTGCTGCAGCTCAACTGGTAAATGACAAGCTTTTCCATATATGAGCCGATAAGGAGACATGCCAATAGGAGTCTTAAATGAAGTCCTATATGCCCAGAGAGCTTCTTCAAGTCTCAAGCTCCAATCCTTCCTGCTGGGTTTCACAATACGCTCAAGGATGTTTTTGATCTGTCTATTGCTCACCTCGACCTCTCCATTGGTTTGGGGGTGGTAAGGTGTAGAAACCTTGTGATTCACCCCAAATTGGCTGAGCAATGAAGTCATGAACTTGTTACAAAAATGAGAACCTTGATCGCTCACCAAAGCTTTAGGAACTCCAAACCGGCAAAAGATATTAGACTTCAGAAATTTCAACACGGCCCTCGCATCATTAGCCCTGGTTGGCACAGCTTCCACCCATCTAGAGAGGTAATCCACCGCCAGCAGAATATATGTATAGCCGTTGGATGGGGGAAAAGGTCCCATGAAGTCTATACCCCAAACATCAAAAGGGTCACAATACAACATCGGCACTTGAGGCATCTCCTGTCTCTTCCCTAAGCTCCCGAACCTCTGGCACTTGTCACAAGACTTGCAATACTCATAAGAGTCTTTAAACAGAGTTGGCCAATAAAATCCAGCTTCCAGAATCTTTCTTGAAGTCTTTCTGGCACCAAAGTGTCCTCCACATGCCAGAGCATGACAAAACTCCAGGATTGATGGGACTTCATGATCTTGCACACACTTCCTGATTATTTGATCATTACATATCCTCCACAAGTGCGGCTCATCCCAAACATAATAACCAGCATCCCTCTTCAACTTTAGGACTTGATGCTTGTTCAGAGACGGTGAAGTGACTTCGGCAACAAGGTAGTTTACTAGATGAGCATACCAAGGATCTTTCTTTGCATTTAAGGCACACAATAAGGCATCTGGGAAGGTATCACAAACAAGAGAAGAATCATCAACACCTTCCACATCCATTGGCAAACGGCTCAAATGATCAGCTACCAAGTTCTCTCTCCCTGTTCTGTCTTTGATCTCCAACTCAAATTCTTGTAACAACAACACCCATCGCAAGAGCCTGGGCTTTGTTTGTGGTTTAGATAACAAATATCGAACAGCTGCATGATCCATGAATACAGTTACTTTGGAATGAAGTAAGTATTGCCGAAATTTATCTAGACCGAAGACAATGGCAAACAATTCCTTTTCAGTTGTTGTATAATTCTTTTGAGCTCTATCCAAAGTCTTAGATGCATAAGCAATCACCCTCAGCAATGAATCATGCCTCTGGCCAAGCATGGCTCCCAAGGCCTCGTTGGAAGCATCACATGATAGCTCAAAAGGAAGCTCCCAATTAGGTGCAACCAAGGTAGGAGGAAAAATAAGCCTTGACTTCAACTCAACAAAGGCTTCCTTACAAGCACTAAAGAAGTCAAACTCGGCCTCTTTTTGAAGTAGATGAGATAAAGGAGCAGCAATTTGGCTGAAGCCCTTGATAAATCGTCTATAAAATCCCACATGTCCTAGAAAGGACCTCAACTCCTTCAAACAAGTAGGGAATGGTAGAGAAGAGATTACTTCAACCTTAGCTTTGTCAACTTGAATGCCTTCTTTTGAGACTAAGTGTCCCAAAACTATGCCCTTATCCACCATGAAATGACACTTCTCATAGTTAAGTACTAAGCCCTTCTCCACACATCTAACCAATGCTTTCTCAAGATTGACCAAGCAAGCATCAAAACTATCTCCATAGAGGGAGAAATCATTCATAAACACCTCTATGCCATCCTCCAGCAAGTCATTGAAAATGCTCATCATACAACGTTGAAAAGTTCCTGGAGCATTGCACAGACCGAAAGGCATTCTCCTGTATGCGAAGGTCCCAAATGGACAAGTAAAGGTCGTCTTTTCTTGGTCCTCTGGTGCTATGGGAACCTGGAAGTACCCGGAGAAACCATCCAGAAAACAATAGTGTGATTTGCCCGCTAGTCTTTCCAACATTTGATCAATGAATGGTAATGGAAAGTGGTCTTTTCTTGTAGAGTCATTCAGCCGCCGGTAATCTATGCATACCCTCCAAGAGTTCTGAACCCGCGTAGGCACTAGTTCATCTTTGTCATTTTTTACCATGGTCAGCCCACTCTTCTTGGGTACCACATGGATGGGACTCACCCATTCGCTATCGCTTATCAGGTAGATGATTCCGGCACTTAGTAGCTTTTCTACCTCCTTTTTCACAACATCAAGAATTAAGGGATTGAGCCTCCTTTGTGGTTGTCTCACAGGCTTAGCATCATCAGTAAGCAAGATCCGGTGCATGCAGGTAGTAGGACTCATGCCTGGAAGATCGGCTAAAGTCCACCCAATGGCCCCCTTGTATCTTCTTAACACATCAAGTAACTTCTCTTCCTCAAGAGAAGAAAGAGAAGTAGAGATAATCACCGGCAGCTTCTCATCCTCAATCAAGTAGGCATACTTGAGATTAGGTGGCAAAGGTTTCAGCTCCAGAGTAGGTGGCTCAATAATAGATGAAACCAAAGTGTGCATCTCAACTTGCAGCACTTGAGGCTCATAGAAATCATCATCAAACTGCGGCAGCTCATCAAAGTAACCAGAAAAAGTCAGTGGCTGCTTCAGATCATCACAACAATTCGGCCTCTTAGAGTTTGAGGCCTCAGCACTCTTATTCAAGTCTGCATCGCCACTGCCGCTCAGGGTAGAAACATGTGGACCGTCAGCGAGCGCATGCTCTTTCAGATAAAGCTTATCTCTCAGCTTGTGTAAGCGGCTTCTCCTTAAAGCTTCATACTCTTCAATATCAAACCCTTGTGAACTAGACTTCTCAATTTCCTTTGTGAATTCACAACCTCCATCCTTTGTTTGTCCTACAAAAGTGAGAAAACTTCCCTCTTCCAAGGGGTTGTAGCTTGACAAAGAAGATATAGAAGTGCAATCATCATCAAAATCATAGTTCACATACATGGAATCCATGAATTCAGTTACTGTACTTCCTATGCTAGATGAATCATTAAAAACATCATGCAAGCATGTATTAGAAATCAAACTAGCATAAGAATCATGATAGCACATATTAGCATCAATCTTATCAAACATGCTCAGCTTAAAGGAATTAACATGCTCGTCATAAATCACATGCATCAATGAATCAACCACACTCAGCCCTAGGAGAGAATAGTCCTCGTGAGGGTGTCTCATGGCTTCTCCTACATCAAACCTTATTATTTGATTCCCCACTTGCATTGTAACAAATCCCCCTTCTAAGCTTATCACCATCTTGGCAGTTTTCATAAATGGCCTTCCTAGGATCAAAGAATCATCCATACTAGTGTCACTGGTCATGTCAAGCACATAAAAATCCACGGGGAAAACTAGTTCCCTAACCTTCACTAGAATGTCTTCTATAAAGCCAAAGGGTTTCTTTATGGACCTATCAGCCAGTTGAACTACAACACTGGTTTCACTCAGGTTCTTCAATCCTAGTGCAAAATAGGTGGCCTTAGGCATGACATTAATGGCTGCCCCTAAATCAAGAAGTGCTTTCCCAAAGCTAAGTTTCCCTATCTGACAAGGGATGGTGAAAGATCCCGGATCTCTGCACTTTGAGGGCAAGTGCCCTTTTAAGAGAGACGAAACATTAGTCCTTAATTGGACCTTGTTACTTGCATTACCAACTCTCTTGTTAGTACACAGATCTTTTAAAAACTTGGCACATTTAGGCATTTGCTTTAACAGTACAAGCATAGGTACATTCACTTCAAGCTTAGAGAATAAGTTGAGCATTTCCTTTTCTAACTCATCATCATGTTGTTTCTTAACTAAAGCATATGAGTTAGGAAAAGGTAAATGTTTAGGGTCAAGAATCTTACCTTTAGAGGACTCATCCCCTTGTTGAGTAGGTTGTTCTTGCGAAGAAGATTCTCCAACTTTGCGTTTTCCTTCAGCAATCTCCTTCCTCTTCTCCTCTTGTGAGGTCTCAGCTTCATCACTCTTCTTAGTCAGGCTCTCAGCCTCATTAAGTGGTTCATCAAGAGGAGGATTCAGTCCAGCCTCTCCATGCATATGGTCACCAACAAAATCATTCTGGAGGCTAGAGTGACCTCCCTCATTCAATTGACTCTGCTCAGCCTCACAAGGTAGTTTAGTTTGCTCCTCTTCCTCCTCATATTCATAAACATCACCATATTTCCGTCCACTTCTAAGGTGCATAGAATGAATGTTTTGAGGATTAATCACCACATTAGATGGCAATCCACCTTTCTTTGCATCTTGCTCCGCTTTGTTATTCATCATTTGAGACACTGCATTTTCCTGCTTCTGTAATCTCTCTTCAATCTTCTCCATGAAACTTGACATCATTTGGTAAATCATGTCTTGTTGAGATGTCGCAGAGCTAGATGGAGGAACACAGGCTTGATCGAGATCCCTCCATATTGTTTCGCAAAGCATGAGCTGGATTATCATTCTTTATAAATTGATGAGGAACATTGGCTTGTTGATTCGGCCTGTACCTTTGATCATTAGAGTTAGACCTCCCTTGGTATGAACCATAGCCTTGTTGTGAGGGATAGGTCTTAGAAGCTTGGTAGTTACCTCCCCCCCACTTAGGCTGTTGCTGTGGTTGGAAAGAGCTGGAATTTGTGGCTTGGTTTGAACCTCCCCCCCACTTGAAGTTCGGATGGTCCCTCCATCCCGGATTGTACGTGGAAGAGTAAGGATCATATTTGGCTTGAGGCCGAGCATTGTTATACAGGGCCGCCACTTCCGCTTGGGATGGACAGTCTGAGGATAGGTGCATGGGCGAGCCACAGTGATCACAGGATGAGGCCACCAAGGCCATAGAATCATCAACACAAGAAGTAGGCGTCACAAAGCGTCCGTCCATCCGACTTAGGCTCTCAGTCAGCCTCTCAATAGAGTTGTACAGCTTATCATCACTACTCACAGAGGCAACCTTTGGCGCAGCACCATACAGAGCATCACGACCATAAATATTCTGGTGATTAGAGGCCATGGTTGAGAATAAGTTCCATCCTTCATTGGCTGATAAGTTGAAAAGTGAGCCATTAGAAGCAGCATCCACACTCATTTTGAGCTGTGGCACCAGGCCATCATAAAAGTATTGGACCAAGTTGCCTTTGGAGATGTTGTGGTTGGGGCACGAGTTTACCAAGGTGTTGAACCGGCTCCAATATTCATAGAAGGTCTCCTGAGGAAACTGTTGAACACCCGTGATGTCTTTCCGCAACTTTGATATCTTTGAGACTGGAAAATAGCGGTCTAAAAACACCTTCTTAAGTTGCTCCCATGAAAGAGTGGCATAATGAGTAGGCAGGTTCAAGAGCCACTCCTTGGCTTTTCCTTCTAAGGAGAATTGGAACACTCTCAATAGAACGTCATCCAGGTCTGCGTTGGGTGGCTTCATGGAGGAGCAGGTGTGGTAGAGGCCGAGCAAGTGTGTGTGAGCATCCTCATGCGGAAAACCTGTAAACTTAGGCAGATGAGCAAGAAGAGATCCTTTGATCTCAAAGTTAGCGGGGTTAGCATAAAAACCTTGAGGTGCAAATGATGCATATGACTGTGTGAGCTCTCGCATAGGTCTATCATCATCATGCAATTGCCTACCCCCCTCAAAATGATGTTCATCCTCTTGCTCTCGCCTATCATGTCTCTCACGCTCATGTTCATGCTCTCTCGCCTCACGCTCATGTTCTCTATGGTCCTCTCGTCTTTCTGCCATAATAAAATGTTGGTATAGGAGTGTGTTATTGGACGCTACAGATGCATTTTGTGGAATTGATGTGGATCCTACAGGGTGCTTACTAGGTTGCTTTCCGTGCTTTTTCTTTTTCTTAAATTCTCGAAGAGTCTTATTAATCTCTCTATCCAATGGCACTAGTGATGTGGTAGGGTTCATGCAATTCACTAAGTGCAACTATATGCAAGGGAAACAAAACAGCCAAGCAATTAGTCTCTGCAAAACAAATCAGCAAGACAAACACCAATACCAGCAGAATATACAGCAAAATCCAGAAAATCCAGCAAAATCACAGACAAAAACACCAGCAACAATCAGTGCAAAGTCCAACAACTTTCTGAACAATTTCCTAACAATAGTTTGGCTAACTAGAGCAGTCAATTAAGCATCAAACAACACAAATATGTCCAGAACAAATCAGAAGTATGCTCAAAACCTACAACTAAAAATCACCTACAACAAAAACTAAGAAAATGTAACTAAAAACCTAAGACAAGAAAGAATTCAACCAAACCGGCAACGGCGCCAATTTGATTTATCTCTTTTTCGTCGTCTAAAAAGAGCTAAAACAAATAAAACTAGAATTAAACTACAGTAGATAGCAGCAAGTCCTAGGTCAATTCACAGTTTGATTTTATCTCTTGCTTAGGTCAAATAATCACAAGTTAAGCAAATTATCAAACAGGTTTTGTGCAAGTTTTATATCTAAGACTAATTAAAACTAGTAAAAACTATAACTAACAGAATAAGAAGTGTGAAAGTATGGAATAGAAGGTACCTCCTTCTCCAAGTACTTCGTGCTTACATTTAATCGGACTTCATATACTTGATTCACTTAATATAAACTAGTTAAATCCTTGAGACCTCTTTAATCAAAGAATTCTACAAGAGTTTAACTAATTTAATTAAGCCTTAAGCTCTTTCAAGCCAAGAACATACCATAAGCAACTCTAAACACTAGATCTAGCATTTAGGAAACAAATTCATTCCACAAATGTAAGAGGAGCTAATCGCACACACATACATGTATGAAACTACAAGAATTAAGCTTCGGTTTTCATGTCCTTAACAATCAAGAGAGATTTCAAACTAACATAAAATAGAACACCTAAAATAGAGATGGTCTAACCTATATAAGCCTAAATCTAGACATACATAGGCAAAAATTTACATATAGCTTGAAACCTAAAAGAGAAAATTACAAGCATATGAAGCCAAATGTTGATTCTACAAGCACATTTCCTTGGAGAAGAAGGCTAGGCGATCTAGCCGGACATGGAGATGAAGGCGGATGAAGGTAGTTGTGAAGTTCTGGACATGGCGGAGGTTTCAAAAGTGAAGAAGATGAAGATGGAGTTGAGAGTGTTTGTTAGAGGAGAGAGAAAATGAAAGTGAAGTGAGAGAGATTCTTCTGAGAGTTAGTTACATTTGGGCTTTTATAGTGGTGAGTAACTTTGGAATTATCGCCCAAAGGGTATTTTTGGTATTTGGTAAAAGGTGGGGATGAATGTGGACTAGATCTCATCTCCATGCATTTCTAAAGGTTCCTTCTTTTTCTCCAAGTGATTGTGCTTCCAAAATTGCCCTTAATGAGGCCTCCAGACTTGAATTTGACCTTGGCGCCAATTTTGCCTCATTTGGAAAGATGCTCCCCAAGTACCTTCAAGCTGCAGGGCTGACTTTGCCTTAAATTAACTCTGCACAAAAGACTTCTGAAAAGTAGCTGACATTTCTGAACATTTGTGCAGTCTGACTCTTGCACTCGCTGACTGATAGCCTTAACCTTCCGGATGTAACTCTTTGTCCGCCAGCGCCAGCACGTTCACTTCCGGATGTAAATTCACTCTCGGATGTAAGTTCCTTTCTTTAAGTAGCTCAGCTTCCAGATGTAACTTTGCTTCCGGATGTGAACTTGCATCCTGATGTGAGTATGCTTCCGGATGTGAACCTGCATCCGGATGTGACTTTGAGTACTTGTCATCTAGCCTTCCTTCTTGCCAACTTATCCCCACTGAAGCTCCACCAAGGGTATGTGGGGCCCACTTGGGACCCCCTACATGAGAAACACATCACATAGTCAAAATGACCAAAATACCCTTAGTTTCCATAAATGCAAGTAATAAGACTATTAATCTTCAAATATTCACATAAGCATGTGCATGAAAATGTACCAATAATGATCAAATATAACAAATAAACAACACTAATTAAGCTCAAATGCACATGCTTAAAGGTATGAAATTTGGTCCAATCACCCTCCTCCCTCACCCAACCCCCCCACCTTCCTCCCTCCTCTCCCCCACCCTCTGCCCCCCACCCCACCCTCCTCCCTCCTCTCTCCTCCCTCCTCTCCCCCACCCCAGCCTCCTCCCTCCAGCCGCCCCCAACCCCACCCTCCTCCCTCCTCTCTCCTCCCTCCTCTCCCCCACCCCAGCCTCCTCCCTCCAGCCGCCCCCAACCCCACCCTCCTCCCTCATCTCCCTCACCCACCCCCCTCCAGCCGCCCCCACCCTCCCCCCTCCCCTCCAACCGCCCCCCACCCTCCCCCTCCCCTCCAGCCGCCCCCCACCCTCCCCCTCCCCTCCAGCCGCCCCCCACCCTCCCCCTCCCCTCCAGCCGCTCCCCCACCCTCCCCCCTCCCCTCCAGCCGCCCCCACCCTCCCCCTCCCCTCCAGCCGCTCCCCCACCCTCCCCCTCCCCCTCCAGCCCGCCCACCCCCCACCCCCACCCAACCCTCTAGAGCCCGCACCCCCCACCCCTACCCTCCTCCCTCCACGCCCCCTACCCCCACTTCTCCTCGCGAGCTGGAGTGGGGGTGGGGGGCGTGGAGGGAGGAGGGTAGGGGTGGGGGGGCGGGCTCGAGGGGGGAGGGTGGGGGTGGGGGGTGGGCTCGAGGGGGGAGGGTGGGGGGCGGCTGGAGGGGAGGGGGGAGGGTGGGGTTGGGGGGCGGCTGGAGGGGGGAGGGGGGTGGGTGAGGGAGGAGGAGGGGGGTGGGTGAGGGATGAGGTAAATTTTTTTAAGACTAGGGGCAAAACTGTCTTTTCACTTTTCAAATATATTAATGTGAGGTCCCTTGGGACCCTACATTAATATTTTCAACTTTTGGGACTTTTCCAGTATTAACTCCCTTGTGAGGGACCTCTAATTAATTTTCCTTTTTTTCTTCTTACGTGTGAGGGCTTTGAAATCTATATATTTTATTTTACTTTACAGAAGTTCTTTTCCCCTCAATCTTTTGATTTAATCAAGATATATCTAACTATTTGTGCTTCCTTAAATAATTAATGTATAAAATACACATACACACACACACACATATATATATATATAAAGCACACATCATTTTAATCATACTCTTGTAGTTCTTTACAGTATGGGAGAGTAGTTGTCTTATTACTATTATATATTTTTGGGTATCATATAGAGTAAATATTTTATCTCATTTAACAATTTCCCAACACAACCCATTATAAAAATAAAGCCTTAAGAATTATAATAGTACTCAAAACTATAATAAAGAAAAGGGTTTTATTAATTATAAATTTAGATTAGGAGTCAGACGAGCTTCATAGAATAGCGATATCAATAACGCTAGTTAAATTTTATTAGAGTATTAATATATATATGTACTTATGATCTTGTAGATACTCAGTGAGTGCCTTGAAGTGACCTTATGAGTTCACCTGTGTGCTAAGGAGTAATAGGTAACTCCGGAAAGTTATGTCGTATGCCTGTAATTTGTGTATGATTATTTTATAAATGATTATGACTTGACTGGAATATGTATGATAAATGTTAACGCCATATTTTGAAGAATATATTAAATTAGTTGTATGAATATTTACTTTATTCTTTTTAAGCATGTTTGCCTTCTATATATCTATGTGAAATGTGTTCTTATTTGTTCTTTTTCAAGCATGCTTATATGTTGATATTGTTTACTTGGTAGTTGGACCTTTTGGAAACATGATTATATATTTTGTGAGAATGTTATAATATTATGAATTGGAATTGTATATGTTTCTCGGAGATTGATAAAAATTGTCATAGCATTTGCACTCATGGTGATGGGTTAGAATTAGAGAAGATTTGTATGAAGAATTGTATTATTACGTGGTAAGTCATCACTCGGTGCACAATGAGTGACACTTGTCAGGACCCTCTCTTATATGTTTTCCTTTGCCAGAGATTGCATGGAAGTTATGGGACATGTGACACTTCCTTACGTTTGTCCTTTAAGGAGGGGAGCCAGCCATAGTCCATGCTCAAGCTCTGTCTGTACCTTTGGCAGGTACATCTCAAGTGATGGTGAGGTTGGAACTATCTAGTCAATTAGATATGTTTTTGTTTGGACTATGTGTTAGCGTATGGCTCCTGTCAGCGGAATAAAGGTGTAGGCGATATAAGGGAGACATACATGGTACATTCTTACATGAGTAAACTATTTTTATTTATATGTTTGAGAAATGTTATATGGATGTAATTGGAGATCATAAACTATTGTTGAGTATAATTATTTGTAACTTAATTGTACATGAATTGCTGGTGTATATTAGATGTTTTCGGTAGTTACTGGGATGTCGATCTCACCCCAATTAACAATTTTTAGATGAAGGATCAAATAGCAAGTAAGGGAAGATACTTGAGAAGTAAGCCTTAAAGGCTCTGTCGTACTACTCAAGCACTGCTATGATATTTATTTTGCCAAGGACCAAAGTTTTCTGTTTTTGTCATTTGACTACCAATAAGTTTTAAAATTTATTACTCGGGATTTGAGTTTCTTTTTAAAATTAAATATGATGTTTTGCTGGATTTTTATATTGGGTATCCATTTTGCTACTTAGTGAGAACATTTTTGTCTTTGTATGTTCGATATTTTATTGAGGTGTTACAATATGGGTGGTCAGTTCCTTCATCTCTCATTTGTTCTATGCTTGTTTCACGTTTTTCTTTATCTATGGGCTAGGTCTAGTGCTAGGGGTCGATACCTAGGAGAAGGAATAGTCCAACTAATCTGAGAGGATTGACCATTTTATTTTTAGGCTAGACCTAGGACTAGCATTTTTTTTGGCATGTTTTGCATAATAGATATGTAAAACCCCTGTTAATTTCTTCTATTGTTTTTAATTTGCATCTTTAACATCACTACAAGACGCACCATATATGATGACTTTCCACTTATCGCATAACAAGTCTTTTGACATTTGAAATTTTGAATGTCTCACGTAGAGACGAAGGATATGTGCTTTGCAATGTTTAGTAGGATAACGAGGCCCTTGGTGCATTAATTTTAAGGGGCCATTTGGTTGGTGGGAATGAAACTGAGGGAATGGGATTGGATCAGAGATTCAATCTCAATCCCTCGTTTAGTTTGTGGTATTCCACTTAAGTGGTATTCTCAATCCCACTTAAGTGGGAATGACCCTATCTCAACCCACCTCTGGTATCAGCTATCTATTAGTGGGAATAATTACTAAAATTACGAAAATAACCTTATTAATAATATCTTTTTTTACTACACCTATTAATCATATCTATTTTAAATCTATTTAGATTAAAATAATACAAAATCAAAATTTCTCAAGATATTTTACATTCTCATCTCTTTTTACATATCGGTAAAAAAAATCTCTTCTCAAGTCTCTCATCTCTTCTCAAGTCTCTTATCTCTTTTTCTTCTTAACCCTGATCTCCAAGTACATATGATTTTTGTCTCATCTCTTGTTCTTGTTACTTAGAATGATGATTTGTTAGAAAAAAGTAAAGGCTTATTCAAGAATTATGGAATTGGCAAAAAGAAAGAATTATGGAAGAATTACTTTTTTGAACTGAAATGGAAGGATTAATTTAAAAAGATAATAATATATCTTTTTATTTATTGTGAGGGTCATTAATGTCATTTTATAATTTATAACTACTTTAAAAATAAATTTAATTTAACTAATTCCTCAAAATATTCCTACATACCAAACTTAATTTTAAAAATTGAATCTTATCCCAAACTCACTCCCACTCCCACTCCAATTCCTATTCTCAATCCCAATCCCATTCCCACAAAATCATTCCCTCCAACCAAAGGAGCCCTTAAAGTTTAGGATCTGAATTTAATTATTTAGAAAATCAGGTTTTTATAAGTAATTTACACATTTTGTTATGACATATTTGAAACTTGAATTCAAATTTGTAGCTGTTTTTTATTACTCCTTCCACTTTGCAATATAAGAGCCCAAACTATGTATAAAAAAAGAGTCAAATTTTGAATGGTTTTAGTCCAAAATATAAGAATTCATATCACATTCTCTTCTCATTGAATGCGTTTTTTCCTACTATGCCCATAACTTTTTAGTCATATTTATTATTGATTATAAATTTATCTCTATGAAAAGTAGAGTTAAAATCAAATTTGCCCCTGAAGTTTTAGACAAGGATCATATTTGCCCCTAAAGTTTTTTTTGGATCAAATTTACCCCTTTTTTTTTACCGATGATCAAATTTACCCCTGAAGTATACAAAATGATCAAATTTACCCTCACATCCTACATATACGACACCTCATCCTCCATGTCAAAAGTGATGGTCAGCTCATCATCTTCCCCATTCTTCCCTCTCCTTAGTTAGCCACCACCGTCCAGCGCCATCCCTCCCCTCTCTCTCCTCTTTCCATGTCTTCCTCAAAAGTCAAATCTAAAACAAAACTTTTCCAAACGATTTTCCAAACAATAATTCACGAAGAGAAAAACTTTTGTTTTCCAAAACAAAAATTTTCCAAAGGATTGAGAGTTGAGACTATCAAAATTACTTCAAGTGATTTTTGTTGTATCGGTTAGGCATCATGCAATTGTGATTGTGACTGCAAGACATCTACTTTCAAGTTTCTACAACTATGTATGTAACAAATTTCTTCAATGGATCAGAGCATATTATGAACTTAAGGGTATGAGAAATATCTCTGTTAACATGCTTGTGGGTTAGAAAATAGTAAAATGATGATAATTGTTCTTTGTGAAAACATGCTTACCTGAATACACACACTCACACACATGTATATTATTATTCATATAAAAAGATATTCTGTGAAATTCCGCTACAAATAACCGACGTCTATGAATATATATAAGAATGATAAGTTTGACACCCCAAAATTTAGATTAGAATAAATAATTAGTTAAGGTGTTGGGGCATTATTGATAAATTAAAAAGCTTTATAGATAAATTTATGATGTTAAACAATTTTTTAAAATTTGTTTCCTTTATAATATAAAATAAAGGAAAATAATTAAAAGATAAATTCTATTTGAGATTTATTTAGAGACATATTTTGAGATTTAAATGAAGGGCAAAAACGCTGATCTAATAATTAACTATTTTACTTTTGGCAAAAATAATAAATGACTGTTTCGCGGTGCATAAATAATAACCAACTTTGTGACCCGGTGCAAAAATAATAAAACCGGTACTAAATGTTAATTTATAGTTTTGTGGAACCTTTCTGATATTATTTTCTAAAGTAAAAATACCTTTTTACCCCCTCACAATCAAAACTTAACATTTCTTTCTTCCGCCCTTCATCTTCCTATGCTAACTACTATCAACAATGTTTTAATTGGGAGGGGCTAAAATGTATTTTTCACTTTAAAAATAATATCAGAAAGGTTCCACATAAATACAAATTAACATTCAGAACCAATTTTATCATTTTTGCACCGGGTCACAAAGTTAGATATTATTTATGCACCGCGAAATAGTCATTTATTAGTTTTGCTAAAACTGAAATAATTAATTATTAGATCAGTGCTTTTGCCCTTAAACGAATTTATAGAGTATAGATGTAGAAAATTGTTAATTTGATGTAGAGAATTGAGATCAATTTCTAGAGATCATTTTAATGAATTTCTAGAGATCATTTTACACATAAGGGGCTAAGCTGAAAAGAATGGAAAAGTTATAAAAAGGGAGTAAACTGAAAAGTTAAGACTTTAGTAGGGAAAAAACGTAACTTCCGTAATTATCTTTATAAAAAAAAATTCTTTCTGCCTCCTCATTTTTCCTTCTTTCTCTTGTCGGCGACAAGTTTCCGACGGCCTCCATGACGTCTCCTGACGGCGGCGAGCTTCATTAGGCAATGCAATCGTATTGAGAGGAGGGCTTTGATCGGGCTTCTGAGTTTGGGCAGATTAACTAATTAAATGAAAGATGTAAGTTAAATGTTTAATTAGTTCCCTAAAGAAATATGAGTTTTCTTTAGCTATGGTTGGCCGAGCTTCTTCAATTTCTGCTTTTGGTTCCTGTTACCAATATTTCGATTTCTTAAAGGAATAAATGTAAAATAATGTTCAAATGTTGTGGGAAATGTAATCGAAATGTTTCTTACTACTGCATGTCAAATTTAGAATGATTAGAAAGTTGTTATTGTTGTTGTGTACCTTTCCCTGTGCTGCCTGAATTGAATTCTGGATTTGGGTGTCTCAGAATTTGTGATTTAATTTGATAAATGGAATGTTAATGATATTTCTGTGTTTGCATCTTGGATTCTAGAGAATTTTATCCGATTAATGCAAATATGTAACTTTAGGAACAGTGTTTCACATAAAAGCTAAACAAGCTTAAGGAATGAGAGTTACTAAAATCTAAACAATGCATATTATGTGTATATGGGAAGTGTCAAAAATCCTCTATCTCCTATGTTTCTTTCTTTGATGGCTGACTTGCATATCTTCCCTGTGTGTTGCTATTGTTTGATTTTGTTTTAATTGTTGTTTCTTTCGTTTCAAGTTAAAAATGAGTATATGCATGAGTTAATGTATGTAGGTGCATGTTGACTTTGAATTAGATTTATGTAGAACTGAATCAGAAAGTTTAGCGTTTATTTGTACCTGATTGCTTTGTTCTAGACATTTTCTTTAATTATGTTAGGGATGTGTCCTCTTAATTAAGGTTAATGCATAATATATTAGGTAAGGAAATGGTATTAGTGAGACTAGTACATGGTGGTTTTGAAGTTATAATAGGGAGATATTCCTCCAATATGCCCTTGATATAACCAATGTGATTGAACGGATATAATTTTGTTTGGTTATGCCTTAGTTTAATTTACATGGCAAAGTGTTTAGACTATAATTTGATTTTCTTTTCTCTCTTTCTCTGTTCTTGTTCAACTATTCGACTGTGCTTGAGAAACGTATCTTGTCGTTTCTCCCTGATCATATATAATATAAATTATAGTTGGTAGTTGAAATGTAGAGAAATGAATAATGATATTATATGTTGATGTTTAGATTAGAATTCTGTTAAGTTTGAATATGATATGATTTTGGTTGCTCAATTGTTGATTTGTTAGTCTAATTCTATGTCTTGTGTAACATCCCATATTTTTATTACTTAAATATAAATTGTCTTAGAGATATTTAAATATTTATTTAAGATTAGAGTAGCAAGAAATATAAAAATTGTTTCAAAACTTTTGATGATGATAATATTTTAACTTGTGAATGACTATTATATCAAGAGGGCAAATGGAAAATAATTAAAATGAAATTAATATGCACACACAAAATGTGCATACTCTTTTATTTAATAAAAGGGGCCCAAATTCTAAATGACCCAATTAGGAAAACCCTAGATCACCTCCCATATAATCACTTTTTCCTCTCCCATTGTTTTTTTCCTCTTCCCCTCATATGTGGCCTCTCTTCCATCAACCACAAAATTAAGGTGCAATATTTTATCTTTTTCCTTCCTCTACTTGTATAGCGAGATATAAGATAGTGTCATATATTATTATTATTATTACTATTATTATTATTATTATTATTATTATTATTATTATTTTGTTCTATCTCACAATGTACTGTGTATTTAGCTTTGAAAATTCTTATGTCTCTGTTGCTGATTTTATTATTGCGAAAATTCCTTATTTTTCTTAACAATTATTCCCACATTTTACTCTATTTACTTCACGTTTTTCTTTTGTCAGAGATTTATTTCACGAATTAAAAGAAGCAAATAATATATGTGTGTATTTGCATCTCGTCTTTTATTTTCAAAGTAAATATATATAAGAGTATATTTGCAGCTCGTCTTCGATACAGATACATGTGTGTATATAGTTATAGTATTGTTTTATATTTTCTCAACTAAACAGCATTCTTTGTTTTATATGTATTGTCCAATTTTATTTTAGTGTAGTATATTATTAATTTATTATCATCATTTTCTCTCAAGACTTACAGTTTTTAAAACTCCAAAAAGAAAAATATGTATTTGGTATATATATATATATATATATATATATATATATATATATTCAATTCAGCTGTATTTTTTTTAAATACCTTTCATTTCTGGTTTTATTATTATCTAGTCTTTATATGTGTGTGGAAATAATGATTTTCTTAAAGAGCTTGGTGTGTCGCCTAAAATAAATTAGTAAGTAAAATTTACTAATTAAAAATATTTTAATCGATAAATGAAAATCTATGTGTATATTTAGGAGTAGTTTAAGTTAGAGTTGTGTTAGGATGGATATAGGTAGGTAGTGTTGAGTATTTTATTTTTTAAGTTATATTTATTTTATCTTTGACCTCAGCCTTTGATGTTTTACTTTGTTTTTATTTCAAAAAGATCTATCATCAAGTTTTAAATTTGTTACTACGATTTGAATTTTCTGGAGTGTAAATATAATTTTTAATTATAAATTGTATATAATTATGTTGGGTGTTACACCTTGAAGGAAATAATTGATGATTGAATAATCCTTAAGGGGTTGTGCATACACGTATAGGAAGGAGAGTGGCGTTAAAGATATATTTTATATATAAGAACAGTTATTAACTTACTATTATTACTGATGAAATAATAGGATCAGAAGATGATTAGTTTATATGTCTCAAGGCATTGGAAAAGAAAAACAAAGAAAGCTCATAATGTAGTACTGAAAGAAGAATTGATTGGAGCCTAGGTAGCAGGTTAATTTAGTCATACAAAAACAACATGCTATAATGATCAATTATTTTAAAATTATTGTTTCAGATATTATTAGAGTTTATTTTCAGTATTTAAATGTATGAGAATGTGAATGTGGAGTTCTCCAGGCATGAGGAAGGTCACACCTCCTATGCCACATTGTTTATTGTTGAATTTATTTTTATGAGAAAATCCTGTCAGATGTGCCTACTATGAAAGGAGAATATATTGCTATTAGGAGTTGGTGGTGTTATAGGAACATTAATAAAATATTCTATATGTAACAAATATATTACTACCTCCGGTCCTAAATATAGGACCTAGATAACTTTTTTTTGGAGAGATTAAGGTTGAGAATTATGTTATTAAATAATGACATATTTAATATATTTTTAGATAATCCATTAGTTTATAGGTTAAATAAACTAGTTCAAGGGAAAAAATTAGGTAAATCAATTTATAATTAACTTATTTTTTACTTTTTTTAGGATTTTCCAAAAAAGTCATCTAAGTCTTATATTTAGGACCGGAGGTATGAGTCATGTTTGAGTGTTTTACTAACAGGTAGTATAACACCAACATGAGTGTCACTATCATTGTCTGAGCGGGTTTAAAACATATATGAATGAAATAAATTGCTATATATTAGAATTTTTTGCATCTCACTATTTTACAAAATGTTTTTACAAATAAGTAGGGAGAAAATTATGTTGAGTAGCAAGGAAGCCTAATAGGGCCTATGTAATAAACACATTGTTGTACTTTAATGTATTTCGTCATATTATCATGTAACAAGTGAATAGCTTGTGTTATACATATTTGGGGAGTTATCATCTGAGACAGTCAAGTTGTATTAATTTTTATTATAATAATAGGTATATTTATTTAAACAATTAAAATAAGGTTCTAGATAGATAGACTAATTAAGTACTCCCTCCGATCCTTAATATAAGAGCCAGCCGCAAAAAAACGCTTCTTGAAAAAACATGTGAATGTTAGTTGGATGTCTGGAGTTAATATTTCTTTTCCAATATTGCCCATATATTTCCTCTTCTTTTTTTGGCCGATATTTCCTCTTCTTATTCTTATGAATCTTTGGATATTTAATTATTATGATACTTTTAAGAGAGATAAATACATAAGCATTAATAAATATGAAAGAGAATTGGGGGCAAAGTAAGAAAAAACGCATCAAATGAGAAGAGAATGTGAGATAAGTTCTTATATTAGAGATCAAATCCATTCAAATTTTGGGCTCTTGTATTAGGGACCGGGGGGAGTATAACATAATAGAATTAAGTATTAGATTTAATTTTAAACATTTAAAAAATTTATATTCACGTAAATCTTCAAATAGTAGATTATAACTATATGATTTATTATTAAAGTGCAGTTTACAAATGAAAGATTATAAATAGTTTTCAATCAAAAAAATTATTTATTTATCTTTCAAAATAAAAGTTTTAATTTATTCTTATTTTTGGGTTCCCAATAACATAAATGTGGTTATAAATTAATTAAATCACTATTATTAGTAAGAAAAATCTAGGTGTTACATCGCACACAAAAATTTGAGAAACACAGCTGAAAGAAGAGAAAAAGAAGAAACTCAATGTCAACATCATCTACGACTAGACACGAAGCACGACAAGAGAAGAAGTGTTGTTTTACTTAGGCCACCAAATCGTGAGCTCTTATATGAAGGGTCGCTTAGGTAATGCAAGTGCAATGGGGGCAGTAACTAGCTCCCCGGTGGACATCGTGGTCAGACAACAATATGAGCATGAGGTTTTCTAGGTGTAGTGGATATATTGTTTCTTTTGTTTTTTATGTCTCATACAAGGATTGTTTTAATTATTTTAAAACACTTGATAAACTTATGTATTTATTTGCTATATCAGATGACACATGACTGGCCACATGGCACTTCATGACATAATAAACAACTATTACTTTAAATTAATGGTGGCGGGCACTTTTGCCCCACTTTTAAAATTTGATGGGTGATTTTGCTCCAAAATATTTACATGGATTTTTTTGCACATTCTTGATAATTACATGGCCGTTTTTACACTTTAACCCTATATAAAATATTAAGTGAATTTTAATTTTAATATTATTTGTAAAGCATATTATATTATAGTATATCACCATAAAATATATATAATAGTATAATATACATTATAATCATCAAATATGAGTTACTATTTTATATTAAATATAAATATATAATATAAATACCAGCTTTTCATATTTAATGAATTAGTTTTGTATTAACCAAAACCAAAAAGAATTCTTTAAAATAATTAACTTAACTGAATTAACCAAAATTCGTATTAATGGAGTAGTTAGCTTAAGTTCAGATTTCGATTTTGTTTGTAATTTCTCACCCATATTTGTTGAACAAATTAAATAGAATTTTTTTCCTATAGCAATCCTTAACTGAACTTCTCTCTGTATAAAATTAGCAAAAAAAGGGTTAAGGGACAAATCTAGCACCTAATTATTAGCAAAAGTTCACCTTACATAAAAAACAATTGAGTCTCAAACAAAATAGTTCAAATTTAGCAACCTCTGTAAATTTTGGGGTTTGACCGTCAACTTTAACCTAATTAGGCCACGCCACTTGAGGTCGCCACATCACTTGGTTGGCCACATGCCATGTCATTGCCATGGCACCTGTCACGTCACCTATGAGGCCCATGCCACCTGCCAAGTCATCGTCATGTCACTTGACACGGTGACGTGGCTAGTGACCTGGCCAAATGGGTGACGTGACAGGTGAAGTGTCGAGTGATGTGGTCTAATTAGGTCAAATTTAACGGTCAAACCTGTCAAAATTGACGATGTTGCTACATTTGAACCGTTTTGTGATAGATTGTTGCTACATTTGAGACTAGAAATTATTCTTTATGTTGGGTGATCTTTTGTCAATAGTTGGGTGCTAGATTTGACCCTTAACCCAAAAAAAATTAGTGATATTATTACTTCATCCGGTCCCTAATATAAGAGGCCAAAATTAGTATGATTTTGGTGCCTAATATAAAAGCTTATCTCACAATCTCTCCTCATTTAATGCATTTTTCTAACTTTGACCCTAACTCTCTTTCATATTTATTAATGTTTATGTATTTCTCTCTCTTAAAAGCATCACGATAAATATGAGCAATATTGGAAAAGAAACATTAACTCCAGACACACAACTAACATTCACATGTTTTCTTAAAAAACGTTTTTTGGCGGCTGACTCTTATATTAGGGACGATAGGGAGTATTATTTAAAGCATATACTAAATCATTCGCATGAAAAGAAAAAAAATCTGTTGCCCGATCAAAATTCTAAATATGTCTTCATTGAAAACAAGGTGATTAGAAATAATAAACAAGGGCGAGACTTGATATTCTTAGGTAAAAGAAGAGCACCTTATTCTGAAATGCACATGATTTCTTAATCAAAGAAAATGCAGGTGTTTATACATTATTACAAGACGAGATGATAAATACATGTGTGTGTGTGTAGGGTATATATATATATATATATATATATATATATATATATATATATATATATATATATATATATATATATATATATATGAATGTTTGTGTGTGTGTTCTAAAAAGACGTAGCAAGAGTGGAAGTTGCCACTAAACCCGAGAGAAGGGCAACCATGAGTGCAGCATTGTAAGTGGTAGGTTCACCCTGAATTGAGTTCTTCCTATAATCATTATATGTCTCATTAAAGAAAGGGCCACCCACCAAGGCTCCCACAGCTACATTTGGATTGGGATAAGGTGAATCACACCACACCGTGAATCCATCCTTGCACCCTGTGGTAGCATTTGTTGGAATTGAAGACCCTCTATGATGTACGTATTGAGGGTAGTGAGTACCAAACCCAACAAGATAACTCATCTTCAGTGGATTATTGCCCAACACATAATCTGCCTGCAATTGTTAAAACCTTTCATTTTTAGAATTCAAGATTAATTTATTTTAATTTAAAGTTTCAATCTAAATTATCGATGATATTGGTAGTTATTGTGTAACTTTCATGATTGTATTCTATAACTACTCCCAAATGTCCTAATTATAATATCCCTTTGACTTTTTTTTGGAGAAACTAAGAATGAAAAAATAATGACTTTAAAATTTTTATTGTTTTTTGTCCTCAAAACTAAAGCATTCTACTTATAAACTAACCTATAATCTAGTTACATGAGGTATATGTTATAATTTAATGGTCTAATTTGTTTTATTAATATACAATAAAAAGTCAAAGAGATGTTATATTTAAGATAAAGAGAATATTAATTGGGGAGGGAATTGGTTTATTGCTCTCTTAATTACACGTGGTTCACGTTCTCTCTTTCTGAATAACCGAAAACTCTGTCCTGTGTTGAGGTGCACCCACTGTGAATAGGAAAGAGTTTCTTTCTCTACCATGCATGGAATTAATCTGATGATTTAGGAAGTGGAAGTAGAAGTGGAACACAATATTTGAGAGTTTGTTATTCTTAAATTCACTTCCATGGAGAACCAAGTTCCATAAAAAAAGATGGTATTGGAGTCCAACAAGCCCCCATATATAGGGTAGGTAATCAGGTTCCTCTTCCATAGAATTCCATTATTTAGATCAGATTAGGATCAGAGTTTTCACCTGTGAGGATGAAAATCAAGAAGCTTTGATCCCATGGGTTTTGGTGGTTATTTTATTCGTCAATTCCATGGTTTTTGGTATTTAAGGAATGTTTCTAGTTTTTAGATTTTCTACTCATTGTGACTTGGTTTTTGACAGAAAACTCAAGCTTAAGCTTATTTTGCTGCTTCCCAAATCTAAGGCAAGTTGTTTTTCCTCTTTATATTCTCTTGCCCTGTTTATTATCAAACTCTATTTCATTACCATTTTTTATCATTCCTGAAATTCATGATTAATTAGTTTGGTGTTTAAGGTTTCATGGTGTTGACTTCATTTGAGTGGTCCTTGTGATTTCTAAAAATCCAACATTAATTTGTTATGTCATCACCAGTTTTTAAAGTTCAGTGAATTTATTATTTGTTCCAATATATGTGCGGTTGATGGTGTTGTTTCTTTTGTAATGGTTGTTCTGCCACAAAAGGCCTTTTCCCCCAAACATATGGACATTTACATTTTTATTTGAAAAATACACATTGGTTAAACATTCTTTAGTATACCAATTCTACTGATTTGGCAAACATAATCACATCATATCATAAATAGTTTTCTAAAGTCTTGTTTCCTGGGTACCAAATTACACAATAACTCCTATGACACATTTCCTAAAACACAATTTGAAGCAATTCAAACATTTTTATTTTGGATATATACAAGCTATTCAAACATAAGTTGCTAGCATTTCTTTGAACCATAATTTCATATATGCATACAAGCTCCATGGGGAGTTTGACATGTGGGAGTAAAATGTAAAAAAATTAATTCTCAAACTTTGATATTGAATATGCCATAGAGTTGGATGGTCACAAAGGATGTGTAAATAATTTTCTATGACCGATTATGTGAAAAGGGCAATACTAGCAGTTCAGTTAATTACATTGCGGGTCTTTATTGAAAGGGAAGAGAAGGGGTGAATAAGTAGGTTTTAGGTGAAGCTGGATTTTAGTCAACGTGTATTGCAACTTTGTTTTAAATCCTCCATTTCCGATAATGAGGGATGGTTCAGTGTTCTTCACGCTTGGAGAGTACATATCAAAAGAAGAGTTGATTATGTTATGAATCGTGTGTTTTATTATTCATCATAATAGATGTATATAGTTGTACGAGAAATGTGTGATTGGTTTAATCATTATTTCATGTATAATCAAACTTCATTACTTTGTTGACTTGTGTCAATCTAACATTCAATGTTGTTATCTTTTGGTTTCACTTATTAAAGGCTTATAAGATCTAATTAAAGGATCTATCAGAATACGAGATAATATCATCAAATTTAAGTAAATTCCATACCTGTGAAATGGCAAAATTGCGAAGATCTGCTGGCTTATACATTGTGCCACTACAAAATAGAGTTTCAATGTTGGATGTGACCATGTAATCACTATATAGAACAGCTAGAAAAGCAGAAGCCACAGAATGTTGCAGAGGGTTCCATTGCTGTATCCATATTAGTCCACCTGAATTGAAACACCATATGTTGATACAGCTAAATGAGTTGAAAAGTATGATGTAAAACAAATTGGGAAACACTTCCCCAATAATGGGTCAGATGCAAACTGATGTTATTTTATGGGAGATATTCAAAAGTAGAGTGATGAGGAAGAAATAAGCAAAAACAAAGAGAAAGAAGGGGCAAAGTGAGGGAAATAGAACAACAATAGTGGAAACTTACAGAAATAATGTTGAGGGGGAAGAATCTTCACAGAAATTATTGGGGATGAGAAACTTACATCGCAATCATATTTCATTCTTCATTACACACACACACACACACAAAACTTAAAAGCTAAGTTACTTAGAATAGATATCCCCTGAAGTGTTATAATATATTCCATGAAGAAAGTATATATCCAATAAATTATATATGATAAAAAGAGCAAGAAATTGAAGATGTATCCTTAGTTCACAATATTTAGGAGGCTTTGAGCAATATTTGTATGAGAATGAAAGTTAATAAATTCAGAATAATCCAACGCATAAATAATGTTAAGGGTATTGTCATCCAAAGATTCTATCAATCATAAAGTCAACTATATAAATAAAATTTTACAAAAAAATAATACGAGTATGTAATATTTACAATTAATGCATCTATATGACGATAGACCAACAATTTAACCATATATTTTGGAAATTATTTAATGTCCTCAAACATAATCATAGTCAAGTTGAATTGTCTAAGAACAAAGATCACTCCAATTTTTCGCGTAAAGAAACAATCATATGAAAGAATGCGAGTGCATAATAGATTGAAAAAAGGAGCTAAGAGCTATACTTTCTAAAATTGTTGCATGAGGGTAAATAAGCCTTACTCTTAGTTCTACTAGTGGTTGCTGTTGGTGAATCAGGTAGAAGTCCGCACATAAATATTTCAGCAGTTTCTCTGTACATCTGGAGGTCAAGATTCTCTGCATTAGGAATGTCTCTTGTGCCAAAGAAAGTGATCCTTGACAACAGAACCTAGTTCAAAATTACAAAATACTAAATAAGTTCGTTTATAAAACTTAGTTAGTGCATCTTGTTGTGGAACATGAAATATTCAGTAGTTTAAAAACGTGAACGCCAAATTCTACAAAATAAAAGAACTAAACAACATTAAACATAAAACAAAATACAAAGAAGTAAAAGTGCATATTTGCTAAAAAAAATATTGTACCACGTGCACCTGACATAATTGTTTTTTGAGGTGGAAATGGGGTAGTGACTAACTGAAAATGTTGAAAATTTGGTCATGCCTTTAACTTAACTAATCTCTCTTAAATGTTTACTCTGAAATTTTTAGACCCCACTTCCAAATTCTTGAATGAAGTTTAGGCATATTTAATAGCGTTACCAAGTTTCCAACCTTTTTAATACATCATTGTCTCATTTGTACCTTGGAAAACTCTATTTTGTTTGGCGCACCTGGCACAATAGTTGCAGTTACAAAAATTATATTTCGTAGGAATCTAGCAGACAATAAACGTTTACCTGAGTTGCAGCATGTTTATCATCCCAACTAAACCAGGATGGACTTCCTAAATTACCAAACACATTCTCATTCTGCTCAGTCACATATTTAAAGTATGATGATTCTTTAGTTGCATGATAAAGCCAACTACCTGCCCACAAAAGCTCATCGCCATATCCGGAAGAGTTGTAGTAGTTCTGCATTTTTGGGATGCTAACACTATAGGAACCTCTATAAGTATCAGCAAAAGTAAATAGTTGTTTAGCATGACTGAGGAGAATGCTAGAATACGTGTGATTGATCTGCTTGTAAACTACAGATGCTGCAGCCAAGGCAGCTGAAGTTTCTGCCACTATATCTGATCCTGGAAAGGATGTGTTAACTTGAGTTAATGGTCTTTCCTCAGTCGTGGTTTCTGGTCTTTCCCAGCAATTGTGGTCCACATCAGGATTTCCGACCTTAAATCAATCAAATATTATGATAATGCATGTTTGATTTGAAAAACTGGAGGGAATGTAATGTAATGTAATGATGATTGCTCAAATTTTTTTGCTTTCTCATTGCAAAATATGATGTTTATACATAAAAATGATAAATCGGTTTCTATGGACATAAGAATATGGAGGAATAGTATATCACCACACGAGTGCCTATATACGCATAACATAATGACTAAGAACTATCAATTTTATTAACCAAATATATATAGTACCCAGTAGGTTCTTAAATGTATAATTTATTTTGTGAAATCAACTTCTTCCAAAATATAAGGCATCTCTTTGATTTTACTCCATCGTTTCCCTTAAGTATCCATGTTGATGTTGATCATGGATAAACAACCAAAATATATAGTGTGAGAATAAAGGTGGATGATTAGGGTGTTTTTGCAATGTCATGTAATTTTAACTAATTTAATTTGGGCTATCACGTAATCACATTAGGTAATTATATCATATATTAAATTGCAGATATAGTAAATTTTATGCATGCATACTAATAAATTAGTTGACAGAATTATCTGTTTTTGTAAGATATAAGAATTTTTTTAAAAAAAAAATTATACATATACACATGTTTATATAACATGGAAAATAATTTCTCTATGAATATGTTGAGCTGGATCTTAAAAGGCAACAACGGTTATCTAGATCCCTTTTTTAATCAAAATCTTGATTCAACTCAATTCATAAATATAATAAATATTTAACGCAAAATCAAGCCAATAATTTCGATAATTGTAATATAAAAAATATTAAAGGACTCTCCTTTTAATCATCACTAGCCGCAGCCGATACTGGAAAATAAAGATAAAATTAGTGCCAGTGATATAATAGTCTTCGTTATATTTTTATATAAATATAATATATATCAATATTGGAATATTTCAATTATAAAATCCTAGATTTCTATTTATCAAAAAAATCCTAGATTTCTAATCTTATAAAATCAAATCCCAATAATCCTAATATACCAAATTTTCCTTATAAGATATATTTTTTCTTTAAACCACTCAACTATTGTATTGCGAATACGTCCAAATCTATGCTCTTCATATTGTGCTAGATATATTTACGTTATTGTTTTGGTGAAAGTAGATATATTTACTTTTTAAGCCACAATAAGCGTGATTATTTCTTTTTGAACGAAAGCAAAACACAAGAATACAACCACATAAAGTATAAGAGAAATTAATTCATGTTTTAGTACAATAAGAAAGTTGGGGCTTGATTAAGGAGGACAAAAAGACCACAAGCTAAAAGTTTAGACAAATGATGCACCTGAATGTAGAGCACATCTGCAAAAGGATGGGCATTGATAAGATAATCTGTGATCCATTTAAGTGTACCATGCGCATATTCTAGCTGCTTCACTGCCTTCAAGTGATCTCCATATTCAAGAATTGCCCATGACAACACGGTAGCAGTAAAAGCCATGGGAAACCCAAACTTCATTAGATCTCCAGCATCGTACAACCCCTTAGATAAATCCAAATTCGCTTCACTCCCATCTCGTAGTCCAGAATCTCCCCTCCAAGAGACCCTATTATTCTCTAGCTTGCCCGCTGAAATGATGATAAATTTTGACAGTTAATAGGGAAATTGGGGAAGTTACATTAAATTAGTAACATTTTTTATTTTTTATGGGCAAAGAATGGTTAGATATTCAATTTTTCATGATTTCTAAAGAGTGAGGACTATAAAATTGTGTTGTGCTTTTCATCATTTAGAGTTTGAATCTATGAAAAATTATAGAATAATATTGAAACACAATATAATGGTATTTTGTTTTAATCATGTATCAAAATATCAATATATTAATGTAGAATCTAATTGTAATAAAGAAAATAAACACAAAAAATCATTTGAAAAATGCCACATCGACTTTTTGTAAAACTTTTAAGGATATAAAATTAATTACTTTATTAGGTTGTGCATAGTAATCTTATTTCATCAACTAATCTGTTCCACCTATAAATTAAACTAGTTTATAATCCAATATATGTGACATATATATTATAATTTAGTATCTAATTTTCTTCCATAACTTTTACATTCAAACTAAAGTAGCTTATATTTATATTTAAGACACGAAGAGCGTAGAAAAGAATAAATCTAAAAACAATGTACACTTTTGAATGTCAAAAAATTGAAGAGCCAATTCAAGAGCAGTGGCATAGCGTTGGTTGACGTTGGTGGGACCAGCATGGAGATGATCGGAGCTAGAGCGATGAAGCTTTTTGAGTAAAGAGACTAAACCGGCAGCAAAAATTAAAACACCAATTATGAGCATCAATAAGCACCAGCTCCAGGAAAAGTTACACCTTTTAGAATTTGCTACCTTTTCCTCCATCATAGGTAAATTAACATTGATTATGGAAACCCATTTTGGATATTTAAGAGTGGAGAATATAACCAAAAGAAAAATTGTTACATCGTAGTTGTTGAAGGATGGTGATATAGCATGACAATGACAAGCTTTTGTAACTATAAAAATTCTAATCCCCGTCGCATCTGATTTGCTTGGTGTCTGTTATATTACCTCCGGTCCTGAATATAAGACCTAGAAAACTTTTTTTTGCAAAGATTAAGGTTGCGAAATAGGTTATTAAATCATTACATATTTGATATCTTTTTAGATTATCCATTAGCTTATAGTTAAAATAAACTAGTCTAAGAGAAAAAATTAGGTAAATCAATTTATAATTAACTTATTTTTTTTTTTTTAGGATTTTTCAAAAAACTCATCTAGGTCCTATATTTAGGACCGGAGGGAGTATATTGAGATTGAAAGATTCCAGTGATAGGATCAAGACAAAGGAACAGGAGAAGTTTAACCATCCATCTAAAAGGAGCCGTAAGCAGTAATCCTACTGACACATATGCAATTAACGCCAATTTCCTTACTAAACACAGATTTGGACCTTTATACCTTTATATCTGATTTGTTTTATCATAGTTTTTTAAACGTCTGCATTTTTTTAAATAAATCATTTTAGGTAGAAAATAGAAAATGAATATATACAATATCCAGACTATATTTATTAAAATAAATAATTTTTAAATGAAAAAATAATTTATGTAAAAACAATAAAAAAAACAAGACCATTCGAAAAACATTTAAAGGATTCGTATTTGATTAGTTCTTCCAAGCACAAATGGTTAGTAAAAATATTGGTTACATCAAGATTCCAGATGTGGCCTATGTATACTCTTTGGCGTATGGTTAGGTATTCTTTCTTTCCATTTGAGTCACCGCTGAAATGATGATTCTAGATCATGATATCGTATTTATGCTTGTTCATATAAGAAGGTTTTAAGTGCTAAAATACACTAAAAGTTGTCACACATATGGGCATTATACCAGATAGTTTTCGAGAACAAGATGTACTCTTAAAGTTTAACAAGAAGGGCAACTTGACCCGTTTATATATTAATTAAGCTATATTTTTTTTAAGTCAGCTAGAAAATAAGCTCTAGGTTGACTTATTTTTATATTTGGATGAACAATTAAAAAGTGAGTTATTTTTCCATTTGACTTTTAAACATGTTTGGATGAAATTAAAGCATTGAATGTCCCTAATGGTAATGATCTAGAAAAATAAGATAACTTTTTTATGAAATAAGCTACCCAAAGTGGCTTAGGAATAAGTTGGCTTATTTAAAATAAGCTATGTGAAAATAAGTTCAGGCAAACATAGAATAATATAGATATGTACTCCGATAAAAAAAAACATAGATGTATTCTTTTTAATTTTTCAGTCAAATTGGTCATTTGAACACTTTATGGAGTGCCCATACATGAAAACTTTCAAGGTATATACTTTAGCTCTTTAACATCGTTAATAAAAGCACAAAAGAAAATCAGCACAATAAATATATTTTTCTATCAGAAATAAATATATATCATTAGCACGTGAAATACAAGACTTATGCGTTAAAACCAAGGTTTTCATAAAGTTTCTTAATGTATTAGATAAGATTGCTAATCGCTACAAACATATTGAGACGTAAAACAAAATTTTTAAAGTTAATGTTGTTCATTAACGTAATATGACAACGAAGTTAACGCATTGAATATTTTCAACTCACAGCTTGTTCAAATAATAGTTTAAACGTTAGATAAAGAAGATTGTTTTAATTATGTGAGAGTAAACTACATAATTGGAAGCATTATTCGTCGATAGGCCTGTTGGAAAGATTTGATCGAATATGTCTGGATCAGATTGTCCAATTGCGAGGTTTAATGACCAATGAAAGAGTTGACAAATCAATATTAATATATAATTAATAATGATTGGTTTGATTTGAAATTAAATGTCATTAGTGTTGATAGGCGTCATATTAAGACATAATTATTACAGTGATATTATACCCTTTCAACGTCATTTTCAATGTAATATAAAAGTGGAGGTTTTGGTTTTGATAGTTTGCATCAATTTTGGTTTTAACCTCTCTATACTTTCAATAAGAGAAATTAGTCGCTTAAATTATATTTTATCTAAACAATTGTTCCCTATAGTATCAATAAGAACGTAATAGTGTTGAATAAACTGACATGTCAACATTAATTGTAAAGATATGGTTAGATAAGTAGGTAAACTTATGTGAGAAAATAATAAATATATAAATAAAAACAATTAATTTTCTTTAAATCAAACATTTATCGTATTTGATTTACCAATATGCACTTACTGTAAGTCCCGTTAAATTTTTTTTATGTTTGGGATATAATGGTGTTGATTTGAGAGATGAGAGTTTCTTCTTCTTCCATTATTTTCTCAGGGGAGCAACCACTGCTCGTTGTGGGAAAGGGAGAAAGGTTCTATTAAAAAAAAAGAATTGTTATAAATCTTATATCATATAAATCTCGTGCCTCAACTTCCCTTCCAAAAAGCTTTTCACTGTTATTTAGCTCCTAGAGCTATGTTACCTATAGTTTTTGTTGGGATGAGCCAGCGTTGATTCATATTTTGTTTTTGGTTTTTATTTGTCTTGACAGATTAATATATTCTACTGTCTAGGGCTAGAGTAGAATGTTGCATTTGTTTTTTAATGGTGTTATATGTATTTTGGTATTTCGCTGATGGAAAAACACATGTGCATCAATCCTTCATATTACTATGTGCTTTTTACATGAACTGATTGAAAAAATTTGTTTTCCATCTTATATCATTAATGTGGTCAGTTGAGGTATAGGTCAAAGATTGACAATATCTTGGTAGGTATGAGTTGTCGATATCAATGTCATTGTCCTACCGAAACGTGCAGGGCAAGCTGGTATTGTTGCCTACTTAACCAGCGTTTTTGTGTTCATGTTGTAACTTGGCTATTTGGTTTTCTCTTTTGGTTAGCTGTTGTTTTCTTCTTTTCCTGGTTTCGCTGTCGACACCTCTCAGGTTGTTTTATAACCATGGCGGAGGAGAATACTGTGGTGCCTCTTTCACGTCTGTCCAGAGGGCTGTGCAAATATTTCATTGTGGTCAAGATTGACCGTATAATATATAAGGAGGCTCTTGGGTATTCTGCTGGTCCTGAGAAGGCTGTGAAGGATCAACAAGCTATGCAGATCGTTGTTTTTGACCAAGCTGTATGTTGTTTAATTTTCAGATGTGTTCTATATTGTTTGGTTTTGTACTATAAATGTATTTGTGCCTGATGTAATTTCTCTTGTATCAGCTTGATCGAATGTTAATTGTGATTGATGAGAGGAGTGTGATGGCACGTTTTTCTCGTGTGTTGCTTCATGAGAAAGTTTATCGTATTTCAAATTTTTTGGTTCGCCTGAATCATAAACTTGATGAGACAAAGTATCACCTGAACTTAACCCACACCAGTGTTGTTGAGCGAGTTGAAGCTCAAATGCCTGAGCATTGTTGGGACCTTGTCACGGTTCCACACGTTATAACAGGATTGGCTGATACATCTGGCTTAGTTGTTATAATATATAGTGCAGTATTTCTTTGAATTTTTAATTTATTTAGAAGTGGTGACTGTATTTTTCGAACTTGGTGTTACTAATTATACTTTTTCTACAGATGTGTGTGGTTTTCTTGTGTCAGTGTATGATTCTCCCATGGCTAATGATATTGGATGGTATGGGCGCGAGGTTACAATGCTACTGGAGGACAATGGGGTGCTTGCTTGCGGGTTTGTCTATTATTTTTTCCTTGAATTGATAGCGGTTATTGGTTTTTGGTCTTAATTTGTTGTTTACATATTGAAGTCTATAAATTTTGATGAAGGGACTCGAATGTGCTACCATGTGTTCTGAAGGGGGAATCTGCAGAGGTAGCCATGGAGCAATACAAAGCTTTAAAGTGTGAAGGTCAAGTCTTGGTTGTCTTGCAATATGCTAGAGTTGTGCAGATTTCTGAAGGTGTGTAAATCAGATAAAATGTAGTTCAACCATTTATGTGTTTGCATTTCCTGTTAAGTTATGAGCTTTAAATGTTTTTGTGTTCTTTGGACAGATGAGAATATGGTTGTGTCTTACATGAATGCAACAAGGGTGTTCTTCAATTCTCATTTTCCTGATTTATTCGCTAGAAGGAAAGCTATGCTGCTGCGGAGTACTCCTGTCGATTGTGCTTCTTCTGTGCCAATTCTGTAGTGGTCAAGTTGTGTATGCATGGGGTGGTTTTAATATAAGGTTTTCATGTATCTTAGCTGCACGAATGCTTTTAGTGTGTTTTGTAAGGTGTTTTATGGTTTTTCTGTTATGTTATATGTATCCATCTTATTGTTGTGGTTTGTAATGAATAAGATATTATGTAGTGGGAGTGGAAACTGTGGTTGTAAGATGCAAACTAATGTAATATTTGTGATGTTTTAGTATATTGTCTTCTTGAAATCTCTTTTCTCTGTATTATAATTTGTTAATCCCACTTGGAATCTCTATACTGTGTGGACTACTAAATTTTTCTAAGTACAGTCGAATGCATAAGTTGATTTATATTCAAGGAGTGATTGCTATAAATCCATGTTAACGTTGGTTTTGTTCCTATATATATGATGGACATATAAGATCTAATATTAGTAATCTCATTTGGAAATCACTGTACCGTGTGAGCTACACAATTTTTTGTACGTTGATTTCAAGGCATAAGTTGATGTTTATTAAAGGAGTGAATGATATAAATATATGTTAAGTTTGTTTTTGTTTTGTTATGTTTGGTGATTTATAAGATCTAATACAATGAAAGCATTTCGTTTCTTGTATTTTTAAAGTTCCACTTAACATGTTAATGTTAAATGTACTGGGTCATTCCGATGCAAAACGCTTTGGCATGATGTCTGGGTGGGAGTATAAATGAATTTTTGTCTTAGTATTTGTGGTCCCCAAAGGTGTCAGCTCAAGTTTAATTAAATTCTTACCTTTTTAATGATTAATTGCATAAAAACCTCAGAAGGCGTGTTAAAGGGAAACGTTTCTTTTTTTTAGAGTGTTGATGTATTTGTTTGCTTTTATCAATTGTAAAGGTAAAATAAGGCATTGTGGGTTAAAAAAAAAGAAAGTTGTGGTTGGAATACATTGAGGAGGATCGATATTTTTGTTTTTGCTACTACAATTGTACTTATATATTATTTGAAGGTGCCTACATTATTTTAATTCTACTTTGCATCATCACATTCGACAAACCCTAGATCCAGCCCTATCTCCGTTGCCGTTGGAAGGTATGGCTGGCGATTCTCTTGCTGATACTCGGCTGTGTTAGCTGTGATTGGCATGTTGTAAATTGGTGGGTAAACCGTGAAATCTTCCTGGTTGGTTAGAGACATGGGTAGTTCTGGATATCGTGTTGCTTGTGAACGGTTGCGGGGCACATTTCTTCGTTGTCGGTTGTTGTTTGATGGTGTTATGGTCATGTAGAGACTGTATGCGAAATTCCATAGCTCTATTGTTTCGCTTTCGTCCATCGAATTGGCTATACTCACGAAAGGCAAGAGATATATGTAGTCATCATCTGGGTTAAGCTCTTCTAGGGGGTTTTCTATTTCGGATTGTTCCCACCAGTGGTTCATGAGATCATGGCTGCTGAAGATGTTATAGATCCATCTGAAGAACATGAAATCCGGTTTGTAAAAGCGTCTTGTGTTAGCCCACACGTCACTTGTCCTCACCACTTCCCAATCGCTGCAGCCTGAATTTGGATCATAGCTTTCGCGCACTTCCATACTTCCTATCTTGATCTTTATTTTTCTAATGCCTTGCGCTTTGTATCTGTTGATGTAGTTCTCTAAGACGTCATAGCCGAAAGGAGTGTACATAAAAGGGATTGAAGGCATTCTGTGGAAGAGGTAAGGTTTTTTCTGTGATAAGTGAGGTTTGTAGGTGAAGGCCTTTTATAATGCTTCTTGTCTTTGTGGTTTAAATAGATGTGGGGGAAGTCATGACCCTGTAGTTTTGATTTGAACCAAATAGTGTGACTGATGAGATTTTTTAATATGTGGATTGTGATGTTTGGTATGTTGTTAATGGTGAGTTTGATGATGTCTTATTTGATGTCTGTAATTATGATATTTAGGTTGAACTGTTATGCTGTAATTAATGGAATTATGATTATTACTCGTAAGAGTATTAGATATGTTGATGTTTATGGTTGGTCAATTCTGAGGATGATGTGCTCCAATTTTTTCAATTTTAAAAACATATCCATAGATTAGATTTCTCGCTTTCTTGGTAAAGGACAAGCAAATTATGTACTTGACCACATATTAGATTTCTTTAAGAGGGGTGTGGTTTATTATCATAGCTGGCTGCCTCACAAGTTTTATTTATTGTAAATGCGATCCTAGGTTGATTGGAGTTGGAGTAAGTAGGTTTGTACTAGATTTTGACAGTTCTGAAACTTTTGGTTTTTTGAATGTATAGATGATATTACTTATTTGGAATTTATGAGACACTATTTTGTAAGTGTCGAGTCTTGTATCCTGTTTGCCATGGCTGGGGTAAGTAAGTGCAGTGTTGAATGTAACAGCAGTGCAACATTCATCTTTTATGGGATGGGGCACCTTTTTTGTGTGAATCAGTGGCGCCTTAAACCTGTGTGTTGTTCGATTTGATGGGTTGATAGCTAGGGCTAATCTATTATTTGACTTTTGTTTAATGTTAAAATGGTATTTTGATTCAATGCTTCGTGCAGATTTGATAACTCTAATGAGCTCTAATTGGAAGTATTTGTTGTCTCTGTGGTTTTTGTATTGTTCTGTATGGCTTCTTTACGGTCCACTTAGAGAGACTAATTTAGTATAGTCTGTTTAATGCTGAATTGTCAATGCTCAGAAGTAGAATGTGTTACCTGCTGATGGTTAATGTTAGGTGTATGTAGATGTAGATTTATAAGATCTCCTTTTCATAGAGGGCTGCTGACTAGATGTTTTTTCCAAGAATGATTTGATTATGCGTGGGTTTGGTTTTAATATATTTGCTTTGGCCTCTGTAATGAGGTGATATTGCTTGGAGTTTGTTCCAATTTGTTATTTATTTTTTTAGCTTTTTTCTGAGCCATAGATTATTGGCATGCAAGTAAATGTTTGCAATATTGACTTGATTTTGATAGGTGTTTTTTCCCATAGATCTGATGTTGCCTTGTACTTATCTGTGACGTGTTGCTTGGAATTTGTTTTCATAGATTTTTTTGACAAGTGATAAATCTGCTGACAAGTGACATGTTGCAAAAATGATGTGATTTTGCTTGGAATTTGTTTTCATAGATTTTGTTGTGGCCCATGTTGATGCTCTATAGTCAGTGAGGATCACGGACTGACCTTGCATTTTAATGCATTTTGGGGCTGCTCAGTTGTTTGATTTCCTATGATAGAAATGGGTGGATTACAATGTGGAGACAGGGCTACATGCTGCATTGTTTTGTTTTAGTGCATGTAGCTTACTGGATGTTGAGAGCAATACATGTCCTTCAACAAATCTTCCAATCCATAGTTGTTTTTTTGTGATAGTGAATGATGTATTTTGAATCTGTGTTTAGGTCTTAGTGATTATCAAGTTATAATGTAATCTGTTCTTTTTAAGACAATGTGTGTAAGATGTTAGGTTGTTTTGGCTGAAGTTGCTTTATTTTGTATTCTTTGATCATGCCAATTTAATGCATTTTTAGGTGTATTCGAACTTTTGTGTCGCAGATGCTAATTTTTTTACGTTTACTTTATGTATTGCTGGGTAAATGTGGTTCTTTTTAATAGTGGATTACTGCTTGATATTTAAAGATGGCTAGTGGTATGATAATATGTCATAGTTATTTATTGATGATTAGGTATGCTTTATGGCTTATAGATGTGTTGCTGATTAGTCATTGGTTCCAAGAATGATGTGTAGTTGCTGGGGATTTGTTTCAAAGATTTGATGTGGCCCATTTAGATCTCCTATAGTCAGTGAGAATCAGTGTTTGACCTTGCATTTTAATGCTTTTTGCAGCTGGCCAGTTGTTTGATCATCTATGATAGATATGGGCAGATTACAATGTGGAGACAGGGCTACTTCCAGCAATGTTTTGGTTTATTGAATGTAGCTGACTGGATGTTGACAGCAATACCTGTCCACCAACAAATCTTCCACTCCTAAGTGTTGATTTTGTGAGAATCAGTGATGTTTTTGGAATGTGTTTTCAGGTTTTGGTTGTTGCCGATTTTTGGTTTTAGGTGGGCTATTGTATTGAGGCATTGGTGTTTCTCTTGACCTTTTAGTTCTGTTACTGAGTTATAGCACGATTAGAATATATTAAGATTTCATCAAGCCATGGTGTTCTGTGATCTAAATGTATATTTTCAGTGTGAAATCAATATAATCTGTTCTTTTTAAGCCAATGTGTGTAAGATGTTTGGGTGTTTTTGCTGAAGTTCCTTTATTTTGTATGCTTTGATCATACCTATTTAATGCATTTTTAAGGTGTATTAGAACTTTAATGTCGTTGTGCTCTAAGTTTTTTATATTTACTTTATGTACTGCTCGGAAAATGTAGTTCTTTTTAAAAGTGGATTTGTGTTTGGTATTTATAGCAGCCTAGAGCTATGATAATACGGCATAGTTATTTATTTATGATAAGGTATTCTGTGAGGCCTATAGATGTGCTGCTGTTTAGTAATTGGTTCCAAGAATGATGTAATTTTGTTTGGGATTTGTTTCACAGATTTGAGGTGGCCCGTGTAGATTTTCTTTAGTCAGTGAGAATCAGTGTTTGACCCTGCAATTTAATGCATTTTGTTGCTGAGCAGTTGTTTGAGCACTCTTGGTAGATATGGGCGGATTACAATGTGGAGTTGTTTATACTGACAGCCCTGTTTTGGTTAAGTGCTTGTATCTGAACACATAAATGGTATTTTAGTTCTATTACTGAATAACGTGAAGCTCTATAAATCTTAAGATCATTTTAAGCTATTAGTTATAAGATTATATGTTGATCTGGCTGGTGTTTTCTTATGTTGTATGATTTGATAATAGCAATTTAATGTATTTTGCAGGTGTATTAGTAGGCTAATATTTTTAACAGCAACAACTTTTAGTGATGTGCCCTTGAACTACTACACTTCTATTCAAACATTATACTTGGTTGGTATTTTAAGATATTAGGTTGTTTCTTCTGTAACATTGATTATTACGTGTGACTTATAGATGGGCCGCTGACAAGTGTTATCTGTGTTTTTTTATTGTTTAGTTGTTTTTTTTAATATCTCAGTTTTTTAGTTCTTTCATGGTGCATATGTATGTTTAGTGTTTGAAGTCGAGAAGCTGACTGATATCCCGTGTTAGTTAGGTGGATGATATCCTATTTGTGGTAAATATGGTTGGATAGTTTCTGTGGCTCTGATGTGATGTGAACTGTTGATTGATTTGATGAACTGTTGTAAAATTGCAGTTAAGATTTAAATTCAATGGTAGTCTAAAAAATGTAGATGGCATACTCCTGGTATTACGGGTATGTTCTTTTTTTACTTTAATTGAGCTGGTCCTTTCTTAATATATATATATATATATATATATATATATATATATATATATATATATATATAGTACATGATAGTCTCAGATTTGGTAGATGATTTACAATGCTGTTTTTGTGTCATGTGATGTGTATTACTGGAGACATTTTTTCTTATATTAATAAAATAAAATAAAATATTGGTACTGAATATATTTCTCACCCGTTTACATGTCCTCAGTAACGATGAAATATGAGTTTGACTCTAAAGGACTCTATCTCTTCTTTATGTAGCCCGCTCAAATTTACTCCCGCTCTTTTCTTCTTGATTTGAATTTGAATTTATGAACTGCAGGATTGTTTCTTCCCTATGTTTTCTTTATATATAGAGCTTAAGCCTTCCTGTCCTTAAGGGTGTTTCCAGTAGTGGTTGTTTAAGTTATTTCATCCTTTATTTCCTGTTAGAGAGTGAAGTTTTAGTGATGGCTAGGTTGACATTTCTTAATGGACTCACGAATGCTTTTGATAGGTGGGCTGTCAAGATTGGAGTGTTTAGAAGGTGGAAGGTTTATCAGAAGAGTGCTCCTGGGTTACTTTCATGTGCTACAATGATTTTTGTTGACACTGAGGTAAGTGTTTCTATTTTCTTTGTTTCTTTTGTATATGTAAGATAAGTAGCATATGCTAAAGGTATTGTTGGTAATTTAGGATGGGGCTTTTTTACTTCAGGATATATGTTAATATTGGTGCCTTTTTATGGTGCAGTAATTTTACTTGTATCATTGTTTGAAATTAAATTTATAGGGCAGCAAAATCCAAGCTAGCATAATGGCTAGGGACATTCAAGGACATTTAGCTGAAACATTAATGGAAGGGAAGCATTACTATGTTGCAAACTTCCAGGTGTTAGAGAATTCAGGCTCTTACAAGGCAACAGCTCATGCGTTTAAGCTTTTGCTTAGCCCCAGTACTTATGTTATGGAGGCTGAATATGATATTCCAAGGAATCCTTATAGTTTTATGTCTGTGGTTGATGTTCTGAAATCTAAGGAGTATGATTTTGCTGAGCATCTGATTGGTAATTATTTTTAGTGATATTGTTGTCTCATTTTTTTATGGTGCTCGGAATTTTTTTTGAGTGATGAATTATATTATATAAATTGAATTGATTATTGATGGACTTCTTATATGATTTTGTTCTTTACAGATCTGGTTGCATTGGTCAAAAATGTTAGGGGTTTGGAAGAATACACATGTGAAGAGCAAACCAGGAAAAAGTTGAGGATGAATCTGTGTGACACTGAGTGAGCTTCTTTTGCTGATCACCTATGTTGTTTTTATGAGATGTCAACTTATAAATTTTATTTTGTGCTTCAACTGTTATGATTGTGCTGAAATTATATTGTCTATTTGCAAATGAGTTGGTTACTTATTTTTTAGGGGCAATGATCTTGAACTGGTTTTATTTGATGAATGTTCTGGTGAGGTGTATTACAATCAACTGAAGGAACTTGAGTCACCTATTGTTGTTCTGATCAATCTTGCAAGGATTGCCTTTGATGAGGAAGGTAAGGAGGTTGTATGTATATTTTTGTTTTTTAACTATATTGTCCACCTAAACAGTTGCTGGTGTGCCCTTTTTTTTGTTATGTTTATTACACAATAGGATTCTTTTACTAATCTGGTTAGTCTATATAGGGAAAGCTCAAATTTGTAGTTCATTTGAAGCAACCCAGGTACTAATTAACCCTGACATTCCAGCGTGCCTTGATCTTTTGGAGAGGTATGTGCTTCTTATGTTGTTATAAATTTGTTTATTTGTTTTATGTGATAGGCCTGAATTTTATGTTTTAATTTTTGAATTGTGATTCTGTTGCTGCAAAATCTACAGTGCTAAAAAAATGGAAACACCTCTTTCTGGAAAATTGGGCGACCATATAGTGCCTCCTTTAGGTCGGACTTCTGGAGCTGCCTTGGAAGAAAATACTAGGATATGCATTTCAGAAGTTTCTTCCCAAGAGATTGTAAGTATGTTGATGCTGGCATATGTTGAAATGAATGCATTGTTCTTGTCTGTGGTTAAGGTTTTCTTGTAATTATAGTGTGAAAACAGATGTGATTGAGATTATTATGGAAGTTTCAAGGCATATATTATGCTATTGCCTCAATTGTCATGTAGTTCAGAATTGGAGCTTAATTATCCTCGTCCAACATTTTGTTGACTATTGTTTTCTATGTTTTTAATTTAGGGATCTTCATTTGTGCTGTGTGTGCTGTTCACTAAACTTGAAACCAAGTATGGCTGGTCATATAATGGTTGTGCAAAATGCTCTTCAAAGATAAAGGACGAGGGAAATGGCTTGTATTGCCCAGCATGCAAAAAGAAGCCAAGTCTTATTGTACCAAAGTAAGCCTCTTTTTAGTACTCTTTCTGGTTATGGTCATTTTTTTGTCCATTATATTAACTCTTGGATATTGATCGTCAGATTGAAGGTTCATTATACTGTGGAGGATGAATCTGGGACAGCCTCTGTTGTGTTTTGGGATAAGTTGGCTACTCAAATTTTGGGGAAGACTGCTGCTGAGATGAAGCAGATTCTGTTGAGTGTATGCTTCTTTAAATGGGCACAACTAATAGTTTGTTGTAAGCAATTTATGTGGGTTGTTTTTGTTAAAGGGTTGTTCATTGTTGTAGGAGGGGAGGGAGTATGACTTCCCGGATGAGTGTGATGCTATAGTTGGGAAGCGAATGCTGTTAAAACTGAAGAGGAACTTATTCAATTCAAGTCATTCCTCTGCGAGCATTAGTATTTTACAATATACTATTTGTGAGAACCTGAATGACCAATTTGCTGCAGCTGCAGCCGAGAATGTAGGATTCTCTAATATACCTGTTTATTTAAGCATGTATGTGTGAAATGGTTTAATTTTAATGTATGGGGTTTTTTTGCAATTTATTTTGTAGGATGATGTTCAGATGGACGAACCAGCTGTTGATCTTGGCCGTAATACATGTGAATCTCCTCTGCAAAATACCTTTGACAGGCTGCCATCAATCGTTGACTTGACTGATTTGAAGGATCAAGTAAGAACTGGGACTCCGTGTAAGGCAGTATATACCCTGGATGACTTGCCACTTGCTCAGAATACTGAGACTGCTCCTTCTATGGCAAGCAAAGGGAAGAGAAAGTGTGTTTCCAGGAGAGACTCTAGTGGTGCTGATGTTTTAGGCTCTATAGGTGATAAGAAGCTGATGAAGGCAATCAAGAAGGAAAAGGAATAGACAGAAATTTGTGCACCAGACTATGTCACTAGGGAAATGTTAATGTATGTTTTATAGATAGCTAGCGTGATGTAAGGTTATGTTGATTGTATGTTTGTTTAAGTTTTCTTTATGTTGCACTATTATGGAGATGGAGCTTAGTGAATGTGCTTACGTAGTCTGTGGCAGCCTAATGAGCTTCCAATAAAGGTGTGAAGATGGCATGTAATAGAGTAGTAGAGTGTATGCAGTGGCAGCCTAATGAGCTTCCAATATAGGTGTGAAGATTTTATGTAATGGAGAAGTAGAGTTTATGCAGTGTTATAGTAGTAGTCTGGTGTTGTAAGCTATGTATTATATGAATGGTATTATGTTTATGTTGTGTGATGTTTGAGTTGTTTGTTTTTTTAAATTCTTTATTTTTTGCTCAAATAAATTATTTTCTAATATACAATAAAGGAATATGTGTAGTATGATTTGTACCATGAGGATGGTTGGGATGTCAAATGGGTAAGCAGTACCGAAACGAAGTCTTTGCAAGGGATTAAATTCTAACGAGGCATAATGTTATATTTGTGCGATAATACCATTTAGGTGGCATTATTTCATAGTTTTATGTACGTTCATGCTTAACATATAGTTCAAACTACTCTTCTATTTATTAGTTTTGTTAACTTTTCCTAATATTTGTAATATTCTATTAAATTCAATGGATGACTTTTGTGGGAGAATGTATAGTATTTTTAGTTTGATATTATTTACCAGTGTCATCAGCGTATGCTAAGAGAATATTAAATTTAAGAATCGAGGTTGTATATATTAACAAAACAACTTATTCTTCTAACATGTGTACCATATACATTTGTTTTACATATAGAAATTTTGCTTTTTGGGGAAAAATATGGTTTTATGATTGAGGTATTTGTTTTTTTAAAATTATTGTCAAGTATCCATCCATTTGGTTCAAAGGTGGACACTTACCAAGGCCCCTTTTTTCTGTGCTTCCAAATGGGCTTTTTGCTTTTAACCTTATTATCTGTCCTTGTATGACTATTGATGGGCTTCTTTTTTGTGGTTGTTTAATAATTTTTTAGGGTCTTGGGAATAAATTGTTGGACCAAGTTAAGATAGATACAAAAACTTGGCTGGTTTGGGAATTTGGCAAGTCACGTGGTTGATCTGTTTTAATTTATTGGTGGGGAAACTTTTTCTGGGCGTCCTATTTTCTATGGGTGTTTGGTGTTTACTGTAGTGCAAGAAGTTTTGGGTTGTTGAGTAGCCGTTTTATAAGAATGGAGATACCCAATGAGTCGACTGAAAAGAGTGCAAGATGCGGGGACGTTGGTGGAGGTTCTAATCAACACACTCCCAGCTGCGAGAACTCTAATACACAATCTGTGACTTATAGTTTCAGGAGGGGAGGCGACGCCGTGAAATATGATTCAATTTGTTCGAGTCACTGCAACAAGGAGAATAATTTGTTAAATGACTTGGATGGAAGCAAATTTGTGATCTCCAATTCGGATGTTCAAGGGTCCGAGCCCCGCTCATCTCTTTGGACCCAGCCGTCATCTAAGGTCTCCAGGAAAAGATCTTTTGCGAGGAACATATCTATGGTTTCATCATCACTGCTTCAGTAGTTTGCGAAGGTTTATGAGCCAGGTAAATATTTTTTGATTTGTGCATCTAGAATCTTTTAGGTTTATCTGAATTTATTGTCATAAATGTGGTCGCTGTATATCAATTATTTGTTATTTGTTCATTTGAGTTCATGTTTCACTTTTTTTTAATAGTGATTCAACTGTTTTGCTAACCAAATTATTTAAAGGATTTCTGTCGATATTGCTTGTGGTTTGTGCTTTGTGGTTTCTTTTTTTGTATTTATGTTTGTGATATTTTGAATATAATTTATAATGTGGTTAGCCTCTTTTTATGTCTTTATGTTTCTTAGGTGGGAACGAAAGTATTGTCAATCAGACTGGAGGAGTGTTCCAGCGAAGATCCAAAAGAATTAGAAATTTGATGGGATTACACCCAAAGGCTCAAGAGGTAGAGATGAGTGATGAGACACCAATGAATGAAAGTTGGAGCGTATCTGCTGATGGCATAGGAAGGGAGAAAGCCCTTACTGATATTACAAATTGTTATATTGGTAGCTCAAGTTTCTTGCCCTCTTTAGAGACGGCAGGTATTTTTGTTTATTTTTTCAGTAATAGCGTGTCTTCCGGCAGGCATTTATTTTAGCTGGTTAATTATGATCATGGGTTTGTTTTGTTTCAGGGCAAAATGCACATGGTTTTGTTGGATCATCGAGTTATATATACAAAACTGAACTGTGTAGTCAGGGTAACCAAAATCCGATTTCAGAGTCTTCTAAATTTGTTGCTGGTGTTGTTACACAGAATAGACATGATATTGGTGTGTTAATATCACTGACCTCTTTATTTTCAATTACATTGAAGTTACATGTATGTCTCATGGTTTAGTCCAATATTGGATTTTTGTTTTGCAGATCAAGTTGCAAATTATAAAGATATTCTATTTAACCTGGAGTTTAATGAAGCTATATATAATGATGCCGGTACTCATGAAGTGAATGATGGTAGTCTTATTTGTGTTTTAGTATTTCACTTTTATGGTGTGATTTCTTTGATAAGGTGTTTAATTTTGTGTTTGTATTTGACGCTAATGTGATGACATAATATGTGGTTTTTGTAGATGATAGTGAGTTTTGCTTTGAAGAAGTAACTCAGGGGTCTCAGAGTCAAGATCGAGATTTTCCAGGTCCGTAATAATTATTTGATGAAATGAATATTGTTTCATTTGTTTTAGTTATGTGTTTATAATTTTTAAGTTTTCCTTTTATTTTTTCAGAGTACATTGATGAAGGTGATTGCACATACGTGTGTAAGTATTGTGGTGCTTTATTTTGGTATAATGAAAGAATTCGGAAAAAAGGGTCAAAGCAGAGGAATATTGTATTCTCGATGTGTTGCTTGCAAGGTAAAATCCAATTGCCTAAGATGAAACCTCCTCCACCTCTTTTGGAACATTTATTTCTCGATAAGAAGTCCAACAAGTCTAAGAACTTTATAAAGAATATTAGACAATACAATAACATGTTCTCTTTTACATCAATGGGAGGAAAAGTTGATCATTGGAAAAATTCTGGAGGAGTACCGTATTGTTTTTCTTTGTCTGGCACTGCTCACCATAGTATTGGAAGTTTACTACCTAGCGAAGGTGCTAGACCGGTGTATTCGCAGCTTTATATCTATGATACGGAAAATGAAGTGCAAAATAGAATTGATGTTGTAAGGTAAGAGTTGGTATTCTAACTATGTAGTGAATGGTAAAATATTGTATTGTAGTATGATTTGTGAAATCTGATATTTCAATGTTTGTAAATGTTTTGTGTAGCAAACATTTGGATGCGAAATCTATTGATAGTGGCATTGTTGATGATATTAAGACAGTGCTGGATGCAGTTAATCCTTACGTACAACATTATCGGTGTGCGGCAAATCATATTCAAAAAGAAACACTCCCTTTGGTTAAGTTGTGTTTGTTGAGTTCTAGAAATCATGATGGCAGAATATTTAACACTCTTACAGTTTCTGAAGTTGCTGCACTTATCGTAGGAGAAATTGATATGAATTTCAATGTTAGGGACATTATTGTAGAGGAAAGAGCTGGCAAACCTAAAAGAATAAGTGAGTTGCATGCATCATATCTTCCATTGCAGTATCCATTGTTATTCCCCTATGGCGAAGATGGTTATAGAGATGATATAGAACATAGTGAAGAGAGCCTATGTACTACCAAAAAGAAGAAATGTTTAAGCATCAGAGAATTTTTTGCTTTTCGCCTGATGACTAGGGAGGATGAAGTATCTATATTACTTCATGCTGATAGGTTGTTTCAACAATTCATTGTAGATGGATATGCTATGGTTGAAGCCCAGAGACTTCATTGGTATAAAACACACCAGAAAGAACTTCGCGCTGACTTGTATCAGGGTTTAGCTGATGCTGTATTTCATGGTGAGCACACGGCTTCTGCAACTGGGAAGAGAATTATCTTGCCTTCATCCTTTACTGGGGGGGCTCGATATATGATTCAAAACTATCAAGATGCTATGGCTATTTGTCGATGGGCTGGGTATCCTGACCTTTTTTTGACTTTTACGTGTAATTCCTCTTGGCCTGAAATTGATCGGTTTGTTAAAAAATATAATGTCAAAGCTAATAACAGACCTGAAGTTCTGTCTAGAGTCTTTCGAATGAAATTATTAAGACTCATGAAGGTTTTGAAGGAGGGAAAGATATTTGGCGAGCTGCGTGCAGGTATGTGTGTTATTATGTTAAAAAGTTTTCACCTTTTTTATGGAATATTAGTGTACCTTTAGTTTTATATTACGTTCATTTGTTATTTTGTTATTAATTAAATAAGATATAATAGGCTTATTTAATAAGTTCTAACTAATGTATGAAACTTTTTTCAGAGGTATATACTATAGAATTTCAGAAACGTGGTTTGCCGCATGCCCATATTCTTTTATTTCTTGAAGATCATGACAAAATTAGAACCGTTGAACGTGTAGATCAATTCATTAGTGCTGAAATTCCTGATGAAGTAACGAAGCCGCATCTTCATAAGCTTGTCAAGAATTTTATGATCCATGGACCATGTGGTATTAACTACCCTAATAGTCCCTGCATGAAAAATAAAAAGGAATGCAACAAAAGGTTTCCCAAGAAATTTTGCCAAACCACTGAAATTGATGATGAAGGTTTTCCTACATATAGAAGAAGCAATAATGGTGTAACTCTTAAGATTAAAGAGAGTGTCTTTGTAGATAATAGGTTTGTTGTGCCATATAATGCGACATTGCTTCAATTGTTTGGAGCTCACATAAATATTGAGAAGTGTAATCAATCAATGGCTATAAAGTACCTTTTTAAATACATAAGCAAAGATCATGATAGAGTTGTTGCTGGTATTTTTAGTGGGCCGAATAATGGGCAGAAAAATGTTTTGAAAGATGAAATTCAGCAGTATTATAATTGCAGATACATTTCTGCTTGTGAGGGTGCGTGGAGGCTTTTGGGGTTTGACATACATCATAGAAAGCCCTCTGTTGAGCGATTGAGCTTTCATCTGCCTAATCAACAATATGTGATATATAATTGTAATGATGATGTTGCTGATGTGGTTGAGAAACCTAGAGTTAAGGAGTCCCAGTTTTTGTCGTGGATGAAAGTTAACGCTACTGCTGATGAAGAGGCGGTGAAATTAACTTATGTAGAATTTCCAAAGAAGTTTGTATATGACAGGAAACAACGTGAGTGGAACACAAGGAAAAGTGGGTTTTCAATTGGACGTTTAGCCAATGCATCCCCTAATTCTGGAGAGTTATATTATCTAAGAATTTTGTTGACAAAGGTTAAAGGTCCAACATGCTATGACGATATTAAGAAAGTTAATGGTGTTGTTTATGATACTTTTAAAGATGCTTGTGAGGCTTTTGGCCTTTTGGATGATGATGTTGAATTTGTGAATGCTATCAAAGAAGCTGCCCATTGGTCAAGTGGTAATAGTCTTCGTAAATTATTTGTCATGATGATTTTGTCCAACACGTTGCAGAAACCTGATTTGGTGTGGAATAAGTGTAAAAACCTGTTATCGGAGGATATGTTTTACATCCCCCATATCCGGGGGCTGCATTCAGGTTATATTTTTAGGTTTTGTTTGTGGAATAATCTTTAAATTAATTCTCAATTTAACATGTTGTTGACTCAAATTTTTCTGTGTAGGTATTATATCAGATGAAGTGAAGCAACATGCTGCGTTAGTTGAAATTGATAAACTTTTGCAACTTAATGGAAGGTATCTTAGCGAAATCGTTGGTATGCCAAGTCTTGAAACTGATGAGTTTATTGATTACTCAAATCGCCTTATAATACAAGAGCTAAATTACGATCGTTCAGAATTGAAAAAAATTGCATCGTCAATTTACGCTTCTTTGACTGATGAGCAGCTGTCGATTTACTTGTCTGTGATGAAATCTGTAGAGGAATCATCACCAGCGTTTTTTTTTTGTTCATATTTTTGGAGGCACAGGTAAGACTTATTTATGGAATGCTCTAACTTCTTCTTTGAGGGCCGATGGACACATTGTATTAACTGTTGCAAGTAGCGGAATTGCTGCTACTCTTTTACCATCTGGAAGGACAGCTCATTCTCGATTTGCCATTCCAATTGTCATTGCTGAAAATTCATGTTGTTCCATATCACAAAAATCTCTGCTTGCAGAACTTCTAATTGCTACTAAATTGATAATATGGGATGAAGCACCAATGATTCAGCGGTTTTGCCTCGAAGCTTTTGATCGCAGTCTTAAGGACATAATGCATTGTGATAAAAATTTTGGTGGAAAATGTATTGTATTGGGTGGGGATTTTCGGCAGATTTTACCTGTTATTCCACAGGGAACGCGTGCCTCTATTGTACATGCTTCAATCAGTTCATCATATCTATGGGACTATTGTGAAGTGTTCCATCTCACAAAAAACATGAGGATTACTAGTAGTGGCAGTTTTGAAGAAGTCGAGAAAATAAAGTGGTTTACTAAATGGCTTCTTGATCTTGGCGATGGTAAGTTGGGTATATCTCAGGATGGAACTGCTGATATAGAGATACCTGAAGAATTTCTTGTCCCGTATAGTGAAAATCCTATTGAAGGAATAGTTCAAGCTACCTATCCAGAGTTATTGGCAAACTTATCCAATAATATCTATTTCAATGAGCGAGCTATTCTTGCACCAACTATTAAAATGGTTAGCCAAATCAATTCCTACATGTGTTCACTACTTCCGGGTGAAGAATTTCAGTTTTTTAGTTATGATTCTGTATGTCGTTCTAGTGAAGATAATGATAGTGTTGATAGCTTATATACAAGTGAATTTCTGAATACCATCGAAAGTTCTGGTTTGCCTTCACATACCTTAACTTTGAAGATTGGTGTACCAGTTCTACTGCTACGCAATATTGATCAGAGCGCTGGACTTTGTAACGGTACTAGGCTGCGCATTACCCGCATTTCGAAGAATGTTTTGGAGGGTATTACATTAAATGGATCTCACCCGAATGAGAAAGTTTTGATTCATAGAATGAATCTGAATCCTTCTGAAACTAGGCTCCCATTTAAGATGCGTAGAAGGCAGTTCCCAATTAATTTGAGCTTTGCAATGACAATTAATAAGAGCCAGGGGCAGTCTCTGAAACATGTTGGCGTGTTCTTAGAAAAACCGGTTTTTACACATGGTCAGCTATATGTTGCCTGGTCCCGGGTTCGTAGTGTTGATGGCCTCAAAATATATATTCCCAGTTTGAATGGCAAGCTTGAATGTACAACTAAGAATGTTGTCTACGATGAAGTGCTGAGGAAAATATATAATGTTAATTAATTGGATGTAAAATTTAGTTTATGCATATGTAAGAAGTATAGGGTTTAAAATGTTATTATATACATTATATTAGTAATTACCACTCTCTAATGTAGTTAAATTGGTGAGGTTTATTGTTTTTTTAGGGTATGCTTCCCGCGCAACGCGCGGGTATGCCCTGCTAGTTATATATCTATATCTTAATTTCTATGTAAGCTTGCTTACTTATATGACACATCATCAAAACTAACGCTGACATGTCATCTTATTCAACACTATTAAATCCTTATCAAATTATAGGGACCAATTGTTTGGACGGAATGAAATTTGAGCGATCAAAATCTCTTGTTAAAAAGTAAGGAGACTAAAATCAAAATTGATGCAAATTATAACGACTAAAACCTCTGTTTTTAAACTTTGGGGGTTAAAACTCAAATCACACAAAAATATAGGGACCAAAAATTGGTTTAACCCAAAAATAAATTTATGAGGATAAATAGATTTGTGAGAATTTAAAATCTATCTCCTTTAGAAATTAAAGAAAATAGTTAATAAGTGACTTTTAGATTAGAAATTTTATACAAAATATTTTGGGATCTATGTAAATTATGGTTCATGAAAATTCTTAAAATAGAAGTGAAATTTACATCTTTTTTATAACATAGAAAACAACTCAATCTATTCAACTGGAGCTTGATAACAGATTACAATCAACATGTTACTTCTTTTTTATAACATAGAAAACAACTCAATTTATTCAATTGGAGCTTGATAACAGATTCCAATCAACATGTAACAGAGAAACCATAAAGTAGGAGGAACTAAAATGGGTTGATAACCCCTTACTGAGCCAATAACATGCTTTGCAAGAACGCCTGCAACAATGTTCGCGATTCTTGGAATATGGAGAAATTCCAGTTCCCATGATTTACACATAAAAGATTTTGCCTCTTGAATTAAACCAACATCAACATTTTGAGAAATATCTTCCCTTTTTAGTGGATAACCTCTGATGCATCAGTCTCTATTATAACTCTGCGTTCACCTCTCTCCCAATCAAGTTTCAACCCAAGAATTAAGGTCCAAAGTTCAGCTGTTAGACTATCCCCACTATTAGGATGAAACATGAAACCCCTCTACAAAGGAAAAAAACTTAGGTCCATTTCCTTATGTCCATTTCCTTCAATTCCCAATTAAAATTTGACATGTTTACAACTTCTATTGCACCCACCACAATTCACTCTCCCTGCCCCCAACAACAACCACCAAAATAAACAAACCCTGAATTCCATCCACCCAAAACAAATCTCTATTATGTTCCCACCCCAAAAAAAAACTCCACTGTGCTCCCCAACCAACAAACTCCATCGTGTTTTTCGGCCTCTCAACCCCCACACAAATTCTCGGCCTCTCCCTTCACCACCACAGTGTTCACTGTGGACGCTGCCGGGCCAAAGCGGGGTTTGGCTTCACCCGCACATACTGTTTGTCACCTGCGCAGTTGAGGGTGGAGGCAGTTGGGGTTCGTTGCTACAACGGCGGAGATGAGCGGCCACCGTGATTTTTGGTGTGGTTTTGAAGGAGAGAGGAGGAGGCGGCATTGGTGCTGGGTGGCGCGTGGAAGGAAGATGAAAAAGTTGTGGAGGAAAAAGACTATGGAGAGGAGAGAAGGTAGGGGAATAGATATGTTGTGGTGGGTGTAGGAGAAGTTGTACACATGTCAAATTTTAATTGGAACTGGAGGAAATGGACATAAGGATTATATTTTACCATTTAACTTTAATTTATATTTTAAAATATTTTTTTGTTTCAATAAAAAAGAATCTTTCTTATACTATCTCAAAAGTTGGGTTATCCAAAATAAATTTACAATCTCTTTCCTCTAGGCTCCCACTACCAACACTTTCACAATCACAATCCATTTCTAAATTTTTTTTTCCTTTAATTTAAAAAATCATTTGGATAAACTAATATTTTCCTATTTTCTCTCTCTCTTTTAAATTCCTGAATTTTTTTAAGATTATTACATAATTCAAAATTTTATTCACATTAAACTTCATTTATTATCCTTCTCCTGATTTTTTTAGAGTCGATTTTCTTCCAAACTTAATTTGTATTTTAAAAATATTTTTTTTTCTTTTTAATAAATACTACCTCCGGTCCTAAATATAAGACCTAATTGACTTTTTTTTAGAGATTAAAGTTGCAAAATAGGTTATTAAATCATGACATATTTGATATCTTTTTAGATTATCCATTAGCTTATAGATAAAATAAACTAGTGTAAGAGAAAAAATTAGGTCAATCAATTTATAATTAACTTATTTTGCTTTTTTTAGGATTTTTCAGAAAAGTCAACTATGTCCTATATTTAGGACCGGAGGGAGTATAGAATTAAAATTCTATAAAAAATCTCTTTCTTTTTTGTTCAAATAAAAAAAAATTCCTTCAATCTGTGAAATATCCCAACTCATGAATGACCCATTCATCGCTATCATGGTTTTGTCAAAGTCGAAAACAACAACAATCCCATACGTTATTGGCAATGAATATAAAAAGGTTATCTTGAGGTTCTCTAGGCTTGGAAGATACAAGTGATACCATGGGTATATATAGTGTAGACCATGGACGAAACTTAAGCCCAAAATACTTATTCAATTATTTGTGAAATGGAATTTATTACTATTTTTTGAGTTTAAATATTATAAAATTCTGATAAAAAGTTATATAATATAAAAAGCTATCTACTTGACTTATTTATTTGTGCATAAACCTTAATATTATTCTAACTTTAATGTTTATATTATTCAATAATATAATAATGTTTGTATGACCCTTCAGTGGCTAATTCAAATTTGCGGCCGAGCATGTGGTGGAGGAGTTTGGGTGAGCGGGGAAGAATGGGAAGAGGAGGAGGATGAGAGAGTTTTTATTATTAAATGTGGATCTGACATCTTCAAAAATTATATAAATGAGTCCCAAGGGACTCTACTTTAATTTCTCCAATTAGTGGGACATTTTTCATATTATATATCTTGGGGGGGGGAATTCTAATCAATTAACCCTTTTTAAAAATCTATAGATTTATTGTTTGTAGACCAAATTGACCCTTATATTTTGTTTCTAGGCGAGCCATTTTATTGCTTGTAGGTCAAATTGAGCCATTAGAAATAGTTTATAGGCCAAAATGATATTTTTGACACTTAAATATATGATTAAAGAAAATTCTAGAAAAACAAAAATTGAAGGAAAAAACGTAGGAGATAAAGCTTATAAGTTATAACAAAATCCATCACATCATCCAACCATCCATTTGGAAATATATATGTCATAGAAAATCCAATCAAGCAAGGGAATATTAGCATATAAGTTATACAATCAATAAGTGTACGGTGAACCCACACATTTGCATGGGTTCTGTATTAGTTACATGTAAAGCTTAGTAATTTTCAGAAATTATGACCTCATAGTTGTGCGTAGTTTTTGGCTTTGGTTCCCTTAACTTAATATTTGATTAAAGGAAGTGAAACTAGTGACTTGAACCTACAGTCATTAAAGTTTAGGATTTTATAGCTTCAGTTTTTGTTTAATTAAAAAGGGTTACCTATTGTTGAAATGATTAGGGTACTTGGACTTGTTTTCATTTTGAAACTGACTTTTCTTCTCTACCTGTCACAAGATACTTGAGGGTAGTAAAATTTAATTAAGGAAAAACTGCAATACCCTTGATTTCTAGTTTGGTGTAAGAATTACTTGTTTTTTTTGTCTGAAAGAATTATTTGTTTCAATCAAGGGCAATAATATAGCAATTTTATGAATTTATATACCACATAACTTTTATGATAGGTATAACTCTATAATTTTGTTATAGAAGCACATTTTATGAACAGACATTATTTTTGTGTCATTTTCTAATAGAAAATGTGTAACATCCTGAAAAATTTAATTCAGGATTAGAGAGTGTTTTGGGAAATTTTGGAATTTTTAGGAATTTTTGGGATATTTTTGGAAATTTTGAGTAATTAATATGCATATAATTAATTAAGAAATGAAGAGTTTGAAATATGAGGGAGTGGTAAAGCTAAAAATATTTTGAAGTTTAAGAAGATTGGAGGCTGGTTTAAGTGATTTTAAATTAAAAAGAGTACACTGTGGCAAGTTTGGGCTACAAATTATCAATAACCACCCTATAAACACTAAACCAAACACTCCCTCCCCTTCATTTTTCCATTTTCTTCTTCATTCCTCACTTCCCTCTCTCTCTCTGTCGCTCCCTCCGCTCTCTTTCCCTTTCACCAAACCCTCCCACCTTCGATTTCACTCCCTCTCTGGCCGATCAACGGCGGCAGCGGCCAAAGCTGGCCGGACCGTCGTGGCTTCCTCCGACCTCCCTCCATCTTCTTCGTTCTGCTTCTTCTTCGTTCTTCGCCCTTCACGGCTGAACGGCGGCCTAAGGCGCGCGGCGGCGCCGGCCCCACCACCACCACACATAATCATCATCTTCACTAACTATATCCATCATCTTCTTCACTTTCTTTTCACTCTCCCATCTCTCTCACTGCTCAAACCTCACCGTCACCCACTTCATCATCATAGCCAACGGCGAAGGAAGCATTCCTAGTGAACTCGAGCTCCCCAAGTACATGAAATCCTTGATTTGACATTAGGTAAATCCTGTTAACTCATTCCTACTCTCTGATTCTTTCAATTTGTGCGATTATGAGATGGGGTTTTAATTGGGATTTTGTGTTTGAGGTGCAAGAACTGAACAAGTGAAAGTTAGGCTTTAATTCCAACTTCTAGGAGAAGATTTCAGTATTTGATTGAGTTTTGTGAGTTAATACAAAAGCTTTGATTGTGGTTTTGGTATCTTAAGATTATTATTCTGTTTTGGTTTGATTAGGCGTATAAAACTATGCTTGTAGTAATGGAAAATGTCTTTCTTTGTTCCTTTGGGATTGTATGTTCTGCTTCTAGATGAATTCATTATGGGATTTGATGAAGTTTCTTTCCTAAAATTAAAGTATGAATGTTATGAAAGAGGAATCTGATTTCTTATTTGAATTTGGTCTTTTTAGAATAAAATTTGATTGGAACATTGCTGGATTAATTGTTTTCCTCTCTGCTCTGTTAGTACCAATGATTTAATCATGATAGGGAATGGTTGTTCTGATTATTGGTAAGAAAAGAATGATTTGAAATCTGAAATTTCTTTCTCATACATGTGATATTGCTAATTGGAATTATATCTTGAATGTTTAGTGACTAAATGAAAGCCTTAAGTTGAAAAAAATTGGGTTTGAATTCTTGGTTGGTTGGTTTTGAATTGTCATATATTCCTTCTGAGAACTTTGGAGTCTTCAAGCATTTAGGCTATTTCGAACTGTCAGACTAATTTTTGTCCATGGTTGGCTGGAAGGTTGAAGTACTAAAGAAAACGTGTTAGTAGTTTTTTTTTATTTGGTTTTGGCTGATTGTAAATTAGATGAATTGTAAATTTGTATCCTTGCTACTAGTTTCTCTTTATATATGTAAAAGTATACCTGAACTCAAATATTGGAAATTTCATTCCAATTTGATACCATTTGAGAATCCATGTTCAATTTTTATGATTATTATTTGTTTTCCTTTGTGGATGATTTTACTTTGGTTATGGGCTTTGTTTTGTCTAATAATTAGGAGCTCAAACTTTAGTTTTTATTTTCATTGTTTTGAATGTGAAATTGAGCTTTATTTGAGGTTTAAAGAAATGAGTTGATGCTAATGACAGTAGATAAGAGTTTTGTGTATGTTGTTGCATATTTGGAAATTCTGGAGTTGTTGCTGGACCGATTTTAAGTTTGATTGTACTGTCTTGTTAAGGGTTTAAGTAAAAAGGAACTTTATATGAAAGGATTTTATTGAACATAAGGAATTGTTGTGGATGAGAAATTGGTCATGGATCTTCATGTGCTTTCTTTAGGATTTGGCTGGAAGATTACTTAATGTTTTGGTGAATTTGGTTGTTAGATCATGTTGGATGACCCAGCGTTAGGTGGTTAATCATTTTCATAAGATAGGGTGCCTTTGCAAACTTGGACATAAGATAAAAGAATGGGAATAAGTTCTTGTTTTTCTTCCCTGTTTGGCTGGGAATTTTGACTGAAGTTTAATTTGATAATTAAGGACATTTAAATGAAAGGGTGGTTATATAAACAAGCTTGTAGGCCAATTGGTTAAGAAGTGGAATTTATGTTCAGGATTTGGAATGAGGGTGCTTTCTTTATTGGAGCATTTTTCTGCTAGGTTTATGTTGGATTGGAGTGCACGATGGTAGTAATGTTAAGTATTCATATTTTTGGTCCGTTATTCATGTGTTTGGTTAATGTGTATGTGGCTGATTGTAATTAGGGTATTTAATTGCTTGATTGTGTGATTTATGTATTTAACTGCATGTTGGTTTGTGACATTTGTTTTGAAATTTGGAACTCATATGGTCCTAGAATGTTTTGTTTGAGATTTCTGCTTAATGACTATAATTGGTTAATCGAATAAAGTTGAGAGTATGAGATTGCTAATGTTTGGGTGCTCTCCTTTGTGAACCTTGCATTGAACATGGTATTGATCATCTTGTTAATACGATGACGATTGTGAATGTTGTTTGATGTGGATTAGTTATATTTTTGGAATTGAAATGATTTATTAGAAAAATGAATGTAAGGGGAATGGGTAGTAATATCATACGAGAGAGACGTCAAAGTATTATAAAGTGAAAATGATATTAATTTATCATTTTGTATCATATTATTATAGGGTATATAGTGGTGATGATTCTAGAAGGAGAATCTACAAGGAAACGGTAAGGAAAAGGCAGTGGATTGCTAAAGGGCGACAGGTAATCACACTTACCTTACTATAACATTGAGGGTGACGTTAGTTAGGGATTTTGTAAAATCCCTTTTCACCCTCTATATATATATATATATATATTATCTTTAAAAGGGTATTTTTATACAAAACAGGCTATCGGGTGCCTTTTCATACACGATTATTTTTATATAAAAGATTTGACAAATTATATATGTAGTATCCTGGCTGGTGATATTGTTGGACTGTGTATATGAGTGTATAGACATTTGGATATTGACATTTTGACAGGGATATTGAGAGGTATAGTGGATTGGATGTATCATAGGTTGTGTAGAGAAAATTTGGGAGTTATGATGAGTGGAGATGTTGTGGATGATAGATTTAAAGATGATGGGAGAATATATGAGATTGATATTGATTTTGACTATTGTGATGAGATATTGAAATTAATGGATATTGTGAGGTTTGCATGACACTGATAAATATACGTACCATCGCGCGATGATAACTGTTCGATAGGCCAATCGACAGTTATTTGTACAGATGATCCTTTTCGGTTTGATTGGATCGGGGTTGATAGGTCAACTTATTGAGAAAAGTGACCTACGGTTATGGGCATTGATTAGAGTCCAACCGCCCCTACGGTTATGGGCATTGATTAGAGTCCAACCGTTCCTATTCTGTAGTGGAAAACAGAATTGGGGTTCTCTCTCTGGAGATTGCCAGAGAGGGAAATTTGCTCCCTCATCAGAGAGGGGCACAGTGTCAAATCATATAGAGAAGATTAGATGCTTGAAAGCCCCGGTATGGCACAATGCATCTACAGGTGAGTGTGAGAGTTGTGGGGTGGTGTAGTTGTAACGGAGGTAGAGGTGTTGGAGTACATTGATTTGGAAAATGACAGAGAGACTGGTGTAATACATGGGAAGAAGGTTTGATATATATATATATATATGTGTATTATTGATTTTATAACTGAGGTACCCGTTAGACGCCCTCGCTACCGCACATCTCACTGTTATAGTGAGTTAAGCGGTGATTACTGGGACAATTTGTCTCATCCCACGATTACTGACATTTTTGCAGGTATTCATGCATAGGTGCAAGCTTCAGGAAAAGGGAATTAGGTAGTAGGAGTTTTATATAATTTATTTGGTATTGTATATTGCCAATTTGTATAGGCCTGCATACGTTTCCGCATATATTTATATGTATTCGATATTATTGAACATTAGGTTGTTTATTTTTCTAACCATGTTAGGTGATTCTTTTCTAACATGGTTAGCTATTAATTATCCATGATAGTATTCAGGTTGTATTAGTTTATTCTTTCCTATCATGGATAAATTATAAAAGGTTTAGAATAATCTTTTCTAACTATGATAGAGATATTAATATTATGGAAATTCCTTTTTCTATCATAGTTAGATTAGAGCTTAATGAATTGAAATAAATATTATTGGTTAATTAGGTAATTAGTAACACAATGTAACAACTTGGTTATCAGTATTTGGTATACGATAACCCTGGACTGTGCTGCATTGCATATAGATTGGCAATATACATAGTTTGTATTCCCTTCCTCCTGTGCATGATACTCTGCCTTTTGAGAGGTATATCACTCATCCCATGGTGGGGAGAGAGTGATAAAAGAAATTGAATAGGTACTGTGGAGAGATTGAGATGAACATAGAAAGAATAACGAAATAATGTTGATATGTATAAGAATTTAGGAAAAATAGCGAAATAAGGATGCTTCTCTGGGGTCTCGAGTATAGTTATGTGCCGGCCATAATCATAGTCGAGGCATCATGAGATACCTTATTGGGTTAAGGGATTGAGGAAATTGAAGATAAGAATTAATAATGAAAATGATGTGAAACAAGAATTGGTGACCTTGCTTCCTGTTTGTTCAAATTAATTGCTATATTGTTTGCTAAATGGAGGAATCTACTTGTTTTTGTTTGATTGTTTTTAATTGAAATTCTTTTGCAATTGTGAAGTGTGTTACAAATGTGAATTGACTTTAGTTTGAGTGAATTTTTGTTAGTTGATAACAAAGATATTGTTGTTTGTTAAAGTAAATAAAGTTGTTAAAATTTAAAATTTTTGCTCATGTATTTGTTTTAACAGTGAATTAAATTGGATTTTGTGAGTTCATTAGCAAAATTTTCTTTTTGTTATCATACTTTTTAATGTTAAAACTATAATGAAGTTGAATGGAGATGAATCTACGATTTAATGAAACTAATTTCAGGTTTTGAGATTTCTCTTTTGTTCTATAACTGATTAAATTCTGTCATTGATATTGAACTTTAAGGATTTAAAAGTGATATATGAATACTTGATGATGAAATTTCTCACTTGTCTATATGTTATTAAGATGTTGGTATGTGAGTAGGATGATACTAAATTGTAATATATTGATGTGTTTGTTGTTTTACAATGAATATTAGCATCCAAGTTGAGTTAAAAATATAAAGAGAACCTAATTAAGGTAAATTTTTATCGAGTGTTATTTGGACATTTAGTGAAAGGTATAATAGAATGCTATGATGTTCATCAAGTGAAATTGTAAATTGATTGTGGTTATTTTCCTATACTTTGAGATTTGCTAATACATGTGATTTTGCATGAATATATAATTAAAGTTTGATTTATAATGAAACATATACTTGTGTGATGGGTTTAAAAGTGGTTGATACTGGCCTATTTAATGTCTTTTTGTGTGTGAACTGCAAATAAGTGATAGTTGGATGTTTTGTTGTGGATTTTGATAAGTTAAATGAGAGAGAATTCTAAATGACTTAGATTGTTAGGGTTTAGGAAATTTTAAATCTATAGTATGTAGCATGGGTTTTGTTTAGAAGGTTTTGGAGTTGATTTGTCTAGTTGCAATTCATGTGTGGTTACTTAAGTGTATGGTTTAAAAAAAAATGGAGTATACAAATAGGTTAGAATTTAGACTCTTTTATCTATTTGGCTGCTTAGTTTTGCTTGTTTTAATGAGAGGGATAAATGTGTTTTGAAGCATGAATAGAGAATGAGGAAACACAAGATAGCTAGTTAGGAAACATATGACGATTGCCTTAGTATTTATCTACAATGATGATGTTGTGAAATTTGCATAGGTATTGACAATGAATGGAGTGAATTGAGATTTAGATAATCAAGAATTAATATGGCAGGATCAAATGAAGTAGTGATGTATTTGGAATTATTGTAACTTTGAAGCTTGGACTGATTTAAGAGCATAATATATTTCTTTTATATTTTTGATTTAGATCTTGTTGGGCACACTTTCCTTGAAACAAAAGCTTATGTTATTGTTTATATGTTTAAAGGATGTCCAGGAACAAGTAGAAATAATGTACGATTATATATATGATTAAGGGTAATGTTTATGTGTTTATGCTTGTTAAGGCAAGGGGGTTAAATCTTGTGGTTAAGATTGAGTTGATGGTTGGTCATTGGCTGGTGATATTGGTTGATTGTGCAATGATGTGAAATGTGGTTGTTAGAGAACTCTGGAATCGCCAAGATTTTGATGTGGCTTAAATAATAAACGAGATTAGAATAAATTTAGGTTTGAGTAGTAATAAATGTTGAGATATTGAAGTTAGAGTCATTGTTAAGTAGCAAGATGGTGTAAAGTTTGTTAGCCATTATAGGTTACAAGTATGATTTTGGGTATGTAGTATCAACATATCTTATTGAAATTTGATTGAAATCTTGTTCAAAATGTTAAATGACTTACGCTAGGTACATGAGTTTGATTACTAATTATAATTAAGATATGGTGGGTATCTTAGGTAGTTCTTGGATTAATGATTTCATAAGTTTATTGATCATTTTATTTAGTGATGTCAAAGAATTGGAAAGGTAATTTTAGATTAAGGTAATGGAAGGAAGTGTGAGAAATGGTAAATTAAATGGAGTAAAGTGAAGTTTTGAATATTACTTTAGTGTTTATTACTTATTAGAGGTTATTGGTGAATTGTAGACATTTTTAAATTGAGAGATCTTGAGTTGTCTTGTTGGATGGATATTGCATGATGAAGGGATGTCAAATATGAATGAGCCAATGGAGATAAGTTGAAGTAAGAGGAATTAGGAAGATCTTTAGTTTTAGAAATGTGATTCTTATGATTTGCCATACAGTCAGTGAATAAGGTTGTCTAATAAATTTAGTGAGTATGAGCATTGGAGATTGAATATAGTCTAGAATGATTTTGTTAAGGAAATTGACATTGACATGGTTAGTCATATACTAAATTAGAGTTATATGGAGGAAAATCAATGGGTTGATTAATTTGGAGAATGTAAATGATAATATATATGGTGAACTACTATTATGACTTGTTGATAGATCAATATTAGGCTTTTATGGATGAGTGTATATAAAGTTAGAACCATGAATTAAAGTAAGAAAAGGAATTATATGGAATTGTTATCTAACAATTAGAAGCGAGACCTTGGATGATGATTGAGGAAACCACTAGATTTTGAAGAGGATGTTGTTGTCATATATGAGGTTGGACTTTAATACAAGTAATTTGAGGTTAGAGTGACTAGTAAATTGAGGGTTAACTAAGAGAAACGGGATAAGGATTGATGATTATTATGGATTGAATGAGGAAAAATGGTAAAATATGGTGTTGAGTGTATTAAGTTGTAGTGATATGATTAGAGTTAATATACAGAATGCAGAATTGAAGCGTGAGTTTCTTTATGATAGGTAATATGTTTAGTAAATTTTGGGGACAAAATTTTTTAAAAGGTGGGGAGAATTGTAACATCCTGAAAAATTTAATTCAGGATTAGAGAGTGTTTTGGGAAATTTTGGAATTTTTAGGAATTTTTGGGATATTTTTGGAAATTTTGAGTAATTAATATGCATATAATTAATTAAGAAATGAAGAGTTTGAAATATGAGGGAGTGGTAAAGCTAAAAATATTTTGAAGTTTAAGAAGATTGGAGGCTGGTTTAAGTGATTTTAAATTAAAAAGAGTACACTGTGGCAAGTTTGGGCTACAAATTATCAATAACCACCCTATAAACACTAAACCAAACACTCCCTCCCCTTCATTTTTCCATTTTCTTCTTCATTCCTCACTTCCCTCTCTCTCTCTGTCGCTCCCTCCGCTCTCTTTCCCTTTCACCAAACCCTCCCACCTTCGATTTCACTCCCTCTCTGGCCGATCAACGGCGGCAGCGGCCAAAGCTGGCCGGACCGTCGTGGCTTCCTCCGACCTCCCTCCATCTTCTTCGTTCTGCTTCTTCTTCGTTCTTCGCCCTTCACGGCTGAACGGCGGCCTAAGGCGCGCGGCGGCGCCGGCCCCACCACCACCACACATAATCATCATCTTCACTAACTATATCCATCATCTTCTTCACTTTCTTTTCACTCTCCCATCTCTCTCACTGCTCAAACCTCACCGTCACCCACTTCATCATCATAGCCAACGGCGAAGGAAGCATTCCTAGTGAACTCGAGCTCCCCAAGTACATGAAATCCTTGATTTGACATTAGGTAAATCCTGTTAACTCATTCCTACTCTCTGATTCTTTCAATTTGTGCGATTATGAGATGGGGTTTTAATTGGGATTTTGTGTTTGAGGTGCAAGAACTGAACAAGTGAAAGTTAGGCTTTAATTCCAACTTCTAGGAGAAGATTTCAGTATTTGATTGAGTTTTGTGAGTTAATACAAAAGCTTTGATTGTGGTTTTGGTATCTTAAGATTATTATTCTGTTTTGGTTTGATTAGGCGTATAAAACTATGCTTGTAGTAATGGAAAATGTCTTTCTTTGTTCCTTTGGGATTGTATGTTCTGCTTCTAGATGAATTCATTATGGGATTTGATGAAGTTTCTTTCCTAAAATTAAAGTATGAATGTTATGAAAGAGGAATCTGATTTCTTATTTGAATTTGGTCTTTTTAGAATAAAATTTGATTGGAACATTGCTGGATTAATTGTTTTCCTCTCTGCTCTGTTAGTACCAATGATTTAATCATGATAGGGAATGGTTGTTCTGATTATTGGTAAGAAAAGAATGATTTGAAATCTGAAATTTCTTTCTCATACATGTGATATTGCTAATTGGAATTATATCTTGAATGTTTAGTGACTAAATGAAAGCCTTAAGTTGAAAAAAATTGGGTTTGAATTCTTGGTTGGTTGGTTTTGAATTGTCATATATTCCTTCTGAGAACTTTGGAGTCTTCAAGCATTTAGGCTATTTCGAACTGTCAGACTAATTTTTGTCCATGGTTGGCTGGAAGGTTGAAGTACTAAAGAAAACGTGTTAGTAGTTTTTTTTTATTTGGTTTTGGCTGATTGTAAATTAGATGAATTGTAAATTTGTATCCTTGCTACTAGTTTCTCTTTATATATGTAAAAGTATACCTGAACTCAAATATTGGAAATTTCATTCCAATTTGATACCATTTGAGAATCCATGTTCAATTTTTATGATTATTATTTGTTTTCCTTTGTGGATGATTTTACTTTGGTTATGGGCTTTGTTTTGTCTAATAATTAGGAGCTCAAACTTTAGTTTTTATTTTCATTGTTTTGAATGTGAAATTGAGCTTTATTTGAGGTTTAAAGAAATGAGTTGATGCTAATGACAGTAGATAAGAGTTTTGTGTATGTTGTTGCATATTTGGAAATTCTGGAGTTGTTGCTGGACCGATTTTAAGTTTGATTGTACTGTCTTGTTAAGGGTTTAAGTAAAAAGGAACTTTATATGAAAGGATTTTATTGAACATAAGGAATTGTTGTGGATGAGAAATTGGTCATGGATCTTCATGTGCTTTCTTTAGGATTTGGCTGGAAGATTACTTAATGTTTTGGTGAATTTGGTTGTTAGATCATGTTGGATGACCCAGCGTTAGGTGGTTAATCATTTTCATAAGATAGGGTGCCTTTGCAAACTTGGACATAAGATAAAAGAATGGGAATAAGTTCTTGTTTTTCTTCCCTGTTTGGCTGGGAATTTTGACTGAAGTTTAATTTGATAATTAAGGACATTTAAATGAAAGGGTGGTTATATAAACAAGCTTGTAGGCCAATTGGTTAAGAAGTGGAATTTATGTTCAGGATTTGGAATGAGGGTGCTTTCTTTATTGGAGCATTTTTCTGCTAGGTTTATGTTGGATTGGAGTGCACGATGGTAGTAATGTTAAGTATTCATATTTTTGGTCCGTTATTCATGTGTTTGGTTAATGTGTATGTGGCTGATTGTAATTAGGGTATTTAATTGCTTGATTGTGTGATTTATGTATTTAACTGCATGTTGGTTTGTGACATTTGTTTTGAAATTTGGAACTCATATGGTCCTAGAATGTTTTGTTTGAGATTTCTGCTTAATGACTATAATTGGTTAATCGAATAAAGTTGAGAGTATGAGATTGCTAATGTTTGGGTGCTCTCCTTTGTGAACCTTGCATTGAACATGGTATTGATCATCTTGTTAATACGATGACGATTGTGAATGTTGTTTGATGTGGATTAGTTATATTTTTGGAATTGAAATGATTTATTAGAAAAATGAATGTAAGGGGAATGGGTAGTAATATCATACGAGAGAGACGTCAAAGTATTATAAAGTGAAAATGATATTAATTTATCATTTTGTATCATATTATTATAGGGTATATAGTGGTGATGATTCTAGAAGGAGAATCTACAAGGAAACGGTAAGGAAAAGGCAGTGGATTGCTAAAGGGCGACAGGTAATCACACTTACCTTACTATAACATTGAGGGTGACGTTAGTTAGGGATTTTGTAAAATCCCTTTTCACCCTCTATATATATATATTATCTTTAAAAGGGTATTTTTATACAAAACAGGCTATCGGGTGCCTTTTCATACACGATTATTTTTATATAAAAGATTTGACAAATTATATATGTAGTATCCTGGCTGGTGATATTGTTGGACTGTGTATATGAGTGTATCGACATTTGGATATTGACATTTTGACAGGGATATTGAGAGGTATAGTGGATTGGATGTATCATAGGTTGTGTAGAGAAAATTTGGGAGTTATGATGAGTGGAGATGTTGTGGATGATAGATTTAAAGATGATGGGAGAATATATGAGATTGATATTGATTTTGACTATTGTGATGAGATATTGAAATTAATGGATATTGTGAGGTTTGCATGACACTGATAAATATACGTACCATCGCGCGATGATAACTGTTCGATAGGCCAATCGACAGTTATTTGTACAGATGATCCTTTTCGGTTTGATTGGATCGGGGTTGATAGGTCAACTTATTGAGAAAAGTGACCTACGGTTATGGGCATTGATTAGAGTCCAACCGCCCCTACGGTTATGGGCATTGATTAGAGTCCAATCGTTCCTATTCTGTAGTGGAAAACAGAATTGGGGTTCTCTCTCTGGAGATTGCCAGAGAGGGAAATTTGCTCCCTCATCAGAGAGGGGCACAGTGTCAAATCATATAGAGAAGATTAGATGCTTGAAAGCCCCGGTATGGCACAATGCATCTACAGGTGAGTGTGAGAGTTGTGGGGTGGTGTAGTTGTAACGGAGGTAGAGGTGTTGGAGTACATTGATTTGGAAAATGACAGAGAGACTGGTGTAATACATGGGAAGAAGGTTTGATATATATATATATATGTGTATTATTGATTTTATAACTGAGGTACCCGTTAGACGCCCTCGCTACCGCACATCTCACTGTTATAGTGAGTTAAGCGGTGATTACTGGGACAATTTGTCTCATCCCACGATTACTGACATTTTTGCAGGTATTCATGCATAGGTGCAAGCTTCAGGAAAAGGGAATTAGGTAGTAGGAGTTTTATATAATTTATTTGGTATTGTATATTGCCAATTTGTATAGGCCTGCATACGTTTCCGCATATATTTATATGTATTCGATATTATTGAACATTAGGTTGTTTATTTTTCTAACCATGTTAGGTGATTCTTTTCTAACATGGTTAGCTATTAATTATCCATGATAGTATTCAGGTTGTATTAGTTTATTCTTTCCTATCATGGATAAATTATAAAAGGTTTAGAATAATCTTTTCTAACTATGATAGAGATATTAATATTATGGAAATTCCTTTTTCTATCATAGTTAGATTAGAGCTTAATGAATTGAAATAAATATTATTGGTTAATTAGGTAATTAGTAACACAATGTAACAAAATGTTTTATATAATTTTAAAAAATAAAAATGTTTTGATTTATTCATATTTTAGGCTTCTATTATAATAATAGTAGTTATAGTTATAAATTGATTAATTTGCTACTATACTATATAGTAATAACAGACTAGTGATTTGCCTTGTGTCGTGCAAGCCAAATCAAAGATATATTAAACTCAACTAACAAGTAGCTAGTGCCTAGTAGTGAGTTATATTGAATCCTCAATTCAATTGTTTCTCACTTACTTAAGCTCAATGTGCCATGCAATTTACCAAATCAATGGAGAATTTGTTGTTCAATTAACAAACTAACAAAGCTAACTACAAATTACAAGGTAACCGAAAATGTAAGTGATGAAATTCAAGAAATAAAGTCCTCCCTCTATAAGCATACATTTCACACATTAGGATGAATTAGGCCAAGGATGTTTGTGAATTAACTCAACTTAAATAAATGAAATCCAATTCCTTGACTCCAAGAGAACTAGAAACCATTTAATTAAGCTAATTAACTCATGAAACATCTCCTCTAACACAATAATCAATGCAAATGGTTCTAGACTCCTAGGAACCATATATATATCATTCATCTTCAAATCATAAACACAAAAAATCGTTCTATGCCTATGAAAGAGAATGACAAAAGGATAAACATCAATTTGTCCATTGTGCAAGAAGAGAAGAGGAACCACAAGCTTACAATTACATTAGGCAATTGACTCCAATTTACCTAACTGATGACTCACATATTTAAGTTATTTGAGTCGTATTTTGATATATTTAGTGAGTCATAAATAGTAAATTAAATGGACTTTATAAAGATTTTATAAGATATCCAAGTGGGACATTGTTTTGGGATTTTTATTTTATTGTAATTATATTAAATAGGAGTATTTTATAATTTTCTTTTGAATTTATTTGTTTTAATGTTTGATTGGTTGTCATGATTTTGATTCAATAGCTTCTTTGCTTCCAGTACGCACAACTTTGACCAATTGGTATGGGAAGAACTAAAGAAGCAAAGAAACCAACACATACCATTTATTGGGCTGAGCCTCAAGTCACACATTAATATTTATCTTCCCCTTTATCATTAGCAGAAAACAAGGAAATTAAATAATCCTTCAAGTGACAAAGTTTAAATACTTGTGATCTATATTATATAGCATGGTGGTGAAATTGATGATGTCAATCATAGAATCGAAGTTGGGTGGTGTAAAATAAGTTTTTTTTGTGATAAGAAAATACTTTAGAGGGTAAAAAGAAAGTTCTATCGCACAACTTTAAAACCAATACTATTATATGGTAGTGAATGTTGGTTGTGAAGAGACAACATGAGAATAAAATTGGAGTAGCTATGACTTAACGCGAAATTGGTGCGCTTCCGTAAGTATACGGATCGTCAAGTGTAGTATAGTAAAAAGTGTCGTTCTGCAGAGATTATAGTTTAAACAAAGTGATTAGCGCTAATTGCATGCTCAATTACCTTAAGTAAAAACATAGTGAGAGTTTGTTGTTCAAGTAAGAAAAGAGATTTAAATGTGAATGCAAAGAGAGTTGGAGTTTCAAACACGAGTTAACAATGATAATTAAGACCTAGGGTTGTTAATCCCTTATTTACTTCATGAACCAAGGTGGACCAAACAACTTGAGTTGATTTGAACATGTTCAAAGAAGGCCTATAGATGCGCTGGTGAGGAAGGTGGACCAAACAACTTGGATTTCAATCAAAAGAGGAAGAGGAAGACCATGACGAATGCTCGGGGAACTTATAGAGCGTGACCTAGTGGTGAATAATATACCTAAAAGTTTATTAGTAATAGAGCACAATGACGTCATATGATCTTTGTAGACAACCCCATGTAATGGGAAAAGACTTTGTTGTTGGTTTTGAAGTTTTTTCAGTTCAACCCCTATACTGGTTTGACTCCCTCTTACATTTACAAAATATTGGATGTTTTTGGTGCTTCTATAATGAAAGCATTAGATGAAATCCAAGTTAAAGTTTTACTATGATCTTGTAAACTAATGCTTGCCAATAGTTTCCATCTTGCAATTTTCTCGTTCTATGGATATTAAATGTGTGTTAATTGGACAAGCTGTTTCACAAGAATAATATAAGAACTGGATATATGGTGGATATGACTATGTTTATTAGTGTTGACTCCTTAATGAGATGCATTTTGTGCTATCTTGAATTGAAAATTGTGAATCCTTTGTAAAATAAGTACATATATAATTTTCAATTGTCATTACTATCCAGCTTATAATATATCTGTAAAACCATGTAAACTTGTATCCTTGTGGTTCTTTTCTTGTGTTGGTCCTGTGTATTAGTTACTAACTTATATTATTCATGGAATATCACTTATGTGATTTTTGTAAATTCTATATATCTTCTAATAAAAGAAAAGTAAATTCTAGAGATCTAAAGACAACATTTGGAGAAGTAATTGATAGTCATGGTGCAGTTTTTTCCGAGACAATGAGATTCCAATTAAAGAGGTAACAATATTTATTTTCCAACAATGATTCCCATACACATGCAGTATAAGATGTGAAATTGTTTTGAAAAATATTAAATTCCCTTAGCCCAAGAATATTTCTTTAGATTTTGTCTAGGATTGCATTTTAGTTGAAATGAAACGGAAAATAGGATTATGTCTGTGTTTATACTTTTTCGAGGTAGATGATTTAAAAATGTATTATGAAACACCCAAATAATGAAGCCTCCCATTGCATGAGGAATCTATCTCGTAACCTTAATTTAATTTCTTGGTTGCAAATTGAACGACGAGATGAAGAGCACCAATGGACTTGCCTCTCAACTATACGCTATACTCTAACCTGAATATGGATGCATGCTCTAGGCACTTAAATAGATATATTAGAATTTGTAACATAATATCTATAGCACATGTGTGATTATATAGTTCTAATCATTTCATATTTTTGGGGTGAGGATCAAAAGACTTAAATATGAGGTGATGTGGCCTTGAGGATTTATTTTGCTATTAGATCAGTTGTTTTGATAATGGGTACTCTGTAAATAATGATAGTAGGACTTTGTCTTGTTGCTTTGAGTGTAATAGTTATTATAAGAATGAATACAATATGAAATGGATAAATGAATAATTTGATCATTTATATTTTTTGCTAATATTGAAGACTTCAAGTTTTTGCTTAAAATCTAATTTGGAAGCTTATATGATTTGTATTGCATGGCATATAATATAATGTGGGATTGAGACATCTTGCTATAATTTGAATGTTCATGTTGGGGTGTTTTTTTGATTGTTGGTGATTCCACTACAAAAATGTCATTATCTTCTAAAAAAATGTTGGACTTTCTATGTTGCATTTTAGAAAAGCGATATAAATAGCTTCTTATTATGTCGCTTTTCCGAAAAACATGTCGTATATAATTTGTAAAATAAGTGGGTATATGGCTTAAGAATGGAGAAATCACATTATTACTTTTTTAGAAAATCGGTGTAAATGAAAGACGTTTTTACATCGCTTTTATAAGAGACATAAAAACCCTAAAATAAGCGATGTTATAACCCTTTTTGTAGTATTGAAATTTACAATGCATATATTTTATCTTATTCTTATTTAGATGGAAACCCTTTGGCTCCATAGTGTTTCTCCATATCTTTAATTTATATTTTATCTTCTTTCTTAATTCACCCAAAGAACTACATTGTCAGCAAAAATTTGTCTTCACTTTGGGATGTTTTTTTCAATTTGCTTAATCATTAGAACATTTACTACCAAGTTAAACAAATACAGCCTCAACGATGAACCTTGATAAATTAGTTCTATATAAAAAATTCTTTTGTCTCACCTCCTATCATTCTAATCTTTTATAACTTCTTGCAACACACACTCCTTTTTAAGGCTTCCAAAAAATATCTCTTGGTTCACAATCACAGGTGTTCGCACCGCAAGTATACGGGTCGCGCCAAGTAATAAAGTGAAAGTAAAGATCGTTCCCACGAGGATTGGGATACAAATCCGGTCAAACAGAAGGTTTGGTGATTAAATTAAGTTGAGCTAACCATAACATGATTGAAGGTCAAACAAGTGATCTATTTGCTAAAACTAAAATGATAAAATGATATCAAATATTTTTGTTTTCTTCAAGGATTAATTGGTATCTAGGATTATTTATCTCCCTTGTATCTTGTAACCTTTAATCAACTCCTCTCCTAATTGCTTTAATGTTTATATATGTGTTAACCTAGGGTTCTAAAATACTTGTAAACGCTCCGTCGAGTCAAGAACAAGTGTTTAATTTCATTAATTATCCAATCTCTTGTCATAATTAATGAAACCCAATTCCTAAGTTTCAACCCTAATGTGGCTATGTGAGGCTAATAAGTATATGTCTATCTTATTAACAAAACTATTTATTTGTCATGCAAACTTCAAGTTCTCACACTATTTTACTCAAGTTCTACACTTAACTTAGCTCTCTCAAGTCATAAGCTAAATGAACAACTAAATGGTGATCAATCACTTAGAGACATTAAGGCTAGAGTAAAATAAACACATATATATACATTAATCCCAAAAGGATTGGAGTTTAAAGAGTTACTCCATACAAGGGTTCAAAATAATCCTAGATAAATGGATTTAGCTACTCATAATCAAATATGAACTACAATACCAAAATGAGTAAAGAGTCATAAGTGCTCACAAAAATAGGAAGAAGAAAATGAAGAGGAAGCCCAAAATGGAGAGGCTTTAAACTCTCCACCAAACTCCCAAGCTTCAAATCTTCAAACCCCAAGCATAATCCAAGCCAAAGAACCAAGAGGAAGGTGTTTTTGTTGCCCTAGCACTCCAAGAAGTCGGCCTCCTCTCTCTGTTGCGAGCTGACCTTTTATGCCTTTCAATTTTTCACTTTCAGCAGACTCAAAACGCAGAGTTTTGGTTTTTGTTCGTTGCCTGTTAGTTGCACAACGAAGGCTCAACAAACGGATCAGAGGCAGAGAAGAACATCATTCGTCGTGCCTTTGTTTGGCAACGAATGCTCAACAAACAGCATTAAGAAATTTTCCTTTTTGCTCTTTTGTCACTTGCTTAGCTTGTCCTATGCTTTTCTTCATAATTCCATGTTTTCTTAAGCCTTCTTCACTTGTCCACCTCTTCCTACAAAAGAGAAAGAGGGTTGATGAGCTACAAAAATCACTTGGGCACAAATATAACTCTAAATTTCACTCAAATGCCTATCTTTCTAACTTTCCTTTTTCCTATGTATAATTATGTCTATCTCCATTACTTACCACCAAAAATCATGTATATTCAAGGGAAAATGAGATGAAATATGTGAAATTATAGAGTTTATCACTCCCCCAAACTTAAGTCCTTGCTTGTCCTCAAGCAATTTAGAAATTCTTATACCTTGACCACATGCTAACTCTAGTTCAATTGAATTACTTGTCCTCATATGTTGTTCTTCCTAACTGATATATAGAATACATGAATTATATGCAGAGATGAATGACTCATGGTGTTAAAAACAAGCTCTCCATAATCTTTGAACTAGTGTGTGTGTGATGGAGTTAAAGAAAATTTTCAAGATCTTTCTCCGGTCTTTTGTAAAACTCCAATGGATGTATAGACTCTCACTCTTCAAATTTCTCCACTCTTTTCTTCTCTCCCCACTTTCAACTTGTAGCACATAAGTTTAAAATCAAGAGGGCTTTTAAAGCTTGTAATGGGGCCAAGGGTTTAGTGTTTGGTTAATTGAAAGAATAGGATAAAGGAATTCAAATATTTTGAGATAATTGAAACATTTCATCATAGTCACTCTTTCACAAAATTCTCTTTCAAGAAACATAAACCTCCCCCAAACTCATCTCAATTTTCATTATTTGTACTCCTAGTCTTATTGCTACTTTTTTTTTTATCATACTTCTTTCTTTTTGTTCTTTTTCATTTATTTCCTTTTTTTTCATTTTTTTTGACTTAGGAGTACAAACTATTCCTTTTCAAAGCCACTATTTCCCTTCCACAAACACATTTTTTTTTACATTTACACTCACTTTTATCAACCATACCAATCCTGACTACTAATGAAATGTCAATTATCTCAAGATTCAGGTAGTTCATGGTTTTTCGGGCTATAAGGGTTAGGTTCAATGTGGGTTGCAAAAGAAAATCATCATGGTTTTTCATAAAAGGCTCAAAGAGGGTGCAAATTGGATAACAATTGTTAAGGATGGCTTGAAAGGCTCAATCGCATTTAATGATGGCCTCAATCATTTTCCAAACTTATGTGCAATCTGTCAAAAATGTGAATTTTCCAAAAAGGATTTTGAAATTATCAAGTGAGAGAGAACACATACATCAGTTTATTAAATTTTTCCTTCACAAAATCCATCATCCAATTACTCTAACTCCATTAGTGCATAAGTTGTTCAAGAGAATTAAGGAGAGATTTGCCTTAACAACACAATCCACTCAAACAAAGCATATAAGTTCATCTTCTATATACCCTTTATTCAAACAACTTATTCATATCATTGGACTTTCATACATCTTTTCAAGATAGCTCATGGTCAATTTTTCTTTGAAAAAGAAAATGCAACAACTTTAATTTGGGGCAAAATATCACACTTCATCATCATAAAGTCAAAAAATTCCCTATGCACTTATTATTCACGAGTAACAATTTATTCACAACTTTTCAAAAAGTTCAAGCATGCTCAAAAGTGTTAATCAAAAGTGTTAAATGATCACATTCCTTCCCCCAAACTTAAACCATACAGTGTCCTCACTATCAAATAGAGAGAAGGACCAAACAAAAATCACCTATGAAATGAAACATCCAAAAGCTACATGTCACATTAATGGCATAAATAAGTGCATAGGCACAATCAGTGACCACAATTGACCACAATCAGTTTGAGCTGAACAGCTCATAGTTCACCTGTCAGTCACACTTGCAAGACATTCACAAAACCACAAAATATCACACAATCTAAACTAAAGCATCTAGCATGACAAGCACAAGACATTCACAAAACAAGCACTACAACACAAGCACACATCAGTTTTCCCTAACATCTAAAATGAAATCATTAATAGCCTTGATGACTTCTCTTTTTGCACACTCTAGGATGCTTTACTCTCATAGTATCTTTAGTTGACGGCATGAGCTGCAAGAAGGCATACACACACACAAACAAGACAAGCAAGGCACTTAGCACACTTAGCAACCAGCAAGAAATCCTAAAGTCACAGCCTAGAATGGTAAATCTAAAGTCTCTCATTAAGGCCTAACTCACAAACCCTTAGTGCCTAAATCCCCCACACTTGCACTCAACTGACCATGTAGCCTTTTCTCAACTTCACTGCTCTCCTTAAACCTAACTGCCATTTGCAACTCATTGGTGATGATTCAATTGAAAAACACATCAAAATACTTCTCATTATGAAAGAACTTGAGCATAGAATTTATTTCAAAAGGACCAGAATTATTCACCCAAGTTCTTAAACAATAAGAGATATAATGGTATTAGAAATCCAAGCACCAATGGCATACATCACTCGCAGAAACAATTCTCACAAAATAACTTAGTTCAAAACATTGCCAAAACATCATTGAACTATCATTCTCTCTCAAAGATTGAAATTGAAGTTCAAAAACATCAAACTCAGGCTCTCTACAAGCCAATCAGATCCGGCCAAGCTAAGTCCAAGGTTCAAAATCAGTGAAATCTCACAAAAAGTGCTCTGTCACAGCTCACCAACACCACACTGCCAACACAAACATTTCCCTCACCAAGCATAAGCACACATCTCAGTTCAGGCTTACTTAAACCAGTAATTTCAGTCCAGTTTTTCAACCTCAGTCTAAACAGTTCATATGCTACTATCCAGCCCTAAGCAAATGTATGAGTTGTCTCCATTCTCACAATGCTACTCTCTATAAAACCCTTTCAAAAATCCCAAAAATTTTCTACTTGATTTTGAACAAACTACACTAAACCAAACTAAACTAACTACTAAAAACCTAAACAAAAAGAGCTCAAAAACAAGATGAGGGAGTACCGATTTTCAAATGAAGAAGGGAGTAACCTCAGATGAGGATGAAGCTGCAGATCGGACCTTAGCAGACCAGGTAATGGCCGGCGGTGAGGAAGGAGGATGAGAGAGTTAGACCGCGGCGGATGGGTTGGGTTTTCGAGGAGGTTGGTGGTGATGTGTGGGGCTAGGGTTTCGAAGAAAGGGCTAGCCCGTGTTGTGTGAGGGAGAAAATGGAAAAAACAGAGAACGGAGGGGAGGGTGGTCGGAGCTGACGGTGGCGGCGAGGTCGACGGCGAGGAAGAATGAGAGAAGGCGAGATCGCGGCGGACAGGTTGAAAGTGAAGGTGAATTGGAGGGTATGTCGGTTGTGTTGGGTTTGGAAGAGAAAGAAGGTGATGGTGGGAATCGGCGGCTGGCGGCGTGGGTGGGGCTGTTGCCGTGGCGGAGGTAGATGGCAGCTAGCGGAGAGGCTCTGAAGTGAAGGTGAGGGGAGTGATTTTGTGCGATGGAGATTGTGGTTCATTTGGGATTAGGTTTTCAAAAAAAAAATTTTATTTTTTTTATTTATTATTTTTTTTTATTTTTTTTTTATACTCAGAAAGCGTCAATTGAGGAGAGAGAGTGCCAGAGAGGAATTCCCTTCGTCGAGCTTTCATCGCAACACATACACACAACGAACACATTAACAAACAAAACAAAGAAAGACTGGGTTTGTTGAGGCTTCGTCGCATGACAAACACATGACGAATATCAGATCATTTGCTGCATAATTCTGCAGAACTCAGAACCCTTTAAACTGATCAAAATTAACCATCCCCTCACTCAATTCATTCACTCAATTTCATCACCCATTCAACACCAACAATTCTTTGTTCACTTAATGCTCAAATCACACAAAGGCCTATGATCTATATCTATCAAACTATACTTAACCATCAAAATGCATCCACATTAACACACAAGCCAAAGTCCACACACTCCAAAACTCATTAATCAAGATATGCCCTTTCATAACAAGCAATGCAAAAAACTATACAACTCACTTCCACCATTCTAACTACAGCAAAACAGAACCACACACATAGAAAAATGCATTCACACACCAACAATGACTCACAACATCAAGAGCACCAAGTCAATACATCACACAAACAACTTCACCAAAAGCTCAGAAAATGCAACAAGATCAATTGGCCAGAATCAATATCCAGAAATTCAGTATTCCACCATTCAGTCATTCAATTAACTATGACAATGCTTAATATTGAATATAAAGTGAAGTTTGAGAGGTACTCCCCCTTGTAGACTTCTTCTTTACTTCCAAAACCGTAAGCTCCAGCATGTCATCTCCAAAAGCATCCAAAATATTAGAAGGAACTTTCCTTCCTACAAAAAGAGAAAAACAAGCGCAAATCTACCAAAATAAACTGAAATAACACAAAAATCAAAAATAAGAGAAAAGTTGAGAACTTGGGTTGCCTCCCAAGAAGCGCTTAATTTATAGTCTTTAGCTAGACTCTTCCTGTAACATCCTGAAAATTCTGTTCATATAATCCATGAACACAGCAGGAGCATTGGTCAAACCAAAAGGCATCACCAAGAATTCATAGTGGCCATAACGGGTTCTAAAGGCCGTCTTAGGAACGTCCTCTACCCGAACTCTTAACTGATGATAACCTGATCTCAAGTCAATCTTAGAAAACACAGATGCCCCAACTAATTGATCCAACAAGTCATCTATCCTGGGCAACGGGTACTTATTCTTTATTGTGACTTTATTCAGCTGACGATAGTCTATGCACAACCTCATGCTACCATCCTTTTTCTTAACAAACAAGACTGGAGCTCCCCACGGTGACACACTAGGTCGAATAAAACCTTTTTCAAGCAATTCTTCAATCTGCTTCTTCAGCTCAGCTAATTCTACCGGAGCCATCCTATATGGTGCCTTAGAAATCGGACTAGCCCCTGGTTCTAAATCAATGGTGAATTCCACTTCTCGCTCAGGTGGAAGACCCTGAATATCAGCGAAAACTTCAGTATAATCCTTAACCACATATATAGCTTCAATGCTAATCTCCTCCTCAGATTTAATTGAGAAGAAAACAGCAAACACCTGACAACCCCTCCGCACGCACTTCTCAGCTTGTGTGGCGGATAGTAACAAGGAACCACTGGAACCCCCAACAGTTAAAGAATTTACTGCATATCTCACAGTCCGTTCCTTACAAAGCAAGATGACATTATTGGCTATCAACCAATCCATGCCAATAATCACCTCTATTCCTTTAAGGGGTAAACATACAAGGTCAATCATAGAGTCTCGACCTTCATACTGAAGGTCCAAGCCTTTACATACGTGAGCAGTTACAAACTCAGCTCCACTAGGGGTAGTTACTTTCAAATCATACGATAATGCAGATAGAATAAGACCAAGTTTCTTAGCACAATCATAGGAAATAAAAGAATGTGTAGCACCAGAATCAAATAACACTTCAACACTATGACCTCGGATGGAAACCATACCTTGAATCACATTAGGAGACGCTGTGGCCTCCTCTCTCGTGGTAACATACACACGTCCAGGAGCCATAGGGCGATTGCTATGACTTGTCTGACCTTGCTGTCCCCTCTTAGGGCAAAACTTGTAAGTATGGCCCAATTCATTACAGTGATAACACCTCCAACACTCTACCACATGAAACCTCCAACATCTATCACAAGGACCTCTCACACTAGATGCTGAGGCAGCTGACTCCTGATAAGACCCCTGACTAGCACCTGCTCGACCTCTACCACCAAAAGATTGGGTCCTGCCACCCCTGAACTGACTTCTCTGCCCAGATCTTCCCTGGTGTTGTCTGCGAAAACTACCTCTCTGGTTATACCTCTGTGTATGACCTTGGCCTTGCGATCTTCTCCCAGAACTCCCAGAAGTACTTGTACCAGCACTGTGACTCTTAGAGATACCCCCTGAAGGCCCTAAGTAGCTAGTAGATTTAAACTGGTTGTCAACCCGACCCAAGGTACCTGAACTTCTCAAGTTTCTGGCCACAAGACAAAAATACTCACAAGAATCCTCAAAATTAACAAACGGCCTAGCATACAGATATGGCTGCAACTCAGGTCTAGCCTTCTGAATCAACTGAGTATGCTTCCATTCGGGATCATCTCTATATTGCAAGTACGTCACATAGCGTGATAACTCATTGAAAGTGGCAACAAATTCATCCTCGTGCATATTGCCTTGCGTTAATTTATTAAATTCAAGTTCTTTCTCATGTCTGATTGTAATGGGAAAGTAATGCTCAAGGAATTTTCCTTTGAATTCAGACCACACAGTCATGGAATCATCCATACCCCCAGCTGACTTCCACCATCTTTTAGCATCACCGGTCAAAAGTAAGATAGCAACCCTGGCTTTCTGGTACTCATTACAGGCAACAGCTTGGAAAATTGTCTCTAATCTATCGATCCATTCTTCTGCTACTTCAGGTTGGCGACCCCCTTCAAAAGTACCAGGATTGTGCCTAGACACATCTTTCCAAACTCTATTAACAGCACGGTCTTCTTGGGTAACTTCTTGCTGGGTCCCATGAGTTTCACTCTCATGGCTAAATCCAAACTCTCCTTCACTTTGATGCTGATGGCCCATATCCTGTTTAAATTTCTGTAACCTTTCTTCCATTGTCTCCAAAATCACATCCCTCAACTGATTCACAAACTCCGACCCGAAGTTTTGTGCCGGAATAGATTGTTGTGAATCTTGGAATTGACTTGAATCATCCTCTCCACCCACCTAGGGAATAATGATAATAATGATAAAAGAGGGTTAGTGATCATAATAATGAGGAAGGGAATAAGGCAGTTGAATTAGATTCAGGTTAATAATGTATTATTAGGAGGTACTTTACAATTTGGTATCAGTTTTATGGTTAACGATACCCTGCCTGTTGCATTGCATATAGAATGACGATATATGTCCCTAAAAGGTCACCTCTGGCCTACTTACTATATCAGTATGGGCCAGACGGCCCCTTCCCCTTCCTCTGCGCCTCCCCCTGGGCATGATCACCTGTAAAAATAAAGGGAATGGGGTGAGACAAAACAATGTCTCAGTAACCACAACATAACTCACTGTGACACTCAGAAGTGGGGTAGTGGAGTGTCTACAGGGTACCACAGTTCAAAACCTGCATACAGCTTATAACATTTACAAATATATACAGATATATATATATATATATATACAAAACAGATGCATCCATCTCTCAAATGACAGAAATAAACGTGTGTGACACTGTGCCCGGTCTACAATCCGAAAAGCATAAAAGGGACCACTCTAATCAATGTGAAAATCCCTGGTTCCTTTACAATCCGAGGAACCCGTACTATTAACCTATCGATTTGCGCAAATCGATAGGTTACATCGGCCGACGGTACAAATAACCAGTGTCATGCAACATACAAAAGATTATATATAAATATGAATTTATATAAAGTACAGTTCAGTTGAAAGGTACCCTATAGCCCACGTATATGTATAACGTAATCTGAATTCATTGTATTTATATATATATATAAATAAGTAGAAGAGGATGTCAGAAAATCCTCAACTACCATCACCCTCAGTATCACAGTCAGTTAAGCGTGATTACCTGCTAAACTTCACTGCAGCAGATATACGCAGATAGCAGTTATCTTCAAAGTCCGCTTGAAAGATCACCGTCTACAATAATGCCACAATTTAAAAATGGGTCAAGACACTTTGTAAGTGACTTAACTCAACCTTTTAAATAACTTTCATTAATACTAAAAGTATAAAAATACTTCAATACCAAATCCACATCCATATCCTTTCCTCCTCCAACTTCTCTTTACCAAATCTTTACAATTTAATACTTTCAACCTTAATCATTTCTTGAAGGATTTATAACCTTACCTACCATAATCAAACCATCCGTTAAAACATCTAAATCACTTTCAATCAATACTTTAACTTTCCAACTTCCTTTCAAACCTCAATCTAATCAACATTAACATTCCAACATTAATAAACAACCTTTAATCTACCAAAACCACTCCAAATTAACACTTTAACTAACAAAAATTCCTTACAACACCAATCCCTCTAAAACCAACCTTCCAACATCACCAAACAACTTCAACTAACATTACATAATATCAATTTGTTCCAGAACATCCTCTACCAACATAATCCTAACTTAAAGAGTCCAAAAATGCTCCATTACCTTCCAAATTCCTTCCTAAACACCAATTAAATCAAAATCAACTTCCCACATCTTCTTATAACCTTAACAAGTATTTATCCACAACTAATTTATTCAAATCATCTTTCGTTAACAAAACCCCAATTCAAAGAGCCATAACAATTTCCAAAAATCCCCAAAATCTTTTCCAACTTCAATAAACTTCAATACTTCCCAAACAATCTTCGATTTAGCAGTGAATAATCATAATAACAACTTATAAATCCTAAAGTCCCAATTTTTCCATAACACCCAAAAATCAGAAAGACCAAATTTCACAAAATTAACTTCACAAGAGGCAAGGATCAAGCTTACAGAGTTCTAAAACGCAGGAAGGAGCTTCACTACTGCCGACCGCCGTCCAAAACTCGCCGGAATCGGCCCTTAGGTGGCTAGCCGAACTGGAAACAAGAGGAGGGAAAGGGAAGATGAGACATGAAGTTGTAACATGAAAAATTTACAAAAGAGCTAGAGAAACTACCACCCACCTTCAACAACAACTCCCTTCGCCGGAAAAATAGAACCTCGTCGCCGGAAAACAATTTCAAACCGCCGGCCGAACTGGAAGGGAAAAGAGAGACTAAGAAAATTGTGTTGTGAAGTTGAAGAAGGAAGAACAACATGAGAAACACAAGAAAAATCAAACCTTTCCCCCCACTAGCCGCTCACGTCGCCGGAACAAGCTGCGCCGCCGGAAACCACCGCCCTTCACTGTTTGAACTCGCCTTAACCGACCCGTGGAGAAGAGCAAATGAAGATCAAAGTCAGAAAGCTTAATGAATCAAAGAAGTTGAATGAGTATATGTGAGAGTGTGGAGAAAAATGAAGAAAATGAAGGGAGGGAGGTCGGCGCATCGCAGAGAAAGAATGAAGAAGAAGAAGATGTCCGAAGCTTATATTGTCAAAAAGTGGCTAAGGCGTGTTTGGTTGATGGAATTAAGGGTAATTTTGGTTATTTAAAGCCCAAACTTGCTATAGTGTACTCATTTTGATTTAAAACCACTTAAACCAGCCTCCAATCTTCTTAAACTTCAAAATATTTTTAGCTCTACCACTCCCTCATATTTCAAACTTTTCATTTCTTTAGTAATTTTATGCATATTAATTACTCAAAATTTCCAAAATATTCCCAAAAATCACCAAAAATTCCTAAAAATTCCCAAAATTCCTAATTTCTCCATTTATCATTTCCAAAACACTCTTTAATCCTGTATTAAATTTTCAGGATGTTACAATTCTCCCCACCTTTTAGGAATTTTGCCCTCAAAATTCAATACCATCGCATCTTAATCAGATGAAAACAATAGAGAAATGAGGTAAAATGTACCTAGGAATAGCTGCGGGTACTTCTCACGCATCTGTTCCTCAGCTTCCCAAGTCGCATCTCCTGGAGTCATACCTCTCCAGAAAACCTTCACAAGGCGAATGGTTTTATTTCTCAATTGCTTATCCTTGACATCTAAAATTCTTTCAGGCTCCACTTGATAAGTCAAATTGTCCTCCAACTCTACTTCTTCAGGCTCAATAACATGAGAAGGATCAGGGTGATATTTCTTCAACTGTGACACATGAAACACATCGTGTAGTCTCGATAGCTGTGGCGGAAGAGCTATCCGGTAAGAAACCTCACCGACCTTCTCAATCACATCAAAAGGACCCATATATCTAGGGGATAACTTCTTAGCCCGTATTGATCTGCCAACACCTGTCATTGGCGAAACTTTCAAAAATACATGATCACCCTCTTCAAACTCTAATGGTCGTCGTCGCTTATCTGCATAACTTTTCTGTCTACTCTGGGCCGTCAACAATTTCTCCCGAATCATCTCATCAACATACAACTGAGCCAACTTTTCCATTGGACTAGAAATCTGAACAGGCAGAAAATGTGCTGACTTAGTCAACCGATCCACAATCACCCAAATAGAATCATGACCTGACTGAGTACGCGGTAATCCCACAATGAAATCCATAGATATATCATCCCACTTCCACTGAGGCACCTCAATATTCTGTAGCAATCCACCAGGCCTTTGGTGCTCAATCTTGACTTTCTGGCAAGTCAAGCACTTAAGTACAAACTGTGTCACATCCTTTTTCATCCCTGGCCACCAAAACTCTCGCTTCAAATCATTATACATCTTAGTGATTCCCGGATGCATAGCATATTTACTCCTGTGAGCCTCTTCCAAAATAGTCTGCTTTATCTCAGCACAATCAGGAACACAAATACGATGCTTAAACCGTAGAATCCCATGACCATCAATCTCAAAATCTAAGACTGAACCATCCTCCAATTCTTTTCGAATCTTACTCAACTTGTCATCCTTCTCCTGTGATACTCGCAAATCGGTATACAAGTCAAAATCAACTACTACCGCTTTCAAAATGGCCTGCTCCACCCCAGGAACAACTCGCATATCACGTAAAGTTTCCAACCAAGTCTGTTCCTCAAGACTCATTGCAAAGACATGAGCCGATTTCCTACTTAAAGCGTCAGCAACTACATTGGCTTTCCCAGGGTGATACTTGATTTCAAACTTATAATCACTTAGCAACTCCATCCAACGACGTTGCCTACCATTCAACTCTTTCTGATCCATCAAATACTTGAGACTTTTATGATCACTGAACACTTCAAACTGAGCCCCAAAAAGATAATGGCGCCAGATTTTCAAGGCAAACACCACTGCACACAACTCCAAATCATGAGTTGGGTAGTTTACTTCATGTGGTCTCAACTGTCTCGAGGCATAAGCTATCACTTTGCCATTTTGCATCAACACACATCCTAAACCCATCAACGACGCATCAGTATACACCTCAAACGGTTGAGACGAATCTGGCAAAACTAACACTGGAGCAGTAGTCAAAAGAGTCTTTAACTCCTGAAATGCTGCTTCACACTGCTCTGTCCATACAAAAGGGCGATCTTTCTTGGTCAAATTTGTCAAAGGACGGGCAATCTGCGAAAAACCACGAATAAATCTCCGATAATAACCAGCTAATCCTACAAAACTCCGTTCTTCAGTTACTGATTTCGGAGATTCCCACTGCAAAACCGCCTCAACTTTACTAGGATCCACCGCAACACCTTCAGAAGAAACCACATGCCCCAAAAACTTAACTTCTTTCAGGCCATATTTGGATAAGTTCATTGTGGTGTTCATTGAGGTGACCTTTTAGGGACATATATCGCCGTTTCACTAGGCTGCACCAGCTTCTGCATAAATGAATGTTGTTTGTGTGAATTTTACTGTATTTGTGAACTGTATGACTTGTAATGTAACGTTTTGGTTGTCATGTAACATCGTTCCTGCTACTGTGATAGTTCAGGAACTACCTTGACTAATATGTCAAGCTTGGTTGATGTATATTCTGTTTTCCAGGTGATGAGAACTTGAATGGATGTAAATAGGAAACGTGATTTTCCTAATATGCTGATGTGGTAGATGGAGAATGTATTTGAGTGTTTTATGTTTTCCTGTGTGTGTAATCATATTAGATGGGCCCCGCTCTAATATGGTTTATTTTTAGATAGTTTGGTTAGTTTCTTTTTCTAACCATGTTAGGTGATTCTTTTCTAACATGGTTAGATTTAGGTTATGATATTGATTGCGTGATTCATTAGGTGATGGTTATTCTTTTGCTAACGATGTTAGAGGATTCTCTTTTCTAACATAGTTAGATATGTAATCTCTTACTTATAGAGGAATTCTTTTGCTAACCATGTTAGGTGAATCTTTTACTAACATGGTTAGGGCGTTTAATTGTTATTGATATCGTTTTCTTTTTCTAACCATGTTAACAGTATTTTTCTAACATGGTTAGTCTCCATTATGTTGATTGTTTTGATTGGCAGTTGAATTAGATTCAGGTTAATAATGTATTATTAGGAGGTACTTTACACTTCCTTGCTTCAAGCAGGATCAGAGAGGGGTAGTGAGACTGATGCTCGATCTATCTCACCACTCCAATAATGCTTCAGTTGTTGACCATTAGCCTTGAACCTTTGTCCTTCATCATTCTCAAGCTCTATAACACCACGATCAAGAACTTGGACCACAGTGAACGGTCCGGACCAGCGAGACTTTAGCTTTCCCGGAAACATTCTCAGTTTAGAATTGAATAGGAGGACTTGTTGCCCAACCACAAACTCCTTAGGTAAAATCTTCTTGTCATGCCACCTCTTTGTTTTCTCCTTATACAACCTTGAGCTTTCATAGGAATTTAGTCGGAATTCTTCAAGCTCATTTAATTGAAGGAGTCTTTTCTCACCCACAACTTTGGCATCAAAATTGAGCTTTTTGATAGCCCAATAAGCATTGTGCTCCAACTCCACAGGTAGATGACAAGCCTTTCCAAACACAAGCCGGTATGGAGACATACCAATTGGAGTCTTGTAAGCAGTCCGATAAGCCCATAATGCATCATCAAGTTTCATGGACCAATCCTTCCTTGTTATGCCCACTGTTTTCTCAAGAATTTTCTTGATCTCACAATTGGAAATCTCAGCTTGGCCATTTGTTTGAGGATGATAAGGCAAAGAAACCTTATGCTTGACACCATACTTCTCCAAAAGAACTTGAAATTTGTTGTTGCAAAAGTGAGTACCACCATCACTTATAATGGCTCTAGGAGTGCCAAAGCGAGTAAAAATTTGCTTTTTCAAGAACTTTACCACCACCTTAGCATCATTAGTAGGCAAGGCCACCGCTTCAACCCACTTTGAGACATAATCAACCGCGACTAAGATGTACTGGTTGTTAAAGGACTTGGGAAATGGTCCCATGAAGTCTATGCCCCAAACATCAAATAATTCCACTTCAAGCATGTTGTTAAGAGGCATTTCATTCCTTCTGGAGATGTTACCCAACCTTTGGCACCGATCACACTTCAAGGAAAATTCATAGGCGTCTTTGAATAATGAAGGCCAATAAAATCCACTTTGTAAAACCTTGGCCGCAGTTTTGTTACCACCAAAATGACCTCCATAGTCAGAAGCATGACAACACTTCAAAATCTCTTGTTGCTCAAACTCAGGAATACACCTTCTAAGAATTTGATCAGCACACTGATGAAACAAAAATGGATCTTCCCAATAGTAGTACTTAACATCATGCAGGAACTTCCTCCGTTGGTAAGGTTGCAAATCATACGGGATTATACCAGAAACAAGGAAATTCACAATATCAGCATACAAAGGGATCATGGCCTGACTAATAGCAAACAGTTGCTCATCCGGAAATGTCTCATCAATAATTTTGCCTTCTTCTAGTTGAGCATCAGTACTCAACCTAGATAGGTGATCAGCCACTTGATTCTCCGTACCCTTTCTGTCCACAATCTCTAAATCAAACTCTTGCAAGAGTAGCACCCATCTAATCAACCGTGCTTTTGAGTCTTTCTTACTAAATAAATACTTCAAAGCAGAATGATCAGTATACACAGTCACTCTAGCACCCACAAGATATGATCGGAACTTACCAAAAGCATACACCACTGCAAGTAACTCTTTCTCAGTAGTGGTGTAATTTTCTTGCGCATCATCAAGAGTTCTGCTAGCATAGTAAATCGGGTGAAACACCTTATCCTTCTTTTGACCAAGAACCGCACCCACAGCATAGTCACTAGCATCACACATCACAATAAAAGGCAAAGCCCAATCAGGGGCCATCATAATAGGTGCAGACACCAATTTCCTTTTCAATTCCTCAAATGCTTTCAAACATGCATCATTAAACTTGAATTTGACATCCTTCTCAAGCAAGGCACATAGGGGCTTAGCAACCTTAGAGAAATCTTTAATGAAACGGCGGTAGAAACCGGCATGACCAAGAAAACTCCTCACACCTTTGACATTGATTGGTGGAGGAAGTTGTTCAATCACAGAAATCTTAGCTTTATCTACTTCCAAACCGTTCTTTGACACACGGTGGCCAAGTACTATCCCTTCTTTCACCATAAAGTGGCATTTCTCCCAATTCAAGACCAAATTAGTATCTTCACATCTTTTCAACACATTGGCCAAATTTTCTAAACATTCATCATAAGAATCTCCAAAGACAGTGAAGTCATCCATAAATACCTCCATAGAATGCTCAATCATGTCAGCAAAGATAGCCATCATACACCTCTGAAAAGTAGCCGGTGCATTGCACAAACCGAAAGGCATACGCTTAAATGCAAAAGTCCCATATGGACAAGTAAAAGTAGTCTTTTCTTGATCTTCAGGTGATATAGCAATTTGGTTGTACCCAGAGTAACCATCTAGAAAACAAAAGAATTCCTTCCCCGCCAACCTATCAAGCATCTGATCAATAAAAGGTAGCGGGAAGTGATCCTTCCGAGTGGCGGCATTCAACTTGCGATAATCCATACAGACTCTCCAACCCGTGATAGTGCGAGTAGGAATCAACTCATTCTGGGTGTTAGCCACTACAGTCATACCGCCCTTTTTGGGGACGCATTGGACTGGGCTCACCCAAGAACTGTCAGAATTAGGATACACAATGCCTGCATCAAGCCACTTCAAGATTTCTTTCTTCACAACTTCTTTCATAATTGGGTTCAACCTACGTTGATGCTCAATGGAGGACTTGTGATTATCTTCAAGAAGAATCTTGTGCATACAAGTAGAAGGACTAATACCTTTTATATCTGCAATAGTCCACCCGATGGCTTTCTTGTGCTCTTTCAAAACCTTCACCAATTGCTCTTCCTGCTGGACTGTCAAATCAGAAGCAATAATCACTGGTAAGGTATCATTGGCACCCAAGTAAACATAGCACAAATGTGAAGGCAAAGCTTTCAATTCCACAGATGGTGGATCCTCAAGAGATGGCTTGAGCTTTGGCCTATCTAGAGATGCCAAATCTAAAGATTCAAATGACACACGATTTTTAGGAAAAGACATGGGAGCATCCATAATGGCCGAACATTCCAGCATGTCTTCACTACCATCCTGTACACCAACTAACACAGCCTCAACTGGATCATGATACACAGATTCATTGAATTCTTCTTGCATAACTTGCTCTAGGATATCAACTAAGAAACATTGCTCTGATTGATCAGGAGACTTCAACAACTTGTGCATACTGAAAGTAACCTGCTCATCTGCAACTCTCAATGTCAGCTCACCTTTCTCTACATCAATCAAAGTCCTTGCAGTTGCCAAAAATGGTCTTCCCAACAAAATCGGTATCTCCTTATCTGCTTCAAAATCAAGCACAATGAAATCCGCAGGAAAGATAAACTTTTCCACTTTTACCAAAACATCTTCTATTATACCACGTGGATAAGAGATGCTTCTGTCAGCAAGTTGTAGGGTCACAGTAGTTGGCCTAGCTTCACCCAACTCTAACTTTTTAAACACAGAGAGAGGCATAAGATTCACACTAGCCCCAAGATCACACAAAGCCTTACCCAAGAATTTTTCTCCAATGTGACACGGAATAGAGAAACTACCAGGATCTTTTAGCTTTGGCGGAACTTGCTTGATAGCATCGGTGAAGCTAGTAGTTACCGCAACTGTTTCAAACTCGTTGAATCTCCTTTTCTTAGATAGCACATCTTTCATAAACTTTGCATATTTCGGCATTTGCTCTAAAGCTTCCACAAAAGGGATGTTGATATGCAATTGCTTAAACATCTCAAGAAACTTCTTGAATTGCCCATCATCATGTTGCTTCTTGAGTCTTTGAGGAAAAGGAGGGGGAGGCACATATTTTGGTTTGGTCTCATGTGGTTTCGCCTTGTCATCACCACCGTTCTTTTGTTGTACCTTATTTTTGCTTTCAACAACATTTTCCTTTCTAGACACGCTTCCATCAACTAGAACATTTTCATCAACATTGGTATCCTCATCGAGAATAATCTCACTTGGAGCTTCTTTGTCAACTCCTTGAGATTTAGGCTCATTATCAACTTGCTTCCCACTCCTTAGAGTAATCACCTTGCATTCATCCTTACCCTTATTCTTTGGATTAGGGATTGTGTCACTGGGAAGATTTCCTCTTGACATGTGAGTTGCCATAACGTTCAATTGAGAAGCGAGTTGCCCCATTTGTATCTCAAGATTCTTAATAGAGGCATCATGACCCGCGTGTCTAGCATCATTCTGAATCCTTGCAGATTCTTGCCCGGCCAAGAGTTGGGCAAACATTTTCTCTACCTTTGATTCTTCCTCTTTAAGAGGCATCTGCATAGTTTGACTTTGAAAACCCGGTGGGTGTGAAGGCTTAACACCTGAAGAAGACGAAGGATTCACAGCTTGCCCTTGACTCCATTTAAAGTTTGGGTGATTCCTCCACCCTGGATTATAGGTGTTGGAGTAAGGGTTGTTGTTAGGATTTTGAAACTTCCCCATATAGTTCACAGATTCAGGAGCCATGTACAGAGGGCAATGGTCTGGGAGATGAACATCTTCACATTGATCGCACACAATTGGGGTCATATGCACAGAATGAACACCCTGAGCTTTACTTCTCTGAGCTTGCGACTCAAGCATATCAAAACGCTTGTTTATAGCAGACAGAATAGTAGCCATCTGTGAAGAAGAAGTAACATCTTCTTTTGGAGTAGTAAGAGGCTGTGAACGCCTGTCTGTACCCTGAGAATTGTTAGCAGCTAACTGATCAAGCAGTCGGAACATCTCATTAACAGGGACATGTCTGTATCCTCCATTTGTCATGGAATCAAGCATAGCTTGAGATTGAGGATTGATGCGGTTACAGAAGATCTGAAGGATGACCCACTTGTCTACCCCATGATTAGGGCACTGTTTCATTAGCAATCTGTACCTTTCCCATGCAGCATAGAGATGCTCATCAGGATATTTCTTGAAACTCATAAACTCATCTCTAGCTTCAACAGACTTATCATCAGAAAAGAACCTTGCTCTGAACTTATTCTCAAGAGCATTCCAAGAATCAATGGATCCCTCTGGCAAATTATCAAACCACTCCCTAGCTTTCCCTTGCAGAGAAAAAGGAAACAGCCGGAGTCGAAGAACATCATCAGGAACTCCATTTTGCTTGAAAGAATTGCACAGTTCCAAGAAATACAACAGGTGCTTGTTTGCATCTTCCTTGTGAAGCCCATGGAACATACCGTGCAGTTGAAGCATAGTAATCATGACCGGCTTAATCTCAAAGTTGTGAGCCCGCATATCTGGCATTCTGATACAAGACTGAACACCACCCATGTTTCTGGTAGCAAAGTCATTCACAGTAGCCCGATCATACTCATCATCAGCCATGGTTTCAGATTCAGTTTCTGTCGCGTCAACAAAGGTTTCAAGCTCCAGAACTACTTCCAAGCTGTCCGGATGGACCTGTTGCATAAACCTGTATACAAACTAACGGACAAACAACACAAAGCACATAATGCACTAACAAAAGTATTAGTAGACAAAGAAAAGAACAATTAATTATATATTATGCTCAATCGAAATTTAATAACCAAGCCTGGGGTTGACCAAGAGATTTGTTTCCAAATCCCCGGCAACGGCGCCAAAAACTTGTTCGTACCGCAAGTATACGGGTCGCGCCAAGTAATAAAGTGAAAGTAAAGATCGTTCCCACGAGGATTGGGATACAAATCCGGTCAAACAGAAGGTTTGGTGATTAAATTAAGTTGAGCTAACCATAACATGATTGAAGGTCAAACAAGTGATCTATTTGCTAAAACTAAAATGATAAAATGATATCAAATATTTTTGTTTTCTTCAAGGATTAATTGGTATCTAGGATTATTTATCCCCCTTGTATCTTGTAACCTTTAATCAACTCCTCTCCTAATTGCTTTAATGTTTATATATGTGTTAACCTAGGGTTCTAAAATACTTGTAAACGCTCCGTCGAGTCAAGAACAAGTGTTTAATTTCATTAATTATCCAATCTCTTGTCATAATTAATGAAACCCAATTCCTAAGTTTCAACCTTAATGTGGCTATGTGAGGCTAATAAGTATATGTCTATCTTATTAACAAAACTATTCATTTGTCATGCAAACTTCAAGTTCTCACACTATTTTACTCAAGTTCTACACTTAACTTAGCTCTCTCAAGTCATAAGCTAAATGAACAACTAAATGGTGATCAATCACTTAGAGACATTAAGGCTAGAGTAAAATAAACACATATATATACATTAATCCCAAAAGGATTGGAGTTTAAAGAGTTACTCCATACAAGGGTTCAAAATAATCCTAGATAAATGGATTTAGCTACTCATAATCAAATATGAACTACAATACCAAAATGAGTAAAGAGTCATAAGTGCTCACAAAAATAGGAAGAAGAAAATGAAGAGGAAGCCCAAAATGGAGAGGCTTTAAACTCTCCACCAAACTCCCAAGCTTCAAATCTTCAAACCCCAAGCATAATCCAAGCCAAAGAACCAAGAGGAAGGTGTTTTTGTTGCCCTAGCACTCCAAGAAGTCGGCCTCCTCTCTCTGTTGCGAGCTGACCTTTTATGCCTTTCAATTTTTCACTTTCAGCAGACTCAAAACGCAGAGTTTTGGTTTTTGTTCGTTGCCTGTTAGTTGCACAACGAAGGCTCAACAAACGGATCAGAGGCAGAGAAGAACATCATTCGTCGTGCCTTTGTTTGGCAACGAATGCTCAACAAACAGCATTAAGAAATTTTCCTTTTTGCTCTTTTGTCACTTGCTTAGCTTGTCCTATGCTTTTCTTCATAATTCCATGTTTTCTTAGGCCTTCTTCACTTGTCCACCTCTTCCTACAAAAGAGAAAGAGGGTTGATGAGCTACAAAAATCACTTGGGCACAAATATAACTCTAAATTTCACTCAAATGCCTATCTTTCTAACTTTCCTTTTTCCTATGTATAATTATGTCTATCTCCATTACTTACCACCAAAAATCATGTATATTCAAGGGAAAATGAGATGAAATATGTGAAATTATAGAGTTTATCAACAGGTCTTCTCCATGTAAATGGAAACCAAATACTAGTCTTTTCTTTTACTTTGATACTTTTCTATCATTCCCCTTAGTAAATGTAATGGCTTTGTGTAGATCTTCCTTGCATGATGACTTAGAAATACTTGTTCTTAATCTTAACCTATGATCAATGACACATAGTTTCATTGTATAACTCATAAGCATAATTCCCTTATAATTCTCACAATTTTGTATATTGCATTTATTTTCATAAATAGGAACTCCATACATTCTCTCCAATAATTGGGCATCTTCTTATACCTCGAAGTTTTATTAAACAATTTTGATAACCATAACACACCCCCATCACATAAACACTTTAAAACTTCAATTGGTATATCATATTGTCCAATATCTTTATGATTCACAATTTTTCTAATTGCTTATCTAACCCTCAAAAAATCTAATTCTAGGATAAAACGATCTATAAAGTATATCTTTATTAGTTGTCAAATCCCAAAAATCACAAGGTAGACCATCATCACATCCATTGTTGAATAACTTATAAAAGTAGCCCTCCCATATATTCTTAATATCTTCATTAATGACCAAAACTTCATCTACTTCATATTTTATATCATACATCTTATTTTATATAAATCTCTCAAATTTTGAAAAGACTAATTTCTTTGACACACAATTTTTACAACAAATACTTCAAGGAAAGAAATATGAAAGAATTATAGAATTTGGACTAATGAAATGGTGTTTTATAGAGTTAAGACCAAATAAACTAAGCTGACAAGAGTTTTGTTTTGGGTATTATTGGGTAGTACCAAAGCATAAGAACATCGTGTTTGAGTAAGTCAATCATTTATCTTCACATATATGCATAAAAGAACCCGTATCATCTTGTGAATATTAACATACATGGTAATGTTTAGTTTCTAGTTTATCAAGGGCCACTTTACTTCATTTGATGACTATATGAACGCAAACTTCGAAGTTATTACAAAAAGCTAAGTGAAATCAATCGTTGAATTTCTCCCCTTTGTATGGTATTTAATCAGTACTTTTAAGATTATTAGTAGCAGAAGTAAAATTTCACAATGCATATTTCATCCAAAACAAAATCACCCCACATGAGAAATATTCTCTGTAGAGATCTTCCTCCCTTATATTGCTGATATGTACAAAAATAAATTATAATGCATTATAAATTTAACTTATTATTACTTTGGCCGAATCATACTTATTATTTATATTTTAGTTTTATAAGGAAATTTTCAACATTAGTTTAATCAATATATATACATAGACAATGCCAGCTATATCAGTTTTGGTTTCAAAATAATTTCTTGGGAAAAAAGTATTTAAGTATAAATATTGTGGCTGGACATCAGTTACTATGAGCTATGATGATAAGTACAACAAAAAAGGAAAAGCTTTAATTTATTTTTGAATAAATAGAAAGTCTATAATGTTCACATGAAGATGTATTTGTAAAATGGAAATGGAAAATAATCAACATTTAAACTTTATTTCCTTTGCTACTTCAAACCAAGTCTTATATTTAGACTCCAAAAAACCTTGAAGCATGCGTGTGTTTCAAATGCAACTGAAATATCAATGAAAAGCAAGGCCATGTTATTTTTAGTGAAGTTAGTTTTAGAAGAAATCTCATTCGTGTTCTTCGGAAGGCCATGTTTGGCTTGTGTCCAAAGGAGAAGCCTGATATATTAATTAAACAGGCTGAAGCAATTCAATGAGATAGTAAATGTCTTTGGATATATTCAGAGAAGAAAATTTGACCACGGGGAGCAAACGGCCATGGAGGATCTCACATCAACAGGGTGGGGCCAGGTTGGACAAAAAAAAAAAAACAGTCATGAATGAAAAAGATTGATACTTAGTGCACGTGTGACAAGGTGGAATCTATAAGTTGAGATGTGTCACACTCTCACCGTGGATGAGAAGAAAAATCGGACGGATCAGCTTTGGTAACGTCCTGGACTATGTACCTGTCCCAAGTTAAAACTAAAACAGCCTAGAGGTGATGAGAGACCATTTTATTTAATTTGAATTTCAGCCAGATCTAAATTTTTTGTATTTTGATCTCGTTTCAAATTACTCTGTCAATCGCAATTTCACCTTCCCACTCAATATCACTTTAACTTACCAAAGTACACAAGCCATCTTCCATTTCCATTTTGCAAATGCATCTTTATGTGAATTTCATAGATTTTCTATTTTTTCCGTAATAAAATAAAGTTTTTACCTTTTTAGTTGTAGTTATCAAAAGTCATTATACTTCCCTCTATTTTAATTGTAAAAATATATTAAACCTAACGGGTTGGTGTGCGTGGTAAGTACTCTCGTCCCTTAAGTAAGTGGTTGGGAGTTTGATCTCTAGTCCTTGTGAATGTAACATATTCACATGTTTGCTTTCTACCTCCTATATGGGACTTTAGGAAACAAGGAATTAGTTTCACTTGACATGCGAGTGGAGATACCTTGGGTAACCAAAAAAAATTGTAAAATTATATTATATAATAATGAGAAAACAATAATATTTTAACAATGCAATAGAACTTGATTACTAAAAGTAAATTCAATGGCAAAGATATTAAGTAGAAAGGAAGTAGAAAGACTATCCAATAGAGAGCCTTTGGCGGATAGTAACTAATGCCCGCACACACACACATTTATGACATTTCTTTAGGTTGGGGGTTATAAATAGAGGTTCATAGCAGCTTTTAGAGCACTTCAAGCATCCTTAGCCAAATAACTATACTTCGTCCTTTCCGCCTCTTGAGATCTGATTTTCCTTCTAAATCTGCTGCTTCACCATGGAAGTATCCGTCTAAAGATGAAGGTAAACCCCCGTACTCACATACACAAACGTAACGTCAATTTTAGTCCCAAAATGCTCATTTTTTCCCTGTCTTTCTTTTGTAGAGACACTGACACCTCCAGGCAATACTATTTCCTAGCCGTTCTCTGACTGGTACTGCCATCACTAGATTCTTCATCTTAGGTTTCTCTCCCGGTTACTCATGTCTCTTCCAGGTTCTCTCTCCCCAAGGTTTGTTTCTCAAACCCCTTGCTTTTTGTGGGGATATATAAATTATTTTGGTTACACGTACGCTATTTATTTCATGTGAAGTGACTAATTTTGTTTACTTTCCATGCGTGCTGTTTTGCGGCCCATTCATTCGTGACCTTCCTCAATTATACTCCCCAAATCAGTACGTGTGCCATGGAAGATATGTTTGGTTTTCAGGTAGTTACAATTGTCCATTTACTATTTGGGTGTTGCGTACTCCCAAACAGTACTTTTCTCGAGAATGATTTTAAAGAGATACCATAAAAATGAAAATGATGAAAAAAGGAATAAATTTTATGTTTGTGATTTCAAGTTCGTGTGGGATTTTGGGGGAGAGAGTGCATGAGGGTAGGGGCCCACTAAGTAAGATATGGGGCTTGGGTAGATCGAAAAAGGAAGGCACAAAGAGACACTGACTCGGAGAGGAAAAAGGGTATACCATGTTTGGGTTATCTAGCTCCCTTTTCTGTTTTAGACTATATCAATGCCTTATTTCCTTAGTGTGGTTCACTTTTTTGAAACTTTTGGTGCGACGGTGCAAAATGGTTATGCCATATTTGGTGGTGATGTAAAAAGTCAAAGATATTTCCTTGTCCAGGTGGTGATGTTAGATAGGGCTGCACAAAAGCCCGATAATCTGATTGGCTCGTTATGACCCGATCGGACTCTAGGAAAAAAATAGTCCGTCACAATGTAGCGCAAAATCAATCCTGTTAGGATGTGACTAACCCGTCTATCGGGTAGGACAGGACCAGGGCATATGTTCCATAACCAATAAGGCGATCCGACCTGATTATTTTATTAATATTTTAATTAATTAATACAATTATCATACTATTTCATATTTAATTAATTATTTAGTTTAACAAATAATTTATTACACTTTTTTATTTCCCACATAATTTGTTTAATATACAAGACGCAATGGAGGAATCTCATTTGACTTAGGAATCACATAATTTATTTAATAAAGTGGAGATTTTTTTATTTTATTGTACAAAAAACTTAGAGACCAACATGCTCCGTCATGTGGTCATATGGTCATGTCTAACCCGATCTCGGTGACGAGCCATATAAGTCATGACCGGGCCATGAGCCAAATTATTTAGGACAAGAATAGGACATATAGTTTGCCTAGTTCTGTCCATCATTTATCCACCCCTACTGTTAATTAGGAAGTCCACCCTAGTGAGCGCATCATTGGGTTGCTATTCATTGATTTTCCCTTTTTATTTTTTAAAAAACAGAGCTAAGACTATCTATTATATTTTTTTTTTCAATTCCCTAGCACCCTTACCTACCAAGTGAGGGTTGAATTGCTTTAATTTTTTTTTTTAAAAAACAGAGATTATTGAAAACTCTCTTATCCTTATTATAAGTCACCAACTAAAAATATTTGGGTTCATAATATAATATAACAACCGCCACATTGATATTAATGGCTTTTCTATAATTTAACCTTATATTATTTGAAATTATATGATTTAATTGAAAATGTAAAGTTATATTATTTAATGAAGTATTGAGATTAAAAAAAGGAACAAATTTACCTTAAATTTGATGATCCAATTACGATTTCTTTATTGATGAGAGGCGGTACTTAGTAGTACCTTATACGAGAAGAAGGAAAACGGTGAAGTGTTTGCGTGCGGGGAACAACGAGAGTGTTAATTACTAGCAGTAGGGTGTGAGTGAGTGAATGAGACAAAAAGTATTATGATGAAGACAAGCACTTAATATATGGTGACGTGGGAGAAATGAAACAGAACATGGATTTATCGACGGAGCTGCAAAGCCTTGACTGTGGCATCGAATTCGACGAAGCCAACTTCTTCGATGGCCTCCCTTCCCCTCCCCACATTGATTACTTTAACTTCGATGCCCTCTCCTCCCAGTTGCCCCTGGTACGTACTTTCCCTCTTTTTGCCATCCATTTCAATTTAATTCTTCTTAGTGTGTGCCGTTTTAGAATATACTCCCTCCGGTCCCTAATATAAGAGCCCAAATTTGAATGATTTTGGTTCCAAATATAAGAGTTCATCTCACAATTTCTCCTTATTTAATAAGTTTTTTCCTACTTGGCTCATAACTCTCTTTCATATTTATTATTGTTTATGTATTTATCTCTCTTAAAAGTATCATGATAAATATGGGTAATATTATTGGAAAAGAAGCATTAACTCTAGACAACCAACTAACATTCATATGTTTTCTTAAGAAGTGTTTTTTTCGCGGCTCACTCTTATATTAGGGAAAGGAGGGAGTATAATCATTGAACACACACACATATACGCACGTTGTGTGTTATTAATTACGTGGAATCTATTTTACATACATGTGTGTGTTGTACGTAGGAGCATCTGCAGGAGGAGCAGGAGCATGGACAAGTCGAAGGAGAAAAGGTGGAATCCTCGCTCATCAACACCACAAGTGCACTTCCTCCTCTTCCCCAAAATCTAGTAATTAACCCAACATTCCTTCCCTTCCTCCGACCTTCTTGTTTGTTTTTTTTTTCAACTCATATATTACACAACTTCCCAACATATGAAACCGGTTTCTTTCCACGCTCATAGAAAGTTGAGCAGAGAGACTTCAACGTAAAGTCCGCAGTTTATTTTCCCAATATAAATATTGATATAATATAAAGGAGAAATAAAATAAATAAAATATTTTAAAAGGTACAATGTATTACATCCTGGCATTTACCTTAAATTAAGTGTTATCTTTTTTCAATCCTTATCTATTCCTTCTATATAGATCTCATGTCATTTAAATTTTATTTGTTTCAGCTTCTTTTCCATATTACTATTGATATCATCTATTACCTTAAAAAGATATATTGATCTTCAATCTTCATGAATTGAAACATAAAGTCTATATTATATATGTGTGTGTGTGTGTATTTTTGGAAGTTACATTAAGCATATATGGCTATCTATTGATTTGAAAATTTCTTAAAAAAACTTTTCACGATATAAAGAATAACCAGATCTAATCCTTGGCAAAAAATATCTAGACTATTTTAATATGCTTAGCTCTTTCTATTCTTCTTAAGGAAAACCGTTTCCATACACAATTTATATTAGTATATTTTTTTATGTATATATAGTATATTTCTACTAATTGTTTCGTTATGGTTAATATCATTTAATTAGTATTTTGGGGGTGGGTGTACAGGATCATATGGAGTTGGCAGAAACTACAGGAGAGTGGAAGTGGACACACCCTATCGATAACACAACAACTTTGGCTGAGTCTGGCACACTCGCTGCCATCACAGCCTCTTTTGTTGATGTGAACCCCACTGCTGACGTCACCCCTCCGACGCCATCAAGCGGGCCCACCACCGTTCCTTCCACACTGGTATATTCTTATATATCTTCCTCCTTTTCTTTTGTTCTAATTTCTTTCTTCTCAATTATTCCCTTCCTGTTTATCATCACCCCATATTTTTAAAGTAAAAACACGTAACCACAAAATCCTCCTAAAATTATAAATCACAATCAATTTTTGTGGTGAGTTCCACACAATCTATATGCATGTTATTCTATCAACTACAAATATTAATGGGTAAATTCAATGATATATTTAACTTGAAAGTTATTGTTCATCAGCTTTTTTCTCTTGAAAGTTTTTTTGGCACCAAAATTTTGTTAAAAATTTCAAAATGTAGCAATTTCAAAATGTAGCAATTGTCAAAGAGTTTACATTGGGCGTTAACGATAAATTATACCATTGCTCTCTTTTAATACCTTTGCATGAGAAAAACTAGACTCATCATCCGATATTAATTTCAACAAAATCGTCAGTCAATCGTGTTATATAAACTTCATCTTTTGTTCAAGAGAAAATGTCCTTAAATACCCTTGAACTTAATTATATGGTAGGAGCTTCCATACCCATTAATTATTTTGGGTACCTTAAATACCCATGAACTATCATGTTAGGAGATAAAATTGCCAATTTTACCGAGTCCTCAAACGGTGTTAATACATATACCTTTTGTTTCCATTTTGAAATCTAAAATATCCATTAACTAACATTTTAGGTGATAAAATACCTATGAACTATATCATTTTGGGAGCTAAAATACCTATGAATGATGGACATAATGGGAATCACATAAGGTAGATTTATTAATGTCGTTTGAGGACTTTTGTTAAATTTTAGTCTTTCAACTCTCAAAATTAGTTCATGCGCATTTAAGATACCTAAAATAGTTAATGAACATGGTAGTTCCAGCTAATAAATTCAAGGGTATTAAAGGAGATTTTTCCTTTGTTCAAATGGTGTTCATATTATGCACTCATCTCAAAAATGAAAAAAAAAATTCAATATTAAAATGTTTTTTTACCTCAATATTAAAATGTATTGAGAACGCCTGACATCAGCCGTTCATATTTTATACGTAAACGTAGAATAATGTACTCGTTTAACTTATTTAACAATAATAAATTCATCATGTAATTATTCAGATATTGAATATATCACTATTTACACACGTAAAGCTACTTAACGACAAACAACAAACATTCTGGTTCTGCGCTGACCTTTATTTCTCTCCGCTGTTGCCTTGCACGATAACCATACTATCTCCACTTTTAAATTTATTGGTATTAATGTTGATTCCAATTTTTTTCTTTCACAATCATTACCTATTACGTACCAATCATACCGTACTCTTATTAACGTAAAATCCAGCATCTAGATACGTCAAAGTATTTAGAAAAACTTATGAGAATGTAGTTGAGGGTCAAATCCAGCTTCTAAATCATGTCATACATATTCTATTAACGAATCATTATGGCTCTCTCCAATTATCATGGATATCGCGCTAACTCTATGAGTCGTCTGTTTTGTGTGACTCATTTCCAACACACACACATGTACGCACACCTACACGCTTCAGAAGATGAGATTTCGAAAATTTAAATTTTTAGGCCCAAAGAGCTCCATTTGATATGAAAGTTTATAAACAAATACATATCTTAGTCCTTCATTCATAAATATAGCTATCCTATTTACGAGACATGTTTTTTCTTAAATATTAAATCCTTTTATTTCTTATCGTATATTCCCTAACAAAGACATCGGCTATAAATAAAAGGAATGGTACGTGGATAATATCATGTTATTAATATAATCAAGATATTAATTTGATAAGATCATTTTATTTAACTAACAAACTTATAATCAAATTATATAAATATGTTTCGGGTGAATGAAGTACCTCCATTTCCTTTAGAAAAACAAAACTATATATTGGGGGACGTGTCATAAGCATTTGCGCTTACCATGAGAATAAGACATAATGTTAATGACTCTATTATGATGAATTAGAGTTTTTATATATTTATTAACAGCGTAGTCAATAAAACAACTAAATGATTGCCAAAATAAAATTGAAAGTGATTGACGCTGACAATCATTTTGATACAAGTATACAAATATACTCAGAAATATTGTTTGTTATTGTATGGCGATCCGGAGAACAGCGCGTATAACATGACGATTATTCTTATTTTTAATGGTGTATTAATAATCAGATTATCTATCATTTTGATGACTGACCATATGATTAATACAGGAGGAATGGTTCTCTAGTGGATTATTGTCTACACCGCCACCTCGGGTCCCTCCGATAACGCTTGCGGATTTACCCTCTTCTAATCAGCATGAGAATATGCACATGTATGTTCATTTGATATATCATTCTATCAACATTAAGATTATATTATTGGCCCTAGTTTTTGTCCCGTTAATTTTTTGTTGAGCATACGCTTGTCTTGCAATTCTCTTACTCGCAGGTTTCAACACATGAATACTAGTAAGGTGCAGGAGACAAACAATGATATGACAATGTTGGGGGAATTTATGGCTGCACAAAATTATCCTACACGTGCAATCAATCAGCAAGAGCCTCTCTCTCAACCAACCTTATTCCAGAGAAACCCAGTAAGTATTACCCCTCCGTTCCTAAATATAAGATCACTTTGGGGAAGTGGATAAGTTCCTAAATATAAGATCACTTCCTATGTTATCTCAAGTTTTATCCAAACTACCCTTATACTCTCTCTTTTAATTGAAAACCCCTCCTCCTTTTAAAGTTAAGTAATTGAGGGGATTTTGGGAAGATCATGTAATTTTATCGTCTTCCTTAATCTCCCCAAATTAACCAAAGTGATCTTATATTTAGGAACGGAGGGAGTACTTTGTATGTCCCTCTCTAAATAGAGATCCAGCGGACCATTTTCTTTAAGAAAGCTGAGTAAATAAAGTTAAATGAACAGTTTAATCATAATGTACTATTTTCTTTATTATTCCAATATATAATTTACAGAAAAATTCAGAAAAATCATTTTTATAAATAACTTAGTTTAATTAGTTTTTTTACTATTATTTAAATAGTCAATTAGCTCATATTTTTAAGAATGTAGGGATTACCATACAAATCTCAAACATGCCTTTGAATAATCCTTCACGTGAACACTTAATTAGCTTTGTTCAATAATGATTATGATACTTTTTGTATCTTATGTGCAGATGACTGAGAGAGGGTTGGGAATCACAGGGACTGGAACATTAAGCCAGGGACAGCTCCTCAGTAACAAACAGTCCCCAACGACGTGGACCCCAACTAGATGGTACATCATTCTCATTCTCATTCTCATTCTCATTCTCATTCTCATGTCATTTTCTAGTCGTTTAGCTGCCTTTTATTTTTAGTTGTAACAATATTTTTTCAAATTTAGGTCTCAATATAGCCCGCCGCGCAATGTGAATGATATGCGGTATACCCCTAGCTCCTTGCCCTATAACACCCAGGCAATTACGAGGTATGTATAATATATATTCGGTATGCTTATATTTAATTATAAGATATACGATTAATAATTATATCATGTTATGAAATAGGATAAGTGATATTTGCCCTAAACTTTCCATTTCCCCTCGTTTAATTTTAAAAAAAAAATTAGTTACACCACTATTGCATTTATTTCTCCCTCCAATACAAATTATTTCTATACTATTCTACATTTTAGTCTCTCTTTTTCATAAATAAGGACATTTTTTTTAATCAAAATTTTTTTTCTATACATAGAATGAGAGAAATAATTGCACCTTTTCTATATTTTCACAAAATTGATGTTGTAAATGGCATTCAATTATATCAGTTAAGAAACAGGCGACGTTTTTTTATTGACATTTTAATTTATTACGTAAGGCCCCAACAATCCCAACATCTGGCTGCACATGATAGCCATATGCCTGCATTGCAACACACTTTTCATTCTGCCAATTACTTAAAGCCTCCAAGCCCAACATATCCCAGGTACCTCCTCTATGAGTTCAAGAACACACACTTACACATCAACCTAATAAACTTCTTGCAAGAAACTGATTATATTTTTTGTTGTTCAAGGCCGGAGTCTTCCTCATCAAGTTATCAGTCTTCTGCTTCTGCTCATGTACTGCCTTCTTATTCTTTTGGTCGTCAACCTGCTGCTGATAATTCTGTTAGGTATTTTCATATTTTCGATTATATGCATGCATGTGAATATAAAGCTGAACCCTCGATTTATATTTCATTTAAACCATCTCTTGAATCTTGTTTCTTGCTTTTATTATCTTTGGACGAAGGCCGTCTTCTTTGTTCTCACCGGATTATGGTTCACAACCTACTGAAAGATCATCGTCTTTCCTATCCAATTTCATCAGTTCCTTTGGAACCAGGCCTTTTACGCCTCAGAAGTATCATCTCTCTCTCTCTCTCTCTCTCTCTCTCTCTCTCTCTCTCTCTCTGTGTGTGTGTGTGTGTGTGTTTGTATGTATGTATGTATGTATGTATGTATGTATGTATGTATGTATGTATGTATGTATGTATGTATGTATGTATGTATGTATGTACACATACACATATTTGCCACTTGAATGCGTATTATGGTTCAACATTGATACAAATTCATCATGTTTAATGTCATTTTTAATTTGCTCTATAGGTATCCTGATATTCGAGATTATGAAAGGAATTTTCTCAATTCAAAGACTACGCTGCCACCTAGTGGTTCCACAAATGAAGCTTATGGCTTTACCCATTTTTCTGGGTAAATAGCATCTTCAATAATATTTGAAACAAATGCTTTAAAAAAATTAGCTACTCATCATTTATCTATGTTGTTTTCCTGATTCCATATAATTAGTGTTACATTAATTTTTTTCTTTTGTTCGAGTTGGTTTCTAACTCGAAAAAAAGGATGAGTTAGAGATTTTATCTAGACAATCTATATTCGATTCTTTTTTGATTTATTTTAGGGCGAAAGTGCAAAAATGTTACTAAACTTTACCCAAAATTGCATTTATAATACTTAAGTTTCGCGAGTGCAAAAATAGTACTAACTTGGGGTTCAAGTGAAAATATTATATTTGCACCTGGACCTCAAGTTGGTACTATTTTTGCTACTCACGAAACTTTAGTATTAGAAACACAATTTTCAGTATAGTTTAGTGTCATTTTTGCACCTCACCCTTTGTTTTAATAGATATATGAAATATTAATGGATATATAATCTAAAACTAAATTTAGACCATCCGGAGGATACGTGGAATGGTCATATATGCTTAGCTCTAACTCCCTACTCATGTTTTTGTCGATGAGTTATTCTTTACGATAATGTAATAATACATGTATTCATACGTACAATAACCTCATATAGGAGCAAATAAAACAAGTCAACTCTTTCCTTTTCAACATGTTTTTCTTTCAATGTCGTCTGATTAGTCATTAATACTATCAATCATTTCTGTTTTCCAAATTTAGGTCACAGCTAGTGTCTGATAGAAGTAATGAACGCAACAATGAAAGGAGTAGACTCAGTGCGGTGCATGGGAGCTCAGCCTCGTATCAGGGATCTCGGATTCTGCCCAATATATCTATTCCAAAGCCGCATAGTACAATGATGCCCCAACCTTCCCAGCCTACTAGTATCACACCCGAGGCTTCTTATACATCATCATTTATTGACTCTAAATCTCCTGAGCCCTCTAGCATTCCGTGGTATGTATATATTCAGATAAGGCAATGACCTTATTTTGCCCTTTCAAGTAACCATCCTGGGCACCCTAAACGAACACTGGACACAATTCTACCCTTGAAGTAATTAAAATGGTCCAATTTTACCCTCTAGCAAATGTAATCTTGACACATGTCGTCCACGTGTCAACATTACATTCGACAGAGGGTAAATTTGGATCACTTTGGTTATTCAAAGGGTAAAATTGTACCAGTTGTTAGTTTAGGGTGCTCAGTGGTCCAGTGTGGTTACTTGAAGGGTAAAATTGAGCCATTGCCTATTCAGATAGGATGTATCTGTATACATGTTCTGTGATTTTTTTGGATGCTACTAATTTGAATATATCCTGCTTTTAGGTTTCCTCAAAGCTCAAGTAATTATCAGCTGATGCAGAACATGGCCCCTGCTGCTTCAACAGATTCCTACACCTCAACTATGAGTAGGGAACACTTTTTGACTCCTCCTCCACCACCAGATAGCAGGTACTTCCCCATTATATTCATAAATATAAGATCCAGGTTACTTTTATATTTTAAATTAAGAAATTCAATTATTAAGCCACTCTATCATAACATATTTTGCATATTATTCGATCAAATATGTTGCTTATAAATCAAATAAACTATTTCAGAGTAAAAAATATCAAGAAAATCAATTTATAAATACTTTATTTAACTTTGCTAGTTTTCTCCAAAAAAAAAAAAAGTCAACCAGGTCCTAGTTGTGATGTGAGCTTTCAATTTGAGTATCTCACATGCATACTTCACATTTACACTCTTATAATATTAAATAGGGGAATGAGCGAACGGATTCGCAGAATACTGGACATGGGTAATACTTCGCCTAGAGGCCGCACCAGAGCAAAGGCCCCCTCCACTTCTGATGAAAATGCAGCATCTTCTAAAAAACCCTCTCTTCATCAATTTATTCCCCAACATTTTCAATTTCATCGTGAGCCTAAGCTCAAGCTCAAGGATCGCACGGTAAGAATTTAATATTGATCGTTTCCATATAATTATTAGTTTTAATGACTAAAGATCATTTTTGCCAATGAACTATTCCATAACAATCATCTAATACAAGTATTAATAAATGATATTATTTTGTATAAAAAATTACGCTTTAACATTGATCAAAATTTCCAACACCGTTAGATATAGCCAAACAACGTTAAGTTTATGTGACGTGTGTACACGTCACTTATCCCTTATCCATGTGGATTGTTAGTAAATCAAAATAATGATATGGACAAGTGATGTATCAACATGTGACAATAAAGATTTAATGCTGTCTAAATAAATTTGATATTGTTATTTTAATTTGTTCAATTATTAAATATAGTTAGCCAAAATGATACTATTAATTAATACATGTGCTAAATGATATTTAGCAATAGTTGATTGGCCAAATGATATTTTTACCTAAGTTTTGATCTGCTCCATGCTTTTAGAGAGACATTCTAGAATTTAGAAATTTATGATTACATCGATAGCAGGAGAGATGGATTCGAGAGCTGGCAGCAGAATATATTGGCTGGGACGATGAAACAGAAGAGCCTACAACAAAGGTTTGATGAACTCCAACTTCACTAAAAATTTTCCTAATGAAAAAATAGAATAAAGAAAGTTCCTTAGCTTTTAGAATATGAACTTTATTTCTATGATTAATCTATGAGACTGTTGTGTCTTTGTAGAACAAAACAATGACACGCATTGCTCGTGGTCTGCAAGAGAAAGGGGATTCATCTGCACCTAAACGTAGAAGGGTACCATGAATATATTTTTGTCATGCTCTTTGATTAATGAATGAAACTATATACTCCTATAAGATCACATGAATAGTTTTTAACTGAGATTCAAGATATAAAATAGGTCACATTAAATATTTATATGTATAATATTCTTAAAAATAAATTACCTGGCCTTATATATAAATTACATAATGATCTAACAAATTGCATGTAACATATGTTAAATTTAGTGGTTTACATGCAATTGTAATGAGCACAAAAAAAGTCATCAGCTCCATCTTATATTTAAGACCCCAGAGAGTACTATAATGAGATTTGTCATTTGAGAGGTTTCGTTTGCGTAATTTTGCAGGGTAATGCGGCTGGGAAAGAAAGTGAGGTTACACTCCCTATTATACCTGAGGAAGCACCATACACTTATGATCCTGAAGCCAACTTGTTCCAGGCCCCCAACTCTTTCGATTTCTATGAGCCAAGGTTGTTTTCTCGTATTTATCTGAATATTAAAATAAATATAAATCAGAGGCTAGGAGCAACTTATTCTTTTTTGTTTTTAAATGATTCACTGTATACGATAGATGTGGATTTAACTCCTTAATAAGTAAAGAAAATTGGGTTTTTGGTTTTCAGGAACGTGATTGACAGCAGTGCCTATGCCATGGACTATCCGAGTATGTACCGGTGTTCTCATGGACTCCCATATTTGATTTTACATATAAGCACAAGTATCAGTAATCAGCATGATTGTGTGACTAATAATGCATATGGAATATTAGAATTGAGAATATGAATTCATTTACTTGAAATATAGATATAGATTTGAGTTTTTATTCTGGTTATGGTAACAAGTTTGGTTTTCTGATTTTCAGTGTGGGGCAATCGCGAATAGAATGAAGTGACAGATTAGAGTGGTGGGAGGAGTCAGGAAGGAGCAACTATTTGCTTTGATTATGGTCTTTTCTTTGTGCTTCAGGCGCTATTTTCCCAACACAGGGTTATTATATATGTTCGCTTTTAATTTGTGGACTTTTCTAATTCTAGAAATTAGGCTAATATTTAAAACAATATCGACTCGGTTATATTTTTGCATGTAAAGTTAGATGCTCTTTCAGTATTTTGTACAGTATGCATGGCATGGTTTAATAGAACAAGTCATGTCATTATATAGCTAGCCGTTATTCTACATATAATTACGCTTCATGTGCATATTTTATGGCTCTAATATGTGTGTGTCTATATATATATATGTATGTATGTATGTATGTATGTGTGTGTGTGTGTGTGTGTGTCTATATATATATATTCTTGATTTTGGAACTAATTCTCCTTTTGGGATGATAAATTTATGGCAAAGGTGCATCGAATAACATGATAATTTCTAAAAGGTGCACGTAGTAGCATGAAAATTATTGAGGGTGCAAATTTGACACTTTTAAATTAAAATGGGGCAAATTTGTTTTTTTCTTCCATTAAAGTTAAGTTTTCTCATTCTACTGGATGCCCCTTTTAGAAATTACCATGCTACTGATTGTCCCATTTAAATTACAACTGTCAAATTTGTACCCTTATAATTACTATGCTACTGGGCGCACTCTTTGGAAATTATCATGTTACTGGGTGCACCATTATCCAAAAAATTATTAGCATTAATAAAATTTGTCGTCTTTAGTATTGTTGCTCCATACGATGTATATTTGTATCACGAATTATTGTATAGGAAAATGGGCTATGCGCAATGTCCACTCTTGTGTACTAAGCACAATGAATCTTAGAGGTCTGAATAGAATTATTTAGAAGTAGTGGACTCATATGTAATATTTTAATTCTAATAACTTTAAATAAAATGAATTCAATTTGGCTAAAGCAAATCAATTTAATTCAATTGGAATAGATGTGTCATTTATTTCTGTATTTATAAATATGATACTTAATATTTACAGAATGACAAGACAAAAAAAAAACATGCAAAAGACTACTCTTTTATCCTCTTTTTTGTTTGTATACCAAGTCATTGTTCATTTTGTGATTCTGACTATGATTGAGAGCGAGGCAATATGGATTTGTGTACATCAGTCAGATAAGTCCAAGAACCCTTCAAATAGTTGTGGTGATAAATTAAAAATCTGTCTCTACCATATATATATATATATATATATATATATATATATATATATATATATATATATATGAGAAATATTTATTGGCCCTATGATGTATGAGGTGATGTATGTCTGTGTGTGATGAGCTCTTGAAATTTTCATTTATGTTTTGATTCGCAGAAACTTGTCTAATAATCTATTCGATTTACACTATGACCCCATTTTGAAGTTAAGTAACAAATGTTTGTGATAGTTCAAGATTCGTTTTGCAATGCACCAATCAATCCTACTTGTCGTGTTTATAGAAACTACTCTGCCTAGGTGAATTTGTTTACTTTTTTAGAAAATTACCTCGATGATCTTGGGCCGTATTGAAATTTTCTTTGTCATCTAAGATTGTTTCTACAACTTTTAACAAAATATAAGATAGATATGTCATGTACGCAATATTAGTTGTGTAAGAAAACTGTACAATCAATACAATATTGAATCAATATTATTGTACAGTCAATATTATTGATTCACATAATTAAGAGAGGAAATAGAATAATTTTCTTCCAGAAAATTTTGTTAATAGAAGTACTTTTATCTACCAAAATTAAAATTTTTGATTCACATGATTATGAGAGGAAATTATCCTCTCTCTCTCTAGTGTAAAGAACGTAGAAAAATTGGGAAGAATAGAGAAGAAAGAAAGAGAAAGAGAAGAGAGATGAAGGGAAAACCCTTTGAGTAAACTATTATTCAATTAGCAAATATCGTTAATTAGAACTGAGGACCTTTTATACACATAAAGGTCCTAATACAATTAGTTATTAACTAACCAAAATCAGTTGGTCTCTAAAGGTCACCGAATTCACTGTCGATGTAGTGTGCCTCAGGACCACTCCTTCAAGTAATTTATGGACCTCGGGGTAAGTGGAAGTTTCCCCCAGGTATCGTTCTCATAGGAGCCTATCTATGTAATTAATTACCCTAAAACTAGATGAAAACTTGTTTAAAACTAAGGAAAATCATTTTTTAGTTAATTTCTTTTTGTTTGTATTAAAGTTGGGAACTATTTTGTAAGATTAGAAATTAGAATACAAAAAGAGTTTTGGATAAATGAATAATAAAATATTCTCAGTGATTGGGAATTTCAAGAATCATGGCTTATAAAATATGGGTAAAGGTGCAAAAATAGCCACTGTGAATCTAAAAATTGGCACCTATAACTGTGGTTAATTTAAGGGGCAAAACTGTACACTGTAAACCAAAATAGGGTAAAACCGTATATTGTAAACCAAAATGGGGCAAAAGTAGCACTCTGTTAGGCTGAGTTAAATAGACGTTTTCCAGACGTAGGCTATACCATCAGTAAATTATGCGTCAATCCAAAATCCACTGTGGAAGCTGAAATGCATCCAGTTGAACCCTAAAGCATTTGAAACGAACCCTAAACCTCCAAATCATTTCGATGTGAAACCAAATAGAACTCCAAATCATTTGAAATCCACCTTACTTCTTCGTAATCATCTAAAATAATAAAACCCCATCTGAAAAATAAAACCCCATCAACATATTGCACCTTTAAATGTAAGACACGTCATAACTGATGGTGGGGCCACGTTTGGAAAACGGATGTTTAACTCTGCCAACATAGAGGTTACTTTTGCCTCATTTTGGTTTACAGTGTATGGTTTTGCCCCCTTAAATTTACCAGAGTTATAAATGCCCATTTTTAAATTTACGGTAGCTATTTTTGCACATTTGCCCTAAAAATATTTAGGGGTAAAGTGGTCAAGTCAATAAAATCCCTAGAGGAACCCCTCTATGCTAGGCTTAGACAAATATAATTAATGTCGAAACCCCTAACTTCAATAATCTTGATCTAAGTTGATTAAGCACATGACCAAATTAAATTTACTAAATATAAGGAGCTATTAATCCTACGACCGGGACCCCGAATCACAACCTAATTAAATTACTAGCTTCAATTCATTTTGGGACCCCAATAAATAAATTAAAAATAGTAAGTTTAAGTTCAATGCTACTCAAGTGTTTAATAAATTTATTTTGCTAATTTCTAAGCATGAATAGACAACACCATTGTTCTCTAAATAAGAACCCTTACTTAGCACAAAATTTTAACTAAAAGCTTGTATCAAAATTATGAACCACAATATTAAAACATGTTCAAGTGAAGAAGCTTGATGTTGAAAGTTCACACTAAAGAAAATTAACAAATGAGAATTGTTCCTACACATCTCAAAAGATGAATATAAATCACACAATCAATTACATAGATCTAATTCCTAAAACCTTGCGATGAATTAAAAGAAGAGACCGTTAAAAAAAATGATAAATAAGAATGAGTGACTTATACTTATCTCCCGTGACCTAGATTAGTGAGTCCACATATTTTTTTATGGAATCTGTATAGTAACAAATTTTGTTGTTGATATCAATTTTATAATTGTGAAAAGAATAAACACCACAACTTCTGGTGAGTTGAATGTGTGTATATATGTGATGAATGTATTAATTGAGAATGAAATATATATAATTGAGTGAATAAGACAAATAAGAGTAAACAATAGATTTGAAAGAAATCTCAGTTTTTATAGGTATTTTGTCACATAATGAAAATTAAAGTTGGATTGTTGGCACCACCTCTTGTGCTATATATAAGCAATCTACAAAAAACTAATATGGATATTATTCGTGATATGCTCATAGGGGCGAGGAGGACAAACTGACTTGTAGCTATAATTATGGGTCGTACTCTCATTAAAAATTAATTGTATGCATTTTCATTCAATCATTTTTAATTAGCTTTAAGTATATTTTCATATAGGGTTAGCATAACTTTTGAACCCTATAGTTTGCATCAATTTTGATTTTAATCATTGTAGTTTCAAACAAGAGGTTTTGGTCCCGCAAGTATGATCCGTTAGCACAGTTAGTCCTTTTTGTTTTAACAAGGATAAGTCATATCAAGTCCTTGTTAAAACTATAAGGTCTAACTGTGCTAACAGATTAAACTTGTGGGACCAAAACCTCTTGGTTTACCAATATTATTGACTATATATTTTGACAAAAGGAGTTTCATTCCAATAGAGAGACAGAGAAAGAGACGTAAGACTATTATAAAAATAAACAAAATAAAAAAAGAGAAAGATGAGGTACACAAATAGTGTAGGTCCCTCATGATAAGTTAAATTAAAGGGTAAAAGCGCTGATCTAATAATTAACTATTTCAATTTGAGCAAAAATAATAAATGACTATTTCGTGGTGCATACATAATAACCAACTTTATAACTCGGTGCAAAAATAATAAAACCAGTACTAAATGTTAATTTATAGTTTTGTGGAACCTTTCTGATATTATTTTCTAAAGTAAAAATATCTTTTTACCCCCTCACAATTTAAACTCAACCCTTCTTCCTTCCACTCTTCATCTTCCCATGCTAACTAGTACCAATAAGGTTTTAATTGGGAGGGGAAAATGTATTTTTCACTTTGAAAATAATATCAGAAAGGTTCCACATAACCACAAATTAACATCCAGCACCGGTTTTATCATTTTTGCACCGGGTCACAAAATTTGATATTATTTATGCACCACGAAATAGTCAATTATTAATTTTGCCCAAACTGAAATAGTTAATTATCATATCAGCGCTTTTGCCCTAAATTAAATTACAATCCATTAATTGAGCCCACCATAATGGGAAGTTTCAATTTTGGCTCGATAGGTTGATTTCATCAGTTCTGAAGTGAGAATTTTGTATAAAAGCACCAACTAAAAGATGTTGAGTTTAGTATAAGAAAATTATTCTTTAATGATGTGACAAATTAAAGTTCAAGCCTCTATCAAGGATAGGCGCTTACATTTATTACTCAATCGTGCCACAAATGAGATTGCCTCCCATTACAAAGTAAACATGTTTAGTAAGAAAAAATGCAGTTAAGTGTTTGATTATTTTTATTCACATTTAGTTGGGAAAAAAATAATTATTGCTATTCACAACGGATCTATGACTAGTGAGTTGATCGTCCATTTAACTTACAATTATTTTCTTATAACCTCATATTTAAGTCAGAGGATGATCAGATGGGTTAATAATCTTGGAACTTCTACATCTTTAGTGTGTGTGTAAATCAATAAAAAAAGATTTCCTCTTTTTTCATAGGTGGAAAATTAATTGATTCAAAAACTGGTACCAATGTTAACAACCATTTGTTACTCTCGGGTTTGATGGCTATGTACGAAAGGAATAAAATAGAATCACCTTGAAGTGTTTGAAACCATGTAAGATAATAATAACATTAAAGATGTGGCCTATAAATAGAAGTAATGTGGAAGCCATTTGTTCCATTGAATCACAAGTTAATGTGATATCTCTTTTTTTTTTATTACAAGTTAATGTGATATCTCTTCCTCCCTTATATTTCTTCTTGTTCTTGTGTTTTTCTTCTTCATCTATTTCTTTTCTTCTTTATTTTTATAACACGTTATCAGCTCGAAACTCTAACCAATCAAGGTAGACTTTTTATATGATGTTGCTTATATATATATATATATATATAATACATATATTTAGTATTATTATAATATTATACCATTTACCATTCACATTTATTTTGTCTTATATAATGCAATTTATCCGGTCAATATTATGTCATTTCTTATTTATCTTTACTTTGTCAGTTTATTTGATGGATTTTGTTATTTATGCCTTTTTATTTTATATTATGCCTTTCATTTAAATTGCAACCATATATTATGTTTGTTATGTTATTTATTTTTATAATATTATATGTTATTATACTTCTATTTCAATTTTTGTTATTATTCATCTCTTCATCAATATATTATTTCATATTGTTATATTGTATCATTAATGTTTACATATATATTGCACATACATATATCATATTATTAATTTCAACATTGTGTATTTTTGTTATATAATCTCACTATTTACAATTATTTGATTTGTGCATTGTCTACATAAGTTTAATTTATGATATAATGTGCTGTGAGTATTCATGTTTATGTTATGTCATGTATATCCGAATTATTTTGGTTATATTAATTTATGTTATTGTTTTAGTTTATTCCATGACAAATCTTACCAAACTCGAGTTTACTGATCTTGACATAACTGGGAAAAATTACCTATCTTGGGCGTTGGATGCTGAAATTCACTTTATTGCCAATGATCTTGAAAATGCAATTTTAATTGGCAAAGAAGTGAGTGATCAAGATAAAGCCAAGGCCATGATTTTCCTTCGTCACCATCTTCATGATGAAAGTAATGGATGCACAAGAGGGGGGGGGTGAATTGTGCTTCAAAAATAAATGCTCTAATAAAACAACACAAGAGTTATACTGGTTCGGTCTTCCTGACCTACGTCCAATTCTCAACCACCCAGGCCGAGTTCCACTATATCTCCAGGTTTTAGAACGGGTTCACCTGGAACCTTTACAACCGCAAGTTTTGAATCGGGATCACTTGCAACCTTACAACCACAAGTTTTACACAAGGCTCACTTGCAACCTTTTTAACTAGCTCCCCCTTACACCTAGCAAGGGTTCAACCTTTACAAATAAAGGATTTTTCTAACTTAGTTCTCTTTAAGAACAGATAGTGTTACACACGTAAGTACAATCAATGCTCTTATAACACGAAGAGACTTAACTACAAAGAGTACAAAATATGTAGATGAAAAGATCACTCAATGTGTTAAATGCTCTTTCTCTTTTCTGGGCAACTTTGAATGCTTGAAGATTTTCTTGGTTTTCTCGCTCTAACTTCTCTCAAGAATATCAAAGATGAACAGTTGTCTTCATAAATGAAAATGAGCTCCTTTATATAGTCTTCAAACATTCTTACTCTTGGTAGGTGGGTTAGCCGTTTGAATATGGCCGTTTTTCCCATGTTACCGTTTGCCCATTAAATGCTTCATCAATGCATAGCAGGGTTGACTTGCTTTATCTCTGAAAAGTAGTCCTGACAACTCTGCTCTGACAAAAGCATTCTGACACTGTACTGCTCTGAACGTTCTGACATTCTGATTGCTTGCGGAAGCAGATTCACATCCGGAAGCAACTCTACTTAGTGTGCTGCACTTGAACGTCAGTCTAACAATATAAGCACATAGTCACATGCAATGGGAGTGTACTTAGTCTAAGTGGTTTTCCTTATATCCGGAAGCACTTCTACATCCGGAAGCACTACTACTGGGTGAAGGATTATATTCATTTTAACTTACTCTCGCTCAGTGTCCTTCAATCCAACAGTCAGCGCAAGTCACTAAGCTATCGGAAGCAATTTCACTAGGCGTGGCTTATGTTCACTGTCGCTTAGTGTCATCTACTCTAACAGCCAGCGCCAGTCTAAATACAACAGGAAGCAAATTCACTTCCGGTTGAATCCTAGCTTAGTCTTAAGTTTTTGTATATGTAGTGCTCATGGACTAAGTTATTTCCTTAGTGAATTACTTGCTCTCGCTGGGGGATGAGTCATTTATCCGCGAGCGCTAGTCCTAGTCTATCCGGAAGTAAATCCACATCCGGTTGCACTCTTACTTAGGTAGGATTCTATGTTAACCTATTGCTTCCTAAGTACTTGACTTATTCTTTCATATTTTAGTCTTCATTAAAACTTAAGATTCTAACATTCTCCCCCTTTTTGATGATGACAAACTAAGTCTTATCGATTGAGTTTATATGAAAGAATTAGTAGAGAATAAAAGCAATAGATAAAGAACAAATAACTTAGACAATATTATTGATAAACATAGATTACAAGTTAGAGCAAATAAAAATATACAAGTAATTAACATTAAGCAAGTATGAAATATGCATGAAAACAAAGAAAGATTTCTAAGTTAAAAAAAGAGGGTTGGAATGGGGGTTTATAATTGATGTTTCTTTTTCTTTTCCCTCTCCTTCTGTCTCTCTTCATTTTCTTTCTGGAGTTTGGCTAATTCGGCCTCATGCACATTCCGGTCAATCTGGGCAATGATCTGCTGAAGCTCTTCTTCATCCCTTTCTCTTCTGAGTCTCTCTGATTCAATAGACTCCTCGAATGCCCTCTTCATGTTTTCTACTTCTTCATACCCAGGGAACCCTGTAGCATCATCGAAGTAGGCGACCTCTCCATTGGGATAGTGAACAGCCCGGATCTTTACGTTCCATACAGGGAAGTTGGGATCTTCCTCAACTTCCTGGGCTTTCCTCTTCCCCTTGCCTTTACTCTTCCCTTTGTTCTTACTTATTGATGGAGTGGGCATGGCACTTGCTCTGTCAGCATCCAGGCAAGCCATCTGACCAAAGGATAGTCTGTCCGTGTACCCATACTTTTCGAATTCCTCAGGAGTCATGTCCTCTATTTCCAACTTGATCTCCTTTAGAATTGGAACTGCTTGTACAACTGGGATTTCTTGTTCAACTTGGGCAGACGAAGTTTCTGGCTCAGGTTGGTCAGATAGAGTCTCTTCCTCACTCTCAGCAGATTCAGTGGAGGCAATAACCTTCTTGGCACGCTTCCTAGCAACGGCCTTCTTTCTAGACTCACTGAATGTGACTGCTGGCTCAGATGAGGGAGGAGGGGCAGATGAATGCTCAGAAGTAGGGATCTCAGACGTTTGCCCAGAGGATGCAGGAATTGGCTTGGCGATCACAATGGGAGGATGGTTGATCCTCTTCAGTCCCCACTTTATCATTATCTCCTCAACAATATTTTTACTTGTCTTAGTTGGAGGAAGCTCTGATGATGATGACTCAGGCTGTGAGGATTGTTCATTCTGCTCAAAGACTACCATATCCCATTGTGGTCCTTGCTCAACCGCCCTCTGTTGCTGCATGAACCGAATTGCTTCTCCTCTAATTAGGCTCTCAGCTCCACCCAGTCTCTGGGACTCCAGTGCTCGGCGCAGGGCGGCCGTGATGTCTTCATCAAACCAAAGAGATGGCTGACTGAGAACATCCCTTGTATCCATGGTCAGCCGAAGAGCGGACATCACATTTCTCCCCCTTTTGTCATCATCAACAAGGGCGAGTGCCAGGGATGGAGTGGATGAAGGAGAGGGTGGAGGTTCAGGGCCAAATCTTTTTGGTGGGGAAGGGTCAGGGGAGGATGTGGTAGGTAAAGTGGTTTCTGGGGATGTGGCAGGGTTGGGGAACCAATTGGAATCTACGAATAGACCTTCAAAAGGATAGGTGGAGGAGTATTCAGTGTATGTAGTGGAAGAAGATGGGGTAAAAGGTAAGTGATCCTCAGAGATTTGCTGAAGGGGGGTAATTTCTTATATATATATGGCTGAGGGGATGAATGACAGTGTGAAATCCAAGGTGTTCGGCCAAGGGGTTGGATTGTGGGTTGGTAGGGTTAGGATTTGAGGGTCCGGCGGAGAGGGTGAGTGATGAGCGAGTAGGGGCGTTGGGTGGTGTGCAAGTGGGGGAGTTAAGTGGAGATGGGGAGTTGAGAGGTGATTGGCGAGGAGATTGGTGGGGTGAGTCTTGAGGTTGCTGATCATGGTTGGGTGAAGGTTGGGATTGTTGGTCATTGTTTGGTGATGGAGAAGTTTGATGGTCGTTTTGTGGGTGTGGCTGTGGTTGTTGGGTGGTGGGAGGAGGAGGAGGAAGTTGAGGGTGATTGGGAGGAGGAGGAGGTGGTGGTAAGTTACCTTGTTGGGGTTGAGGAATCTGGAGGCGTTGGAGGATAAGATCGAGTTTGGCATCCACCCTGGCTAGTTGAGTCTCAGCCTGACTCACTCTGTCCTCGAGTCGCTGGATCCGCTCCCCTTGCTGCTGGAACCCAGCATCACAGTCATTTCTCAGAGGGGCCACCAAGGACTCGGATAGTTGAAGGAGAATTGCTTCCTTCATCTCCTGAGCAAAAGCCTTCACAGTTGCTGGTACCCTTGCAGCACGGCTTGGCCTGGGATGGGAGTCAACTTCTTGATCCCCTGCACCAGATATCGAGGGGACTGAAGTCTGAGAGGCACTGCCTGCCTGTGATCCTGAGCGAGTGGGCTTAGCAGGCTTCAGGTACTTGATGCCCATCTTGCTGATGTTAGTTGCCCCCACAGGAGCACACTTTACATTTTCTTCCTCCACGTCAGATGTAGCCTTGATCAGATTTTTCTCAAGGAGGAAGGCAATGATAGTAGGGTAGGGAAGATATCCTGCCTTATGATTTTCCATCCACCTGTTTAGCTCAAGGCTGATCAACTGCCCGGGGTTGATTGGCTGCTTGGAGAGAAGTCTGGGGAACCACGGATTGTCCAGCTGAGTGAACTCGCTGAAGTTACCCCCTTGTGTGTCATTATACGGGAGTAAACATAATACAAGAGTCTGTTGGTGTCAGACATCTTGGACACCTTCTTCCCTGGGGTGCCATAGATCTCCTCGAGTTCCTCCTTGCTGTACTTGAGAGACTCAGGATACAGCCACTCGTTCATTCCCTCATCTGTGATCCCCATTAACTCATTCAGTGTCCTCCAGGTGAACCTGAAGGTTCTCCCCCTTACTGTGGCAGTGAAGGTGAGTTTGCTGATCTGCTCCTTTCCATCAACCTTCTTGTACTTCACTTTCCCAGAGAGGGATTGGCAGAAGATTCGCAGGACGTTGACGTTGTAGTCCTGGTTGATCCCTAGCCAGGGCAGGTATTTCTCGAGGTAAGGGTGCAGATGAGGAAACCCTATATCATCAATCTTGTCCAGATCGATGAATAACCCATGGTTGAAGTAGGGAATGGACGTCTCAAACTTGGAGGCAACAGTCTCCAAGGCCCCATCTCTGTAAACAGTAGGGTCATCCTCTTCAACCCTCTGCCTCTTGGAAGAAGGCTCTTCAGCGAACTTAACCTTCTTCCCTTTCCTTTTGGCTTCCCTTGCTTGTTCATGCCCAGAAGCCTCAGACTGTGCTGCCACTCTCTCAGAGTGTCCAGGCTGGTCCTGGACTTGTACATTTTGCCCTAGTGTCTGCCCAGAAACCTCAAGTTGTTCATGATGTTCTTCACGGTGTTCATCGCGTTGCCCAGATTTTCTTGAATGTTTATGCCCAGTGGAGTGTGATCCCCACGTTCGATTACATCCCAGAGTCTAAGGTCACTTGACTTGATGTAAGTCTCCATTCTAAACTTCCAGAATGGATAGTTATACCCATCAAAGCCTGGGGGCTTGTTGGGTTGAATAGAGACATCTGGTAGAGAGTAATCTGTATCCATTACTGGATCTTTGCTTTCTGGATTCGTTGGAATCGAGTGAGAAAGACCCACTCTGATACCAAATGAAAGTAATGGATGCACAAGAGGGGGGGTGAATTGTGCTTCAAAAATAAATGCTCTAATAAAACAACACAAGAGTTATACTGGTTCGGTCTTCCTGACCTACGTCCAGTTCTCAACCACCCAGGCCGAGTTCCACTATATCTCCAGGTTTTAGAATGGGTTCACCTGGAACCTTTACAACCGCAAGTTTTGAATTGGGATCACTTGCAACCTTACAACCACAAGTTTTACACAAGGCTCACTTGCAACCTTTTTAACTAGCTCCCCCTTACACCTAGCAAGGGTTCAACCTTTACAAATAAAGGATTTTTCTAACTTAGTTCTCTTTAAGAACAGATAGTGTTACACACTTAAGTACAATCAATGCTCTTATAACACGAAGAGACTTAACTACAAAGAGTACAAAATATGTAGATGAAAAGATCACTCAATGTGTTAAATGCTCTTTCTCTTTTCTGGGCAACTTTGAATGCTTGAAGATTTTCTTGGTTTTCTCGCTCTAACTTCTCTCAAGAATATCAAAGATGAACAGTTGTCTTCATAAATGAAAATGAGCTCCTTTATATAGTCTTCAAACATTCTTACTCTTGGTAGGTGGGTTAGCCGTTTGAATATGGCCGTTTTTCCCATGTTACCGTTTGCCCATTAAATGCTTCATCAATGCATAGCAGGGTTGACTTGTTTTATCTCTGAAAAGTAGTCCTGACAACTCTGCTCTGACAAAAGCATTCTAACACTGTACTGCTCTGAACGTTCTGACATTCTGATTGCTTGCGGAAGCAGATTCACATCCGGAAGCAACTCTACTTAGTGTGCTGCACTTGAACGTCAGTCTAACATTATAAGCACATAGTCACATGCAGTGGGAGTGTACTTAGTCTAAGTGGTCTTCCTTATATCCGGAAGCACTTCTACATCCGGAAGCACTACTACTGGGTGAAGGATTATATTCATTTTAACTTACTCTCGCTCAGTGTCCTTCAATCCAACAGTCAGCGCTAGTCACTAAGCTATCGGAAGCAATTTCACTAGGCGTGGCTTATGTTCACTGTCGCTTAGTGTCATCTACTCTAACAGCCAGCGCCAGTCTAAATACAACAGGAAGCAAATTCACTTCCGGTTGAATCCTAGCTTAGTCTTAAGTTTTTGTATATGTAGTGCTCATGGACTAAGTTATTTCCTTAGTGAATTACTTGCTCTCGCTGGGGGATGAGTCATTTATCCGCGAGCGCTAGTCCTAGTCTATCCGGAAGTAAATCCACATCCGGTTGCACTCTTACTTAGGTAGGATTCTATGTTAACCTATTGCTTCCTAAGTACTTGACTTATTCTTTCATATTTTAGTCTTCATCAAAACTTAAGATTCTAACACATGAAGGGTTGAAAGCTGAATACTTAACGGTAAGAGATCCATTAGAATTGTGGAATAATTTAAAATACAGATATGAACATCAAAAAGTGGTGATCTCCCCAAAAACCCATTATGGTCAAGGTCGTGGTTGCGGACGTTGTCATGAACTCGTGGACGTGGTCGAGGTCGTGGTCGCGACTTTTCCGTGGACGTGGTCGAGGTCGTGGTCACGAATTTTTCCATGGACGTGGTCATGATCGTGGCAAGGGATTTGGAAACACTACAAAAAACGGGGCCCATATCGGCGTTTTATTGGGCCTCGCATTGGCGGAATTTTCCGGCGGAATGGCGCTACGGCGTTTTAGCAAAACGCCTAAATATTTGCCGTGGGAATGCGGCATCTAGGCGTTTTTCAAAACGCCTAGGCGAGGGTCAAAACGCCGGTATGAGCATTCAAACAAAATAATATAATATTCGCCCATCGGCGTTTTCCGGAAACGTCTATGCGCATATTATTTTATTATTACCTCATGTAGGCGGAAAATAAAACGCCTATACACGGAATATATAATTATTATCGCCAACCGGCGTATTAACAAACGCTGGTATGAGATTAATTGCGTTATTATTTTTATTCACTCATACCGGCGTTTGCCAAACGCCTATGCGCTACAGGGAAATAATATTATTTAATTCATGCATATAGGCGTTTCCTAAAACGCCTATGTGCGGTATTAAATAATAACGCCGGTATGGGTTTTCCAAAAAAAAATAAAAAAACATTTTTCTTCCTGATAGTTTAGAACCAAGAAGAAAAATGTTCAAAAACATAAGGAATAATATATTAATCCCAAAGTTACATATACATAAAGAATAATATATATAAACATAAGCAATAACAAGAGTAATTCATAGAACATGATACACAAATATATAAAATCAAAAGAACATGCAATATGTAAAACAAAAACCATAAGATCATATCAACATTATAAAATAAAATATCACCAAAAACCAAGAAATAAAAAACAACATCAGCAAAACTCGCCAAAAAAACAAAGCAACAACAACATTGAATGAGAGACGAAAGAGAAGAAAAATAGAAGAAAACGAGAAAATGAGCAACTTTGCTGAAGGAGGGAGGTGCTATTTATAGGGAACAGAGGTGCGTGACAGCGTTTGGAAAACGCCCATATGCATGTTAATATTAAATAATGCATATAGGCGTTTTCCAAAACGCCTATATGCATATTTACATTAAAATAATGCATATCGGCGTTTCAACCAAACGCCGATGTGCTTACTAATGCATATAGGTGTTTAGCTTAAACGCCTATATGCATTATTTTAATGTAAATATGCATATAGGCGTTTGGTAAAACGCCTATCAGCATTATTTAATATTAAAATGCATATGGGCGTTTGGCAAAACGCCGGTAAGGCTTTTTTTTTTAAAAAAAAACTCCTCAGACAACCTACATTTCTTAAACGCGGAAAAGTAAGATATATTAGTTATAAATATGCGTATAGAGCATTAGTCAGTTGCCACATTCTTTCTCAAACCTCTCATTCTTTCATATATCTGTCGTTTTGTTGTGAAATAGCAAAAGCAATAATGTTGGATAAATCGTGGATCTCTTTACCCAGATCGTCTCCGCAATACTTGGTGGGGTTGAATCAATTTCTGGATTATGCTTTTATGCACGGTAGTGTTCGGGGTAAGATACGGTGTCCATGTGAAAAGTGTAAGTTCGACAAATGGAAGACTCGAGAGGAGGTAGTTGTTCAATGTCTAGATAAGCAGTTTCCCAGATATTATGTCACTTGGGCATTTCATGGAGAGGATGGATTACACAACACTACCGGTGATCTAGAAGTCGGTTCGAGTTCTCACGTTGGCCGAATGCAAAGCGAAGACAGTGACGATGACGGCGAAGGAGGCTGCCAGCCAACTAATCCGGGTAACAACACTGTGAGGGAAGCATTTGGTATGCAGGAAGCAGGCGCTGGCGGGGATGAAGTGGTGGACGGACCAGTCGCAGAGTACTTACGCACTGAGGTGACCAGAGATTTCTTTGAGCTCATGACGGAAGGTGACAAACCGTTGTACCCAGGTATGTATAAATGTTTAATCTATTCTAACTGTTTAAACGACTCAGTATCTCTGCGATGAAGTTCGTATATTATGTACGTGCGATGACAAAAGATGTGTTTGCACAGGGAATGAAAGATACTCTAAACTGTCATTTTTGACCAAGTTGTACAGTATTAAGCGTAAACGTGGCGCATCTGATGCGACCATGTCGGACGTGATTGAGCTGCTTTCAGACGCCTTTTATAACATTGGAGCCGAGCTACCGTCGTCATTCTACGAGGCAAAGAAAATAGTCAAAAAGATGGGGTTAGATTACATTAAAATCGATGCGTGCCTGTATGACTGTATGTTGTTTTGGGACCCTGACGCAGCGTTAGATAAATGCAGACGATGTGGCACTGCCCGATACAAGGTGGAGGGTGAAGGGCATAATAAGAAGAAGAGGCGACGTGCCATTAAGAGCATGAGATATTTTCCACTCCGTCCAAGGCTTCAAAGACTATTCATGTCCCCGAAGATGGCTGAGCAAATGCGGTGGCACGCGACAGAAGCTAACCCTTACGACAAGATGAGGCATCCTCGAGACGGTGATGCGTGGAAAGCTTTTGACGGCGCATTCCCTGATTTCGCCTCGGAGCCAAGAAATGTCAGGCTAGGCCTCGCTTCTGATGGTTTCAACCCATTCGGCTCCTTCAACCAACATTACAGCGTGTGGCCAGTTGTTTTGATGCCATATAACCTCCCCCGTGGTTGTGCATGAAGTCCAGCTCGTTTATTCTATCAACAATTATTCCAGGGCATACATCTCCTGGAAACGATATCGATGTGTACCTTCAGCCACTGATACAGGAGCAGAACGAGTTATGGAGCGATGGGGTCGAGACGTTTGACGCCGCAAGCAAGATGATGTTCACACTGCGCGCCGCTGTGATGTGGACTGTTAGCGATTTCCCCGGACTCGGCATGTTATCTGGCTGGAACATGTATACAGCGATGACATGTCCCTTCTGTAACTTGGATCAGGTGCCCCGCAGACTGCCGCACAGCAGGAAGTCATGTTTCATTGGTCATCGACGGTTTCTTCCTCCGGATCATCAATTCAGGCGGCAGAAAAAGAAATTCGACGGGACACAGGAACGGAGAGATCCCCCTCTACAGATGTCTGGGTTTGAGATCTTTGAGCAGATATGCGATGTGCAATGCGAATTTGGCAAGGACCCGCCGGATGAAGACGCCCCTAGCACTAGCCGCGGTTGAAGGCTGGCTCAGCGGAGGCCTCCGCCTGTGGCCCGTAGAACTGGCTCAGCACCTCAATGGAAAAAGAGAAGCATATGTTTTTGTCTGCCGTATTGGAAGCATAACTTAATGCGCCACTGTTTGGACGTCATGCACATTGAAAAGAATGTCGGCGAGAATGTCTTATACACCATTCTGAATGAGGCAGGAAAGTCGAAGGATCATCTTGGAGCGAGGAAAGATCTAAAGGCCATGGGGATACGTCAAGATGCGTGGCCGGACGAGAACGATAAGTTTGCGCCGGCTCGATTTGCTTTGACAAAAAAGAACAAGAGAGTGTTTCTGACCACGCTACAGGGTATTAGGGTTCCAGACGGATATTCAAGTAACATCTCGAGGCGCGTGGACCTAAATTCGAGAGATCCAAAAATTTCTGGTTTGACCCGCCGGATGAAGACGCCCCTAGCACTAGCCGCGGTTGAAGGCTGGCTCAGCGGAGGCCTCCGCCTGTGGCCCGTAGAACTGGCTCAGCACCTCAATGGAAAAAGAGAAGCATATGTTTTTGTCTGCCGTATTGGAAGCATAACTTAATGCGCCACTGTTTGGACGTCATGCACATTGAAAAGAATGTCGGCGAGAATGTCTTATACACCATTCTGAATGAGGCAGGAAAGTCGAAGGATCATCTAGGAGCGAGGAAAGATCTAAAGGCCATGGGGATACGTCAAGACGCGTGGCCGGACGAGAACGATAAGTTTGCGCCGGCTCGATTTGCTTTGACAAAAAAGAACAAGAGAGTGTTTCTGACCACGCTACAGGGTATTAGGGTTCCAGACGGATATTCAAGTAACATCTCGAGGCGCGTGGACCTAAATTCGAGAGATCCAAAAATTTCTGGTTTGAAAAGTCATGACTATCACGTTTTGCTCCAACAGTTTCTCCCTCTAGCCGTAAAATACACTCTCCCCGAAGACGTGTGTATGGTGTTGACTGACCTCAGTTTTATACTACAAAAAAAAACGGGCCATTCCGGCGCAACCTTACCGGCGTTTTGTAGTAAAATTATCGCAAACAGAGTAATGGAAGTAACAATTTTAGTTCTAATGCCGACCAAATTTATCTTTTCCATTTTTCAGTCTTTAATCTATTGTTTATTTATTTGATTATTTGTTCAAGATAAAATCCCTTTGTCTTACTCCTAAACATAAGCATAGGTGGGATCAAAATTGCATCTCTAAAATGTTAGTAACCTCAATTTTAACATAATAAAATCATACAAATCTTATGATTTATCAGTCCCAACTAATTCTGCTATGCCTAACTTAAGTTTTTATCTACCACATCGTAATAATCTCCCTCCCTTGAAAAACCCTTAACCTCAAGGGTATAACCAAAATACAAAATACAAAAAAAAAAAAAACAAAACACGCCCACTCTTAGGCATCTATAGCAACCAAAACCTTGTCTACAATATACCAAGTTGTTATTCAGGCACCACAAATGTTGGATATTATTTTTGAAACTGATATAATAAAACCCAAGAAGCTTCTTCATCTGTCATATTTTTCCATTTGACTAAAATTTCATTAACAATTCTACCCTTCTTTTGTCCCATCCTCTTATTCAAAACACATTTAGGTTTTGTAACATACTGTTACTAATTCCCTAATTAACCAATATTATCTATTTAAAGTTCATTAATCTCTTAACTAACTATGATAGAAAAAGGAATATTCATATTAACAATATCCCTATCATAGTTAGAAAAAGAATATTCTAATCATTTTATACATTATCATTCAATAATCTCTTTACTAACTATGATAGAAAAAGGATTTCCATATATCAATGTTCTATCATAGTTAGAAAAGGAATTTCCTAATGGTTAAATACTATCCATGATAGAAAAGAATTTTCTAATACAACCTGAACACTATCATGGATAATTAATAGCTAACCATGTTAGAAAAGGTTCACCTAACATGGTTAGAAAAAGAAGCAAACTAATACAATATGATTTACTATCATGGATAATTAAAAACTAATCATGTTAGAAGAGATTTGCCTAACATGGTTAATAAACAAAACCAAATATTATTTAATAATACCTAAATATATATATACATGCGGAAGCGAATGCAGACCTATAAATTGGCAATATACAATTCTAAATAAACTATACAACCTCCACTACCTAATTCCCTTTCCTGATGTTTGCGCCTGTGCATGAATACCTGCAAAAATGTCAGTAATCGTGGGATGAGACAATTTGTCCCAGTAATCACCGCTTAACTCACTATAATAGTGAGATGTGCGGTAGCGAGAGCGTCTAAAGGGTACCACAGTTCTAAAATCAGTAATACATATATAATTCAAACCTTCTTCCCATGTACCACTCCAGTCTCTCTGTCATTTCCAAATCATTGCACTTCACCATCTCTACCTTCAATACAATCATACCACCCCACAACTCTCACACTCACCTATAGATACATCGTGCCATCACGGAGGCATTCATTCCAGCATCCAACTTCACTATATGATTTGACACTGTGCCCCTCTCTACAATGAGGGGGCAAATTTCCCTCTCTGACAATCTCCAGAGAGGGAACCCCGATTCTGTTTCCATTGTAGAATGGGAACAGTTGGGCTCTCCACTGCCAAAACAACCGTAGGTCACTTTCTCTCAATAAGTCGACCTATGATCCCCGATCTAATCAATCCGAAAAGGATCAATACAAATAACTGTTGATCGTCCAATCGATAGTTATCATCGAGCGATGGTACATATATATATATATATATATATATATATATCAGTGTCATTCAACGCTCACAATATCCATCAATCTCAATCACATTCAGTATCTCAATTTCAACATCAATAACATGCACTCTTACCATTCCCTTCAATATCTTAATTTCAACTATGCAACTTCTTCCCTCAACCTAGCTATCAACATCCCTAACTGAATACTATCTAAACCTCTCACATCATAACCAGAACAAACACCAGCCATGATAATATATATAATGTTTCAAATTCCTTTTATACAAAAATAATCGTGTTTGAAAGGCACCCGATAGCATGTTTGGTATGAAAATAACTTTTCAAAGATAATATATATATATTATCAATTATTTGGCTAAGATAGTGTTGCGGCAGTTATCAATCCAGCTAAGGAAGTGATAGCTCTTATACCACTAATGTAAAGAATGTAGAAGAATTGGGAAGAAGAGAAGAAAGAAATAGAAAGAGAAGAGACAAGGAAGAGAGATAAGAGGAAAACCCTTTGGGTAAAATATTATTCAATCAACATATATTGTACAATTAGAATGAGGGCCTTTTATAAACATTAAGTCCTAATACAATTAGTTATTAACTAACCATAATCGGTTGGCCCAAACTAATTCTGTTATGCCTTACTAATTTTGTTATCTACAACATCTTAACACACACACTCTCTCTCTCTCTCACTCTCACGAAAATGAAGGGAGCAAGAGGGCTTTATATAACTCTCTACATTGCACAAAAGACAAATGGGCAAAGTTGCACCCAGTATCATGATAATTTCTAAAAGGTGCACCTAGTATATGGTAATTTTAAGGTTGCAAATTTGGCACTTGTGATTTAAAATGGGCCACCTAGTAGTATGGTCATTTCTAAAAGGTACATCCAGGAGCATGTTAATTTTTTATTGGTGCACCTAGCATCTTAATTTCAATGAAAGGAAAAACAAATTTGCCACATTTTGAGTTTTAATTGTCAAATTTACAACCTCAAAATAATCATGCTACTAGTGCACCTTTTAGAAATCACCATACTATTGGGTGCACCTTTGCCCAAGACAAATTCATGAGTTCCACGTTGGGTATCTTAAGAAAATGTTGTAAAAAATCTCTCACCCCGTCATTATCAATGTTTTTGCAGTTGATTATGCACAGACGCAAGTATCAAGAAAGGGAAATAGCTAATAGATGTTGTTTGGGAATGTATATTGCCAAACAATATAGGCTTCCATTCGCCTTTTCGTTTTTATATTTAAGTAATTGATTAGTCATTGATGAAATGCGTGGCTGTCACCCAAGAGGGGGGGGTGAATTGGGTGAGGGAATAAAAACTTTATTTCTTTTCGAAAGACTGCTTGTGCTTGGTGATGATGTTACTGAGTAATGGTATGCACAAGTCAGTATGTTATGTGATGCAAAAATAGAATGTTTAAATGTAAGTTTATGCACACATAAATTTATCCTGGTTCGGTCACCCAGACCTACATCCAGTCCCCAGGCTCCACCTGAGATTTTCAATCCACTATTCTTGTTTAAACCAGGCACAAGAGAAGCCTTTACACTTTAGGTTTTACGAGCACGGGTTCACCTAACAACCCACAGGTTTTACAACGGGTTCACCTGCAAACCTTACAAACGCAAGTTTTACGGGCTAACTTGCAACCTATGGAGATTTAGAAAACTTCTAAATGCTCCCCCTTACAAAATGTAAGATTACAATTATGTTCACTCTATGAACTGATTGTGCTAAACACTTAAGCTCGAATGACTCTCTCTAAGAGTAGATGATGTTACTCACTTAAGCACAAAAGAATCACTCTCTAAGAATATTACATATCTAAGTCCGAGAGTAGAAGATGAGAGGAATGTAGAATAGTGTTTCAGACAATAAGCTCTGTTCTCTCTCTCTCTTAGTTCTTCTGAATGTAGATGTTCCTTTTATACCAGCCTCTGATTATCCAACCGTTGGAGAGGCAATAAGGCCGTTTGAATATAGCCGTTGGGCCTTGTTTACGTTGTCCTCATTAATGCACAGCAGAGTTGACTTTGCTTTATCTGAATAGGGTGCTTTGTCCAGTTGTTCTGTCAACACTGTTCTGACAACACTGTTCTGGCAAAAGTCGTTCTGACATCTATACACTGTACGGTCTGACTCTTGCTTGTTGTCAGATGAGGACTTCGTTCCTCAAGCATAAGTCCAGGATGCTAAGAGACTTACTATCGGAAGCTCTCTTGCTAACTCAAGTGAAGCTCGTGGACTCTAACATTCTGCTTGCTATCATAGAGGAACTTTGTCTTCCAAGCACTTGTCCATGAATGATAAGAGTGCTTTGCTATTGGATGCTCTCTTGCTATTAGAAGCTCTCTTATGGACTCCGACTCTTGTGGGTAGTATGAGCTTTGACACCTTGAGTGAATCTTCAAATTATGTTCTCATACTCCTCATGCTTGGTAGGTAACAATGTTGTTTGAATATCTGTTATCCTTTTGTTACCGTTGGAAGGAACATCTTCTTAAATGCTTAGCAGAGTTGACTTGCTTTATCACTGAAAAGTAGTCCTGACACCTCTGCTCTGACAAAAGCATTCTTACTTCTGAGTATGTGACATTTTCTCTTGTACTCTTGCTGACGGATGATCATCGTTCATCCGGAAGTAGCAATCTTGCTCTGCAAGTGTTAATCTCTGAAGTTCAATGCCAAGAGTCTTTGCATCCGGAAGCTCATTTGCATCCGGAAGTGTGATTAGGTTCTGCACATACTGGTTAGTCCAACATAGCAATATGTATAATCAAATACAGTAAGAACTATACATGCTGTGGGAAGCTTGTAGGCTATGGGGAGTAGTCTTACTTAGACTATGTTCTGATTTAGAGTACTGTATACTTTGAACGTTAGTCCTAGTACATACTTACATGCAGTGGGTGTTCCCTAAGTCTAAGGTGTATCCGGAAGCACTTCTTCATCCGGAAGTGAAACCACTGGATGAAGGATTTAGCTCACCAATACTTACACTCGCTCAGTGTATTCCTTTCCAACACTCAGCGCTAGTCACTAAGCTATCGGAAGCACTTTTACTTGTCGTGGTGAACTTACTGTCACTTAGGGTTATACTTCTTTTATCAGCCTGTGCAAGTCTAAATCTAACAGGAAGCAATTTCGCTTGACGAGGCTGATTCACTGACGCTTGGGGATATATCTATTCTGTCAGCCTGCGTCAGTCTAAATCCAACAGGAAGTGTTTTCACTTGGCGAAGTAGACTCACTGACGCTTGGGGTAATATCTATTCTATCGCTCTGCGCCAGTCTAAGTCTAACAGGAAGCAACTTCACTTGACGTTGCATTTTCACTGACGCTCGGGGTTATATCTAGTTTATCAACCTGCGCCAGTCTAAATCTAACAGGAAGCAATTTCACTTCCGATTGAAACATAGCTTAGTCTTAAGGTTGTGTACTAATTCTCATGGACTAAGTTATTTCCCCAGTGATTTGCTTGCTGACGCTGGGGGATGAAAGCATTCATCCGCGTGCGCAAGTCCTAATCTATCCGGAAGTGATCTTGCATTCTCAAGTGATCTAACTCAGGGTTCTAACCATGTCATCTAATCCTTCCTAAGTGTTAATTATGTTCTTTTAAGTACTAGACCATATCATACCTAAGTCACCATCAAAACTTAAGATTCTAACATTCTCCCCCTTTTTGATGATGACAAACCCATAGATGACTAGAGAACATAATTAAACTTAGATCACTTCCAGAGCTATATTTCATTCCCAGTTCTCTCCCCAGATATCTTATCTTTCAGCTCTAGACATCTCATGTCTCATCTCTAGACATCTCGTGTCTCATTTCTCTCCCCCTTTTGGCTTCATCAAAATTCAACAAGTGCAAGCTAGCCTTAGGGATGGGGATACTTCTATCGTTCTCCTAGGAATGGGCTTTCTACCTAATATTTCTCCCTATTCTCCCTAAATATTATGTAGGATAACTAAACAGTGTGAGACAGAAGGAAGAAAATATTGATTCAGTATTCTAAGTGTGTTTACTCTCCCTAACCATTATGCAAGATAACAGAACATGTTTTGCAAGAATTAAGTCTAGATCAAAACATACAAAAACAGTTCTCTTTTTGAAGGTGAAAGTTCCTTTTTAAATATAAAAGACATCAAAAGTAATTTTGACCCTCTTGAAATGATTAACATGATATCAAAATAATTTTGATGCGTTTAAAATGATGATTATGATATCAATTGAAAATTTGTGATTTTTAAATTCGTGATACCAAATGAAATCAAATGAAATATGTGAGTTTGAACTTGTGATATCAAATGAAATGATTGAATGCCAGGTGAAATTTGTGATACCATGTGAAAAATGAAATCAAGTCAAATGAAATTTGTGAGTTTAAAGTGCCAAAAATAATTTCCAAATAATTGCATCACAGCATCTCAAGAGTTTATTATCTATGACAGCATGCAACTCTCTATTTTCAAGGGATCATTATCGAGTAATGTCCATTTACTTCTCTTCTATATTTAAGATTAATCATTACAGAATCAAGAAAGGAAGCATATAAGAGAGGTATGTTATCAATTACTTTCCAGCGTGTCATATAAAGGATACAGATGTGTGAGCTAGGATGATTTTCTAAAACAGTGAATGATTTTGAAGTCAATGCAGATTGAGAAAAGAAATCCTAGATTGACACCCTTACCAATGCCATGTATGCATCATATATAAGAGATGGTAAGGTGTAGATGTTACCACAGATGAGGAATCTCCAGACTCTATTAGACTCATGAATCTTAATCATATGCAGATAAGCATGCTTCCTGACATCTTCAAGAGATGTGCTATCTCAAGTGGAAACCCCTAGTGCAAGTGCTTTGATGATTCGCTTCGGCAAGCTGAGCTACAACCAAGAGCAGACATGATTGGGCAGTCACTCTACTCTTCCCATGGTTCAATAGTTGGCCTGCTATCGAAAGCGCTGATTGTTGCGAAAGCATCCTTGCTCAAACTTGATGATTGGGCCTTCATGTGCTTGAGGAAACAAGTGCTTTTCTGATGGTCAGTGAAAGAACTTAAGATTTAACATTGGAGACCATCCTCTGGACATTCAAGTCAATCTATGTTAATCACCACAAGTTAATAATTTTAAGAAATCATGCTTGCCAGTTGGTTTAAGAAAATATGAACAATGATTATGTGAAAACTAATTTTGAAATTGTCTATACGTTCACATAGTTTCACTATCAAGACATGAACTCTATTTATACTCTCATAGATAAATATCAATGTTTTAGTACAAAGAGTATCAAACAGGTGGCATACTTTCAGAGTTTCATAAGCAAGTATAGTTCAATAAATATGCCTCAAGGATGTTCATGTTAGATCATGAAGACATGTGAATTTTTAACACAATGAAATTTTGAAAAATCTTCATCCTCACAAAAATGAAATACTGGAAATTTTCATGCTCACAGAATAGTTTGATTTTAAGACTAAATTCGGTTTACAAAAACAACCAAATTTCAGCATATGATTACGAGAATAATTTCCAAATTTTTGCTCAAGTTCTTCTAGATATGCTCAGTGTGATCTCATTGTTCTTAGGATATCAACAAGCTTGAAATTAATACAGATTATAGCATGCTTGTGATTCTATGCCATGTTTTACAGATCTTAGTAGAGTTCAATTCAAGGCATTTCCTAAGATTTCTAATGCATGTCAGACAAGAGAGAGTCTATCCATTTAATTTCACAACAGAATATGTAAGGGATAGAAATGCTCATGTGTATTGGCGAGAGTTTCTCAGGGTTGGTATAGCCATTCCACACATCTTGATAAGAGACATTTTCGTTGTCATTCTCTCTTGGTTATATTCATTGTTCAAGCTTCAATAATCTGTGTCAACATTCTTAAACCACAAACTTGAACTGAGATCATTAGTAGATTGAGAACTTAAAGATGTAATTAAGAGGGATGTATTGTTCTCGAAACCATAGCTGCTTATGCATTGAAAAGCTTGATGCAAGAGATACCACATGAAATGGAAAATCAGAAATAACTTTTGAGTGCTATCATGAGGTATGGTTGTCATGTAGATTTAAAGAGGATCAGAATTTGTTTTGAAAGTTTGTATATCAAAAGGATCTTTCAAAAATCAAGGTGAATGCATAAACTATTTTCTTTCATGAAAGACGCCCTTAAAAGATTCGCTAAGCATATATGAGTAAAACTGTTAAGCCCATCATGCATTTACTACCCAAGTGATTGTTCGAGTAAAGAGGAAGGTAGGAATGATATCACCATCTATGCGTGACGAATGCTTTTCAAGACTTGACTGATTGTTCAGATGAGATAAAGTCCTGAGTCTTGCTGAACCTCAGAATTGTCTTTCCCAAGAAGATCTTCTATACTTATCCTTGGTTCGAAGCACTTTCTTCTGAGAGTTAGGATTCAAGTGCCTTTTCAATGTTGATCGAGGAGTCCACTCTCTCTTGTTCTTCTCAGGATAGTTGAATGGAACTTTGTGATAGCTCATCCTTGAGACAGAACCATTGTTCCTGGTGGTTGCACATTGCTTCTTATGATTGTACCAGGGGTTTTCAGCAGTTGCATCGCCACGAGTTCTCTCCTTTGGGGTAAGAGAAACTCTTGATCTTTCCTGCACAAGTAAGGCACTAGGAGGATGTTTTGGTACCCATTTGTACTTGGGTCCTACTTGGTTAGCACTGGACCTTACTTGTCCTTTAGGAATCCATACAAATTTATTTCTCACATTTAGATTTCTTCTAAGACTGCATGTGTGAGAAATATGTCCTAATCTACCACAATAATGACAGATAATGGAATGATAATCAAAATGGGGTTTTCTATCATTATCATGATTAGTTTTCTTTAGAAAAGCTTTTTGTTCCTTTGAAATCTCAGTTTCTTTTGAAAGTTCTTCTTTTTCCTTCAACAAGTGTTTACAATCAAAACATTTTTCAAGACATGTTGAAGTTTTTCCTGCCGATCGTGGGCTAACTATCGGAACCACTAATTCTTTAAAAGAAACCTTGGAAACTTTGGACGTAGAAGAAGAAATTAGTTTTTCAAGTTTCCTATCTTTTTCTTTTAAGCCTAGAAGTTCTTTTGCAAGTTTACAATATTCGGTATATAACTCATTGTATGCATCTTGCAATTTAGAAAGTTCAAGTTCAGATCCAGATACCTCACTTTCTGAATCTTCTAGGCAGAAATGGATACTCTCCTCACTGAAGCCTGCTTCCTCAATATCAGCTTCCAGAAGCTCATCAGTAGATGATCCACAACGAGCACGAGTTGAGCTTTGGACAGCTGCGCTTTCAAGAGATGGGTTAGAAGCATATATCACATCAAGAGTATTCCAAATGTCTTTGGCACTAGAGCAATGTTTGATTTTCTGGAAATCATTTTCAGTTAAGCCTTTGTATAAAATTTGCATTGCTCTAATATTTAAGGAAAACAAATTTTTCTCCTTTTCAGTCCAGTTTCCTCTTGGTTTGAAATCAAAATCATTTTCAAAAATATCCCACATTTTCAAACTAGTGGATTGTATAAAACTTTCCATTCTTGCTTTCCACCAACAAAAATCAATATTTTCTAACACAGGTGGAATGGTATGATCAAAGCCTTTGGAAAACATTTTAACCCAAATCAGCCAAGGTCTTTACACTTGAGATCGTTGGATCCTTTAAACAAGTGACCTGCTCTGATACCAAATGAAATGCTTGGCTGTCACCCAAGAGGGGGGGGGGGTGAATTGGGTGAGGGAATAAAAACTTTATTTCTTTTCGAAAGACTGCTTGTGCTTGGTGATGATGTTACTGAGTAATGGTATGCACAAGTCAGTATGTTATGTGATGCAAAAATAGAATGTTTAAATGTAAGTTTATGCACACATAAATTTATCCTGGTTCGGTCACCCAGACCTACATCCAGTCCCCAGGCTCCACCTGAGATTTTCAATCCACTATTCTTGTTTAAACCAGGCACAAGAGAAGCCTTTACACTTTAGGTTTTACGAGCACGGGTTCACCTAACAACCCACAGGTTTTACAACGGGTTCACCTGCAAACCTTACAAACGCAAGTTTTACGGGCTAACTTGCAACCTATGGAGATTTAGAAAACTTCTAAATGCTCCCCCTTACAAAATGTAAGATTACAATTATGTTCACTCTATGAACTGATTGTGCTAAACACTTAAGCTCGAATGACTCTCTCTAAGAGTAGATGATGTTACTCACTTAAGCACAAAAGAATCACTCTCTAAGAATATTACATATCTAAGTCCGAGAGTAGAAGATGAGAGGAATGTAGAATAGTGTTTCAGACAATAAGCTCTGTTCTCTCTCTCTCTTAGTTCTTCTGAATGTAGATGTTCCTTTTATACCAGCCTCTGATTATCCAACCGTTGGAGAGGCAATAAGGCCGTTTGAATATAGCCGTTGGGCCTTGTTTACGTTGTCCTCATTAATGCACAGCAGAGTTGACTTTGCTTTATCTGAATAGGGTGCTTTGTCCAGCTGTTCTGTCAACACTGTTCTGACAACACTGTTCTGGCAAAAGTCGTTCTGACATCTATACACTGTACGGTCTGACTCTTGCTTGTTGTCAGATGAGGACTTCGTTCCTCAAGCATAAGTCCAGGATGCTAAGAGACTTACTATCGGAAGCTCTCTTGCTAACTCAAGTGAAGCTCGTGGACTCTAACATTCTGCTTGCTATCATAGAGGAACTTTGTCTTCCAAGCACTTGTCCATGAATGATAAGAGTGCTTTGCTATTGGATGCTCTCTTGCTATTAGAAGCTCTCTTATGGACTCCGACTCTTGTGGGTAGTATGAGCTTTGACACCTTGAGTGAATCTTCAAATTATGTTCTCATACTCCTCATGCTTGGTAGGTAACAATGTTGTTTGAATATCTGTTATCCTTTTGTTACCGTTGGAAGGAACATCTTCTTAAATGCTTAGCAGAGTTGACTTGCTTTATCACTGAAAAGTAGTCCTGACACCTCTGCTCTGACAAAAGCATTCTTACTTCTGAGTATGTGACATTTTCTCTTGTACTCTTGCTGACGGATGATCATCGTTCATCCGGAAGTAGCAATCTTGCTCTGCAAGTGTTAATCTCTGAAGTTCAATGCCAAGAGTCTTTGCATCCGGAAGCTCATTTGCATCCGGAAGTGTGATTAGGTTCTGCACATACTGGTTAGTCCAACATAGCAATATGTATAATCAAATACAGTAAGAACTATACATGCTGTGGGAAGCTTGTAGGCTATGGGGAGTAGTCTTACTTAGACTATGTTCTGATTTAGAGTATTGTATACTTTGAACGTTAGTCCTAGTACATACTTACATGCAGTGGGTGTTCCCTAAGTCTAAGGTGTATCCGGAAGCACTTCTTCATCCGGAAGTGAAACCACTGGATGAAGGATTTAGCTCACCAATACTTACACTCGCTCAGTGTATTCCTTTCCAACACTCAGCGCTAGTCACTAAGCTATCGGAAGCACTTTTACTTGTCGTGGTGAACTTACTGTCACTTAGGGTTATACTTCTTTTATCAGCCTGTGCAAGTCTAAATCTAACAGGAAGCAATTTCGCTTGACGAGGCTGATTCACTGACGCTTGGGGATATATCTATTCTGTCAGCCTGCGTCAGTCTAAATCCAACAGGAAGTGTTTTCACTTGGCGAAGTAGACTCACTGACGCTTGGGGTAATATCTATTCTATCGCTCTGCGCCAGTCTAAGTCTAACAGGAAGCAACTTCACTTGACGTTGCATTTTCACTGACGCTCGGGGTTATATCTAGTTTATCAACCTGCGCCAGTCTAAATCTAACAGGAAGCAATTTCACTTCCGATTGAAACATAGCTTAGTCTTAAGGTTGTGTACTAATTCTCATGGACTAAGTTATTTCCCCAGTGATTTGCTTGCTGACGCTGGGGGATGAAAGCATTCATCCGCGTGCGCAAGTCCTAATCTATCCGGAAGTGATCTTGCATTCTCAAGTGATCTAACTCAGGGTTCTAACCATGTCATCTAATCCTTCCTAAGTGTTAATTATGTTCTTTTAAGTACTAGACCATATCATACCTAAGTCACCATCAAAACTTAAGATTCTAACAATTGATTGAGTAGTTTTTGTTTAGGGATAAAGGGCAAAATTACCCCAGAAGTTTTCACCATGGGACACTGAATATATGGAAGTTTTAAAAGGGGCAAAAATGCTATGGAAGTTGTAAAATTAGAGCATTCTTGCCCCTGCCGTTAGTATATATAACGGTATACTAACGACAGGGGCAAAAATGCTCTACTTTTACAACTTCCATGCCATTTTTGCCCCTTTTAAAACTTCCATATACTCAGTGCCTTTGGTGGAAACTTCCGGGGTATTTTTGCCCTTTATTCCTAAAAAAAATTAAATTGAATATTAAATTAGTAAAGTAAGCATAAAATATTTGTGACAACATCATTTTCCAACAAATTAAATGAATAATTTATTTTTCTAAATTTCAAAACTATAATGTAAACAAATCCAAAAGAGTTTATGGCATTCAAAGATCCTTAACATTAGTTATCTAATTTTCTAATCATTAAACTATATACTCTTTAATCTCATTACAAAAACTATATACTCTTTAATATCTAACTTTGTCTTTTTTGTTGTTACCTAACAACAAAGCTAAATTATATATAACATATTATAATGTCAAATGACATTTTTGCACTTTTTTTTCATTCCACGTTGAAAAACTCATATGTAAAAACATATATCCATGAAACCTCAGCTAGAGCGGGGAAAGGGGTTAGACCGCTTTAAACGGGTCATCCCGACCCGACCCGACCTGTTTCTATGCGGGTTGAAAATATCACAACCTGACCCAACCCGCATTAGAAGCGGGCCAGTCCGACCAGACCTGATTTTCAAGCTATGTTATTTAAAAAAATGATAAAGGGCAAAATTACCCCGTAAGTTTCCACCAAGGGGCACTGAGTATATGGAAGTTTTAAAATGGGCAAAAATGGCATGGAAGTTGTAAAAATAAAGCATTTTTACCCCTGCCGTTATATATACTAACGGCAGGGGCAAAAATGCTTTATTTTTGCAGAATACAAACGTTTTAATAAGTCAGATTTGTTAGGTATGGGATACCTAATCCATCTTAAAGCCGTATTCAGAGGTTTATAGTTTATGACAAGTCTAGGAGTTCCTCGTTCAATTTCAGCATTTTTATTGACATAAAAAGCTGCACAAGACCAAGGACTTCTAGATTTGCGTATGAGATTTTTATCCAAAAGTTCCTGTATTTCAGTTTTACAGGTTTCCAGCAATTTGGAAGTCATTTGGATAGGCCTAGATTTTGTTGGGATTTGTGTTTCTGAGAAGGTTGATTCATAGGGTAGATCAACTACATGTTTTTTACGATTCCAGAAGGCATTGGGAAGATCCGAACATATTGTTTGGTGGATCTTTGTCAAGCAATCTTGGATTCGATTTTTAACCTGTGGTTGCTCTATCTGTGATTCTATATGTTTGAATGAAATTTCTTCCTTCAGAAAGTTTATTTGGTTTTGTTTTGAAGAAAGTAAATTTAATTCTTTGATCTTTGGATTTTGTGTGAAAGGGAAAGTGATAGTCTCCCCCAAATGTTCAAAGGATATCCCATCCTTCTTAGTCAAGTACGGGAGAATTAATCCCGCAAATGGAGCACCCAGAATAATCTGAGAAATTCCACCAGTAAGCGAACCATTGAGGAAATTCATACTCAGTTCTAGTACGAAAATACATAAACCAAGTATGTGATGATTTTTTGTTTTGATACCAAAACACATGGTCCCATGCGTCAACATAGTCCCAATAGTTATAGGTATCAGGAAAATCTTTTGCTTTTATTGGAAGTCCTCTTGGTTTTAAAAGGTTTTTTCCCCACATAGTGGGAGTGAGGACTTTCAATATCTGAAATTTAGAGTAGGCTATTTGTTCTTCATTATTCCGATCTATTATATGTTCAATAATAACAGACTCAGAATGAATGAGTATAGCCTCATAAAATCTCAGTGATTTACTAACGGCAGGGGCAAAAATGCTCTATTTTTACAACTTCCATAGCATTTTTGCCCCTTTTAAAACTTCCATATACTCAGTGCCCCTTGGTGGAAACTTCCGAGGTATTTTTGCCCTTTATCCCTTTTGTTTATTAACCATGTTGGACTATTCCTTTCTAACATGATTATCTTGTATTGATTAATTGTTGAAATATCTTTGTGAATAAGTGCATTTCTATTAACCACGTTAGGGAATCCTTTCTAATATTGTTATTATTTAATCCATGATAGTGCACATATTGTATTAGGTAATTCTTTTATATCATGGATGATACTTAAATCATTAGAAAGTCTTTTCTCTAACTATATATGATAGGGTTACTAACATTATGAAGAAACATTTTTCTATCATAGTTAGCAAAGTAATCATAAAGCTTATTGGTTGAATTGAAATTAGTATGTATGATTTTACATATCTCAACATCATAAATATTGATTTGCAAACCACATCAGATATCATATTACAAAATCAAAACATCAATAATAAAAAATAAGAAGGATACAAACACAAATCAGAAGTTCAAACTAAAACATACAAATCACATCAGTAATAATCACATACTTATAACCCATTGTCCGTGGGTTCAAAGGCGAAAGGATAGAACAATGAGCGTCAGACTATCCACCTAGTCGCAAGTTCGATTCCTAGGGAGTGACACTTTGGTGTGCCTCTATCACAACATTTAGGGAGGCATCTCCGTAACTTAGTGAAGCTGGGAGTAACCTACCTGTGTGGACAGTCAGAATGAGCTTGTTGGTCATGCCTTAGAGCACACATGGACAGGCCCTAATGGATCATGAGTTAGGTGCTCTGCCCTTATATTGGGTTGAGCCCAAAACCCTTCCTAAAATTTGTTGACAAAAAAATAATAATCACATACTTATCAACTAATCTACATGCTTACTAACACACACACAAACAAATAAAAGTAGTTACTTGCGGTATTTAGCACTTCGTTGCTTTTTCTTACCCTTTTTTGTGGATTTCCTCTAAGTACCTCCCTCATTAGATTCTCCTAATATCATACCATACGATAAAGAATATAAACAACTATCGTTATGTGTATTAATTAGGGTAAAGGTACAAAATTGGGAATGAACTATTACGCTAAGAGCATCCAAGAGAAAAAATGTTTTCGGTCTCAATTTTGGGAATGAAGAATAAATTTCGTTTCAATTTAGGTAACGCCGTTAAATTTGACTGACGTTGACCATTAAAAGCTGATGTGGTGGGGAAAACAAAATTTTGCAATGTCGCCAGATTTGTACCGTCATCCGCTTCAACGCCCACCTCCAATAGAAACCCACCGCCATCCCCTCCACGTCAAAATGGACACTGGAATCTCAATGCTCAAAATATAATTAGCCTCATGAAAAATGCAATTATCTTGAAAAGCATACAATACACACACAAATATAAATAAGATGAAGAATAGAAAAATTTTCTTAGAAAGCACCACAAAATTTCAAGTTTTAGAATGCTTATTTTTTTTTTACATAAAACGGAATCTCAATGCTTAAAATATAATTAGCCTCATGAAACTCATTCCCTTCTTGTCACATTCTCTTCCTCTCTTCACCATTTCCTCATCCAGCTTCTCTCCATGTGCCCACTCCTTAATGGTGGTTCCCCACCGCACACGGCAGCTCCACCATGGTCGACAACGTGATTTCAAACGGCGTTAGCGAATTCCAAGCTAGCGTTCACTCCACATATTTTACCGGTGTCTATTTTTGACATGGAGGGGTTGGCGGTGGGTTTCCACTGGAGGTGGGAGTTGAGGCGGAGGACAGTACGACTCTGGCGACATTGCAGAACGACGGGGAAGATGGCGGGTGAGGATATGGTGAAGGGAGGTAGAGTGTGGAGGAGAGAAGAGAGTCGGATGACAGTGAGAATGATGACGTGATTCCCATTTTTTCCTTGGTCCCACCGTTTTTAATTGAAACGGTGTGTTTTGGGTGATGAGATGGGTCAACGGGGAGTGGTGGTGTGTGGGTTGTGTTTGGTGTGTTTTTATTTTTATTTTTAATTTAAATAATGTGGATCCCACACGTTTTGAAAACTTATTGCCAAAAGAGTATGCTACGTCAGCAGAAAATTTTACTTTCACCGCCACATCAACTTTTAATGGTTAATGTCAGCCAAACTTAATGAAATTACCTAAATCGAAACGAAATTTATTCTTCATTCCAAGAATTGAGACTGGAAACATATTTTCCCCTGAATGCTCCTAGTGTAATAGTTTGTTACCATTTTTGCATCTTTACCCTATTAATTAACGTCACTCTTGTTCTTAGTAACTATACTACTGATGACTCCCCATTTATATATATAATTGGAACATTTTGGGAGTCATTGTTACAAAATTGAAGGAATTTATGTGTGATTTTGAGAAGATTCCAACTTGGTATATAATTTGAAGATTTGATTTTAAATATGTTGGTTTCTAAATTGAAAGAGAAATATTCCAAGTTAGGTGAAATATCAAGTAAACAAACCATTGTTTCATGAAAAAATAGAAGATAAAAAGAAGAAGAAAATACAAAGACCATAGATTTTTTAATGCTTATCACTTGCCTATTCTTCTCTCAAGTTTGCATGCCTAGTGCCATTTGGAATTAATGATATCATATTTTTCTTGATTTGACCGTTTGACTTTGGAAAATACAATGAAAGAAAAAAAGGGAGTTGAAAATAAGTTGTTGCATTTGGGCTTTTTGTAACATCCTAAAAATTTAATGCAGGATCAAGGAGTGTTTTGGGAAATAATAAATGGAGAAAGTGGGAATTTCGGAATTTTTAGGAATTTTTGGTGATTTTTGAAGACATTATGGAAATTTTGAGTAATAAATGTGTTTATCATTAATTAAGAAATTGAAGAGTTTGAAATATGAGGGAATGGAAAAACCCAAAATATTTTGAAGGTTAAGGAGATTGGAGGCTGGTTTAAGTGGTTTTAAAATTAAAAGAGTACACTATGGCAAGTTTGGGCTACAAATCATCAGATAACCTCCTTATTTCACCTAACCAAACACACCCTTCCCCCTTTACTTCTTTAAAATGTCGGCCTCCCTCCTCCTTCCTCACCATTTTTCTTCATCACATCAGATCCTTCCCTTCTCCATCCGCCTTCTTCTTCTTCGTTTCTCTTCTTCTCGGCTGCGAACGGCGGTGACCTCCGCCACTTCATCCTTCATCCTCATCACGTAATCCCTTTTCCACTATCTTCTTCTTCTTCCACTTCGTTTGCTCCTCCCCTGCTTCTTCACGGCTTCCGGCGAGACTCACGGACAAGCCACCGGCGTCGCCGACTACTCACCATCATCATTTAACCATTCTTGTTTTCCTTTACTCCCTTCCTCTTCCAATCACCTTCGAATATTTGTCCTTTTCTTGCCTCAGTTCCGGCGACCGGCGGGCTCAAATGGCGACGAACGGCGGCTACAGCGGCGGACGATGCTGGGAAGAGGTAAAAGCTTCGACCTTTATTTCGTTTTGCGTGCTATGCTTCCTTCTAAGGTTGACTCATGTTTTTCCCTTTCCTCTCTTGATTTCCATTCGGCCCACCCCTACGATTACGGGTCTGACGAGTTTTCCGGCGAAGATGTTCTCCGGCTAGCCATGCCATCATGGATTAAGCTAAGGTGATTCCTTTTCTTTCTCTGTTTGCTCGATTTCTGGACGTTTCGGGTGAGGTTTGTGAGAGCCTGATTTAGGTTTTGGGGATTTTTGGTTCTATAATCATCAAAGGAAAGCTCTAGTTTGATTGTTTGTGATTTGCTTCTCTTCTTTCCTTTCGATTTGATTTTCTAGTCTGGGAGGCTTTATTTTCTGATTAAGGTTACTTAAGGAAAAGAATGTAGATTTTATCATGTTGTATGTCAAATTTCTGAGGAATTATGATTGTTTGTGGAAATTGTTACTGCTTTATTGCGGCTGGAACTGTGTTCATGATAATAGTGTAATATTGGTTGTGAAGAGAAGAAGTGAATGTTGAGGCCTGTGTGTTTAAATCTGTTCTGCCCTTTAGTGTTTGATAAATAAGTGGTTAGAGAGAGGTAGTTCATTTAAGGATCTTCTGAGAACTTCAAGCTATATGGTTGTAAGTTGGAAATTTGTCGAGTCAAAGAATTCTTGGTTCTATTCTTTGGTTTCTCTGTTTAGTTCGATTAGGTAATAAAGATGAAGATTATCATTTGGGTTTTAGAGGGGCTGCAAAAATGCTTAAGTTGTGAATGTTATGAATGAGAGAACTTAATAAACTTAAAAATGTAAGAGGAATGCTTGATATTAATAAATTCAGTAGGTGGGTATGTGAAGTCCTATGAACGATGGTATACATGTGTGGTTTGTGTAGGAAGGATTTGTGAATGATTGATGCATTTTAGAATGGTAGATATTATGGGCACAAGTTTATTGATGATAAGAGTTCTTGGATTATATAGAATAGAAACAGATTTGAAGATGTTAAGGAAAAAGGGATTGTTGTTCGTGTTTGTTCTTTAATTTGTTAAATTGCGAAGTTGAGATGGGAATATTTACATTGATTGAGTAAATTGGGCATTGGTGACTTCTAAAGATTTATTGGTGCTTGTTTATGATTGGGATTATCTTGGAAACAAAGTCGTAATAAGTTTATTGGAATTGAGTATTTTTTATTATATTTGAAGGATGAATTTTGAACATTGATTTGGTAAGAGTATAAGGTATAATCAAGTTGAAATTTGTGGAATGATTGAAGTTTACTAAAAAGTAATGATTTCTCACTTTAGTTGGTGATAATATGAAATTGAGCTTGAAAGAAAGACATTGGATTGTTCTGTGTGGATTTTGAAGTTGTGAATGACTTGTTAATGTTTAAAGTAGCAAATTTGGACTTTGAATGATTGTATAAAACAGTTGAATTAAGAATGGGGATTTGGGTAGTAACATATGAATACGGGAGAGACGTTAAAGTATTATAAAGTGAAAATGATATTAATATATCATTATGTATCATATCATTATAGGAGCATATAATGGTGATTATACTTGAAGGGAAGGAAACGGTGAGGAAAGACAGTAAAGTGCTAAAGGGCGACAGGTAATCACACTTACCTTGCTATAACATTGAGGGTGACGTTAGTTAGGGATTTTGTAAAATCCCTTCTCACCCTCTATATATATATTATCTTTAAAAGATTATTTTTATACAAAATAGGCTATCGGGTGCCTTTCAAACACGATTATTTTCATAAAAAGAATTTTGAAACACTACATATATATTACTCTGGCTGTGGTTGATATTGATCTGGAATGGTTGTGGAAGGTATATAGATAGGTATAGTGTTAGACAGTGACTTGAGAAATTATGAGAATAGAAAAGAATGATAGATGTTGAGTTTGAGATTATGATGAGCTATGTTATGGAAAACATGAGATGTGAGATTGAAATATTGAATGAGGTTGAAGTTGATGGATATTGTGAGCATTGCATGACACTAATTTATTTATGTACCATCGCGCGATGATAACTGTCGATTGGCCAATCGACAATTATTTGTACTGAGGATCCTTTTTAGATTGATTGGATCGGGGATCATAGGTCAACTTATTGAGAGAAGTGACCTACGGTTGTTTTGGCATTGAAGAGCCCAACCGCCCCTACGGTTGTTTGGCAGTGGAGAGTCCAACCGTTCCCGTTCTGTAATGGAAACAGAATTGGGGTTCCCTCTCTGGAGATTGCCAGAGAGGGAAATTGTCCCCTCATTATGGAGAGGGACACAATGTCAAATCATATAGTGAAGAATAGATGCTTGAATGCACCGTGGTGGCACAACGCATCTTTAGGTGAGTGTGAGGGCTGTTGTGGTAGTATTATTTGATTGGAGTATGGAAAGATGCAATTTAGTTAGTGTGGAATTAACTGAGGGATGTTGAGTGATACATGGGAAGTAGATATGATGAATTTGAGTTGATTGAGACGTGACTGAAGGATTTAAGTGATGGATGAAAGGAAATGAGAAATATATGTATGTATTATTGATTTTAAAACTGTGGTACTCTTTAGACGCCCTTACTACCGCACATCTCACTGTTATAGTGAGTTAAGCGGTGATTACTGGGACAATTGTCTCATCCCACGATTACTGACATTTTTGCAGGTCAAGCATCAGGAAAGGGAATTAGGTAGTAGAGGTTATATAATTTATTTAGAGTTGTATATTGCCAATTTGTATAGGCCTGCATCTGCTTCCGCATATATACATATTTATTTATTATTTAATATCATTTAGTTCTGTTTAATAACCATGTTAGGCAAATCCTTTCTAACATGGTTAGCAATAAATTATCCATGATAGCAGCTGTGCTGTATTAGTTTATTCTTTTCTATCATGGATAATATTTCAATCATTAGGATATTCTTTTTCTAACTATGATAGAGATATTAATATTATTGCAATTCCTTTTTCTATCATAGTTAGTAAAGATATTATTGAACTAAAAAAAAAAGTCACAGGTTAAATAGGGAATTAGTAACAATAATAGGGAATTAGTAACGATATGTTACACTTTTGGTGGGCCTTGGATTGGAATATTGGACTAACTCAAATAAAAGGAAAAAAAGAAGGGTTTGGGGTACGTGAAGGAGAGAGCAGAGGCGGCTTCTCTCCTCTGGGAAGCCTCGACCTCACACTTGAGAGGGCTGCGTTTTGCAAGAGGAGAGACTGAAAACCCTTCCTTCATTTTTCCATACAGTGGGCACCTTTAGAGCTGAAAAGAACAAAGGGAAAGCTTCAATTTCTTCAGATTTTGTTGGAGCAAAAAGAGGACCGAGCACATCTGTGAAGAAATTTCAGTTCCTTCATGTCTTCCTCATAAAAAATCAGTGCCAAGAGAGTATTTGGGAGCCAGATTTGGGGTTTGGATTCGAGGACTTGCTTAGAGCTTGTATTTGAATGGATTGATACCTAAACCATATTTCCTTTTGTTAATTAATTACTATTATGTCGTGGGTTTAATTTGTGTTTAATATCTATGTGATGATCAATATTTAGTTTGTTAACCTAATTAGTGGCTTGAGAGAGAATTAATTAGGAAAAGAACATTTAGTTTTGAGCTCTATTTCTAAATATTGGCTAACATTTAGTTTTTTTAGCTTAATTAGTGGCTTGAGAGAGCATTAGTTAGGTAAAGAACTAGGTTAAACCCAAGCTTGTCTTGCAATTCTAATTTAGGATTGAAAGTTTGTTAGTGAGATAGAGACATGATCTAACCAGGCTTTATGAATTGAAGTGAATTGTTTAAAGAGACTAATTGGAATAGTATGTAATAAGAGATTATGCATATTAATTCCAATTAAAGTTTAAATAGGCTTGAGACAGCTATTAAATAAAAGTGACTTCACACAACATCACAATAGGAATTAATTAGCATTAAAGAAAGTGAAATTGGGTATCATGAAATAGAAGTGGAAAAATAGGCTAGACTTTTCTCTCTTATTTAAATTAAGGGTTAAGGTGTATTTTTAGTACTCTAGAATATAGCAAAGTGCACCTAACATAATATACAATATTGTGGTCCATTTGTGGTAACCAAAAATTATTTTCGTGACTTATTAGTAACGACGTTAAAATAAGTTAAGTTTGACCGTTATGTGTCAAATTTTGCCCGTTAAATTGTATAGTAAAGGAGCATTTTCAGTACTCTAGAATATAAAAGGAGCACCAAACATAATATACAATATTTAAACACCATAAACAACTAAGTCACAATATTATTCAAAGTGTCAAATAATTAAACACTACAAAGTTATAAAGATCCATAGACTATCCTAGGATGCATGTATAAACTAATAAGCCATTAGTATTTTACATATATATAAAAAATGTAAGCAAAGAATTATAAACTAAACAGGTTGGCCTTACTGAGTTAAAACAGGGTGGTCATACTGGCTCGACACAAATTAAAACGGGTTGGCCATACTAGTTCGACCCGAATTAATGACCCTATGATGTAATAGAAGAAGAGTTACTTCTATCTGATTACATAGTTATAAACTTAAAATAATGTTCCTTAAATTGTCATTTCAATATACATATATTACATCATTATGTCACAACGAGTTTTATCTTAAAAAAGTGAGTTTTAGCTAACGAATTACTAGATAAGCAATAAAAATAATTCTTGGTTATCACAAATGGACCAAAATATTGTATATTATGTTTGGTGCTCCTTCTATATTCTAGAGTACTGAAAATGCTCCTTTACCCCACAATTTAACGGTCAAAATTTGACACATAACGGTCAAATTTAACTTATTTAACGTTGTTACTAAATAAGCCACGAAAATAATTCTTGGTTACCTACCATAAATGGACCACAATATTGTATATTATGTTAGGTGCACTTTGCTATATTCTAGAGTACTGAAAATGCACCTTAACCCTTAAATTAAATAAGAAAAATATATTCTCTTATTTTTTTATTGCAATCTTATCACTTGCTTTTTACCTAAAGCTAATTTTGATTATAATTTATTCAATGAACTTTCTTAGAACCTAGTCTTTGTTGGAACAACACTCTTACTTTTTCACTATACTACTAAACTTAACCCGTGCACTTGCGGATGCAAAATTTTGCGAACAACTAGTTGTTAGCACCACAAGTGCACGGGTCGCATCAAGTAATAAAGTGAAAGTAAAGTATCGTTCCCACGAGGATTTGATTCCAAAACCTGGTCAAGTAACGATTATCGCACTCTCGCTCAATTTGAGTAATAAAAATATCATGAGTGAAGGGTAACTATAAAAATATAAGAAAAACTATAAACATGTGATTTTTAACTTCAAGGATAAAATGGGATCTAGGATTATTTATCCCCTTTGTATCTTGTAACCTTTAATCAACTCCTTTCCATATTGCTTTTATGTTTATATGTGATAAACTAGGGTTCTAAAATACTTGTAAAAGCTCCGTCGAGTCAAGAACAAGTGTTTGATTCCATTAATCATGCAATCTCTTGTCACAATTAATAAAACCCAATTTCTAAGTTGGGTAAAGGTGCAAAACTAGTCGCCGTTGTTAGAATCTTAAATTTTGATGAAGACTAAAATATGAAAGAACAAGTTAAACACTTAGACAAAGTTAGGTTAATATAGAACCCCAAGTAAGAGTGCAACCGGATGTGGATTTACTTCCGGATGGACTAGGACTAGCGCTCGCGGATGAACGTCTCATCCCCCAGCGACAGCAAGTACTTCACTAAGTAATAACTCAGTCTAGGAGCATTAGATGTACAAAACCCTTGAGACTAAGTTAAGATGCAACCGGATGTGGATTTGCTTCCGATTGCTTAGTGACTAGCGCTGGCTGTTGGTTTGGATAACACTGAGCGTCAGTGAGTAAAATATGAACATAACCCAACGTCCAGTGGATTTGCTTCCGATTGCTTAGTGACTAGCGCTGGCTGTTGGTTTGGATAACACTGAGCGTCAGTGAGTAAAATATGGACATAACCCAACGTCCAGTGGAAGTGCTTCCGGATGTGGAATTGCTTCCGGATGTAAGAAAGCTCCCTTAGACTAGATGAACTCCCACTGCATGTGACTATGTGTTTATATTGCTAGACTAACGTTCAAAGTGCAGCACACTGAGTAATGTTGCTTCCGGATGTGAATTCGCTTCCGCAAGCAATCAGAATGTCAGAACGTTCAGAGCAGTGCAGTGTCAGAGTGCTTTTGGCAGAGCAGAGTTGTCAGAACTACTTTTCAGAGATAAAGCAAAGTCAACCCTGCTAAGCATTAATGAAGCATTAAATGGGCAAACGGTAACTTGGGAAAAACGGCCATATTCAAACGGCTAACCCACCTACCAAGAGTGAGAATACTTGAAGACTATATAAACAAGCTCATCTTCATTTATGAAGACAACTAATATCTTTGACATCTTGAAGAAAGCTAGAGTGAGAAACTGAGAATATCCTTCAAGCATTCAAAGCTGCCCAGAAATCCAAGAGAGCATTTAACACATTGAGAGTTCTTTTCATCTACTTATCTTGTACTCTTTGTAGTTAAGTCTCTTCTTTTATTAAGAGCATTCATTGTACTTAAGTGTGTAACATTTTCCGTTCTTAAAGAGAACTAAGTTTAGAAAATCCTTTATTTGTAAAGGTTGAACCCTTGCTGGTTGTAAGGGGAAGTTAGTTAGCAAGGTTGCAAGTGAGCCTTGAGTAAAACTTGTGGTTGTAAGGTTGCAAGTGATCCCGTCCAAAACTTGCGGTTGTAAAAGTTTCAGGTGAACCCGTTTGTAAAACCTGAGGATAGTGGAACTCAACCTGGGTGGTTGAGAACTGGACGTAGGTCAGGAAGACCGAACCAGTATAAACCCTTGTGTTGTTATTGTTCTGTTTTTATTTGGTAGCACAATTCACCCCCCCTCTTGTGCATCCATTACTTTCATTTGGTATCAGAGCGGGTCTTTCTGACTTGATTCCAACGAATCTAGAAAGTAAAGATCCAGTAATGGATACAGATTATTCCTTGCCAGATGTTTCTATTCAACCCAACAAGCCTCCTGGCTTTGATGGCTATAACTATCCATTCTGGAAATTCCGAATGGAGACCTACATCAAGTCCAGCGACATCCGACTCTGGGATGTGATTGAACATGGGAATCACACTCCTCTAGATGATGATGGCTTTGCAAAGCAGCGAGCCAGATACACCAATGAGAACTATGCTCTAGTACAGCTAAACTTCAGGGCCATGCACTACATTCAATGCGCCCTTAGTCCTAAGGAGTTCCATAGGATCAGCCACCACAAAACAGCTAAGGATATGTGGGAGGCTCTTGAGGGTGCTCACTCTGGAACCAAGGGAGTGAAGGCAAGACAGGTCGAGATGTTGGTAGAAGAGTTCCACAAATTTGCCATGATTAGGTTCACTCATCTTATCAATAACCTGGCCTCCCTGGGTAAAGACATTCCTGAAGAAGAACAAGTCAGCAAGATCTTAAAAGTCTTGAAAGGTGATTGGATCACCAAGGTTACCATCTTGCAGGAAGTCCAATGAGAGTCAACCAGCTCCATCACTGCTCTGTTTGGTTCACTGGCTGAATATGAACCAACACTGCTGGCTCAGAGAGCTCCTCAAGCTTCATCTAAAACCAAGAATCTTGCCCTGATTGCTCCCAGCAAGGAGAAGATTGATGATAATGATGATGATGAGGATGATGAGGAGGACATCGATGATGAGGAGATGGCTATGATGGTGAGAAAGTTTAGAAAGTTCTTCAAAAAGAAAGGAGGCTTTCAGAAAGGTGATTCTAGCCAGAGGAAAGGATATAAGAAGGAAAGGGCCCCAGTGTGCTTTGAGTGTAAAAAGCCTGGCCACTTCAAGGCTGAGTGTCCAAGCTTGCAGATATCAAAAGGGAAGGACAAAAGAAAAGCCTTTGTATCCTCCATCTGGGTGAATAGCTCAGACGAGGAAGCAAGTGATGAGGAAGAAGTTGACAACCTCTGTCTGGTTGCCAGAGAAGATGATGAGGAAGCATCCTCAGATTTTGATCCCATCCAGGAGGACAGTGAGGTAACCTTTTCTGAACTACAAGAGGCATATAATGAGGTTCATGAAGAATTCTCCCGCTTATGTAAAGCCTATAAAGTATTGAAAATTAAAAAGGAATCACTTGAGTCCAAGGTGGACTCACTGAGTAAAGAGCTAGCGGAAGCCAGAAAGCTTCTGGTAGCGGATGACAAGGGTTCTCCCCAAGCAGAACCCAATGTCTCAACACTTGAGAGCTGCCCTAATTGCAGCAAAATCTCAGCTGAAAAAGATAAACTGCAAAATGCCCTGCAGAAGTTCACTAATGGATCAGAAATGTTAAATATCATTTTAATGAATCAGAGGGCATATAGGGACAAGACTGGCTTAGGATACAAACCTAGAGGGAAAAAGTGGGTGGAACCAAAAGTGAAGCCCTACTTAAAATTCTTTCATAAAGCCACTGATCACAGCTCCACACCTTTTAGCTTCTGTAATTATTGTAACAGGAAGGGACACTCCACGTCCACCTGTAATGCTAAGAAGCATGGAGCAAACAGCTCTTATAAATGGGTCCCAAAAGGAACCATGGCTACAAAGGATCCTCCCCCAAGAAAAGAAACTAAGGGAGGACAGGGATCCAGAGCCTGGAAACAATCCACAAGGAAAGCCCAAGAGCCTAGAGCCAACACTAAGCCAAAGGCACAGATTAATCATAAGCCCAAGGTCAAAACTAACACTGGACCAAGGGCTCTGGGAACTAATGACAGAGGACCCAATAAAAGTTGGGTACCTAAGCTTGTCTGATTCCTGCAGGTGTGTCTCAAAGCATCCAAGAATAAGAAATGGTATATTGACAGCGGATGCTCGAGACATATAACTGGAGACAGAGACAAATTCAAGTCCTTGGTGATCAAAGACGGAGCCACGGTTACCTTTGGAGGAAATCAAAGTGGAAAGATCACCGGAGTTGGAGAAGTTGGGCCAGTGAAAGACGTCTATCTGGTGGATGGTCTCTGTCACAACCTGCTGAGCGTGAGCCAGAGCACTGACAAAGGAAATTGGGTAATCTTTGATTCACATGAGTGCATGATAGTAGATAAGCAGGATCTGAATCTAGATAAGGTCAACCTAAAATGCAAACTTAAGGCAAATAGAAATGGAAACCTATACACTCTAGATTTATGTCAACAACTGGAAGAAAAATGCTTAATATCTAGTGATGAGAATAGCTGGCTTTGGCATAAAAGGCTAGCACATGTTAATTTTACTCAACTTGACATGCTGATTAAGAAAGAGCTAGCTATAGGAATTTCATCTTTTAAGGTTAAGCATGATTATATTTGTGAATCCTGCCAACGAGGGAAGCAAACAAAGTCCTCGTTTAAAACTAAGAAGAGAGTCTCCACCAGCAGGCCCTTGGAACTAATCCATATGGATTTGGTTGGGCCAGCGAGAGTGAAGAGCTTGGGTGGAAACCTGTATGCTCTAGTGGTGGTGGATGACTATTCTAGGTTCACTTGGACAATGTTTCTTGCCTCTAAGCAAGATGCTTTTGATGCCTTTGTTGTCCTTGCTAAGAAAGTGCAGAATGAGAGAGATCTCAAAATCACAGCCATAAGGACAGACCATGGAGGAGAATTTGAGAACCATAGCTTCTCTGAGCTGTGTGAGCAGAATGGAATTGATCACAACTTCTCAGCTCCCAGAACTCCTCAGCAAAACGGTGTGGTCGAGAGGAAGAACAGGGTTCTAACTGAGATGGCCAAAAGCATGCTCAATGAGAAAGAGGTTTCTCAAGTGTTCTGGGCGGACTCTATAAGCACTGCTTGCTACATCTCTAACAGAGCCTATGTTCGCAAGGGCTTAGACAAGACTCCCAATGAGCTGTACAAAGGCAGAAAGCCCAACATCAGTCACCTCAGAATCTTTAGATCAAAATGCTATGTGCATAACAATGGAAAGGTAAATCTGGGTAAGTTTGATCCAAAAGCTGATATAGGTGTATTCATAGGGTATTCCCTTAGGAGTAAGGCTTATAGAGTATACAACATGAGGACTAGAACTGTAGAAGAATCTATGCATGTTTTATTTGATGAAACTCCTACAAGGGAACAATTCACAGAAGATGATGGGATACTAAACTTTCCAAACCCACCATCATCTTCACCAAAAGAAACACCAGCAAGCAATCCCAAAGGAGAAGATGAACCCAGTGATGAGCCTAGAGTGTAGACGGTGCCTGATGAGGTACAGTTGCCAACGGCTAGGAGACATCACAGGGATCATCCTCTTGATCAAGTGCTAGGTGATGTTTCTTCTGGTGTCAGAACTAGAAGGCAGGTTCAAAATGAAGTTGAGTTTGGAGCTTTCTTATCTCAGATCGAACCAACTTCAGTTGAACAAGCTCTTGAGGACTGCGACTGGATTATTGCCATGCAGGAAGAGCTAAACCAGTTCGAAAGAAGCCAAGTTTGGGAACTAGTCCCAAGGCCATCTCATCAATCCATAGTTGGGACCAAATGGGTCTTCAAAAACAAACTGGATGAGACAGGTCAAATAACAAGGAACAAAGCCAGATTGGTAGCCAAAGGGTATAACCAAGAAGAAGGCATAAACTATGAAGAAACTTTTGCTCCAGTCGCTAGACTTGAAGCAATAAGGATTCTTCTAGCCTTTGCATCCATGAAAGGCTTTAAGCTATTTCAAATGGATGTAAAGAGTGCATTTCTTAATGGCTATATTAAGGAAGAGGTTTATGTTGAACAACCTCCTAGGTTTGAGGATCACAAGCATCCTAAACATGTGTATAGGCTAAAGAAAGCTTTGTATGGCCTGAAACAAGCTCCTCGAGCTTGGTATGAGAGACTCAGCAGCTTTTTGCTGGGTAAAGGTTTCTCAAGAGGCAAACTAGATAATACATTGTTTATTCTACACAAAGATAGAAACATGTTAATTGTCCAAATTTATGTCGATGATATTATTTTTGGGGCAACTAACGAAAAACTTTGTGAAGAATTCTCTAAGACTACGCAGGGAGAGTTTGAGATGTCAATGATGGGAGAACTAACGTTCTTCCTAGGCCTGCAAATTAAGCAAAAGAAGGATGGGATTTTCATCTCCAAAACTAAGTATTGCAGAGAGCTCATCAAGAAGTTTGGGATGGATGAGTGCAAGGAGTATGACACTCCCATGAGTACCACTGTCGCACTCGATGCTGATGCAAAGGGTAAATCTGTCAGCCTGCCCATGTACAGGGGAATGATAGGTTCCCTGCTGTATTTAACGGCAAGCAGGCCTGACATTCAATTTAGTGTAGGCATGTGTGCTAGATTTCAAGCCAACCCCAAGGAGTCACATCTAACCTGTGTTAAACGTATCTTAAGATACCTTGAGGGAACACAAGAACTTGGTCTTTGGTATCCCAGAGGTAACCAAGAGTTCTTGTGGGCTTATTCTGATGCTGACCATGCAGGTTATAAAACTGATAGGAAGAGCACCAGTGGACAATGCGCCTTCCTTGGTGGTTGTCTGGTCTCTTGGGCTAGCAAGAAGCAAACCTGCGTGTCTTTATCATCCACAGAGGCAGAATACATTGCTGCCGCAAGCTGTTGTGCCCAAGTGCTGTGGCTGAAGAACCAACTAAGAGATCTTGGCTTGGAGTTCCCTGAGGCTCCCATCCTCTGTGACAACACAAACACCATCAGCCTCGCCAAGAATCCGGTTCAGCACACAAGGACAAAGCACATTGATGTCAGACATCACTTCATCAGAGATCATGTTCAGAAGAAGGATGTCAAAGTGCAGTTTGTCCCCACTCAGCATCAGCTTGCTGATATTTTCACCAAGCCTCTGGGGGTTGATCAATTCACATTCATAAGAGGTGATTTGGGAATGGTAAACCCAAATGAAGTTTAATTCCTCAAAATAAACCTGTGCTTAATTGATTAAAACCTGCAACTATACTAACTTAGGCATCGGAGTGCCAATCTTTAGTTTTGCAGGTCCCCAATGTTAAATCTTAAGCAAGTGCAACCGGAAGCAAAACCACTTCCGGATGATCATTTGCTGGCGCTGAGTGTTGAATCAAAGTGAGCGGGAGCGCCAGTGCCTGAACAAAGGGACACGTCACTTCAGAAAACGTTTCATCTTCTCACACCAAAAATTGTGCCTCTTCTGACATGGTGCAGAGACACGTGTCACAAAGGTGCGACGTTTCAATTTGAATGTTTACGTTTTTCCACAAAAGGTGCATATTTTCAATGAAGAGTCATTATGATTTGTAACATCCGTTGTCACTTCGCATATAAATATAGGCCATTGTCATTCATTTTTCACTTCTCACACAAATCAAACACCCAAACTCTCTGAAATCATTCTTCATCCTCATCGCATTCTCTTCATCTTCTTTATCTACATTTCTGCCATTTCATTCCATACACTTCACTTCAAACCCTAAACACAAAATGGCCGGATCACATGAGACAAACCCCAACACTAAGATAGCCTCTGCCTCCAAGAAATCGAAATCTAAGTCTGGGAAATCTGGGATTCACTCAAAATCTGGGCAAGTTCATAAAACTTCTGGGAAATCTGGGCAAAGTCAAGAACAAAGTGAGCGGGTCCAAGAACAGCCAGAACAATCTGGGCATTCTGAGCAACCTCAACAAGAACACTCAAAGAAAAGGGGGAAGAAGAAGGTTCAGTTTAGTGAAGAGCCCTCATCAAAAAGACAGCGAGTTGAGGAGGATGATCCTCTTGTGTACAGAGATGGGCCATTGGAGGCTGTTTCCTCCAAATTTGAAACTGCAAAACCCTACTTCAACACCGGGATGTTCATAGATCTGGACAAGATAGATGATCTAGGGTTTCCACATTTGAGGGAATATCTGGAGAAGTACATGTGCTGGCTAGGGATCAACCAGGAATACAATGTCAACGTCCTGCGGGTGTTCTGCCAGTCCCTCACTGCCAAGGCCAAGTATAAGAAGGTAAATGGGAAGGATCAGATTCGCAGTGTCACCTTCACTGCCACCATAAGAGGGAGAACCCTTAACTTCACTTGGAGAGACATCAATCGGATGATGGGGGTCACTGAGGGAGCAATGAATGAATGGCTATTCCCTGAGAAACTCAGCCAGGTGGAGCTTGAAAAGGTCTATGACACCAAGGGGAAAAAGGTGTCTGGGATGTCTGACACCAACCGGCTCCTATACTATGTCTACTCCCGCTTGATGACACATAAAGGGGGGAACTTCAACGAGTTCACTCTCCTTGACAACCCTTGGTTCCCCAGACTCCTCTCCCAGCAGCCAATCAACCCTGGGCAGTTGATCAGTCTAGAGCTGCACAGGTGGATTGAAAATCAGAAGTTTGGAAGGCTTCCCTACCCCACGGTCATCGCTTTCCTCCTAGAGAAATATTTGATCAAGTCAACATCCACTGAGGAGGCAGAGAATGTTAAGTGCGCACCTGTCAGCGCAGTGAACATCAGCAAGATGGGGATTAAGTACAACAAGCCTGCTAGGGCCACTCGCTCAGGCTCTCAGGCAGGCAGTGCCTCTCATACCACAGCCCCCTCGGTATCTGGCGCAGGGGATCAGAAGGCTGACTCCCATGGCCCAAACAGAGCACCAAGGCTGTCTGTTGCACAAAGGACAATGATGGCAGAGTTGCGAGAGGAAATATTTCAAAGGCTGCCTGAGACTTTGTTAGCCCCTCTCCGAGCTGAATATGATGGAGCCCTTCAGCAGCAAGGACAAAGAATCCAAGGCATTGAGGATCGCCTAGGACGGGTTGAGGCCAAACTTGACTTAATCATCAACCACTTCCAAATTCCTCAACCTCCACCACAAGGTAACTTACCACCACCTCCTCCTCCTAACCCACCTCCACCTCCTCCACCTAATCAACTATCACTCCCTCCTCCTAATACTCAACAGCCACAACAACCAGCCCCTCTGAATAACCAACAACCCCAAACTTCACCCAGAAATGACCATCAACCATCCCCTCACAACACCCCTCAGAACTCTCCCCAACACTCCCAAAGCCAATCACCCCTTAACTCCAATAACTCCCCATTTCCACATAACTCCCCAAACCGTTCACCACCCCCAAGCCTCACAGAGCCCTCCAATCCTCCTCCTAACACTCAACCCACAATAGCCCAATCTCTTGGATTTACCTCTCCAGATCACCCACTTCACACCTTCTACCTCAGAGACCAACCCCCAATTCCGTGGAGAGTTAAACAACTCGTCGCCTACTCCCCTACATACCCCTTCGATGGCCTCTTCACCCACCCCTTCTTCTTCGAAAGAAACACAGCCCTCTTCCCAAACCCTCCTAATTCACCTGAACACACCTCACCCACATCCTCACCCGACTCCTCCCCTCCCAGAACTTTTGACCCTGACTCTTCACCCTCCTCTTCACCTACTCCATCCTCCCTGGCCCTCGCCCTCCTTGATGATGACAAAAGGGGGAGAGATGCTGCTACTGCCCTCCGCCATATCATGTATTCGAGGGATGTCCTGACTCAACCATCCCTCTGGCTCGATGAAGACATCACTGCTGCTCTTCGCAAAGCCATGGATATGAGAAGATTGGGTGGTGCTGAACGTCTGATCCGAGGGGAAGCCATCCGATTTATGCAACAGCAGCGATCAATTGAACAAAGATCAAAGTGGGCAATGGTTCTGTATGAGCAACCTGAAGAGATCCCACAACCAGAGTCTTCTTCTTATGAGCCTCCTCCCTCTGAGCCTGGCAGAAATATAATTGAGGAGATCATGATGAAGTATGGGCTGGAGAAGATAAACCATCCACCTATGGTAATAGCCAAGCCAATCCCTTCTCCTTTTGAGCCAACCTCTGCTCCTCCTCCTTCAGTAGTCAAGTACAGCGAATCAAGGAAGAAAGCAGTTGCTAGAAAGCATGCCAACAAGAGTACTACTTCTACTGCATCTGCTGTGAGTGAGCAAGAGGTTCCATCTGTTCAAGCTGAGATTGTGCCAGTGACTCAGTCATCTTCTCAAGAGCTGCATGCCCCTCCGCCATTAAAGGAAGTTAAACTGGAAATAGAGGACATGACTCCTGAAGAGTTCGAGAGGTATGGGTTCACGGACAAGATCTCGTTTGGTCAGATGGCTTGCCTAAATGCTGAAAGAGCAAGAGCCAAGCCTACCCAAGCGATAGGCAAGGGCAAAGGAAAAGGCAAAGGCAAAGGGAAAAGGAAAGCCCAGGAAGTTGAGGAGGACCCCAACTTTCCAGTATGGAATGTGAAGATCAGGGTTGTCCATTATCCCAATGGCGAGGTCACTCCCTTCTCTAATGCAACTGGGTTCCCTGGATTTGAGGACGTTGAAAATCTGAAGAAAGCCTTTGAGGAATCTGTTGAATCTGAGAGGCTCAGAAGGGAGAGGGAAGAGGCAGAGCTTCAAAGTATAATTGCTTAGATTGACCAGAGCGAGAAGGATGCCCACATAGCCCAACTTCAAAAGGAGAATGAGCAAAGGCAAAAAGAGAGGGAAAAGAAAAAGAGACATTGCCTATAAAACCCACTCTACCCTAGGCATTTAACTTAGAAATTTTCTTTTCTCATATTTTTCAAGCATAGTTCACTTTGCACAGTTTTAATTACTTGTGAATTTTATCTGTTATTATAATTCTAACCTGTAATCCTTTGCTCATCAATGATAATTATCTTTGAGTTCAGTTGTGCCCTTTATTTGATTATTACCTTTAATTCTTTCATATAAACATAATTAGATAACTGAGTTTGTCATCATCAAAAAGGGGGAGAATGTTAGAATCTTAAGTTTTGATGAAGACTAAAATATGAAAGAACAAGTTAAACACTTAGACAAAATTAGGTTAATATAGAACCCCAAGTAAGAGTGCAACCGGATGTGGATTTACTTCCGGATGGACTAGGACTAGCACTCGCGGATGAACGTCTCATCCCCCAGCGAAAGCAAGTACTTCACTAAGTAATAACTCAGTCTAGGAGCATTAGATGTACAAAACCCTTGAGACTAAGTTAAGATGCAACCGGATGTGGATTTGCTTCCGATTGCTTAGTGACTAGCGCTGGCTGTTGGTTTGGATAACACTGAGCGTCAGTGAGTAAAATATGAACATAACCCAACGTCCAGTGGATTTGCTTCCGATTGCTTAGTGACTAGCGCTGGCTGTTGGTTTGGATAACACTGAGCGTCAGTGAGTAAAATATGAACATAACCCAACGTCCAGTGGAAGTGCTTCGGATGTGGAATTGCTTCCGGATGTAAGAAAGCTCCCTTAGACTAGATGAACTCCCACTGCATGTGACTATGTGTTTATATTGCTAGACTAACGTTCAAAGTGCAGCACACTGAGTAATGTTGCTTCCAGATGTGAATTCGCTTCCGCAAGCAATCAGAATGTCAGAACGTTCAGAGCAGTGCAGTGTCAGAGTGCTTTTGGCAGAGCAGAGTTGTCAGAACTACTTTTCAGAGATAAAGCAAAGTCAACCCTGCTAAGCATTAATGAAGCATTAAATGGGCAAACGGTAACTTGGGAAAAACGGCCATATTCAAACGGCTAACCCACCTACCAAGAGTGAGAATACTTGAAGACTATATAAACAAGCTCATCTTCATTTATGAAGACAACTAATATCTTTGACATCTTGAAGAAAGTTAGAGTGAGAAACTGAGAATATCCTTCAAGCATTCAAAGCTGCCCAGAAATTCAAGAGAGCATTTAACACATTGAGAGTTCTTTTCATCTACTTATCTTGTACTCTTTGTAGTTAAGTCTCTTCTTTTATTAAGAGCATTCATTGTACTTAAGTGTGTAACGTTATCCGTTCTTAAAGAGAACTAAGTTTAGAAAATCCTTTATTTGTAAAGGTTGAACCCTTGCTGGTTGTAAGGGGGAGTTAGTTAGCAAGGTTGCAAGTGAGCCTTGAGTAAAACTTGTGGTTGTAAGGTTGCAAGTGATCCCGTCCAAAACTTGCGGTTGTAAAGGTTTCAGGTGAACCCGTTTGTAAAACCTGAGGATAGTGGAACTCAACCTGGGTGGTTGAGAACTGGACGTAGGTCAGGAAGACCGAACCAGTATAAACCCTTGTGTTGTTATTGTTCTGTTTTTATTTGGTAGCACAATTCACCCCCCCTCTTGTGCATCCATTACTTTCAACCGTAAATTTCCAAATGAACAACTTTAACACCAGTAAATTGGATGGTGCAAAACCGTACATTATAAATCAAAATGGGACAAATTTAGCCACGCCGTTAAGTTGAAGCTAACAGACGTTTGTGTTGGCGTGGGGCCCACCTTCATTAAATCAAAACGTCTGTTAGCTTCAACTTAACGGCGTGGCTAAATTTGTCCCATTTTAATTTATAATGTACGGTTTTGCACCATCCAATTTACGGGTTCCAAAGTTGTCCATTTGAAAATTTACGGTGGCTAGTTTTGCACCTTCACCCTTCTAAGTTTCAACCCTAATGTGGCTATGTGAGGCTAATAAGTATATGTCTATCTTATTAGCAAAATCATTCATTTGTCATGCAAACTTCAAGTTCTCACACTATCTTACTCAAGTTCTACATTTAACCTAGCTCTATCAAGTCATAAGTCAAATGAACAAACCAACTAAATGGTGATCAAGCATTTAGAAGCATTAGGGCTAGAGTAAAATAAACACATATATATACATTCACAAAAGAAGAGGAGTGTTCTAGAGATACACCATACAAGGGTTCAAAATAATCCTAGAACAAAAGTATTTAGCCACTCATGTTCAACAAGTCCATGAGAATACACAATAACACAAACATGAATAAGAGTAGGGAATGAAGAAGGAGAGGAAAAACCAAGAATGGAAGCCCAAATCTCTTTGCAATTTCAAACCTAGCTTAATCCACACCATATAGCAAGCCCTAACACAGCCAAATGCTCCCAAGAGGTCCATGGAGTCGAGAATGAGCAACCCTAACCGAATCCGCCCTATTTATACTCTTCAGTTTTTAAGTGCAGAATTTAGGCATGTGCAGATTTCGCGCTTTTGTCGTGGGTTCTCCACAGCCAACTACTCAATGTTTTTTCTTCATTCTTTTTGCTTCCCTTTGGATCTTTGGCTTCATGTTCCTTGACCTTCTTGTTCTTTTAAGCTTCCTAACTGTCCACCTCTTCCTATTCACAAGGGAAAGAGGGTTGATGATTTCCTTAATCAAATATAAACAAACAATTAACCTCACAATTTCACATCAACGAGTATATTCATTCTTTTCTTTTCTTTTTATGAGTATTGTTATGTTTCTATCTCTTTATTTACCAAAAGCATGTGAAAGATAAGGAACTTAAGATGAAATGTGTGTGAAATTGTGGAGTTTATCACTAGCTCATCCCCTTTTCTTATATATTTTATTCTAAGAAACATTTTCAAATTAATCAAAGACAACAAAATTCAATTCAAATCACAGGTACTAGATAAGAAATTAAATATTTTATTTTACAATCAACCATTTCACGGTACGTCATTTTGCTTACAACATCTAATAAAACTGTATTCAATCGAAGTATACCAATACATAGATAGCTAAATTAGAAAATCATGTCCTAAATCTAAACTAACATAAGGAAAAAAGCTTGACAAAATAAATAACTCCCATATTATTCCCCTTGAAGCTAAAGTCACCTTCACACCACCAAATCTCCAAGAATCTAGCCTTTCATTTCTTCAATTTCGAGCCAAAAGATATTTATGGTGGTTGTCTCCGTGGATGAATAGGAATGAACAAGGAATGTATGGAAATGGAAGGAGGATGGGAGATGCTGCAGAAAATAAGCAATATGGAAATGAAAATGAAGGGGATTCTGAAGAGTTGAATAAGGGTATAAGGAGAATACTAGAAGGATTTTAAGTTTCAGGCAATGAGATGTTCGACCTTGAGGTTTTCAGCTAAATGGGTATTTATACCAACCTAGAAATTTTCCCTGAAGAAGCTGTTTTCTGGCACAAAATTACACATTGGCCATGGCATACCATACAAGGGGGAAATCTTTCTTTGTGCTTTGTCCGTCTTTCTTCTTCACAACATAGCTCTTTAATTGGGCTAGTTTCTTCTATGATCTGCACATAAAAATGACCTAGAGGGAGGTCAAGTTCGGTAAAAAATATCAGCCATCAATCTTCTATTTGTCTTTGGTAATCAATAGTTATATTCCTAAGCTAATCATCTGATCCCTATCAATTGCATAAGGAAGTTTGTATCAATGAGGTGGTTCGAATATAAATGATTTAAAATAGGTTTTCAAGGGAATTAGTTCATATATTTGACAAACAATTAGTTCAACTTATCAATTTAATCAACAAACATTAGTTAAGTAAATATTATCTTAATTGCCAAAAGGGAATATCATCATAGGAACAATACCAAGTAAGAGAGTAATGGTTTTCAACGAGCTTCTATAGTAGTACTACTCATATCATTTATTGAATTAAGTCGTTCACCAATTGATTGATTTGAGTCGTCACACATAGTTTTCATGAAATGAAATGCTGGTTGCTTTGGATGAGCAAGAGTCGAGCCATTATCCAACATGGACACAACTTCTAACATAGTAGGTCTGTCTGTAGCGTATTCTTGCACACATAAAAGCCCAATCTGAATACACTTCATAACTTCATGCTGTTCAAAGTTTGGTTCAGCTATTAATGATGGATCAACAATCTCGGTAGCTCTACTTTCTCTCCAAAGGTTCCAAATCTGAGTTAATATAACAATTAGAAACTTGGACTACGATACTATTAAAAAGCAAAGTAAACTCAAGTTTATTGTTATCTATACTCACATGTCCAACCAATGTAGAAGATACATCATCATACTGACCATTATTCTTCCTGCTAGTAACAATCTCCAAGAGTAAGACCCCAAAGCTGTATGCATCTGATTTTATTGAGAAAATTCCTTCCATTGCATATTCAGGTGACATATATCCACTGTAGAGAAAGTTTAAAATTTTTCATTACCACAATCACTTCAACTATTAAGTATTTGAACAATTCTTTTGATACCTTTTGATGCTTTATGTTATTTCATATATTTTATCTATGAATGGCTCACAAATACAAACATATATTGCTCATGTCTATATGTTACAAACATGTATGTTCATTAGTATCAAAATTACATTATTTAGATAGATATTGCAATGTTAGGTTTTCAAAATAATGCTTCAACTTTATTGATATGCTTAACCATATATTTATACAAGAAAATAGAAACATATAGGCTAATTACTAAAATAGTAATATTTCAAATAATATCCTAATATCTCTACTAATACTAATAATAGCCCTAATTAAGAGACCTAATTTGATTGAGAATAAAGTATTTCCTAATTATTCTCTAACAAATACTCCCTCCGTTCCTAAATATAAGATCACTTTGGGGAAGTGAATAAGTTCCTAAATATAAGATCACTTCCTATTTTATCTCAAGTTTTTCCAAAACTACCCTTATACTCTCTTTTCATTGAAACCCCTCCTCCTTTTAAAGTTAAGTAATTGAGGGGTTTTTGGGAAGATCATGTAATTTTATTGTCTTCCTTAATCTCTTCAAATTAACTAAAGTGATCTTATATTTAGGAACGGAGGGAGTATACTATTACATTGATGCTATATGTATAAAATCATTGCAATCAAACATCTAATAGTTTAGTTTTGATTACTTGTATTATAGGACTTCTTGAAATTAGTAAAGAGAAAATTTGTTCTGTAATAATATGAATCTTAACAATATAATATATCGCCTATTGAGTATACTTACTAGGTTCCAACAACGCGGTTTGTGTTTCCTTCAGTTTGATCTCCTCCGAATATTCTTGCCATACCAAAATCTGCAATTTTTGGATTCATTGTAGAATCTAACAAGACATTGCTGGCCTTTAAGTCTCTATGAATTATTCTTAATCTTGAATCTTGATGAAGATACACAATTCCTCTTGCAATTCCACAAATGATGTCAAATCGTTTCCTCCAATCTAAATGTAACTTTTTCACTGGATCTAAATAAAATTTGTGAACAATTAAAAGTGAATAAAACAAGATTAAGATGGAACATAAACAATAATGATTTCAAATAGTAGGATATGATACAATTGAGTTTCTATTGTGAAAGTTAGAAGCTCCTAACTCAAAATATTGATGTTTAAATTGTACCGTAAGGTTATAATATATTGTTGCTTGATCAATTATTTTGTTTTCTAAAGATGAAAATAACTTTTAAATGTAGAAAATGAAATGATAAGAAAACATACCAAAAATGAAAGAGTCCAAGCTTTTATTTGGCAAATACTCATATATCAACATCTTCTCTCCTCCATCCATGCAACAACCAACGATTCTAACAAGATTTCTATGTTGCAACTTTGCAATCAAAGTAACTTCATTTTTGAATTCCTCTATGCCTTGTCCAGAATATTTTGATAGCCTTTTAACTGCTATTTCCATTCCATCTTTGAGTAGACCCTGACGTCAAAATCAATAGTTGCTCATTTCGTAAATGTTGTATCGAAAATGTAATAGATATGTTTATTTACTCCCTCTTATCCTGATAAATATAAAAATTATTTAACTAATTTGATTAATTTAATGATTTTAGATATATTAGTTAAAATCATATAAAGTTTCCTAACACTACAAAAAAAACCTAGCAAATTAACAACATAATTAGTCACGGAATCCATCCTAAGTTAGATAATTATTAAAAAAATTAGTCACAAAATCTCTCATTTAACCATAGAATGTTATCATTATTGACTAAATTCCATCTTTTTGGCTAGTCGATTGACTACTTTTTTGTAGTGAATCACCCTCAACAGGTTACCTTTATTCTCATTCTTCTTCTCTTCATTATTGGGTAAAATCATCAATAAGGATAATTTGAGAAAAATTTGAAGCATGTTATATATATTTAGCTAAGACCAAGATCACTTCCTGAAATAAAAGCTTATATTCAGGATCAGAGAGACTAAAAATAAATTAATTAAGGGAATTGAGAAAAATGTTGATCCAATTACATTTCAGACCAGTTAGATAGAACAATTACCTTATATACAGAACCAAAACCACCTTTTCCAAGCATGTTGTTCTCTGAGAAATTGTTTGTTGCCTCAACTATGTCATTTAGATCAAACAAAATTACATCGGAATTGTTTTCTCCATCAAGCAAATATTCTGTTTGCCTTCTTTTTTCTGTATCAAACAAAAAGTAATATTCAAGAGATTAGTTATAATACATGCAGCAACCGAATTAATCTCTTTTAAATTGAAAATACATGAGTTCAAATAGATTTCATGTTGTGTGAAAACTGGAAACAAACTTGCCTTGATTATTCTTGTTCTTTCTAAAGCAATAAACAAAAGAGATCACCAACACCGTTATAAGGAAAATAGAAATGAAAACTATGAGTGTCACCATCCCCTTCTTGCCAAAAGAACCAAGATGGCTCTTCGTTTCATATTTTCCTGCGCAGACAATAATACAACATAATTTAAGAACTAAACTTATAAACTTAAAATGCATTTTTTGACACAAGAGTTGTAACAACGAATTTATGGAACTTCTTTTCATAAAATTGGATCATGTCAGTCCAATTGTGCATTAAGAATGCCAACGTTGCAGGTTCGACCCTTTAAAAATGTATAGGATCAGATTGGAGGTAGCCTTGAAAACACAATTTAATTTATATGCAGGTTATTAGTATAGTGTTGTGGTCTCCTCTCATACTTAATTAAATTGGTATTTTTATTGTAATAGATTACCAAAATAAATAGAATAATTTCCCCTCAACCATGTCAATTACTATGGAAGTTCGTCAAAATTTGTTAAATATAGAAAAAAAAATTATTTCCCTTGCTCAAACTTAGAGAATTAAAAAATTAAAAACTGTACTATTAAAGATCAACAGGTTAGCTTTTATGAAAACGGCTAGAACAAATTGTTCGGAAAAAATTATATATTTAGTAAAAAATTAGTAATATGTTATTTTCTTTACACATAGTTTCATTCTTTTTTTTACCAATACGCATAGTTTCATCCTTACACACACACACACACATGTATATGTAAATAATACTACCTCCGGTCCTAAATATAGGACCTAGATGACTTTTTTTTGGAGAGGTTAAGGTTACAAAATAGTCTATTAAATCATGATATATTTGATATATTTTTAGATTATCCATTAATTTATAAGTAAAATAAACTAGTTTAAGGGAAAAAATTAGGTAAATCAATTTATAATTAACTTATTTTGCTTTTTTTTAGGATTTTTCAAAAAAGTCAATTAGGTCTTATATTTAGGACCGGAGGGAGTATTTTGCATTAGAAATTCTATATCTATAATTAATCTTAATATCTTCTCAAGTGATTAAATAATTTATATTATTAAGAGATAAAAATTAAAGTTAAAACTTTATATTTCCTATGATTTATTTTTTCAATTCTTTTTGCAGTATGTTTATATTTTTCTAAAAAAAATGTTAACATACTGCAAGAAGAATTGAAAAAATAAATCATATGAAATATAAAAAATACTTAGAGTTATATTGTCATAAAAAAATACTTGATCAATTTTCATTTGTTCCAATACTAATTATATATTTTGTAATGATAATATATCATTAAAATATGCGCTTTGATCCCTTGGATAGATAGAAAGGGAGAGGGAGCTTTTGGTTTTTTCCATGTGATAAAGTTCCTCTACACATCAGTCAAGAAAAGATTATTATTGTTCTTATGAAATTTCAAAGAATAAATATAAAAAGTTATAAATATTTAATGTAATATTAATATAGATAACTGGTTTTCTGCATACTATCGTTTGATGAAAAAATAAAAAAGATTGCACGTAATTAGTAGTAAAAAAGGAAAAACGAAAACGTACGTAATTCATGTGCATCCACACGCACGTACAAATCTTGGCCCACATTGTTGAATGTTCTGATGTCTTCCATATCAGAATGCCAAGTCAAACATCCACTTTGTTTGACCTCATCAACACTTGTATACGCTTCACACGAACAATCCCTTAGGCACTTTTCCTCACACCCTTTCAAGCTCACATTCTCGTGCTTATCCACACGTGCCTTCGATGTATCTGGCACCTTCACACGTGCCACTTTCACAAACCCCTCCCCACTTCGACACGTGGACACATTTGTCCTCCTCACACACCCACTCGACCCATCTCTCAAATTCCATTTCTCAGCATTCATGGGTTGGAATCCTGGCAAGCACACACACTTAAACTCTTCTCCATTATATGGGTCACATTTACTATTTGATCCACACTTACGATAATGGTCACAATCCTCTGTAGGACCGTACCATACCTTAAGCCATCTTTTCTCCTTAGCTTGCCAAATAGTCCGTGTCACATGACCAGTGTTGTCTAGCACCATTATTAAGAAAATCGAAGGGTCTATAACTCTAGTCACCAAGCTAACTTCATTTGCGTCATCAATATAGGTGACATTGTATATGAAGTTTGGTGTCATTTGTGGTACACCACTCCATCTTTGACCCGTCCAAGACCCACCCCGCCAAAATGGAGCTCCATTTTTATAGATGAACAATTGAGGATAGCCTGTTGGGTCTATTATGTGAGTCACGTTCCCCAATCCTAGATCATGTGGGGATTTCCATGATGTTAAGTACCACTTAAAACCGGTTTTTTTGTCCACTCCCAATTTCATGTATGGAATCATTGTGTCACTAGGATAGTCAAAACTCTGCCACAAAACCTTTGGTCTCCCTTCATTTTTTACCAAAATCAAGTTCCCAATGTCTTGTAATTTAGCAAAGGTGTGTCTACTAGAAGATGTGATGACCGTTAAGTTAGAAGACCAAATGGGAATAGTTCTATTGGAATAAGTATCATTGTGAATGAGAACAATGTCTCCATTGGTATTGATGGATAAAAGTGCTGAAGTGTCATAAACAGGGTTTTCTCTATTTGCTACCCATATGATAGTTGGTTTGGAGGATCTATTATACCATATTCCAACGTAGCGCTTTCTTGTATTGTTGCTGGGAGTGAAGAAGCCGAGAGCAAAGGTTCCTCCATCTGAGACCAAAACGTCGCCGTCTTTGAGGGGTTGGCTTGGGGTTATTCTATGAAGCGTGTGACATGAAGATTGAAGCACCAAGAGAAGGAAGAATGAGATGTTTATTGCAATTAGCTCTTTTGAAGAGAACTTCATGGTGGTAAATGGTAAGGGCTGATATCAACTGATCAAGAGATAAAGCCAGGGCTAAATTTCTGAAGTTGGTTATATATATACACACATATATATAGTTGAGTTGGAAGGGAACGGCATTTAATTAAATTGGTTATAATGACATACACACATTGGTTAGTTGGGTCGTCGTTCAAAGATATTAGTTGGATTATAGTGACACACATTGTTTAGCCGGTGCATGTGAATGCATGTGAAAATTAAAACGTGATGTGGATTCGTTTGATAAAGTCCTTTGGTCTTGATGTTGTCAATGTAATACAAGCCTTTGTTCTTTGGTTTCAACCTCACGAGACAATGTAATAGAAGCCTCGTGAAAAGATGTTCTTTGAATGGATTTTGAGGGAAAACATCTTTTCACGAGATTATGTAGTGAGCATTCATTAATCAATTCTACATATCCACAATTATTTCAGGAAAACAAAACCACATATCTAGGCCAATTTACACGTGTAATCAAAACCATGGTGAAAGAAGATAAATAATTTTTTTTTTGGTTATACAATTGCATTCATGTCTTTTTTTTTTTTGGCCAGGAGCATTCATGTCTTTCTATTTCATGTTAATTCGATAAAATATATAAATAGTACTCTCTCTTATTCTAAATGACACTACAACATCAAGAGTTTGAGACTATTATAGCAGCTAAACATCTGATAGAGACTGGGATCTACATTTTATCCATGTTAATCGAGAGTCTAATCAGGCGGCTGATTTTCTTGCGAAACTTGGACTAGCTTCTCAGGCTGAGTACCAAAGGATATCACAGGTTTCTTCTGAGCTGCTGCAGATTTTACGTTTGGATTCATGTAATTGTAGTAACTATTTAGGTGATTGAGGAGGTGTCTTTATGTTATCAAAAAAAAAATGACACTACAACGGGTTTAACACCCGTTGGAAAGTCATGTCTGTCAAATGATGTAGTGATGGGTAAAATAAGTTGATGTAACGTTGGTCAATCCTGTTGAAAATTTACCAACGAGACATTGAGACGGTTTAAACCCGTTACAATATAGGCTTGAAACGGATTTGTACCTGTTGTAGCGATGAGTTAATGCTCCATCGCAACAGATGCGCACCCATTGCAATTAATTATGTTTTTTTTTAAAAAAAAATGCAATGCAACAGTTGCCTACCCGTTGTAATGCATTCAATTTTTTTTTTTTAAAAAAATATGGATGCATTGCAAGTTGCAACAGTCACAAAACAATAGCAATACAATTTTTTTAATATATATGTGTGCGTGCGTGTGTATGAATTAAAATATATTATTTATAAAAAAGAAATATAACGGAAAGAAAAACTTAATTAGATATTAAAAAAATAAAACAATAAATACTAAATAAATAAATGTTTCACTTAGGGTAGTTAATATAATTGTTTATATAATTGTAGAATTATTTGAGACAAAATTTACTTTAGGATAGTTAAAAGACGAAACAATATTTTCTACCACTAGTTGGGAAAAAAATAGTCCAGCACTAAACCAAATCTCATAAGGATATAACGAAAAGTTACTTTAAAATATAGAATTCAAAAATCAACAATCTTACACTATCAACCAGTACTACTTTTAAAAGCTATAACTAAAGCAGCTCCTTACATTATTCATACAAAACCAGTATTTTTAAGTTATGAATAAAGCAACTCTTTCATGAAATTAATGAAAAACCCAAATGCAGTATAATTACTTTAACTTTCTTCTAAAATAAAAGTATAATCATTGCTACAAAATATTTCAAAATTTGACCCATAGTTATAGATGAGACTGCTTATTATAGAAAACCTGAAACTTCAAATACACGAGCAGTACCATCAAGTGAACCAGAAACAATGCAATCTCTATGTGCAGATAGAGAAAGAGATTGAACTGCATCTGAGTGACCCTTGAATGTTCTTACACATTCACCAGATCGACTATCCCACACTCTCACAATTCCATCAACACAACCAGTCACCACGTAATATGCACCAAGCCATGACAAACATGTCACTCCCTCCTGTTCATACGCCGAAAAAACCGTTTTTGTTATTTATACAGGCTAACGGTGAAATCATAGGGCTCCAAATCCAAGCAAACAGTTCCAGCCAAACGAAACATAGTTTCATTTATAATTTCTTAAAATACATAGGATTGTTAGATTTGTGCAGAACAACATTTCAACATACCTCATGGTCACATGTGCTTCGTGTCACTGAGTGCTCTATATCCCATATCACAAGTCTGTTATCCATGCTTCCAACTGCGACCCAAGTGTCACTATCATATACAACATGGCATAAAAATAATATTAATGCCCTTCTTGCATGGCCAATTAAACAAGCAAATGCAGAAGAAAAAAAATAAAATAAAAGATAAGAGGAGGATATTAAAAAAAAGGACATAATAGATTTTTGTAAATGAATTTGATTAAAATTGCTTAACCCATGCTAACCAAAACCATGTATAGGGCCCATAAAATACATTCCCTGAAAAGATAAGTTACTAATGACAGTAAAGAGACAGAGTTTCTTCAATATGAACTCTCTTCCTTCCTAATATCACAATCTATTCAGAAAGAAAGGAGTTAGCCCACCCATATGATATGCAACAAAAACAAAGGGCTCACAAAACACTATACTTTCCAACAACATAGCCAATACGTTTTCCGTCAAGTGCACATATAACTAAGCAGGTCGTGTCTGTAAGCACATGAGAACAAGGACATAGTCAAGAGATATATGCCTGTCCATCTTACCACATACCTTGGTGCGAACCCAACACATTCGATTGAATCAGAATGAGAAACCAATGAGTTAACAACCTGTCGACAACAATCAGAGTCAAAAATCATACTGAGACCTAATTGATACGAAGTTCAAAAGTCCTAAGAAACATTCACAAATTTGTAGAGAAAAGGAACAATCAGCACATTAAAAGATATACGAAGGTTAAAAATGAATTTTCTTTATAAATTATAATCAGAGAAGGGAAGCACTCATATGACAATGTTATAAGTAGGGAGGAAAAGAACGTGGAAGAGAGTCTGAGGCAAAGTTAATATTTTTCATTCATGGAAACAAAGTACAGAATTGTAGCCATAGCCACTGACTTGAAATAACTGACATCATCACTAAATGCATTGCAGATCCCCATGACAGCCACTAACAATGACCCACTAATACTGACCAAAAATACTGACCTTGACCTCAATAACCTAAACAATTAAATTGCGAATAGATACAGCCTAATAAAACCTAATAAAGTAAATAACAATTAACAGATCATCTCTACAAAAAGAAACGAAGGAAATTGACTCTACACAATACTCCATGACTTCCATGAACCAGTGGCCACGTTGGCCATTACACCCTTAAACAATAAAAACTCCGATTAATTAAATAAATTAGCAAAAACTTATCCCATGTTTTATGCTGCAAGTTCTCCCTTAAAATAACCACAATCAATAATTAATAAATCAGCAATAACTACTATAAATCAGCAACCATAATTGAATGACCCATAACAGAAACATTTATTACATAATTGAAACAATGTTTTTTTTTATGATGAAAGAATAGTAAACAAGCATACTACAACTGCATATCAGAAACTAAAACATCCTTCCACAACTCAAGAGGTTTACGAAACGGATACACCCCTTTCCCCAGCGCTAGAGCTTCCTTAGCAAGGCTATCTGCAGCATAGTTTGACTCTCTAGAGCACCACTAATTGAAACAAATATTAATCCAGCCTCCACTAAGCATCATCACACTCACGTTTTTTCCTAGGGCACGTAAGTGGATCTCTTATTAGACAGTGAGTTGAAAGTGTTGACATAATAATTCCAGACCTAAATAAAGGGCTACTTCACTAATTTGGGTGGATTAAACAAATTAGTTAAGTTAGCTATTTGCAACAAATCAATCGGAATCCCTTTTCACAAAACAACAATTGGTTATTTGGTTTCCCTGAAGTACCAGTATAAATCACTAAGGATGATATAACTCAACCCAATTCAATTCGAACCCACGACCTTAGACCCCACGACAAGCGAGCTTAGCGTAGAGCTAAGCCGGCCCTTCTCACTAAGAATAATTTTAGAAATAATTATATTTGTCGGACAAAGTGGGTTAAGGTCTTATATTTAGGACCGAATCCAAACCCCAAACTAGTTCTTATATTAAGGACTCACTCCATGGAGAATTATTCAACATAAAGTTAAAAGATTATAATAAATTAATAATCATGAAGGAAGCAATAGTAGCACATACTCTTCCTGTAGAAATGTTCACAACGTGGACAGAACCATCCTTAGAACCAGTAAGCGCAAGAGTTGAACTCAAACTTATTGACATGCATGTCAATCCCTCAGTATGATATGGATGACCTAGAAGGCAAGGTAAAATTTGTCAAAAATATCCAAGATGATCTTCAAAAGAAACACAAGGAAAAACTGCAGCTTAACATTTAAAAACACTATGATGATTGGAAGAAATATTGTTTGGTTTCAGCTCAAGATTGTTAATCATGTTAGAAATTGAACTGGTCATGCTTCTAAATTATCTAAGAAATTGTTTGATGAAGATAAATAAAAAACTTTCTGGATTGTTAAGGCTATGCTTGGCCTAAGAATTCATAAGTTTCAAGAAAACTATTAAGGGAATAACAACACAATCACTAGTAAAATTCACGGTAAAACTATTTTAAGGGTCAACCAAGTTCTAGACCCCACTTGGTGAGGGTGTTGGAGAAGGGAATATACTAGGTAGCCAAACCCATGCTTTTGCAAAATGGCTGATTCGAACCCACAACCTCATAACCCATGGCAAGCGAGTCTACCATTGAGCCAAGGCCCTTTTGATGGAAAACTATTTTATTCATTCAAAATGCAATCATGTAAAAAAAAAATTTCTATGATCAGATGAATTCATCAAACAATTATAAACATTACACACGCACATGAATATGTGGCACAGAAATTTCAATTGCAGTGTAGACATAGTTTGGAATATCATGGAGTATTTTATGCAAGCAACTTCTGACTATTCAATAGCTAGGTTATGAGGGAAGGCTCCCCATTTCACGTAAGTAACCTTCATAATTAATTATTCCAGACAAAAAAAAATCTATACAATAAATTTGTAACCAATTATCCATTAACTATGTGATACCCATACATCATTGTACAATAGAAAATATCTTGAATAAAAATCTTGAGGAATGACATTTTTCATCTTCATTCACAAATTCCAGGTAATTTGAGTTGAACCTACTCTGATGGGTAAAATGCATTTTCTGATGAATAGAAATCAAAAGTTCCGTGCTAAAGTCTTAGCATTTATGATTATGATTAGGAGAAATCAGTTTTGATTATGCATTTATATTTCTGATTATCTCTTATTGTAATTTCCTGTTTTATCTCCTCTCTCCCCTCTATATATTGTACTCTCACCATTGAGCAAATTTATCAATAATAAGAATCATTCTTCTCTCCAATTTTCTCTCTTCTCACATTCTACATTCCATTAACGCGGAAGGGAATTAGTAATGGTATTAGCATTGTGTAATTATCATTTACATCTATTGTTAGTTACACAATTATGTACATGTCATCTTTTTTGTTACATACATCTTTTTTGTATGGCTTCTGTCCAGCTGTTTTCATTCAGACTAAGGTTCACATTTCAGCCTTTCTCCAGCTGTTTTGCATTCAAACTGACGTGCATTGTTTCAACCTACAAGCACATATGGAATTTACGAGGCTAATGATGTTGAGTCAAATGGTCCATTATCATGTCTGTTATGGAATTGTGAAAACAAAGGAGAATGGGTAAAAGTCTGATACATTTCTCTTAGTATTAGCTCCATTATATAGTACATGAGACCCCCAATTTATCCCTTAATTATAGGGATTTACATGATACATAAAATAAAAAAGATTCTACCCTAATTTATTCTCCTAATCAAATCATATCATTTCCTTATTCTTATAATCTAAAATTATGACTTAGATTCTACTAAAATAAAATAGGAAAATACTAATATTAAGAAAGTAATAATTGAGAGGACGACGAGAGAAGAATAGATTTGAGAGAGAGAGAGGGGGGGGGGGGGGGAGGCCTTAGGCCATCACATTATGCCAAAGCAAAACAAATCACAACAACTCTTTTACAATTGAGAGTAAGGGTCTTATTTATAGGCTTAGAATGTAAACTAACACTAATGACTCTATTGTAACTAACTTCTAACTAACTCTTACCTTTATTTATTATTTCATAACAATGTCAAAGAAGGAGTCAAACACAAAGTCCTACACAAGTTATTGTTACTGTCATCCATCCAGTTGTGTTCCATACTTCCATTAATGAATTTTCATCATCGACAAGAATTCTTTAGTGCGGAGTATTGTTATGTGGCAGGGAAGGGAGTTAGTAATATTGTTAGCATTGTAATTGTCATTTACACATATTATTAGTTACACAATTATGTACATGTCATAAGATTAGAAACAGAATCAATTGGGATTATTTTTGTAACCTACTGGTCAATATAAACCCATTGCACAATTCAAGTGTCGAAAAAGAATTGTATTTTAGTTACTCTTTCTCTCTCTTTATCCCTACTTGCATCAGTTCCAATATAATTTTAAATGAAGCACCAAACACAAAATAACTAGCAAATGTTTATACAAATTAGGTGGAAGATCAAGTAACTAATAAATGGCAAAAATGCATCAAAAGCAATTCTCACATACCCCGAACAACATTCAGGTTTTCTCCGCTTCTGGGATTCCATATTCTCATAGTAGCATCATCAGAACCAGTGCATATTATTTTCCCTTGACCCAAATAAAACATGAGCAAATGGAAAAAATCAAAGTTAACAATAACGACTCAAAAGGGGGGAAAGTACATCTAGATAAAGAGCAGTTACTACCATCAGGAGTGAAATCACCACATGTTACACTGCCACCATGACCAGCAAATGTATTAAGAAAGGCACCTCTATCAGCATTCCACATCCAAACAGTAGAATCCTCTGAACCAGCTAAGAGCAGGTGTCCTCGAGGATGCCACCTGAGCCACTGAAAGGTTACAAATTTACCAATTTAATTATTCTTGTAGTCATGGCAGCAAACAGAAAAATGACTTCCTTACCTCAATTCCCCCACCAGGACCTTCCAGGGTTACCCTATGATTTCCAAATACATCCCAGACTTGAACAATTCCATCTAAGCTTCCTGATGCAAGCAACTGTCCATCATTACTAAAAGCCAAACTGCTTACCGAATCTCCATGACCTGCACAAAGCAAAAAATACTCAACAAGAAAAACATAACAAGTGTCATGTATATGAAAATTTCATTAACTATAACCCAATCCTAAGTTAAGATACATGCATCAGTGAGTTATGCTTCATGTCAAAATCTTGAAGTTCAGAAGCCCAATCGCCTTGACCAGTTCTCCATAGAAAGCCTTTGTCATCACCTCCCCCTGTTGCAACCAGTGTTCCATCTGTTGGGCTACAAGCAACCGTGTATAATTCTCCTGTTCGAGGGGAAATTCCAAGGAAAAATAAAATATAAAAAGCATCTTGAAGCAACATCTTGAACAAACATATGACAGATTACCTCCAAAATTTCAGAAAATAGAATAATCAAAGAATATCGTGGAAACAAAGATGACTGAATAATCCAATAAATATTTCACTGATATGATATCATATTTATAATATAAAAGCTTCCTAAAAGATAATAAACTTCTACAAGTTTACATAATATGATTCCCTAATAACTTAATTTCCTAACACTATAATTGATAATGATGACTAAGATTCTACTAATACAAAATAGGAAATACTAATATTAATTCTATAATTCTAACAAATATTGAAGCACGTCACTAAATTTCATGTTAGGACCTACTTTAAAAATATATGGCTGCCTACTCCCTAAAATGTTATGATACAATAATAAAATTACTGTAAATACTGAACTTTGATTTAACCAATTGATTTGTGAGAACAATGCATAAAGTGAAACATAAATAAAGGACAGTAATCTCACCAGCATGACCCGTGAAGATGTGCACAGAATCATCAGGCTCCTCTAAAATCATTAGGAAAAAATTATTAGCAAAAACATTTAAACGGTAAAAAGTAACACATCGTAAGAGACAGTAGTATGATGGAAATAAGGAAAATAATGAGCGGTGAGAACCATGTGAGTGAGGGGTATTGTGGTATTTCATATGTGTTAGTTTGGAGAGAGAGGATTATGTAAAAGGGGTCTTGTTGTGAGAAAGGGTTATAAGGAGTATCAGTGAATTTGGGAGAGTTGGGGATGTCTCTCAAATACATTCCTAGGGAATAGTGTTTGCTATGATTGTGTTTATGTTATGTAATAATAATAATAATAATAAGGGTTAGTTAGTTATTTACAAGCCATTAGAACTGATAAGAGGTAGCACTATAAGCCTATAAATGGGATAATACCCTCATATCTGTTATTATTCCATAACAATGCCCCCCCCCCCCCCCTCCCAAAAAAAATAAAAAACAACCTAGTACTCATGGGTTTGAAAGCTAAAAATCCGGAAATTGCTGTTGAAAACTAAACAAAGACTCACTTTGGGTGGAAAACATGGTATTATTGTTATATTAATATTGTGTTGACACCTTTCAAACAGTTTCAGAATCAAATTTCCCCACCGAACTATCATGTTGATAGAGACTTTCCTTTGAGTTTCCATCATAATACAAGCCTCAGAATAACAGCTGACAAATTACACTTGAAAAAAAACACATAGAACACATGTAAATTTAGAAGTCAATGTATCCAAACAGATAATTTTGTAGCAATGTTCTACCATTTTGTTCCGTGTCAGATTCTTCATCCGCATCAGGAAGATCTTCATTGTCCAAATCAACTTCCTGGATGATATCTGACTCATCTAGAAACACCTCCTCATTATTGTCTTCATCCTCTTGAAGAGATGGGCCAGAAGGGGCATTCATCTTTTCTTATTGATTCTTGCTGTATACAAACACTCTTGGAATCTGTACAAAAATATAAAAAAGGGAATTACTAAAATAGATTTGATATCATAGTGTTACTCCTAAAGGGCCTATTTGGCTCAATGGTAAGTTCGCATGACGTGGGCTCGAATCAACCTCTATGCATAAAGCAGAAGTAAGGTGCTTAGTCCTTTCCCCACCACCCTCACCAAGTAAGGTACCTAGTCCCTATGCCATTTTTATCATATTGTTTCTCCTTTAAACCTATTTTTATAATACTATACAACAACAACTTCATCAATTCAAAACCACTAGATAATATTAAGACCCAAAAACTGGAAGCTTTCCTTTACTGAAAGGGGCTGTCCAGAGAAATTGTCAAAATTTCAAACAATTCAAAATCTCACAAGTCACAAATCTTTAGCCCTAAACGCATGAATTTCTTGGAGAACTTAACACCTCTCACCAAGCATGAATATACACAGCTTCCAATCATAAAATCCAAGCTCAAATAAGACGGTCCAGGAAACTCAAAAACATCGTATGAAGTTCCAATTCCGAATCACAAGACCAACCCAGAAATCAAACATGCAAGTAAAAAAGGAAACTCTGATATACTTATATACACATACCAACCCTAATTGAAATTAGAAATCAAATGAATGCGAATATGAACAGTAGTAGCCTTAAACAGAGATGTCTATCATCAGAGGCAGCAATTCACATGTATGAGAAATTAACTTTGGTCTAAATTAAATTTTTAATAAGTTTTTTATTGTTCAAATTTCCTGAGAAACTAACATTAGGAGGAAGAAGAAAAAGGTACAGAGGACGAAGAAGAAAATGAAATTTAATTGAAAAGTTGAAGAGAGAAGGGCTAGGGCAATGAAAGAAGAAGAAAAAGCAAGGCTCGCCCAATCTTATTCTTACCTCAACGTTGAGCAGTAAGAGCAAGTGAGAAGTGAGGACTGAAAATGGAGGAATTATTTTTAGGTTATTTTTCACCCACTTTATTTTAGATGAAAAAAATCAGCTTATTTTGCTAGCTGACTTTAAAATAAGTCAACTTAAAAATTAGCCACTTTTCAGAAAAAAAAATCATCTGTGATTATATGAATGTCCATACCTCCACAAACTCTTGAACCTCTCTAATGAAGTGTCTTGAAGAGTTGTTATTGTCATAATTCAAGGGTTACAATATATTGAATTTGTCATTTACTTTCTTGTAACTTAGTTGAGGTTGGTGGCCTATAAATAAGAGGTATTGTACTACATGTGATGTATCCATAGATGAATAAAGATTTCTCTCATTTCTCTCCAAAATTCCTCTTCTAAAATTCTCTCTTCTTCATCACTAACATTTGCTACTTCTTCTTCTTCTCAAGCTTCTATATTTTCTTATTTTTATAACACGTTATCAGCACGAATTTGCTCCAAAATTAAGGTATGTTCTTTACATTTGTTTTTAGTGTTATTGATAATATACACATATACTCTTATATATATAATACTATTTATGTTTATTTATTTATTTGTTTTCTCATTATATATATATGAATTACAATATTGCCATTTAATATTCACATTTATTTATTGTTAATTATAATTTTATATTATGCATTTTATTTTGTTTATATTATGTCATTCATTATTTCCCTTTATTTTGTCATTTATTATTTTGTTATTTATGTCTATTTTTGAGATTCATACTATTATTTTTGAGATTCTAACCGTATCTTAATTCGCCAAATGTTTTGAATTTTCTAGATGTATTGAATTTAAAGTGGACAAAATGGGGTCTCCAATTCCAACTTTATCCAAAAAGAAATATAAGGCAAATGTCATTTTTGCCCTTCACACTAAATTACCCTTGTCTTCTTCATCGTCGAAACACCCTTCTCTCTTTCAGAAGTTCTACTTTGTGAAGCCCTCACCTCTTCCTTACTCTTCCCATTCTTCATCAAATTCTTCGTGGAACTCAAGGGCACTCTTCATCACCGCCATTACCGTCGTTGACTGCGTTCCTGTTATTTTTTCCTTCTCTGATTGTAAATATTTTCTCACCAAAAGTGCCTCTCATTTTTCTTTGTCAAGTTCGTCATTTTTTCCTTCTCTGATTTTATAAAGTTTTTTGTGAAAGTCTCTCTGTGCCATGTGGTCCTGATGATTTTGTTCAATCTGGCAATCGTAGCTTTTTCATTGCTGGATTAATTGAATCAGAATTGTTGTGCATATATTAGATCTCATTGTGCATCAGATTCTTGCATCATTTCTGATTTTTTTTTCCATCAGATCTTGCAGTGAATTGCCCTTGCTTTTGCTGGTGTGTTGTGGACTTGTGGTCAATGTTTAGTAACTTTATTGTGGGTTTTGCAAAATTGCACCTCCTCCTTTGATAGTGATTTTTGCTTATTCTATTGGCATATCTTGGTGGATTATGGATGCATTGTTAACATTTTTTATGTGGTTTGCAATGTTAAGTTCTGTCCTGTCTTGCTCTGAATCGGAGGGATGAATCCGTTAACCCTAGTGAAGCGCATTCAGAATATCAACTCCAAAGAGGCCTCCTTGGGAATCAGTGAGGACGCTTCGTGGCACGCCAAGTACAGAGATTCCACCTATGTCTTTGTTGGCGGCATCCCCTTCGATCTCACCGAGGGTGATCTCCTCGCTGTCTTCGCTCACTATGTCTTTTTATTGCTTATGCTCTTTACTTTGAGCTACACCAATTGCTATTACTATTGCATTGTAAACGCTAGGTTCAACACTTAAACCCTGTCCATATAGGATGACAATGAGTTTTTTCCTTTTTTGTAAACACAAATACTGCATTCATTACCTTAATAGAAGGACATACATCCAACTAGTACTGCCTCTGTTCATAAGTATTAGACCTAGTTGGCTTTTTTGGAGAATACTAAGAAAGTGAAATCAATCACTTAATCATAACATATTTTTCATTACCTTATTTAGCTTTTTAGGATTCCCCAAAAGTCAATTAGCTCTTATATTTAGGAACGGAGAGAATACTACCAAGTGTCTATTGAATAAAATATGGGGTTAATCAAAGAAACAAAAATTCCCATCTAATCTGTATGACATCCTTAATAATTGCTCAGTTACATGTAAACTCTCATTATGTACATGAGTAATCAGTACCTGTCAGTCTCTGTGAAATTTTAGTCGAACATCCTCAACTATGTCCTTAAAAGGGTGATTGGCATTACACCATCTAAGAGCATAGTGGGTTGCCTCTGAACAATCTGATAATAGAACAATTTCATAAATCCCTTTGTGTAGCATATATTAAGACATGAATAAAACCAAATAACTCTGCTATCATTGCTGTAGGAACACTTGTTAGTTTGCAAATCCCATGATCCATTCAGCTTGGTGACTCTGAATAAAACCAACTTAGCAACTCTGAAATATGTATTTATGCACCATCTTAAGCTCTTTTAACATATACTGTGAACACTCGTGTATTCATAGGCCCCTTGTTCTTCGTTGACTACGTACAGGCATGTTTAAACATGGAATCGCTGTCAATTACTGGATAAGTATACATGTACATGTGACCAAGTTCAAGTGTTATGTAAAATATGTCTGATGTTCAGAGAAAACACAAAAAAACGAACAAATCTGTCTTATGTCGTTTCATTCAGCTAATTTTGTTCTCTATGTAACCTGATCTATTATTTTTCTCAAATATCTCATTCAGTTAATTTTGTTCTCTATGAAATCTGATCCATGTTTTTTCTCAAATATCTGCTTATGATTTGTGTGAATCCAGATATGGTGACGTTGTCGATGTAAATCTTGTCTGCGATAAAGGTACTGGAAAGTCCAAAGGTTTTGCATTTCTTGCATATGAAGATCAAAGGAGCACAAATCTTGCTGTAGGTTGGTTTTCTGCCGTGTCGTAATATATTTTTAGTGATGGTTTAAGCCTTTTTTCCAAAACAATGAACCTATTTGCTAATGTTTTTTCTTCAGATAATTTGAATGGAGCTCAGATTTTGGGTCGAGTCATACGAGTTGATCACGTGACTAAATACAAAAAGAAAGAAGAGGAAGATGAAGAGACAGAGTTGAAGAAAAGGGAGGAGCGTGGAGTTTGTCGGGCTTTCCAAAGGGGTGAATGCACACGTGGAGCTAGCTGTAAATTTTCTCATGATGAGCAAGTAAGCAAATTTTCTATTTCTTCTTCATTCCGGTCTTTAACTATTTTGCAAGAATTCTTTAAATATAGAAGCAATTTTTCTCGTTTTTAGAGATTAACTTCTGAATGCTTGTTTCTATCATAATTCCAAGTTTAAGCAATATCAGGTTCTTCCATCATTGATACTTCTGGTTCCATCTCTGACAAATTCAATGTTATGAGAACCAAAATTTGTCATGCCTCTTGCTTACATATCTTGGTTTGTCTGAGCAACTGAAAATTCAAAGTTCACTCACATGCTTATTCTGGCCACCATTTCTAGTAAACATCTCTCATGTTAATTATGTTCTATCACCTTGAAGTCTCATATAATGTTCTAAGCTGTTGATGATATAATGGAGGACTGATGCAGCTTTACATTTTTTTGTTGGTCAAGTGCAGTGCATGAATCTTCAAGATATATGGTTGTGTTCTTGAGTATTGGCATGGTTGTTTTAATTGAATTTTCATTTTTGTTATGCGAGGAGATTGGATTTTGTTGCATTTTTTAGTCTGTTTGTCTCTATGCTTAGACTTTCTCCTCATTTGTGTTGCTCATGATTTAAATGTTTTTTAGTTGTAAATGTGCTGAAATCTGTGAAACTAATCTTTTGTGTAATTCAAGACATAAGTTTGTGTGGATTTCCTTGCTAATTTGAGTTCCTTGATGTGTCTATCCAGAGAGCTGCAAACACCGGCTGGGGTGCCCCTGAAGATGCTAGTTCAAAGTGGGGGCATGACAAATTTGATGGTCACAAAAAAGAGAAAAAATATGGAAACAATCATGACAAATTCGAGGGAAGGGAACATGAAAGAGCAAATAGGTCTAGGAAGCTAGCTGACGGTGATCTTGAATTGAAGACCCGAGATTCTGATATAAGGGAAGAAAAGAAGATTAGAAGGCAGGATGATGATTTTCGTAGTAGGTCAAAGGATGATCATATTAGCAGGGAAGATAGGAGATCAAGGCAGCACAGAGATTATGATTCTGCACCAAGATCTAGGGAAAATTTTGATAGAAAGGAACGGGATAGATCAAACAGACATGGTAAGGATAGATTAGAGCTAAATGTAAAATATGATTCAGACAGGAGAGATGAAAAGGGATCAAGAAGGTAACTGTTGGGATCCCTCCTTCTAACTTGGAGAGGAATGTAGCTTTTGTAACTTTTTAGTGTTTTGTGTGATCTCCTCCACATGACGGTATGAAGCAGGATTTTGCATCCAACTGTCCTCAACTATTGATTTTAAGAAATGTGGACACAACACACAAGATTTTAAGTCTCTTGTATAAATTGTTGTTCCGTTTGTATAATTATGGCTCCAAATTTATATAATTGTTGTCTGCTTGATGTTAAATTCAGAATTGAATATCTGCTGTTAGATAATATTTACGGCGTCATTGGCCAATCTAGTATAATTCAGGCAAAACATGATGATGTTGGCTGAAATGATAAATGTTTTGTTGTGTCAATTTGATATTTGAGTAATTTTTAATTAGTTAAAACGATATTTAGCCCAGAAATTAATAACTGAAAGAAAAATCAATGTCAGTTCTTGTTCAATTTAAATTAATTAGAAAAGTTCACTAAAAATAATCTGATATATTAGAAGAATTTGAACTCACTAAGCCATGTAAACCATCTACACGTGATATTTAGGGGGTTCGGTTTCTCTCCTTATCTTTCTCTCCCCATCCCTCATAATCCTCCCATTTTGCATATAGAAATTCATCTAAGAGTTCATAATTTGCCACTTGTACCATAAAAAATAAAAAAAACTATATTATAATATAAAATAATGAATAATTTAAATTTTTTATTTTTGAAAACTGTTTAGCATAAACAATTTCAACTATCTGGACCTATTTCATTTCAATAGAAGGATTTATAAGAGATACAGACTTATCCAGTTAACTGTAAAAAAAATTTTACAGTTAACTAGATAAATCTGTATCTCTTATAAATCCTTCTATTGAATAGGTACAGATAGTTGAAATTAATCGTTCTAGATAATTGAAATTTTTTATGCTAAATTTTTTTCAAAATTATAAAACCTAAAATTTCTTCATTTATTTTATATTTTAATACAATTCTTTTTATTTTTAATGGTACAAGTGACAAATTATTGATTCTTAGATGAATTTCAATGGGTAAAATATGAAGATTATGAGGGATGAGAAGAGAAAGATGAGGAGAGAATACGTTTTCGATATTTAGGATAATGGTTCAAGGAAGCACGCTGACACACTGAGTCACATCCTGCAGGACTAGCATGAAGCTTAGTTTTAGAATAATCAACATAATGCTACTCAAGAAGTACACTAAAAGAAGCTGTTTTTACGCCTCATTGGTTTTCATAACAAAAAACCAAATGGAAAAAAATACACTGGATTGTTTACTTTTTTTTCTCGAAAACACAAACAAGAAAGAGCATATCAAATGGTTATATGCATCAAATGACACTATTGCATCCCATCTAAGACCAAATATAAGGATTACATAATTAAGATAAGATCTCATTCTATAATTTCAACTATTATTATTCTTCCTCTATGATTTCAAGGACTCCATCCTTATTAACAACAATACGACCATCTTTGAACATGTTTGAACCATCCAAAACATTAAAAAGTACAACAACTTCCATTATCACATAGGTGTTAATTATTTCAATAACATGTGAAAAATTTTCCAAATCATAGCAATCTATACTCTCTAACTTTCGTTGACTCATAACAGTATAAGATTTCCCCCACTATTTCTCATCTCACTAATAACAACCAGCATGTCATAACAGAAGATGTTTAAAAAAAGGGCAAAGGGGCAAAAATAGCCACCGTAATTGCCAAAATGGACAACTTTGGCACCCGTAATTTCGAGGGTGCAAAACCGTACACCATAAACCAAAATGGGGCAAATTTAGTCATCTTAAAAATTGAAGTTAAGTTTGACCGTTAAGTGAATTGGAATTCTGATATGGCAAATGACGTGGCACTGTGAGACATGACGTGGCACCCCAATGCTGATTTGTCTATGACGTGGCCCCCCACCCCCACCCCTCCTCCCCACTCGGCCCCCACCCCCTCCCTCCTCGGCCCCCCCACCCTCCCCCCTCCCCCTCTCTGCCCCCCACCCCCACCCCCACCCCTCCTCCCCCCTCGGCCCCCACCCCTTCCCTCCTCGGCCCCCACCATCCCCCCTCCCCCTCGGCCCCCCACCCCCACCCCTCCTCCCCCCGCGGCCCCCACCCCATCCCCCCTCCCCCCTCCCTCCTCGAGGGCCGAGGAGGGAGGCTGAGGGTGGGGGGGCCGAGGAGGGGTGAGGGAGGAGGGGAGGGGGTGGGGGCCGAGGAGGGAGGAGGGAGGGGGTGGGGGCCGAGGGGGGAGGAGGGGTGGGGGTGGGGGGCCGAGGGGGGAGGGGGGAGGGTGGGGGCCGAGGAGGGAGGGGGTGGGGGCCGAGTGGGGAGGAGGGGTGGGGGTGGGGGTGGGGGGCAGAGAGGGGGAGGGGGGAGGGTGGGGGGGCCGAGGAGGAGAGGAGGGAGGGGGTGGGGGCCGAGGAGGGAGGGGGGAGGGGGTGGGGGCCGAGGGGGGAGGAGGGGTGGGGGTGGGGGGCCGAGGGGGGAGGGGGGAGGGTGGGGGCCGAGGGGGGAGGGTGGAGGGGGTGGGGGCTGAGGGGGGAGGAGGGGTGGGGGTGGGGGGCCGAGGGGGGAGGGTGGGGGGCCGAGGAGGGAGGAGGGAGGGGGTGGGGGTGGGGGCCGAGGAGGGAGGGGGGAGGGGGTGGGGGCCGAGTGGGGAGGAGGGGTGGGGGTGGGGGGGCCACGTCATAGACAAATCAGCATTGGGGTGCCACGTCATGTCTCACAGTGCCACGTCATTTGCCATATCAGAATTTTAATTCACTTAACGGTCAAATTTAACTCCAATTTTTAAGATGACTAAATTTGCCCCATTTTGGTTTATGGTGTACGGGTTTGCACCCTCGAAATTACGGGTGCCAAAGTTGTCCATTTTGGCAATTACGGTGGCTATTTTTGCCCCTTTACCCTTAAAAAAAACCCTTGACATTAAGGAAAATAGAATCACTTATATTGTAACATCCTAAAAATTTAATGCAGAATCAAGAAGTGTTTTGGGAAATAATAAATGGAGAAATTAGGAATTTTGGAATTTTTAGGAATTTTTGGTGATTTTTGAGAACATTTTTGAAATTGTGAGCAGTAAATGTGCATATAATTAATTAGGAAATTGAAGAGTTTGAAATATGAGGGAATGGTAAAGGTAAAAATATTTTGAAGTTTAAGAAGATTGGAGGCTGGTTTAAGTGGTTTTAAATCAAAATGAGTACACTATGACAAGTTTAGGCTTTAATTATCAAAAACCACCCTTATTTCTCCCTAACCAAACACGCCTCCCTCCTTCCTTATCCATTCCTGTCTCCTCTCTTCCTTAGCCGACACACACACACACACTTCACTTCTCATCTTCTTCGATCTCCTTCCTCTCCAATCTCCATTCTCGCCGGCCACCATAAAGGCCGACGTAGGCGCCGCTGAAGTGATGAAGGAGAAGGAAGCTGCCATGGCTTCCTCTACCTCCTCTGTTTCCCCTGCGATTTCTCTTCTTCTTCACTCTTTCATCCGCCGCTAGGAACGGCGGGGACGGCGGTGGGAGCCGTCGTCGGCGCGACCTCCCTACCCAAACTCTCTATTCGCGTTTTGCTTCCCTCACCCGAGCTCATCTCTCTCAATCTCTCTTTTCCGTCGTGTTCTTCGTTCTCCGACGAGCCACGGCGGTCGGCGGCGAGAATAGTGGTAAAGCTTCAACCTTTTTACCATATCTTGTGCTATATTTTCATTTTAATGTTGATTCCTCACTTCCTCTTCCTCCCTTTGCTAAAAATGCGAGTTTCTTCTCTGACCATCAAACTCCGGCGGCTTCTTCCTTTTCCGGCGAGTTTCCGGCGGCGGCCGACGATGGCGGGTTCTCTTCTTTCGTTCTCGAGCTCCGGTGAGGCTCTTTTCTCTATTTACTACCTTAGTTCCTTCATTATTCGATTGTTGTGAGAGGTTATGAGTTTGTGGTTTGCGTTAAGGGGTTTCTAGTTTGGTTAATCAGTCAATATGGGAAGCCTGACCTTTATTTTGGTTGCTTTGAATGAAAGTTTGAACCTTTATTGGTGTTTGTTGTAGTTTAGGTAAACCCTAAACTTTGGGTATTTAAGGCCAATGGATGTAATCTTTAAATTAGTGATTAGGTAAACCCATATGTGTTATGGTTTGGCTGTATATGCGTGATGTATTGACTTGGATGATTGTTTCTAATTCCTCTTCCTCTCTATACATTTGGCACTACTGGTTTGTGTATATGATATTATGCTGCAAATTAAATTATAATGACAGATTAACATTTCTGCTGCATGTGATTTTGGTTGGTTTAATTATTATAAACTGGTATATGTTGGAGGAAACAAACATAGTATAGCTAGGTTATGCTTTAAAGATTTGATGGTTGTTTTGAATGGAAGATAATTATGAATGTGCATTGTGATTTTCTTTTAAGAACAGGGTTTATTGAGGCAAATGATTAAGGAAAATTATTGATTTTCAACATGGATTGTAGTTGGATATGTGAATGCTGGATTAATCTATGTTTTTATTGAAAGGAATGTGATTATAGCTTTGTAAGTGTGGTGTGAAATTGTGAAGATGCTTTTTGGTCACTTTGTAATTGATTTTGTGAGTTGCTCTACTTTTTGGTAATTGCATGTATTAGTTCTGGGCATTACAAGAAATTGGAAGTGTTGGAATTTTTAGTTGGTAGTTAATAAAAGTAAATTGAGATGATCTTATTTCCGAATGAATAGATTTAAAAGGATGGACTTGTGAAATCTGTTTTGGTTTAATGAAGGTTTGAAGAATCAGTATTTAAGTGTTGCTTAATTGCCTTGTGTTTGAACTATTTGTTTGTATGTTAAGTTGGAGATTTATGATTTTTCTGCACTGCTGAACTGATATTAGAAATTGGATTTATTTAGCCAAAAATGCGATATGTTTTGGAGCATTAAATTGATTTGCATGATAGATTGTTGTTCTTGCATAAAAATATTTATTTGAGCTGAATCTAACTTATGCATGTTTGATTTGTGAGCTGGATACTTTATGCTTTAAAGTGTTCTCTTTGTTTTGTCGGATTAAGTTTGATTTTGGTGTTTTGGTTGGAATAAAATATGTGTGAAAGATCACTTTTGGTTTCCTTACTGTTGTACAACCCATTTCTGTTTTGGAGTGTATTTCCAATGATGATTAAATTCATATGCATGAACAAATTTTGATGCTTTGAGATTGTTATTAATTTTGCCTTGTTGTTGGCATTTGATGTATTCATAAATCTGTTTTCTCTCTCTATTATCTAATTTTCTGTTTTGGAATAAGTTTTATATGAGAATTGGTAGGAGCTATTGTATAAATGAATATGTTGCTGTTATGTTTCCATTGGTGCAGTGAAATGATGATCTTGGAAATTTACATTATGATTCATGTAATAACCAAACTGGTTCAAACATGGGAAAAATCGCTGCTTCTCCATTTTATTATGAATTGTGATTTATTGCTTCCATTTCTTTACATTGATTGAATTGAGCATAAACAAGAATGTGTCACATGTATGTGATTTATGGCAGAATCTTTGTATGCTTGCACATAAGATTAAATTAAGGAAAGGAAATATGTTTTAATTCCTTCCTAAGATATGACTGAAATGGTTTTGATGAAGCTTTTTGTTCTTATTGAATGATTGTTTATGTTGGAGGTTTGATGAAGCTTTTTGTTCTAATATGGTGTGACTAACTAGATGATTGTAAGGAGTACACTTGAATGAGGTGGTTTTCTTGAATTGAAGTTGATGATTTTGAAATTCATGAGGCTTATGATTTGAATTGGTTAAAGAATTTGAATTAAGAAAAAAAAAAGAGGGAAATGGGTAGTAATATGAACGAGAGAGACGTTAGTTAATCTATAAATTTGAATGATTATTAACCTACTATTATTACATGGTGTAATAATAGGAAAGTATGTGGAGGAAATCTACAAGAAATGGTAAGGAAGAACGGCAAAGCGCTAAAGGGCGACAGGTAATCACACTTAATCTTGCTATAACATTGAGGGTGACGTTAGCTGGGATTTTCAAAATCCCTTTTCACCCTGTATATACATATTGTCTTTGAAAACTTATTTTTATACAAAGCAGGCTATCGGGTGCCTTTCAAACACGATTATTTTCGTATAAAAGAAATTTGAAACATTATATGTATTATCCTGGCTGGTGTGGATGGTTGTTCTGGATTGGTTTTATTTTGGGTATGATGTGAGGGGTTCATATATTATTATGTTAGGGGTATTGATAGTTAGTTAGAGGGAAGGAGTTAAATAGTTGAGATTGAGGTATTGAAAGGAAAAGGTAAAAGTGCATGATATGGATGATGAGATTTAAATTGTTGAATATAAATATTTTGCATGTTGCATGACACTGATTATTAGTACCGTCGGCCGATGTAACCTGTCGAATTGCGCAATCGATAGGTTAATTGTACAGGTTCCTCGGATTGTAAAGGAACCAGGGACGTTTTCACTTTTTAAAGTGCTCCCCAGGGACGTTTTCACTTTTTAAAGTGCTCCCCAGGGACGTTTTCACTTTTTAAAGTGCTCCCTTTTCATGCTTTCAGATTTGAGACTGGGCACAGTGTCAATCATGTTTATTTTTGTCTATTGAGTTGACTTGGATGTGACAGAGAGACTTGAGTGATGAATAGAAGGAGACTTGACAGATATATGTATATATTACTAAATTTAAAATGAGGTACCCTTTAGACGCCCTCGCTACCGCACATCTCACTGTTATAGTGAGTTAAGCGGTGATTACTGGGACAAATTGTCTCATCCCACGATTACTCACATTTTTGCAGGTATTCTTGCACAGACGCAAGCAGCAGGAAAGGGGAATTAGGTAGTAGAAGTTATATAGTTTCTTCGGAATTGTATATTGCCAATTTGTATAGGCCTGCATCTGCTTCCGCATGTATACATATTTATTTATTATTTATTATCAATTAGTTCTGTTTAATAACCATGTTAGGTGATTCTTTTCTAACATGGTTAGCTATTAATTATCCATGATAGTATTCAGGTTGTATTAGTTTATTCTTTTCTATCATGGATAAATTATAAAAAGGATTAGAACAATCTTTTCTAACTATGATAGAGATATTAATATTATGGAAATTCCTTTTTCTATCATAGTTAGTAAAGAGAGTTTAGTGTATTGAAACAAATATTATAGGTTAATTTGGTAATTAGTAACATAATGTTACAACTTGGTTATCAGTATTTGGTATACGATAACCTAGAACTGTGCTGCATTGCATGTAGATTGGCAATATACATTCTTAATATTCCCTTCCTTCTGTGCATGAATATCTGGCCTTTTGAGAGGAATATCACTCATCCCGTGGTGGGGAGAGAGTGATAAGAGAAATTGAATAGGTATTGTGGAGAGGTTGAGAAGAATATAAGAAGAATAATGAAATAAGCAAGATGTTGATAAAAAAAAAATTCATAAGAATGACGAAATAAGGATGCTTCTCTGGGGTTTCGATTATAATTATGAGTCGACCATAATCATAATCGAGGCATCATGAGATACCTTATTGGGTTAAGGGATTAAATGATTCAAAAATAATAATATATAGTGACATTTAGGTGGTGGAATAAGAAATGATTGACCTGTTTTGTTTGTTAAATTGTTGATTTATTGATGATTTGACTTGTGTTGTTTGATTGTTTTAATTGAAATCCAATTGCAATTATGGTTTGTTTGGCTATTGTTTGTGTTATTCAAATGTTCAAATTATTATATTACTTGTTTTGTGTTATTGATAAGTGATGGATTTGTTGATTAATCATTAAGTTATTTGATCTATTGGAATGTAATTAAATTATTATTACAACGATTGTTATTGTTATTTTAATTATTCTTAATTTGTACGTTAATTATTTATTAATTAGTAATGGTTGGAGGTCGCATCACCATTAGTAGTGAAAGGTTGTTGCCCATTTATATTAAGTGGCTGGAGGCTTCCTCACTATATTTAGTGATTGGAAGCAGCCCCCTTAATAATAAATGTTGGTAGCCCTCACTACTTCATGAGTTGACATCTCCGAAAGGTAAGTTTTTGTTCAAAAGTGATTGTTAACTGAATTTTTATGTGGTTAATTATAGAAAATTGAATGATTTTTGCAAGTTGACCATAGGTAATTCGAAGGATTTGACTATTAGTACTATGTGAATGGGAAATTTATACTTGATAATAGTTGGTAAAAATTGTGAATTGTGACTACAAATGTGAATTGAGTTTAATTTGAGTGAATTTTTGTTGGTTGATAACATCAACGGATAGTGAGGGTTGTTAAAGTAAATAGAGTTGTTGAAAATTAAATTTTTCCTTGTGTTTGTTTTAATGGTGAGTTAAATTGGATTTTGTGAATTTAATGCCAGAATTTGCTGTTTATTATCATACTCTTTGATGTTAAATCAAAAATAAAGCTGATTGGGATGGATTTATGATTTAATAAAACAAATTTTAGGTTTCTCGTATGTTCAATATGTGTGAGTTCGGTCAAATTTCAGGTTTTGAAATTTCTCTTCTGTTATATGACCGATTAAATTGTCATTTATATTGAACTCTAGGGATTTGAAACTAGTATATGAGTGATCTTGTGATGAAAATGTTCACTTATCTATGTCATTAAGATGTTGGTATGTGAGTATGATGATACTAAACTGTTTTAAATTGGTGTGTTAGGATTTTTCTGTTATTTCCTTTAGCAAACTTAACTACAAGTGCCTAGAATCATCATTTAAGTAATATTGAAATATAGGATGAGACTATCTATGAATTGAAAGGTTTTGGAAATGGTTATATGCATTGGTTATTTAAGGTTTTGCTTGAGTTATATACAATATTGACGACGAAAGTTTAATAACTCATAAGTACATTGACTGGTATTGTCTTTTAAACATTGGGTGAATGGATGAATGGTTCCTTGAAAATTTTTGTTTGTGGTACTTTTAAATTCTAGTAGGTCTTGAAATCAAGGTTGGATTGTAGGAGTTAGTTTCATTTTCTTTCCTCCATTTGGCTGACTGAATTTCCAATGAATGAGAATTCTTATATAGTTGAGTATGCTTCTGTTTATGGAAAATGAAAAATGATTTGGAGAATGTTTACTATTATTGCTGCAAGTAGATGAATGGATATAAAGGAGTTCTTCACCATCTTGGTTGTTGTTCGATGAGTAATCATGAAGGGTAATTGTCATACATGCAAGTTGAAAAGGGAAAATCGTCTAAGATTGATTTGATTTAGTGAATATTATAGATTCATTAGAATTATATGTAATTGGGAATGATTTTGATAAGAAGTTGACATGGTTGTGCATGTACTAAGTTAGAGTCATGAGGTAAAGCAAGGAACAAAATTCTAGGGAGTTTCTATTCAACAGTTAAGATGTGGGACTTTGGGGCATGACGGAGGAAACAATTGAAATTAGAATTGGAAGGCTAGGAAATTTGATCTGATATAGAATAGTATTTTGATAGACACTTGTATGGAAAAGTAATAAAGAATGATCGAAATAATTAAAGTGTTATTAGTATTAGAGTTATATTGAGTGAGAGTAATAGTTTGATTGAATTTAGGAAGATAACTGTATATGTGTTTCCATTTAGGATATTGAACTTTAATACAATTGATTTGAGGCTTAGGTGGTTAAGTAAATAAAGGTTAGCTAGAAAAAGAGGGATGAGTATTGGTGATCACTACAGATTGAATGAAGATGCAAGACGAAGGATTGTGTTGAGTGTATTAAATGGTGGTTTTGAATAGAATTTTAGTTATACTCCTAGTTTTCTGGCGTAGTGTTTCTAACCTTGTTCAAAAGGGTATATACATTCAAGTCAATCTGACTTGATTTCACCTCTTTTAAACCTATTAATGAACTTGAGAATGGGATCTAGTATCCTTAACCTCACCTTTATCGTAAGAAACAGCTTTCCTACTTCGCACTTGACTACATTTGACCAGAAAACTGCGACAACAACCTTAGTTAAAGTGTTCATAGTTCTTCTAAATCAACGATAGCATCTCTGCGGTGTCATATGGATGACACTTATGGCAATGAATTCTCATTGCCAATGAGTTCAGTCTTCCTTACTTATAACCAAATTCCTTTTTCTTTTTCTTGAGATGGGATTATCAGTCCAAGAAACTGTTTCTTTTCTTATTTCTAATGGAAATTCCCTTAATTTCGAGGACGAAATTATTTTAGAGGAGGAGAATTGTAACATCCTAAAAATTTAATGCAGGATCAAGAAGTGTTTTGGGAAATAATAAATGGAGAAATTAGGAATTTTGGAATTTTTAGGAATTTTTGGTGATTTTTGAGAACATTTTTGAAATTGTGAGCAGTAAATGTGCATATAATTAATTAGGAAATTGAAGAGTTTGAAATATGAGGGAATGGTAAAGGTAAAAATATTTTGAAGTTTAAGAAGATTGGAGGCTGGTTTAAGTGGTTTTAAATCAAAATGAGTACACTATGACAAGTTTAGGCTTTAATTATCAAAAACCACCCTTATTTCTCCCTAACCAAACACGCCTCCCTCCTTCCTTATCCATTCCTGTCTCCTCTCTTCCTTAGCCGACACACACACACACACTTCACTTCTCATCTTCTTCGATCTCCTTCCTCTCCAATCTCCATTCTCGCCGGCCACCATAGAGGCCGACGTAGGCGCCGCTGAAGTGATGAAGGAGAAGGAAGCTGCCATGGCTTCCTCTACCTCCTCTGTTTCCCCTGCGATTTCTCTTCTTCTTCACTCTTTCATCCGCCGTTAGGAACGGCGGGGACGGCGGTGGGAGCCGTCGTCGGCGCGACCTCCCTACCCAAACTCTCTATTCGCGTTTTGCTTCCCTCACCCGAGCTCATCTCTCTCAATCTCTCTTTTCCGTCGTGTTCTTCGTTCTCCGACGAGCCACGGCGGTCGGCGGCGAGAATAGTGGTAAAGCTTCAACCTTTTTACCATATCTTGTGCTATATTTTCATTTTAATGTTGATTCCTCACTTCCTCTTCCTCCCTTTGCTAAAAATGCGAGTTTCTTCTCTGACCATCAAACTCCGGCGGCTTCTTCCTTTTCCGGCGAGTTTCCGGCGGCGGCCGACGATGGCGGGTTCTCTTCTTTTGTTCTCGAGCTCCGGTGAGGCTCTTTTCTCTATTTACTACCTTAGTTCCTTCATTATTCGATTGTTGTGAGAGGTTATGAGTTTGTGGTTTGCGTTAAGGGGTTCTAGTTTGGTTAATCAGTCAATATGGGAAGCCTGACCTTTATTTTGGTTGCTTTGAATGAAAGTTTGAACCTTTATTGGTGTTTGTTGTAGTTTAGGTAAACCCTAAACTTTGGGTATTTAAGGCCAATGGATGTAATCTTTAAATTAGTGATTAGGTAAACCCATATGTGTTATGGTTTGGCTGTATATGCGTGATGTATTGACTTGGATGATTGTTTCTAATTCCTCTTCCTCTCTATACATTTGGCACTACTGGTTTGTGTATATGATATTATGCTGCAAATTAAATTATAATGACAGATTAACATTTCTGCTGCATGTGATTTTGGTTGGTTTAATTATTATAAACTGGTATATGTTGGAGGAAACAAACATAGTATAGCTAGGTTATGCTTTAAAGATTTGATGGTTGTTTTGAATGGAAGATAATTATGAATGTGCATTGTGATTTTCTTTTAAGAACAGGGTTTATTGAGGCAAATGATTAAGGAAAATTATTGATTTTCAACATGGATTGTAGTTGGATATGTGAATGCTGGATTAATCTATGTTTTTATTGAAAGGAATGTGATTATAGCTTTGTAAGTGTGGTGTGAAATTGTGAAGATGCTTTTTGGTCACTTTGTAATTGATTTTGTGAGTTGCTCTACTTTTTGGTAATTGCATGTATTAGTTCTGGGCATTACAAGAAATTGGAAGTGTTGGAATTTTTAGTTGGTAGTTAATAAAAGTAAATTGAGATGATCTTATTTCCGAATGAACAGATTTAAAAGGATGGACTTGTGAAATCTGTTTTGGTTTAATGAAGGTTTGAAGAATCAGTATTTAAGTGTTGCTTAATTGCCTTGTGTTTGAACTATTTGTTTGTATGTTAAGTTGGAGATTTATGATTTTTCTGCACTGCTGAACTGATATTAGAAATTGGATTTATTTAGCCAAAAATGCGATATGTTTTGGAGCATTAAATTGATTTGCATGATAGATTGTTGTTCTTGCATAAAAATATTTATTTGAGCTGAATCTAACTTATGCATGTTTGATTTGTGAGCTGGATACTTTATGCTTTAAAGTGTTCTCTTTGTTTTGTCGGATTAAGTTTGATTTTGGTGTTTTGGTTGGAATAAAATATGTGTGAAAGATCACTTTTGGTTTCCTTACTGTTGTACAACCCATTTCTGTTTTGGAGTGTATTTCCAATGATGATTAAATTCATATGCATGAACAAATTTTGATGCTTTGAGATTGTTATTAATTTTGCCTTGTTGTTGGCATTTGATGTATTCATAAATCTGTTTTCTCTCTCTATCATCTAATTTTCTGTTTTGGAATAAGTTTTATATGAGAATTGGTAGGAGCTATTGTATAAATGAATATGTTGCTGTTATGTTTCCATTGGTGCAGTGAAATGATGATCTTGGAAATTTACATTATGATTCATGTAATAACCAAACTGGTTCAAACATGGGAAAAATCGCTGCTTCTCCATTTTATTATGAATTGTGATTTATTGCTTCCATTTCTTTACATTGATTGAATTGAGCATAAACAAGAATGTGTCACATGTATGTGATTTATGGCAGAATCTTTGTATGCTTGCACATAAGATTAAATTAAGGAAAGGAAATATGTTTTAATTCCTTCCTAAGATATGACTGAAATGGTTTTGATGAAGCTTTTTGTTCTTATTGAATGATTGTTTATGTTGGAGGTTTGATGAAGCTTTTTGTTCTAATATGGTGTGACTAACTAGATGATTGTAAGGAGTACACTTGAATGAGGTGGTTTTCTTGAATTGAAGTTGATGATTTTGAAATTCATGAGGCTTATGATTTGAATTGGTTAAAGAATTTGAATTAAGAAAAAAAAAAGAGGGAAATGGGTAGTAATATGAACGAGAGAGACGTTAGTTAATCTATAAATTTGAATGATTATTAACCTACTATTATTACATGGTGTAATAATAGGAAAGTATGTGGAGGAAATCTACAAGAAATGGTAAGGAAGAACGGCAAAGCGCTAAAGGGCGACAGGTAATCACACTTAATCTTGCTATAACATTGAGGGTGACGTTAGCTGGGATTTTCAAAATCCCTTTTCACCCTGTATATACATATTGTCTTTGAAAACTTATTTTTATACAAAGCAGGCTATCGGGTGCCTTTCAAACACGATTATTTTCGTATAAAAGAAATTTGAAACATTATATGTATTATCCTGGCTGGTGTGGATGGTTGTTCTGGATTGGTTTTATTTTGGGTATGATGTGAGGGGTTCATATATTATTATGTTAGGGGTATTGATAGTTAGTTAGAGGGAAGGAGTTAAATAGTTGAGATTGAGGTATTGAAAGGAAAAGGTAAAAGTGCATGATATGGATGATGAGATTTAAATTGTTGAATATAAATATTTTGCATGTTGCATGACACTGATTATTAGTACCGTCGGCCGATGTAACCTGTCGAATTGCGCAATCGATAGGTTAATTGTACAGGTTCCTCGGATTGTAAAGGAACTAGGGACGTTTTCACTTTTTAAAGTGCTCCCCAGGGACGTTTTCACTTTTTAAAGTGCTCCCCAGGGACGTTTTCACTTTTTAAAGTGCTCCCTTTTCATGCTTTCAGATTTGAGACTGGGCACAGTGTCAATCATGTTTATTTTTGTCTATTGAGTTGACTTGGATGTGACAGAGAGACTTGAGTGATGAATAGAAGGAGACTTGACAGATATATGTATATATTACTAAATTTAAAATGGGGTACCCTTTAGACGCCCTCGCTACCGCACATCTCACTGTTATAGTGAGTTAAGCGGTGATTACTGGGACAAATTGTCTCATCCCACGATTACTCACATTTTTGCAGGTATTCATGCACAGACGCAAGCAGCAGGAAAGGGGAATTAGGTAGTAGAAGTTATATAGTTTCTTCGGAATTGTATATTGCCAATTTGTATAGGCCTGCATCTGCTTCCGCATGTATACATATTTATTTATTATTTATTATCAATTAGTTCTGTTTAATAACCATGTTAGGTGATTCTTTTCTAACATGGTTAGCTATTAATTATCCATGATAGTATTCAGGTTGTATTAGTTTATTCTTTTCTATCATGGATAAATTATAAAAAGGATTAGAACAATCTTTTCTAACTATGATAGAGATATTAATATTATGGAAATTCCTTTTTCTATCATAGTTAGTAAAGAGAGTTTAGTGTATTGAAACAAATATTATAGGTTAATTTGGTAATTAGTAACATAATGTTACATATATATAGACTTGGAAAACTAGTATCAAACTAAATATGCTCTCATGAGTGAAACACTGGATGCAGCAAGTTCAGGTTTTAGTACTCAGGCATGAAATTCAAGGAAAAAAATAATTCATTCCATCTATCCTCTTTGACACATATCAATTGAGAAGCAGCAGACATGAATAATATGCAAAGAAAGTATTACAGCAGATAATTGTTCAATATACATTTAATTAATTGTTAACAACGATACACAAACATTAACATGCTGCAAAACTATAAGACAATCCAAAATACAACTTTTACACTTATTATATACCGCAAACAATCCAAATTGAAAGACAATTCAATCACAAATTCATATGATATAAGTATGTTGTTCTATATCTGCATTGAGTCAATAGAGGAACCACATGTCAGGTGGGATATACTGAAGACTAGTGGCTTTCAAGAAAACAACAATCCCATATATAAATACAATCAGCAGCGTGCATCAGCTGCTATTTATACCAATTATATTCTCAACAAGTTTCCTTGTAGAAAGGAATGATGATCCATTGCTCATGACAACTCTCCTAGCCTTCTCCTTCATCTCTTGCACCTTCTTCTGCACCTCACTATCTTTATCCATTAATTTTGCAATCCCTCTCTCTATCTCTTCTGCCATGACAAGATCACCATCTCTCCTGTAATCCAATCTCAACTCGACCGCTAACTCGAATTCCCTCACCATCCTGAGTGCATTCAGCTGCTGTTCTGCATATAAAGGCCATGTCAAAATTGGTACTCCAAACCACAAACTCTCCAATATGGAATTCCACCCACAATGAGACACAAACCCAACAAAGGATTTGTGAGCTAGAACCTCCACTTGAGGTGCCCACCCACATATCATTCCCTTATCTTGAGTTGATTCTAAGAAACCTTCAGTTAAGGTTTTCTCTTCATTGTCTTTTGTTAGTGGCGAATGCACAGCCCACAAGAACCTAACCCCACTATTCTTCAGCCCTTTTGCCAATTCTCTTGTTTGAGAAGGACTTAAGCTTCCCATGCTCCCAAAACAAATGAACACAACTGAAGAAACTGGTTGATCATCAAGCCATTTCATTATCTTGTCATGCTGAGCTTGATCCAAATTGGGATTAGGATTACCCTTTAGATCAATCACAAGACCAACTCTATAAATTGGAGGAAATTTCTCATCTTTAAGTATATCATCAACAGCATACTGTTCCAATTCTGAGAAGCTATTCACAATAATCCCCTTTGTCTCAGTGACATTCTGAGCTAACTTATGGCAAGTATAATATCCACCATCTTTGCTAAAAAGTGCACCAGGCAAAATCTTAAGAGGAACATGATTAGAGAAACCTGGGATCAACAAGTCAGGACCAGAATCAGTGAACACATCATCAATTTGGCGTCTTTGAAGGGAAAACACAGTGCCCAGAAACCCAACATTTGATGTCAAAAAGAAATAAGAAGGAAGACCAACTTCCTTTCCCACATCAACCATGGACAAACAAAAGAAATCAAGGACCAATCCAACAATATGTTTTGAATGTGCCACATGCAATATATTCTGTATGGTGGATTTAACATGGGGTATGGTGGATTTTACAAATTGCTGGAAGATCAATGAGTGTGATTTGAGGGTGGGTTGACAACAGTGACTTGATGTATGAATCTGAAAAAGGAGTGAATGGGAACTTGATGTAGAGGAAAATGCGAGAGTCTTGATTGACTAATCTCATAGATTTGGTAGTTGATAGATAGTTGGAATTGAAAATAGATAACATGTCCATGTAACACAGCATGTAGCACACACCACCAAACACGACATTAGCACACACAACCTTGTCGGCATGCACATGCACGTAGTGCAAAAATAAGCGTAGGCGAGTAGTTGTTAGTTACGACATCAGGATCTACCCCTCGTGTTGAACATTTTACAGGTTCTAGATCGGGGCAGGAGTGATATGGGAAGGATCTGGAGACTAGAGAACTAGGCTTTTAGGCTCATATGTTCTTTCGCATTCTTTCATATTATGTTTCATATTCTTGCTTATTAATTTGTACATCTTTTAAATTTATTCCCCTAGATGACTATAAATAATTTTACGTTAGATAACTGTAAATATTAATTAATACAGGGTCGTGTGTTTATTTGAAACTTACTATGAAGAAATTTAATTAAGTTATATTAGATAAATTAAAATATCCATTTTAGTCAATTTTTATCTAACATGGATAAATCAATTTTAGTAATTTCTTAAATAAATGAGTTATTTTTTTTAATTGTGAATTTTATCTTTCATTCTAAAATTATATTTATTTTAATGTATTAATTTCAAATTACATTAAATCTTTTTCTAACCATGATAGATTATTTTATTTGTGACTGAAATTATTTTTCCTATCATGGTTAGCCCATAATTTATATTTTATGGAAAATAAGAAAAGTGGTTTTTCTAACTATGTTAGTTAGTATTATGTTAACTATATTCTTTTTCTAACATAGTTAGACTCCAAACTATTTTTAATTAAGGAAAAAAAATTAGCTTAAAAATTGTTATAGAAATGTGGTTGTTACAATTTGGTATCAGAGCAAAGGTTTACGGTCATCTAAACTGGTCATGGGATGAGGGAATAAGTTGATTCGTGTTTGTAAGTCATGACTGCAGCATGAATTACAAACAGGAAGCTTTTATTTTCAAATCCTATGACATGATTTGAAATAGTTAAATAGGTAGTTAAAAGAAAAGTAACTAAGTGTCCTTAGTACAATATAAAATGAATTTTATTTGGAGTGTTATTCTTGCTTGAGATTTATTATGTGATATTTTCTGCTTTACATGTGCATTATACACTTGTTTTTGGGGATTTATTGATTTGCCTATGTTGTATGGTGATATAGAAAAATTTAGCTTATCTGGAATAGTTATTTATATTTTGTAAACGAAATTTCAACATATTTAAAATAGTGAAGACTATAGTTGGATTTGTGATTTGTGTATTTAAGTGTTGCTGAAATATCTTATGCCTGATTCACAAGTACATATGAAAAAAAAATTATTGTGAAATGTAAGTTGAATGATTTAGATTGAATTGAGATTAGTTGAGAATTTGTTGATCTGAGCATTTTTTTTGGCATATATGGATAGAGAATGGATGAGTTGGAGAGTACAATCGATTTCGGGATGAGACCTACAGTTTTAGGAAATTATATTGATAGAGGTTAAAGAGATGAGTATTGATTGAGTGACTTTAATTTGTAATGATGGTGGGGTTAATGAGTATTTAATTGGATAATCATATATTGAATGGTTTTAAATAGAGATTGTTGTTGTTTGAAGTCTAGTTGGAGTTGAATTCAAGTTTTGAGATTGTTTCTGAAGAGTAATTGAAGTAAGACTAATGATATTAAAGATCATGGAAATATAGGAAAGTAAGATAGGATGATAAGTAGTCCAAAGGAGTTTGAATTAAATGGAAAAGAGCAATATGCTTAGTTTTGAGGGAAATATTGTGAATTCATTATTGTTTTGTCATGAGCTAGCAGGAATAAAGTTGATTTAATGATTTTTTTTGTGAGATTAATAGGATTGCATTTAAAGAGTTTTCAATGTTTGAATATTTAGAATGTTAATTTATATGAGAAAATTTGATCGAATCATATGATTTAACTATGATGGTAAGAGTTGTTTACACTTTTAGGTAAACGAAATTAGTAAGCTTTGAATACGGAAAGACAATGTCGATTCTAAATTTCAATATCTTGGATATTTCTATGTTTAATGATTTTGGTAGTTTAATGGTAATCGTGAATGATCTTAGTCCAAATCGTTGGAATTGATTTAGAATATATTACTGACGAATTGAAGTTGGAGTGCTATAGTTTGCTATGGATTAGAAAAGGAGTTTTGAAGTTTTCCTCGTTTCTTAGGCTTGTTGATTTTTACACTAATCATTAGTTCATACAGTCGAAATTGTTGGAATTAACATAGTGTAATATAGTGTTACTAATTTCCTAATTAACCTGTGACATCTCTTTTAGATTTAATAATCTCTTTACTAACTATGATAGAAAAAGGATTTCTATAATAAATTGTCCTATCATAGTTAGGAAAAAAATTTCCTAATGATTAAATACTATCCATGATAGAAAAGAATTTCCTAATACAACCTGAACACTATCATGGATAATTAAAAGCTAACCATGTTACAAAAGATTTGCCTAACATGGTTATTAAACAAAACTAATTGATATTAACAATAAATAGATATATACATGCGGAAGCAAATGCAGGCCTATACAAATTGGCAATATACAATTCAAAATAGTCTATATAGCTTCTAATACCTAATTTCCTTTCCTGTTATCTGCGCCTGTACATGAATACCTGCAAAAAATGTCAGTAATCGTGGGATGAGACAATTTGTCCAAATAATCACCGCTTAACTCACTATAACAGTGAGATGTGCGGTAGCGAGGGCGTCTAAAGGGTACCACAGTTTTAAAAACAATAATAATATATATAGCCAGATCTTCTTTCATTCCTTACTTAAGTCCCTCCGTCATATCCAAATCACCTCAAATTCATCATCTCTACTTTTGCAATTCAACCATCCTACTGTCCCAAACTCTCACACTCACCTATAGATGCATTGTGCCACCACGGGGCATTCAAGCATCAAATTTTCACTATATGATTTGACATTGTGTCCCTCTCCATAATGAGGGGACAATTTCCCTCTCTGGCAATCTCCAGAGAGGGAACCCCAAATCTGTTTCCATTACAGAACGAGAACGGTTGGACTCTTCAATGTCAAACAACCGTAGGGGCGGTTGGGCTCTTCAATGCCAAAACAACCGTAGGTCACTTCTCTCAATAAGTCGATCCAATCAATCTGAAAAGGATTATCAGTACAAATAACTGTCGATCGGCCAATCGACAGTTATCATCGCGCGATGGTACGTATGTATATCAGTGTCATGCAAACCTCACAATATTCATATCCATCAATTTCAATCTCATCATCAATATCATGAACCATTGTCATTCCCTTCACTATCTCAATCTCAACTATTCAACTTATTCCCTCAACCTAACTATCAACATCTCTCACATAATACCATTTGAACCTCTCGCATCATACCAGAATAAACACCAGCCAGGATAATATGTATAATGTTTCAAATTCCTTTTATATGAAAATAATCGTGTTTGAAAGGCACCCGATAGCCTGTTTTGTATAAAAATATCCTTTTTAAGGATAATATATATATATATATATATATATATATATATATATATATATATATATATATATATATATATATATATATATATATATATATGAGAGAGAGAGAGAGAGAGGGTGAAAAGGGATTTTACAAAATCCCTAACTAACGTCACCCTCAATGTTATAGCAAGGTTAAGTGTGATTACCTGTCGCCCTTAGCATTCTGTTGCTCCACCTTACCATTTCTTGTAGAGTTTCCTCAAATACCCTCACCACTATTTATTCCTAAAATAATATAATACAAAATGCTATATTAATACATCTCCACCTCATAATACTTTAACGTCTCTCTCGATCCTATGAAGTTACTACCCAGTCCTTCTCAATTGAACTACTTGTATAATTATTTAAATTCTCAAGTTTTTCCTATTTCAGATTTGTAGATTTCTTGATAAAACTCAAGGATCCTATTTAACAACCACATTACATACAAGCATCCATTTTTCCAACAACTTTTAACCATCCTATCCACCAAAGCAATTAATTGAAGTAATGCAATCACCATTTAAGGAGTTTAGATCAACAAGTTCTGTTGTTAACAATAATCTCCAGTGACCAATTCAATGCAACGTGACTGTCATTACTAAACATTCACCAACACAGTAAGAGGAAAAGGAAATCAAACCATAACTTCACATTCAAACATGACTCCAATATCTAGAATATGTACTAATTTCGTTAAGCCTACAATCAGCATTAAAACTGATAAGATACTGAAAAGTTTAGACCTCATTTTTTTTTTGTAGCAAAAACCCTTTACACATACCAAACCCAAGTTTGTTAAAAATTCAGTATTTCATTCCCCAAATATTAGCTTTAGATTAACCCTCTCAAAGCCTTTAAAACACTCTCCACAACTAATAAATTTCTCAGATTAAGTTCCCTCAAATCAGATTTAACATCTAGTGACAAAACAAAGTTCAAGTTAAGAAAATATTGTAACAAACAAAGTATAATCCAATCAAAAAGTGTACAACACCATTCAGCTTTACCCATGGTTTTATACACACATGCCAACAATCCATTTAATCAAAAGAAGAGACAAAGAACATCAAAACTTACACCTCCAAAACATGCAACTTCAAAATCTGATATGTAATAGTCATAATAATTACTATCTTACTTTTGTAAAGCTTTGATCATGGTGAAAACATTTCCCCATCCAAATACCAATTTGATGAGAGAATGAAAAGGATAATTAAAATTTAGTAAAACAACAAGATTTCACCAATCAATCACGTAGCACAACAAATCTTTAAACTCCTTTACCCTTCTCCCAAATTAGAGACTTTTGAATCCAAAAATCAACTTAAAACCCTTCAGCCATGGAAACTCCCAATTTTAGGTTTTTGTGAAATCCTTATTAAGCAGTAAATTGGCACTCAAAGCAAACACGAACCCATTCATTCTTTTCGAAATCAACTAAGTTATAATAGTAACAATAACAGAATTTTGCAACAAACATGCTATACATCATTTTTAGCTATATCTAGGCATTTAATACTCACCTACATATACCCTTAGTTACTTAAATTACTGCATCCACACACTATTATATCACATTTGGTAAAACACAAAAAGGCATACTAAACAAGGCGTACCATAAACCTTCCCACTTATTTTCAAACACATCTTAACATACAACAACAACTATTGATATATATATATATATATATACACACACACACACACACACTCCATCCTTGTGAGATCACAAATGCACAGAAAATTCAAAATCAAGCATCTCAGTAAGAAAATCACATAGAAAACTTCAAGAATCACCTTACATAACAAAATTCAGCCAACTAACATAAGCACATCAACATCCCAAACCCATCCGATTTGAGAATGCCTAACTTTAAGGCTTAACCACATTTACAAAACATTAAAATTAATGCATGAGCTTTACTTTAACTAATTTGTTAAGCCCTAACACTTCAAATCCATAACCCAATTCGTTCTTCCCTCAAAACTCGCCCAAAAACAGTGAAAGCAAAATAGGCATTGCAAGAAAAGGCTCACCGGAGTTCATTGCCGTCACATTTCGCCGGATTCTCGCCGGAAATCGCCGAAGAACAAGGAGGCTGTTAGGGAAGAGTGAAAAGCGACGAGAACAAAGGGAAGACAGTGAGAAATCAAATTGGAAAAAGGAATAATCCGAGGAGACACAAGAAAGGTTGAACCTTTACCTTTCCCCACCACCGTACGTCGCCGATCTCACCACGGCTCGCCGGAAAAATACGAAGAAGCCGATGAAAGAAGAGTAGAGGGCGAAGAGAACAAACAGAACCAAGAAGAACATGCAGCACGCAGCACGCAGCACGCAGCACAAATTCGATTTAGGAGGAGAAAAGTGTATGAAAGGAGTTGAATGAATCAAAATGGTGGGTGAGGTTGAGAGAGATGTAGAAGAAAGAAAGAGGAGAGTTTGGAGGGGGAGGAGCAGCGGCTCCCTTAATGAAGAAGGAAGGGGGAGTGTGTGTGTGTTAGGGTTTTTGAGAGAAAATTACCAAATTGCCCTTTTATCTTTACCTATTTATTTTTCCATTTTTAAATCCCTACTTTAAAGCTAAATTGTGAAATAAATTTGTAATCCAACTTACATATTTTCTCCCACCATAGCATTATCTATGTTTTAAAGTATTTACCATCAAAGTTTTAATTTAAAACTCAACCTCCAACTATTTTTCTTTAATTTCCAAAGAAATAGGCATATTAATCACTTAAAAATATATTTTCCCCCTTTTTATTTATTTACTATGATTTTATTTTTAGCTTACTAATGATATTGTAATACTTTGATTAATTATTCATTATCTCTAATTAAAAAAAATTTGGGATGTTACAATTCTAACCCCTTAAATAATTTCGTCCTCGAAATTAGTGGAAATCATCATTAGATACTGTTAGAATCTTAAGTTTTGATGGTGACTAAGGTATGATATGGTCTAGTACTTAAAAGAACATAATTAACACTTAGGAAGGATTAGATGACATGGTTAGAATCTTGAGTTAGATCACTTGCGAATGCAAGATCATTTCCGGAAATATTAGCACTAGAGCTCGAGGATGGAGTACACATCCCATAGGGGACGCAAACGGAAGCAAGTGAGACACTTGGTTAGAACCCAGTCTAGATTGCTAACACTGAATCCTAAGTTTAGTCACAACCGGATGCGGATTCACTTCCGAATGAATTAAGACTAGCACTCACGGATGAAAGACTCATCCCACAGCGGAATCATAACCGGATGCGGAATCACTTCCGGATGGACTAGGACTAGCGCTCGAGGATGAATGTCTCATCCCTCAGCGACAGCAAGCACTTCACTTAGTCATAACTCAGTCTAGGAGCATTAGATGTACAAAACCCTTGAGACTAAGTTAAGACTCAACCGGAAGTGAAATTGCTTCCTGATAGATTTAAACTGGCGCAGGCTGACAGAATAGATATATCCCCAAGCGTCAGTGAATCAGCCTCGTCAAGTGAAATTGCTTCCTAATAGATTTAGACTGGCGCAGGCTGACAGAATAGATATATCCCCAAGCGTCAGTGAATCAGCCTCGTCAAGTGAAATTGCTTCCTGATAGATTTAGACTGGCACAGGCTGACAGAATAGATATATCCCCAAGCGTCAGTGAATCAGCCTCGTCAAGCGAAATTGCTTCCTGTTGAATTTAGACTTGCACAGGCCGATAAAAGAGATATAACCCTAAGCGTCAGTGAGTTCACCACGTCAAGTAAAAGTGCTTCCGATAGCTTAGTGACTAGCGCTGACTGTTGGATTGAAGGACACTGAGTGAGAGTGAGTAATAGTGAACAAAATCCTTCATCCAGTTGTTTTACTTTCGGATGTGGAAGTGCTTCCGGATACATCCTAGACTAAGTGAACTCCCACTTCATGTGATTGTGTGTTGACTTATTATACATAGCATGAACAAATGACACACTGAGTCACTTAGGAAGACTTAGAGTAAACTAACGAGACTTAAACTGACTATTGGAATAGAGATCCCTTAGAGTCAGTAGACACTACACTAAGTCAGAACATAGTCTAAGTAAGACTACTTCCCATAGCAAACTTCCCACAACATGTATAGTTTTACTATATCTGATTATATATATTGCTATGTTGGACTAACCAGTATGTGCAGAACTTAGTCACACTTCCGGATGCAAATGAGCTTCCGGATGCAAAGACTCTTGGCATTGGATTTCAGAGATTAACACTTGCAGAGCAAGATTGCCACTTCCGGATGAACGATGATCATCCGTCAGCAAGAGTACAAGAGAAAATGTCACATACTCAGAAGTAAGAATGCTTTTGTCAGAGCAGAGGTGTCAGGACTACTTTTCAGTGATAAAGCAAGTCAACCCTGCTAAGCATTTAAGAAGATGTTCCTTCCAACGGTAACAAGAGGATAACAGATATTCAAACAACATTGTTACCTACCAAGCATGAGGAGTATGAGAGATAAGGAGAACATAATCTGAAGATTCATTCAAGGTGTCAAAGCTCATACTGCCCACAAGAGTCAGAGTCCATAAGAGAGCTTCTGATAGCAAGAGAGCATCCAATAGCAAAGCACTCTTATCATTCATGGACAAGTGCTTGGAAGACAAAGTTCCTCTATGTGATAGCAAGCAAAATGTTAGAGTCCACGAGCTTCACTTCGGATAGCAAGAGAGCTTCCGATAGTGAGTCTCTTAACATCCTGGACTTATGCTTGAGGAACGAAGTCCTCATCTGACAACAAGCAAGAGTCAGACCGTACAGTGTATAGATGTCAGAACGACTTTTGCCAGAACAGTGTTGTCAGAACAGTGTTGACAGAACAGCTGGACAAAGCACCTTTTCAGATAAAGCAAAGTCAACCCTGCTGTGCATTAATGAGGACAACGTAAACAAGGCCCCAACGGCTATATTCAAACGGCCTTATTGCCTCTCCAACGGTTGGATAGTCAGAGGCTGGTATAAAAGGAACATCTACATTCAGAAGAAAAGAAAGAGAGAGAGAACAGAGCTTATTGTCTGAAACACTATTCTACATTCCTCTCATCTTCTACTCTCGGACTTAGATATGTAATATTATTAGAGAGTGAGTCAGTTGTACTTAAGTGAGTAACATCATCTACTCTTAGAGAGAGTCATTTGTGCTTAAGTGTTTATCACAATCAGTTCATAGAGTGAACATAATTGTAATCTTACATTTGTAAGGGGGAGCATTTAGAAGTTTTTCTAAAATCTCCATAGGTTGCAAGTTAGCCCGTAAAACTTGCGTTTGTAAGGTTTGCAGGTGAACCCGTTGTAAAACCTGTGGGTTGTTAGGTGAACCCGTGTTCGTAAAACCTAAAGTGTAAAGGCTTCTCTTGTGCCCGGTTTAAACAAGAATAGTGGATTGAAAATCTCAGGTGGAGCCTGGGGACTGGATGTAGGTCTGGGTGACCGAACCAGGATAAATTTATGTGTGCATAAATTTACATTTAAACATTCTATTTTGCATCACATAACATACTGACTTGTGCATACCACTACTTATTAACATCATCACCAAGCACAAGCAGTCTTTTGGAAAAGAGTTAAAGTTTTATTCCCTCACCCAATTCACCCCCCCCTCTTGGGTGACAGCCACGCTTTTCATTTGGTATCAGAGCAAGGTCACTTGTTTAAAGGATCCAACGATCTCAAGTGCAAAGACCTAGGCTGACTTGGGTTATAAAATGTTGTTTGAAGATTGAGATCAAAATGTTTATCTCCCTCACGGATCCATTACAATAGGAGATACATGAACATTTGAAGGATCTGTTGATCTGAAAAGCCATAGTAGAACCCCTGGAGCTTCAACAGATCTTTGTCCAGATCAATCAATCAGAGTTAGATGAGTTATGGGCTAAAATGAACAAGGAGCATGAGCAAAATCAGAGAGAGATAGGCTAAGATAGCCATCCCTCGGACTTGACCAGGATGTCACTGCTGCCCTTAGAAGGGAAATTGAAATGAAGCGGATTGCCCAAGAAGGAAGGCTCGCCCTTGGGGAAGCCATCTGTTTCATGTGCCCCCAACAGTCTGCTAGCACAGAGGCAAGCTTGAGATAGCGCTGAGTGATCAACCTACGGAGATACCCTCTGCTGAGCCTGTATCTCCATCTGCGCCAGCACCCAATCTGATTGAAGAGCTGTGTATTAAGTACGGGTTCAAGAGGCCAGAGATGCCAGTGGTAGTGATCACAAAGTAAATTCATCCCTCTGCACCAGCTCCAATCCATCCTATTAGCCTCAGCAAGACTCAGGACTGTACCTCATCTGAACAATTAGTCAAGTCTTGATAAGCATTCGTCATAGATTTTGGTGCTGCTCTGAAAATAGAATCCTTGCATTGCCAACCAAAATCAAGCGAGCTACTGCTTGATGCGAATGGAGCTATGGTGATATCATTCTTACCTTCCTCTTTACTTGAATAATCACTTTGGTAGTAAATGCATGATGGGCTTAACAGCTTTTATTTCTCTGATACTGATATGATTTCCCTTATCTGTGATAACCTTATTTTCTGTAAAAACGATCCTATCATATCAAATTCATTTTCTGATATAATGCATACTGATTTTACAAATTCAAGAAGTCCGACACCTCGAAACTGAACCTTCTTCAAAACCTTCTGAATTTGTGCATGTTGAATCATTGTGTTCCAAGATTTCTGACATTGTTAAGATGATTCAGAACTAGTTTCAGAATTTTGACACTAAAACTAAAAACCTTCCTCAGAGTTTTCATATGGTGTCTAAATCATTTTACTCATATATGCTTAGTGAATTCTTTTAAGGGCACCTCTCATGGAAGAAAATGGTTTATGCATTCACCTTGATTTTTGAAAGATCCTTTTGAAATACAAACTTTCAAAACAGATTCTGATCCTCTTTAAACCTACATGACAACCATACCTCATGATAGCACTCAAAAGTTATTTCTGATTTTCCATTTCATGTGGTATCTCTTGCATCAAGTTTTTCAATGCATAAGCAGCTATGGTTTCGAGAACAATACATCCCTCTTAATTACATCTTTAAGTTCTCAATCTACTAATGATCTCAGTTCAAGTTTGTGGTTTAAGAATGTTGACACAGATTATTGAAGCTTGAACAATGAATATAACCAAGAGAGAATGGCAACGAAAATGTCTCTTATCAAGATGTGTGGAATGGCTATACCAAACCTGAGAAACTCTCGCCAATACACATGAGCATTTCTATCCCTTACATATTCTGTTGTGAAATTAAATGGATAGTCTCTCTCTTGTCTGACATGCATTAGAAATCTTAGGAAATGCCTTGAATTGAACTCTGCTAAGATCTGTAAAACATGGCATAGTATCACAAGCATGCTATAATCTGTATTAATTTCAAGCTTGTTGATATCCTAAGAACAATGAGATCACACTGAGCATATCTAGAAGAACTTGAGCTAAAATTTGGAAATTATTCTCGTAATCATATGCTGAAATTTGGTTGTTTTTGTAAACTGGATTTAGTCTTAAAATCAAACTATTTTGTGAGGATGAAGATTTTTCAAAATTTCATTGTGTTAATAATTCACATGTCTTCATGATCTAACATGAACATCCTTGAGACATATTTATTGAACTATACTTGCTTATGAAACTCTGAAAATATGCCACCTGTTTGATACTCTCTGTACTATCACATTGATATTTATCTATGAGAGTAAATAGAGTTCATGTCTTGATAGTGAAACTATGTGAACGTATAGACAATTTCAAAATTAGTTTTCACATAATCGTTACTCATATTTTCTTAAACCAATTAGCAAGCATGATTTCTTAAAATTATTAACTTGTGGTGATTAACACAGATTGACTTGAATGTCCAGAGGATGGTCTCCAATGTTAAATCTTAAGTTCTTTCATTGACCATCAGAAAAGCACTTGTTTCCTCAAGCACATGAAGGCCCAATCATCAAGTTTGAGCAAGGATGCTTTCGCAACAATCAGCGCTTTCGATAGCAGGCCAACTATTGAACCATGGGAAGAGTAGAGTGACTGCCCAGTCATGTCTGCTTTTGGTTGTAGCTCAGCTTGCCGAAGCGAATCATCAAAGCACTTGCACTAGGGGTTTCCACTTGAGATAGCACATCTCTTGAAGATGTCAGGAAGCATGCTTATCTGCATATGATTAAGATTCATGAGTCTAATAGAGTCTGAAGATTCCTCATCTGTGGTAACATCTACACCTTACCATCTCTTATATATGATGCATACATGGCATTGGTAAGGGTGTCAATTTAGGATTTTTTTTTTCCAATCTGCATTCACTTCAAAATCATTCACTGTCTTAGAAAATCATCCTAGCTCACACATCTGTATCCTCTATATGACATGCTGGAAAGTAATTGATAACATACCTCTCTTATATGCTTCCTTTCTTGATTCTGTGATGATTAATCTTAAATATAGAAGAGAAGTAAATGGACATTACTCGATAATGATCCCTTGAAAATAGAGAGTTACATGCTGTCATCGATAATAAACTCTTGAGATGCTGTGATGCAATTTATTTGGAAATTACTTTTGGTATTTTAATCTCACAAATTTCATTTGATTTGGTTTCATTTTCATTTTTGGTATCACGAATTTAAAAACACAAATTTTTCAATTGATATCATAATCATCATTTTAAACACACCAAAATTATTTTGATATCATGTTAATCATTTCAAGAGGGTCAAAATTACTTCGATGTCTTTTATATTTGAAAAGAATTTTCACCTTCAAAAAGAGAACTGTTTTTGTATGCAAAACATGTTCTGTTATCTTGCATAATGGTTAGGGAGAGTAACCTCACTTAGAATACTGAATCAATATTTCTTCTTTTTGTCTCACACTGTTTAGCTATCCTACATAATGTTTAGGGAGAATACAATCATTTAGGATCCTGAATCATTATTGTTGTCTCTTGTTAATTTTTTTTTTTTTGTTTTTTTTTTGTACGTTGTATTGAATAGTCTAGAACAAATCTTTATCAACGATACATAGGGAGAAATATTAGGTAGAAAGCCCATCCCTAGGAGAACGATAGAGGTATCCCCATCCCTAAGGCTAGCTTGCACTTGTTGAATTTTGATGAAGCCAAAAGGGGGAGAGATGAGACATGAGATGTCTAGAGATGAGACATGAGATGTCTAGCTAGAGATGAGACATGAGATGTCTAGAGATGAGACATGAGATGTCTAGCTAGAGATGAGATAAGATATCTAGATATCTGGGGAGAGAACTGGGGAATGAAATATAGCTCTAAGTTTAATTATGTTCTCTAGTCATCTATGGGTTTGTCATCATCAAAAAGGGGGAGAATGTTAGAATCTTAAGTTTTGATGGTGACTAAGGTATGATATGGTCTAGTACTTAAAAGAACATAATTAACACTTAGGAAGGATTAGATGACATGGTTAGAATCCTGAGTTAGATCACTTGCGAATGCAAGATCATTTCCGGAAATATTAGCACTAGAGCTCGAGGATGGAGTACACATCCCATAGGGGACGCAAACGGAAGCAAGTGAGACACTTGGTTAGAACCCAGTCTAGATTGCTAACACTGAATCCTAAGTTTAGTCACAACCGGATGCGGATTCACTTCCGAATGAATTAAGACTAGCACTCACGGATGAAAGACTCATCCCACAGCGGAATCATAACCGGATGCGGAATCACTTCCGGATGGACTAGGACTAGCGCTCGCGGATGAATGTCTCATCCCTCAGCGACAGCAAGCACTTCACTTAGTCATAACTCAGTCTAGGAGCATTAGATGTACAAAACCCTTGAGACTAAGTTAAGACTCAACCGGAAGTGAAATTGCTTCCTGATAGATTTAGACAGGCGCAGGCTGACAGAATAGATATATCCCCAAGCGTCAGTGAATCAGCCTCGTCAAGTGAAATTGCTTCCTGATAGATTTAGACTGGCGCAGGCTGACAGAATAGATATATCCCCAAGCGTCAGTGAATCAGCCTCGTCAAGTGAAATTGCTTCCTGATAGATTTAGACTGGCACAGGCTGACAGAATAGATATATCCCCAAGCGTCAGTGAATCAGCCTCGTCAAGCGAAATTGCTTCCTGTTGAATTTAGACTTGCACAGGCCGATAAAAGAGATATAACCCTAAGCGTCAGTGAGTTCACCACGTCAAGTAAAAGTGCTTCCGATAGCTTAGTGACTAGCGCTGACTGTTGGATTGAAGGACACTGAGTGAGAGTGAGTAATAGTGAACAAAATCCTTCATCCAGTTGTTTTACTTTCGGATGTGGAAGTGCTTCCGGATACATCCTAGACTAAGTGAACTCCCACTTCATGTGATTGTGTGTTGACTTATTATACATAGCATGAACAAATGACACAATGAGTCACTTAGGAAGACTTAGAGTAAACTAACGAGACTTAAACTGACTATTGGAATAGAGATCCCTTAGAGTCAGTAGACACTACACTAAGTCAGAACATAGTCTAAGTAAGACTACTTCCCATAGCAAACTTCCCACAACATGTATAGTTTTACTATATCTGATTATATATATTGCTATGTTGGACTAACCAGTATGTGCAGAACTTAGTCACACTTCCGGATGCAAATGAGCTTCCGGATGCAAAGACTCTTGGCATTGGATTTCAGAGATTAACACTTGCAGAGCAAGATTGCCACTTCCGGATGAACGATGATCATCCGTCAGCAAGAGTACAAGAGAAAATGTCACATACTCAGAAGTAAGAATGCTTTTGTCAGAGCAGAGGTGTCAGGACTACTTTTCAGTGATAAAGCAAGTCAACCCTGCTAAGCATTTAAGAAGATGTTCCTTCCAACGGTAACAAGAGGATAACAGATATTCAAACAACATTGTTACCTACCAAGCATGAGGAGTATGAGAGATAAGGAGAACATAATCTGAAGATTCATTCAAGGTGTCAAAGCTCATACTGCCCACAAGAGTCAGAGTCCATAAGAGAGCTTCTGATAGCAAGAGAGCATCCAATAGCAAAGCACTCTTATCATTCATGGACAAGTGCTTGGAAGACAAAGTTCCTCTATGTGATAGCAAGCAAAATGTTAGAGTCCACGGGCTTCACTTCAGATAGCAAGAGAGCTTCCGATAGTGAGTCTCTTAACATCCTGGACTTATGCTTGAGGAACGAAGTCCTCATCTGACAACAAGCAAGAGTCAGACCGTACAGTGTATAGATGTCAGAACGACTTTTGCCAGAACAGTGTTGTCAGAACAGTGTTGACAGAACAGCTGGACAAAGCACCTTTTCAGATAAAGCAAAGTCAACCCTGCTGTGCATTAATGAGGACAACGTAAACAAGGCCCCAACGGCTATATTCAAACGGCCTTATTGCCTCTCCAACGGTTGGATAGTCAGAGGCTGGTATAAAAGGAACATCTACATTCAGAAGAAAAGAAAGAGAGAGAGAACAGAGCTTATTGTCTGAAACACTATTCTACATTCCTCTCATCTTCTACTCTCGGACTTAGATATGTAATATTATTAGAGAGTGAGTCAGTTGTACTTAAGTGAGTAACATCATCTACTCTTAGAGAGAGTCATTTGTGCTTAAGTGTTTATCACAATCAGTTCATAGAATGAACATAATTGTAATCTTACATTTGTAAGGGGGAGCATTTAGAAGTTTTTCTAAAATCTCCATAGGTTGCAAGTTAGCCCGTAAAACTTGCGTTTGTAAGGTTTGCAGGTGAACCCGTTGTAAAACCTGTGGGTTGTTAGGTGAACCCGTGTTCGTAAAACCTAAAGTGTAAAGGCTTCTCTTGTGCCCGGTTTAAACAAGAATAGTGGATTGAAAATCTCAGGTGGAGCCTGGGGACTGGATGTAGGTCTGGGTGACCGAACCAGGATAAATTTATGTGTGCATAAATTTACATTTAAACATTCTATTTTGCATCACATAACATACTGACTTGTGCATACCACTACTTATTAACATCATCACCAAGCACAAGCAGTCTTTTGGAAAAGAGTTAAAGTTTTATTCCCTCACCCAATTCACCCCCCCCTCTTGGGTGACAGCCACGCTTTTCAGATACAAAGAAGGGAAACCGTTTCTTGGAATGGTAATCCTATTTCAAGAGGAAGAAAAAGAAGTTTTGATATAATTTAGAAAGTTTGTACTCATTGACATTGAGGCTTCATTGTGATGAATATCATCTGTATATCACGATGGAGATGCTACCGATCATTTGGAGAAACTATGAACACTTTGGTTGAGGTTGGTATTGAAATTTTCTAGAGAAATGTACTCAAGAGTGAGATATGACAGATATTTTTCTTATGAGAAAGGTAAGGTTAATGATACTAGCACATGTCCACAAGTGCAGAAGAGGTGAAATCAAGTCAGATTGACTTGGATGTATTTAACCTTGTGAACAAGGTTAGAAGTACTATATAAGAAAACTAGGAGTAAAGATACAACTCTATGCAAAATTACAATTAGTTCTTTTATATTTGCAGATTAATGAACAATTTCATCAAAATCCACAATGCTCTAGCGATAACAAGATAAATTTCAGTACAAAAACTTGACCAACAAAGCATAAATGATTCATAAATCTTATACATATTTAGATCCAATATGCACAACAACTTTAATGCAACAATAACTCTTCAATTCATGGTCAGTAGTCTACTCAATAGTTCAGGAATAATGGCTCAAGTTATACAAAAATGAAATCAAGCAAGTCACACAATCAGATCAATTAATGACATTATGCACTAAATGGGTAATTTATCAACAATTAACATGACATTCCGACCAAATTCACACTTAAACTAATGTAAATTAAATCTGAAAATACCAGCAAATATGATTTAAAAGCCAAAATTGCAAAAATAAGCAACAGCAAGTTACACAAGCAAAACTAACCAGCAAAAAAAAATGAAGTCATAAAAGTCTAAAAGAACCAGCAATGATGCCAAGTTGATTAATTTTTGTCATGAGGCTAACAAAGCAAGAACTTAAGGAAATCAATATACAACGCAATTGCATTACATATGAAGATCATAAGACCTTTCTAGGAACAATAACACTAGTATTTTGGAACGACTATACATTATGTATTCAGAGAGAAACAAATGAACACTTCATCTTCACATTTATGTTTTAAAATTCGATCCCATAGCTTAAGCATATGTCTTCATTGCAACAATGATTTTTATGATTATAAGTTTCTTAATATAAATTTTTATACCAGAGAATCAAATTTCACAAAAACAATCCTAAGTTCATGCACCAACAAAAGCATATATATTGGACTCATATTTCAATTCACTCGGCCATGAAAACACTAGCCCAAAAATCACATCTCAAAGAAAAATCCACCAAGGTCCTCTGCTACAATTACAAGAAACCATTATTATTCATAGGCCCCTATCAATCACACCTAATTCCAACCAAAGCAAGACACGAGTTCATAGTCACGGATAAAACATGTGAAGGGACTATACTCATTCGACTCCAATATCATATATTTTTTTATAATAAACATAACAGATACAAGCAATTATACAATGGAAACGACCCAAGCATAATCGTACATAACACACCATCATCATTAATCCCAACAAAATGTATTACAAGTAACAATTTACTATCAATCATATTTTTAAACAAGAGGTTGAACAGATTCATTTCAACAGTTATAATAGAGATACTCATTTAATCATGAAACAATGCTCTTCAGTTTCATTTCAAAACATTCAATCATATACATATGAAGATTTTCATTACCATGCACATGTTAATGCATATCAGTTCGCTGCACACCATAAAAGGGATTTTAGATTCATTCAACTGCACATTCATAATCTCTATAACAAACAGTCATCCACACAGCAAAAGCAATTTTATTCAAAATAGAATCAGGTCATATTCACCAACACAAATCATATTTCACCATCAATTTTCAATCAAACACAGCAATTAATTATAGATAGTCAAATCACAGTTCTGAAAAATTCACAATCGCGGTCACAATTTAATCATAAGCAAATGACAAAGCAAAATGACCAACTATGAACCTCACAAACCACCAACACTGACAATCAACTAAGAATTTACAGTACATTGAATAATACCAACTTCATTTCAAAACCTTTTGCAAAACTTCATGTCCAAGTTCGAAACTGAAACTTCGCTTCGCATGCTACAACCAAACTTCCAACACAATCCAACTTAAATCATTGTCAAAACAAACATAACTAAAAATCATTTTTTTTAACAACTAACTTACCTTTCGGGAAACATCCACTCATGAAGTAGTAAGGGCTACCAACATCTATTATTAAGGGGGCTGCTTCCAATCACTAAGTATAGTGAGGAAACCTTCAGCCACTTAATATAAATGGGCAACAACCTTTCACTACCAATGGTGATGTCTAACCATTACTAATTGAAAGATAATCAAAATAGCACTTTCAATCCAATTTAGATTAAAACAATTAACAAACAAGTCAACTTCTCAACTAATCAAACACTTTAACAAATCAAATTAACACAAATTTGAAAGCAAGAAACAAGGTCAACAATTTCATATTTCACATTGTATTCATTATCAATTGTTATTTTCTAATTACCTTAATCCCTTAAACCCAATAAGGTTTCTCATGATGCCTCGACTATGATTATGGCAGGCACATAACTATACTCGAGACCCCAGAGAAGCATCCTTATTTCGTCATTCTTCCTAAATTCTTATACATATCAATATTATTTCGTTATTCTTTCTATGTTCATCTCAATCTCTCCACAGTACCTATTCAATTTCTCTTATCACTCTCTCCCCACCACGGGATGAGTGATATTCTTCTCAAAAGGCCATAAATTCATGCACAGAAGGAAGAGAATACTAAGAATGTATATTGCCAATCTACATGCAATGCAGCACAGTCCTAGGTTACCTATACCAAATACTGATAACCAATTTGTAACATAGTGTTACTAATTTCCTAATTAACCTGTGATATCTCTTTTAGATTTAATAATCTATTTACTAACTATGATAGAAAAAGGATTTCTATAATAAATTGTCCTATCATAGTTAGGAAAAGAATTTCCTAATGATTAAATACTATCCATGATAGAAAAGAATTTCCTAATACAACCTGAACACTATCATAGATAATTAAAAGCTAACCATGTTAGAAAAGATTTGCCTAACATGGTTATTAAACAAAACTAATTGATATTAACAATAAATAGATATATACTTGCGGAAGCAAATGCAGGCCTATACAAATTGGCAATATACAATTCAAAATAGTCTATATAGCTTCTAATACCTAATTCCCTTTCCTGTTATCTGCGCCTGTACATGAATACCTGCAAAAAATGTCAGTAATCGTGGGATGAGACAATTTGTCCCAATAATCACCGCTTAACTCACTATAACAGTGAGATTTGCGGTAGCGAGGGCGTCTAAAGGGTACCACAGTTTTAAAAACAATAATAATATATATAGCCAGATCTTCTTTCATTCCTTACTTAAGTCCCTCCGTCATATTCAAATCAACTCAAATTCAACATCTCTACTTTTCCAATTCAACCATCCTACTGTCCCAAACTCTCACACTCACCTATAGATGCATTGTGCCACCACGGGGCATTCAAGCATCAAACTTTCTGTAACATTGTGTTACTAATTCCCTAATTAGCCAATATAATCTATTTCAATTTATTAATCTCTTTACTAACTATGATAGAAAAAGGAATATTCATATCAACATCTCTATCATAGTTAGAAAAAGAGTTTCCTAATCATTTATTATATTATCCATGATAGAAAAGAATAAACCAATACAACACAGCTATTATCATGGATAATTTATTGATAACCATGTTAGAAAGGATTTGTCTAACATGGTTAATAAACAAAACTAATTGATATTAAAAATAAATAGATTTATATACATGCGGAAGCGAATGCAGACCTATAAATTGGCAATACACAATTCTAAATAAACTATACCAACTCTACTACCTAATTCCCTTCCTGAAGCTTGCCCCTGTGCATGAATACCTGCAAAAATGTCAGTAATCGTGGGATGAGACAATTTGTCCCAGTAATCACCGCTTAACTCACTATAACAGTGAGATGTGCGGTAGTGAGGGCGTCTAAAGGGTACCACAATTTTAAAATCCATAATATATATATATATATATATATATATATATATATATATATATAACTCACTTCCTTTCATCCATCACTTAAAACCTTCTGTCACATCCGAATCCACTCAAATTCACCATCTCTACTTTCCACATATCACTCAAATCCCTCAGTCAAATCCATATTAACTAAATAACATCTCCCAGTCTCCAATCTAATGATGCTACCATAACTCTCACACTCACCTATAGATGCAATGTGCCATCCTGGGGCATTCAAGCATCTAATGTGTCACATGTTTTAATTCCTCTTCCATTACTTTCATCTAAAATCACATTTCCAATCCTTTAATATTACCTTAAAATGATCCATAAACCTATCACACCATCAATCGAAGAACTATCCCAGAAAATTATTGGTCCTTCTTAATCTCCTATCACTTAACCTTGTAACAAAAACTTTTAAGGATTTTCTAAATATCTCCTGACTATCTCTTCAGCTACAACTGTACCGAAATTGCAGAAAATTTCTAAATATACATGCAAGCACCAAACATTGACAATCTTTCAAATAAATCCTTATCCACCGATTGCTAATAGAACTTCAACATATTCAACGAGATCCTATTTCTTTTCATATCCTATTAACATCTTATATTATAAAGCACATAGCACTAACCACAATTTCCTAAATCCTTTTCTTCATTCCCTTTAGTCATACTTCCTATATTTAAACATGTGAAGCATAAACCTCATCAAAACTTCCTAATAATTGAAACATCACACCAAACCAAAATAGTTTAGTTCAAAACAAAATCAATGCACATTTATAATCAAATCACATCATCAAAGTATAGATTTCAAAACAACCAATATCCATGGAATTTCAATTAAACCAATTAATAAACAAATCAATTTTCCAACTAATCAAACAATTTAACTAAATAAACAACGATCAGAAGACAAGATCAACAATTCTTATTTCATTTTGTATTCATTATCAATTGTTATTTTTGAATTCCTTAATTCTTTAACCCAATAAGGGATCTCATGATGCCTCGACTATGATTATGGCCGGCACATAACTATACTCGAGACCCCAGAGAAGCATCCTTATTCCGTCATTCTTCCTAAATTCTTATACATATCAGCATTATTTCGTTATTCTTTCTATGTTCATCTCAATTCTCTCCACAATACCTATTCAATTTCTCTTATCACTCTCTCCCCACCACGGGATGAGTGATATTCCTCTCAAAAGGCAGAGTATCATGCACAGAAGGAAGGGAAACTATAAAATGTATATTGCCAATCTACATGCAATGCAGCACAGTCCTAGGTTATCGTATACCAAATACTGATAACCAAGTTGTAACATTGTGTTACTAATTCCCTAATTAGCCAATATAATCTATTTCAATTTATTAATCTCTTTACTAACTATGATAGAAAAAGGAATATTCATATCAACATCTCTATCATAGTTAGAAAAAGAGTTTCCTAATCATTTATTATATTATCCATGATAGAAAAGAATAAACCAATACAACACAGCTTTTATCATGGATAATTTATTGATAACCATGTTAGAAAGGATTTGTCTAACATGGTTAATAAACAAAACTAATTGATATTAAAAATAAATAGATTTATATACATGCGGAAGCGAATGCAGACCTATAAATTGGCAATACACAATTCTAAATAAACTATACCAACTCTACTACCTAATTCCCTTCCTGAAGCTTGCCCCTGTGCATGAATACCTGCAAAAATGTCAGTAATCGTGGGATGAGACAATTTGTCCCAGTAATCACCGCTTAACTCACTATAACAGTGAGATGTGCGGTAGTGAGGGCGTCTAAAGGGTACCACAATTTTAAAATCCATAATATATATATATATATATATATATATATATATATATATATATATATATAACTCACTTCCTTTCATCCATCACTTAAAACCTTCTGTCACATCCGAATCCACTCAAATTCACCATCTCTACTTTCCACATATCACTCAAATCCCTCAGTCAAATCCATATTAACTAAATAACATCTCCCAGTCTCCAATCTAATGATGCTACCATAACTCTCACACTCACCTATAGATGCATTGTGCCATCCTGGGGCATTCAAGCATCTAATCTTCTCTATATGATTTGACACTGTGCCCCTCTCTATGATGAGGGGGCAAATTTCCCTCTCTGGCAATCTCCAGAGAGAGAACCTCGATTCTGTTTTCCATTACAGAATGGGAACGGTTGGGCTCTCCACTGCCAAACAACCGTAGGGGCGGTTGGGCTCTTCAATGCCAAACAACCGTAGGTCACTTCTCTCAATAAGTAGACCTATGAACCCCGATCCAATCAATCTAAAGAGGATCCTTAGTACAAATAACTGTCGATTGGCCTATCGACAGTTATCATCGCGCGATGGTACGAATATAAACCAGTGTCATGCAATGCTCACAATGTCCATATCCATCAATTTCAATTTCATCATCAATATCATGCACCATTATCATTTCCTTCACTATCTCAATCTCATCTATTCAACTTATTCCCTCTACCTAACTATCCACATTTCTCACATAATACAATCTGAACCTCTCACATCATATAAGAACAACCACCAGCCAGGATAATATGTATAATGTTTCAAATTCCTTTTATACGAAAATAATCGTGTTTGAAAGGCACCCGATAGCCTGTTTTGTATAAAAATACCCTTTTAAAGATAATGTATATATATATATAGAGGGTGAAAAGGGATTTTACAAAATCCCTAACTAACGTCACATTCAATGTTATAGTAAGGTTAAGAGTGATTACCTGTCGCCCTTAGCAACTGCGCATTTTCCCATCCTTTCCCGATGCCTCACAACCACATCACAATCAATCCTAAAATGATGTAGTATAGAATAATCAATTAGTATCATTTCTACTTCACAATGTTTAACGTCTCTCTCTCCGTATTACTACCCAATCCTCATACTTGGTTATTTCTTAACTCTTTGATTAAGCCCTTTAACTTTAATCTTTTATGATTCTCAAGGTTTGACTAATCAATAACTTAAAGCAAGATCAAATATTCTTAATAAACTTCAAACATTACAATTGTATCACATGTATCACCTCAAACAATCCCTACCACACTCCAATTATATTCACATAGTTATTTCAACCAAACATAGTCAAAATATTAAAAGAATGACATAGGTAGTTTCAGTCAATAAATACTAACTTCGTTTAACAAGTAACTCATCATTTGTACCTCACTAACCACTAATTATTTGAGTAAAGTTGATGTTTATTAACATGAAATACCAATCAGAATTTTTTTTTGTACAGATTCATATAGCTTAGACAAATTTCACTTAAAAGCATAAACACAACCTTCTACACCTTCTTTTAAGACAATGAAATCAGCATGTGAAAGAGGAAGAGTGGCAAGGCTTAGAATCATGCACTTGTCTAAATGTTACTGCCATATCCAACAATGTCACCAAATCAAACAAACAAGACAAGCTCATCACCATTTTAAATCTTTCTCCTCTTTAAGAACATCGATTCTAATAAAAAGAAATCAGACTAATCAAACATATTTTTTACAATCAATTGATTTGTACACCATGTTAACCCAATCATATGTCATTCAAATTTGCCTTCAAATTGAATCCAAGCAACATACATATCAAACCAATATGCATGCATATTTTCAGTATTTTCAGATTCTTCAATCATATATAAAAAACTCAATTATAAATAATTAACTTCTACTTCTTAATCTCAACCTCAATAGCCAAGCTAGCACACTTGAACCACTTACCAAAACACATGCCATGACATAATATTTCTCATCCTAATCTCATAAAAGAGAATTCAGATTCAGCAGCCCAAACTCCAAACAGAAACAACAAAAGTCACATTCAAAAGTACTCCCTTAAATCTCAAATCAAAATGTAAATGATTTCCTTTTCAAGTTGAAATAAAAATTGGAACTTCCCTATCAATATTTCTTGAAAACCAGTAAACAATTTAAACAATAACAACTCTTCAATCCTTATATCAATTCAGCAATTTCAGAGAAGAGCAAGAAAAGCAGAAACTTATAATTCATATGCACACACAATATTTCCCATATATATATTAACCTGCAAGGCTGCAACATTAATCAAGATAGAAAAAGTCATTTACTTATTCACATTCACTAAATTCAGCAAGGAAAAGCACAATTCATGCCTATACAACCATTGTTTCTAACTTTATCTCATCACCAAGTTACAAACCATACATAGTATACACTCAAATTGCATAAATGAAGTCCAACAAAACCCAAAGAGTTTACAAAAACTTGATGCGCATGTAAATGTATTGACTAAATCCTATTTCTATTCAAGCTTTATTAGTTTGATTCAAAAACAGTTCAGACCAAAACAGGACATGAAGAAAATACAAATTTCAGCTTCATAACTTTATATAATTTACCATATCAAATTTAAAAATTTCCAAGAACATGTAGCATAAACTCTCATAAACAGAAAACAGCATCACCAAGCAAGAGAATTTTAATAATCACTTGAACTCAAGAACTCTTCATGCAAATCAATTCAAATAATATAATTGACCCTAAAAGTCATTCGTACAGTGACTAATTTAATGTTAAATGAATAAATGGAAGGGCTAAACAATGGTCAATTACAAGCAGAGGAAGAAAAACGAAATTGAACATGCAATCAAATATATTAGCTTAATTCTTCTTTTATGTTTCATCAAGATTTTTAGCAAATTTAAGACCAACAAATCAGATAACAGAGAAGAGAGAAAATCAGCACAACAACCATCCAGAAACAAAATCAAACATGAACTTACTAAACTCAACTTTAATAGACTCATACAACAACTAATTTGAAGTTTTGAACCTCAAATCCTAAAACTTAAATCGGACCTCACTCTCAAATCTCGTCCAAAACATGACTAAAAGAGGTGTAAATTGAAGAAAAGACTTACACAAAGCTTGAATATATGTTTGTATGTCTAATCAGTGCCGGAGCCGCCGTAGGTCGCCGGAAATCTACACCTCCCCGCCGCTGGAGAAGAAGAGAAACGAAATAGAGAGTGAGGGATGGAGACAGAACGTGAGGTTGAGGAGTGAGGAAGGAGGAATGGTTTGATGGTGGTGGTGGTGGGGCCGGCGCCGCCGCGCGCCTTAGGCCGCCGTTCGGCCGTGAAGGGTGAAGAACGAAGAAGAAGCAATGTGAAGAACGAAGAAGAAGCAGAACGAAGAAGGTGGAGGGAGGTCGGAGGAAGCCACGACGGTCCAGCCAGCTTTGGCCGCCGCCGCTTGAATCTCGCCGGAGGAGAAACGAAATAGATGGAAGGGAGGAGGGAGTCGATGAAGAGAAGTGAGGAAGAGGAGAAAAATGACAAGGAAGGGAGGGGTCCGACGTTTTTAAGGAAGAAAATGGAGGAGGGGCGTGTTTGGTTTGGTGAAATAAGGGGGTTCTCTGATGATTTGTAGCCCAAACTTGCCATAGTGTACTCTTTTAATTCTAAAACCATTTAAACCAGCCTCCAATCTCCTTAAACTTCAAAATATTTTTAGCTTTACCACTCCCTCATATTTCAAACTCTTCATTTCTTAATTAATTATATGCATATTAATTACTCAAAATTTCAAAAATATCCCAAAAATTCCTAAAAATTCCAAAATTTCCCAAAACACTCTCTAATCCTGAATTAAATTTTCCAGGATGTTACACTTTCACTATATGATTTGACACTGTGTCCCTCTCCATAATGAGGGGACAATTTCCCTCTCTGGCAATCTCCAGAGAGGGAACCCCAAATCTGTTTCCATTACAGAACGGGAACGGTTGGACTCTTCAATGCCAAACAACCGTAGGGGCTGTAACATCCTGAAAATTTAATACAGGATCAAGGAGTGTTTTGGGAAATAATAAACGGAAAAATTAGGAATTTTGAACTTTTTTAGGAATTTTTGGTGATTTTTAGGACATTTTGAAAATTTTGAGTAATAAATGTATATAATTAATTAAGAAATTGAAGAGTTTGAAGTATGAGGGAATAGTAAAACCCAAAATATTTTGAAGGTTAAGTAGATTGGAGACTGGTTTAAGTGGTTTTAAAATTAAAATACACTGTGGCAAGTTTGGGCTACAAATTATCATATACCACCCTTATTTCACTAAACCAAACGCGCCCCTCCTCCATTTTCTTCTTTAAAACCTTTCGTCCTCCTCCCTCCCTCTCAAGCTCCGACCCATCGCCTCCTCCGTCTCCGGTGAGTCTTGGCGACGAAGGGCGGCCGCAACGGCGGCCAAGACTGGTGGAACCACCGTGATCTCCCCTTCCTCATTCGAACTCTCTCTGCCTCTCCAACCCTCAAACCCGTCATCTCCCTCCTCCCTTCCATCTTCTTTGTTTCTTCCCTTTCCCAGCGGCCATGGGTGACGGCGGCACTGACCCCTTCATCATTGCTTTCCTTTCGTCTCATTCCTTTTCCTAACCTCTTCGTTCCTTATCTTACACCTCTGCTCCGTCGTGTTCTTTGGTTTTCCGGCGGATGCAGCGACGGCCGGCATGGGAAAGGTAAGTCTTTGATTTTGTTTTCTTTCGTCCCTCAAGTTATTGGTTTCCTTTCAAAGTCGTTTTCCCACTCTTCCTTTTCTTTGGGTTTCTGTTTTAGTTCACTTAAGGCAGCGGCCATTTCCGGCGGTTTCCGGCGACGGCGAAGCCATTTTGGCGCACCTGCAAGTTGGGTTCAAGCTTAGGTTTGTCTCTTTTTATTCTATGTGATTTCTTGGCGAGATTTGAGAGTTAGGGTTTGAGTGGGGTTTTAGGATTCAGGTTCAATAATCACCTAAAATCAAAGCTTAGAGTTAGATTTTGTGTTTTCCTAAATCAAATTGAGCATGTATGATGAATTTTAAAGGGAATGCTAAGATCCTCTTCTTTCTCCTTGTGTTGGTCGATGGGTTTCAAGAGGGTTTGAGTTCAAAATCATTAATTTGTTTTGGTAGGAATGTAATGGAGCTGAAGATTTTGTGGCATGTTTGTTGTTGTTGAAGTTGGTGATTTCACAAATTCATATTCTTCTCTTTGCTCTGTCCGTGTGGGATATTGGTGTGGAAATAAAATTATGATTTCATTTTGAATATGGATATCAAATTTATGATTTTGTGCACATTGTATGTTAAATTGCTGGATGATTTGAAAGGTTATTAATTCCTATTCGCTCATACATTGACTTGGGCTGATTTGTGTCCTTAGTGTTTGTCAATGCATATTTGATTCTTGATGGTCTGATTATATATTAGATGCTGGAATTTAATGACTTGCTAAGTGTTAAAGAAGAGTAGGATTCTGTTTGGAGATTTTAACATATAAGTTTTAATCGAAAAGGTGCACATTTGTTGAAGCTTGGGCTGTTTTGCTTTGATTGTAAGATAAATGTCCTACCATATTTTTGTTTTTCCAAGGAAATCAGTTGCTCTAAATCAGATTTTGTGCAGTGAACATTTTATTTGATAGTATCTTGTTATTTGATAAGTTTATGCCATTCTCATGCCTTGTATATGCCATTTGAATTGTTAGGTGCTAGTAAATTCTGAATTTGAAACTACAACTTTTCTTTGATTCTCATTTTTTTTCTGTTGCATTATCTTATGTGTTGTTTTGATAGGTTGTTCTAAATTGTTGGGTGCTTTATATGTTATGATTACAAAGGAATAAATAGTTGTATGGGTGTGTAAGATTAATGTAATGGATATGGAAATGGGCGTTGTATGTGTGAAGTTTAGAAATCTGGACTGATTGATAACTAATGAGTGAAACTAATGAATTGTTGATAATGTTATTGTGTTATTTAAGATAATGTTAATGCTGAATTTGGTGGGTAAAGTTGCTGTTTACATTTCATGTGGTATGAAGGTGACATTCTTAGTTTGGTTTTGCTTATGGATATAATCATCCATGCTTGAACTTAAAGATTGATATGTTAATGTTGCAATATGAAAATGTATGAGAAACTAGTTGTATCCTTGAGTTTTGAATGGAAAAGAATTTGCAAATGGTTGCATTGAAGTATGTAAAAACAATCTGAATTATGTTTGACAGTGAAATGTAAAGAGGGATAACAATACTAATCTTGAATATTGAGGATTGGATAGGAATGAGTTATGTTAATGTTGAATATGAAGTTGTGTCATAGTTAAAAATCTTAGTAACTTTTTGTTTGATTCCTAAAAGTGAAATGACCTCATAGTTTCCTAAAAAGGTTAATATGTGTTAGAATCTTAAGTTTTGATGAAGACTAAAACATAAAGGATTAGACCAAGTGCCTAGGAAGCAATAGGATAACATAGGATCCCAACTTAGAGTGCAACCGGATGTGGATTTACTTCCGGATAGACTAGGACTTGCGCACGCGGATGAATGTCACATCCCCCAGCGGCAGCAAGTAACTCACTAAGGATTTAACTTAGTCCATGAACATTAAGTACACAAACCTTAAGACTAAGCTATGATTCAACCGGAAGAGAAAGTGCTTCCTGTTAGACTTAGACTGGCGCAGACTGTTAGAATAGATATCACCCCAAGCGTCAGTGAATTTACTTCGCCAAGTGAAAGCACTTCCTGTTAGATTTAGACTGGTGCAGACTGATAGAATAGAATGACCCTAAGCTTCAGTAAGTTCACCACGTCAAGTGAAAGTGCTTCCGATAGTTTAGTGACTAGCGCTGACTGTTGGATTGAAAGACACTGAGCGAGAGTGAGTGATAGTGAACTAAATCCTTCATCAAGTGGAATTACTTCCGGATGTAGAAGTGCTTCCGGATACATCCTAGACTAAATGACTTCCCACAGCATGTATAGTTCTTACTATATTCGATTATATATAATGCTATGTTGGACTAACCAGTATGTGCAGAACTTAGTTACACTTCCGGATGCAAATGAGCTTCCGGATGGAAAGACTCTTGCCATTGGATCTCAGAGATTAACCCTTGCAGAGCAAGATTGCCACTTCCGGATGAACGATGATCATCCGTCAGCAAGAGTACAAGAGTGAACGTCACATACTCAGAAGTCAGAATGCTCATGTCAGAGCAGAGGTGTCAGGACTACTTTTCAGAGATAAAGCAAGTCAACCCTGCTGAGCATTAATGAAGATGTACCCTACAACGGTAACATAGGATTAACGGCCATATTCAAACGTTAATATTCACCTGCCACCCAAGCCTATGAAGCCGAGTATAAAAGGGACTTTCAGATTCAGAAGAGAAGTAGAGTGAACAGAGCATATTATCTGATATATCATATTCTTCGTTCTTCACATCTTCTACTACTCTCAGATTCATATTTGTAATATTCTTAGAGAGTGATTCATTTGTACTTAAGTGAGTAACATCATCCACTCTTAGAGAGAGTCAGTTTGAGCTTAAGTGTTTAGCATAATCAGTTCATATAGTGAACATAATTGTAATTTTACATTTTGTAAGGGGGAGCATTTAGAAGTTTTTCTAAATCTCCATAGGTTGCAAGTTAGCCCGTAAAACTTGCGTTTGTAAGGTTTGCAGGTGAACCCGTTGTAAAACCTGTGGGTTGTTAGGTGAACCCGTGCTCGTAAAACCTAAATTGTAAAGGCTTCTCTTGTGCCCGGTTTAAACAAGAATAGTGGATTGAAAATCTCAGGTGGAGCCTGGGGACTGGATGTAGGTCTGGGTGACCGAACCAGGATAAATTTATGTGTGCATAAATTTACATTCAAACATTCTATTTTGCATCACATAACATACTGACTTGTGCATATCACTACTTCTTAATATCATCACCAAGCACAAGTAGTCTTTCGAAAAGAAGGTTTAAAAGTTTTATTCCCTCACCCAATTCACCCCCCCCCCCTCTTGGGTGACAGCCACGCATTTCATTTGGTATCAGAGCAAGGTCACTTGTTTAAAGGATCCAACGATCTCAAGTGCAAAGACCTAGGCTGACTTGGGTTACAAAATGTGTTTTGAAGGTTTTGATCATACTATCCCACCCGTGTTAGAAAATGCTGATTTTTACTTATGGAAGGGAAGGATGAAAAGTTTTATACTATCCACGGATTTCAAAATGTGGGATGTTTTTGAAAAGGACTCTGATTTCAAACCAAAAATAAATTGGACTGAAGAGGATAAAAATTTATTTTACTTAAATCTCAGAGCAATGCAAATTTTGCACAAAAGTTTATCTGAAAATGATTTCCAGAAAATTAAACATTGCTCTAGGGCTAGAGATATTTGGAAAACTCTTGATGCTATGTATGCCTCTAATCAATCTCTTGAAATTAAAGCTGTCCAAAGCTCATTTTGTGCTCCCAGTGAATCTATCCTTGATGAGCTACTGGATGGTGATATAGAGGAAGCTAGCATCAGTGAAGAGAGTGTGGATCTCCGCCTAGAAGATTCAGAAGCTGAAGAAAATGAGGTACCTAAACTTGAACCTTCTGAATTGCAAGATATGTATAATGAGCTACATAGTGAATTCTGTAAACTTGCAAAAGAAGTTCTAGGCTTAAGAAAAAGGAATAGAGAACTTGAGAAACTTATTCCTTCTTCTACAACCAAGGAGTCCAAAGTCCCACTCATAAAAGAAGAGTTTACAAAAGACCCTGAGATTTCAAAAGTTAATAAACATAGAGTCTTTGAAAAGAAAACTGACCACCATAATAGTGATAAGAAATCTCATTCTGAACATCATTTCATTATCTGTCATTATTGTGGTAGAACTGGTCATATTTCTCACACATGCAATTTTAAGAGAAATTTAAATGTGAGGAATAAATATATATGGATCCCCAAAGGACAAGTAAGGTCCAGCGCTAACCATGTAGGACCCAAGTACAAATGGGTACCAAAACTCCCTTCTAGTGCCTTACTTGTGCAGGAAAGATCAAGAGTTCATCTTGTCCCAAAGAAGAGAACTCGTGGTGATGTCACTGCTGCAACCACCTGGTTCAATCATAAGAAGCAGTGCGCTACCACAAGGAACAAAGATTCTGTCTCACGGATAAGCTATCACAGAGTTCCATTCAACTATCCTGAGAAGAACAAGAGAGAGAGGATGTCTCAACTAACATGGAGTAAACCTATGAATCCCATCTCTCCTAAGAAAGTGCTTCAGGCCAAAGATAAGTATAGAAGATCTCCTTGGGTAAGCAAGGGATCACTTAAGGTTGAAGCATGCAATAGTAAAATCTCATATGCAAATGTTAGATGGACTTATTGAGATTTTACATCAAGCATCATAAGCATGAACATTATATGGCTTATAAGAAAATTCACACAATGTTCATACTCTACATGTTATCTATGACTATCTTTATCAGAAACCATGTATAACCATGTGCATATAGTCATAGTTGATTTGCAATGCCATATTCATAATGAATAATCTTTAGGTGCATGTGAATCACATATTTCCTACAAACTGACAAGTCAGATCCAAGTCTGGATACTGAAAAGAGAAAAAGGGGTTATTTGATATATTGTAGGAAAGAAGACTGAAAGCAACAAGGAGGGAAAGAGAGAATTGACATTCATCACAATACAAATAATGCTTAGTCAATCAATGGAAGATTTCTCTCTTGAGACTCCTTTTGGTCTTCAACAACAAGGATGATAATGGAGAAGAAAGATAACTCAACATTGTTGCTTCTTCTCCTGACACTAATGTTGAAGCTGTGAGGAAGTACAAAAAGGCAAAGCCAGATTTAATTGACTTAAATGACTGAGAGCAGATGTGTAGCATGGAATTGATACAACTCGAATGAGGTTTAAACATCTGTGCTTAATAGCTAAGACCTGCTAACTGAACTAACTTAGGCATCGAAGTGTCAATCCTTAGTTTTGCAGGTCCTCTCCAATGTTAAATCTTAAGTAGTTACAACCGGAAGCAAAACTACTTCCGAATGCTCTCGTGCTGGCGCTGAGTGACTACTCAAGGCAACTAAGAGCGCCTGTCTAACCGGAAGCAAAACCACTTCCGGATGATCACACGCTGACGATGGGTGATGACACCAAGAGAGCTCCAGCACCAGCCCAAGGGACACGTCACTTCAGAAACATTTCAACTCCCTCTGTGGAGCGTTGTGCCTTCTCTGAATAATTAAAGCAACACGTGTCATCAGGTGTGTCGTTCCAACTTAAAATCTTACGTTACCCAATGTGTGAAAATTTGAAAGAAGATGCCCATTTATTCTCAGAAGTTTTACCTATAAATAGATGTCATTTTTCATTTTCACTTTTTACTGCATCTGTTTCATTCGCATCATTTTCTCTGAAAAGTCTCTTCATCTTCTCCTTTGTGTTCTTCATTTTTCTCTACACTTCTCGCATTTCATCCTTTTTATTACTACAACATTCATATAAAAATGGCCGGATCTCATGAATCCAACCCAGTCACCCAGAAAACCTCCTCTTCCAAGAAACACAAGTCGAAATCTGGGAAATCCACTCACAAGCATTCTGGTAAATCTGGGCACCATGGAGAACATCATGAACGCCATGAAGGTTCTGGGCAATCACAGGGACATGATGAATATATTCAGGGTCAGCCTGAAAAGTCTGGTAGAATGGCAGAACAGCCAGTGGCTTCTGAAAATGAGCAAGCAAGGGAAGCCCAGAGAAAAGGGAAGAAGAAGGTGCAATTTGCTGAAGAGCCTTCTTCCAAGAGGCAAAGGGTTGAAGAAGACGACCCTACAGTATACAGAGAAGGGGCATTGGAGCCAATTACTGCCAAATTTGAGACGTCCGTCCCCTACTTCAACCAAGGGCTGTTCATCGACCTAGAGAAGATTGATGAACTAGGGTTTCCCCATCTGCGCCCTTACTTGGAGAAGTATATGCCTTGGCTGGGCATCAACCAGGACTACAACGTCAACGTCCTGCGAGTCTTCTCCCAATCCCTCTCTGGCAGAGCTAAGTACAGGAAGGTGGAAGGGAAAGAGCAAGTCCACAAACTCTCCTTCACTGCCACTGTAAGGGGGAGGACCTTCAGGTTCACTTGGAGGACGCTGAATGAGATGATGGGAATCACGGATGAAGACATGAATGAATGGATCTACCCTGAGTCTCACAAGTACAGCAAGGAGGAACTCGAAGAGTTGTATGGCACCAATAACAAGAAGGTGTCCAAGATGTCTGATTCTAACAGGCTCTTGTACTACATCTACTCCCGGATAATGACTCATAAGGGAGGCAACTTCAACGAGTTCACACTGCTGGACAATCCTTGGTTCCCTAGACTCCTCTCTCGCAAGCCTTTCAACCCTGGCCAGTTGATATGTCTTGAGCTTCAGCGATGGTTAAATAATGACAAGTCTGGCTACCTTCCCTATCCCACCGTCATTGCCTTCCTCCTTGAGAAGCATCTAATCAAGGCTACATCTGCTGTGGAGGAAGAGAATGTCAAGTGTAAGCCTGTGGGAGCAACCAATATAGGGAAGATGGGCATCAAGTACTTCAAGCCTCCTAAGCCCACTCGCTCAGGCTCTCAAGCCAGGAGTGCTTCTGGCACTTCAGCCCCCTCTGCATCTGGAGCAGGAGATCAGGAAGTTGACTCACATGCTGGGCCAAGCCGTATTGCAAGGGTGCCAGCCTCTGTCAGGGCCTTTGCCGAGGAAGTAAAGGAAGAGCTTCTGTTGAGACTGACTGAATCCTTGATGGGTCCTCTCCGTGTTGAGTGTGAAGCTGGTTTCCACCACCAAGGGGAGCGGACCCAACGGCTTGAGGACAGAGTAGGACAACTCGAGAGTCACCTTGCCAGGGTGGATGCCAAACTAGATCTCATCCTCCAACACCTTCAAATTCCCCAACCATCTCAAGGTAACTTACCACCCTCTCCTCCTCCTCCTCAAAACCCTCCTCCTCCCCCTAATCACCCTCAACTTCCCCCTCCTCCACCTAACACTCAACAACCTCAGCCACCACCACAAAATGACCAACAACCCCCACCATCACCACACAATGACCACCAATCCCAACCTTCACCTACCCATGACCATCAAACCCAAGACTCACCTCACAACTCTCCACGACATTCTCCTAGAAACTCCTCATCCTCACCTTCCTCATCCTCATCCTCGCCCATTCCCACACGACCTGGTGCCCCTACACGCTCTCCACTCCGCTTCTCCAACCCTACCCATCCAAGCCCTAGACCCATAGGATCTGACACAGCCATTCACCCCCTCAGCCAACCATTCACCGAGTATCCCCGCCTTCAACCACTCTCCGATGACCATTTACCTTTTACCCCTGAGTTCACCAACTACAAAGAATACTCCTCCACACATCCTTATGAGAGTCTCTTTGTCACCTCCAGTTGGTTCCCCAACCCTTCTCAAACTCCAGAACACCTATCTTCTCCCACATCCTCTACCTCTACCTCTACCCTCTCACCCTCCCCACCTAAGAGATTTGGCCCTGAACCACCTCCATCCTCCTCTACATCCACTCCATCCCTGGCACTCACCCCTGTTGATGATGACAAAAGGGGGAGAAATGTTATGTCTACTCTTCGCCTAAGTATGGCCACAAGGGATGTTCTCAGCCAGCCTTCACTCTGGATTGATAAAGACTTCACGGCCGCCCTGCGTCGTGCATATGAGTCTCAGAGGCTGAGTGGTGCAGAGAGCCTTATAAGAGGAGAGGCCATCCGTTTCATGCAACAGAAGAGAACAGCTGAGCAAGGATCACATTTGGAGATGGTTGTGTTTGGGCAGAATGAACAATCCTCACAACCTGAGTCATCATCAGAGCCTCCTCCAAATAAAACAAGTAGAGAGATGGTTGAGGAGATCATGATGAAGTGGGGACTGAAGAGACCCAACCATCCTCCCATTGTGATAGCCAAGCCTGTTCCTGCATCCTCTGGGCAAGAGACTGAGATCCCTTCATCTGAGCAATCTTCTAATCCTCCTCCCTCGTCTGAGCCAGCAGACAGATTCAGTGAACCCAGAAAGAAGGCCGTTGCTAGGAAACGTGCCAGGAAGTTGATTGCCACCACTGAATCTGATGAGTCTGAGGAAGAGACTCCATCTGACCTACCTGAGCAAGGAACTTCATCTGCTCAGGTTGAGCAAGAAAATCCAGTGGTTCAAGCGGTTCCAATTCTGAAGGAAGTCAAATTGGAGATTGAAGACATGACTCCTGATGAATTTGAGAAGTATGGATTCACTGACAAGCTATCATTTGGTCAGATGGCTTGCCTCGATGCTGAAAGAGCAAGTGCCATGCCCACCCCTCCAATTAGCAAAAGCAAACGGAAGAGCAAAGGAAAAGGGAAAAGGATAGTCCAGGAAGTTGAGGAGGATCCCAACTTCCCTGTATGGAACGTGAGAATCCGGGCTGTCCACTATCCCAATGGAGAGGTCTCCTACTTCGATGATGCTACAGGTTTCCCTGGGTATGAAGAAGTAGAGAACATGAAAAGGGCATACGAGGAGTCCATCGAATCAGAGAGGCTCAGAAGGGAAAAAGATGAACAAGAGCTTCAAGAGATCATTGCCCAGATAAACCAGAATGAGCGTGAGGCTGAGTTAGCCCAACTGCAAAGAGAAAATGAAGAGAGGCAAAAAGAGAGGGAGAAGAAAAAGAAACACAAACTCTAACCCCCAATCCAAATATTTTTGTTTATTTTGTTTTCATGCATATTTTCATTCATACTTAGTGAAATTTATTTGTATACATTTTTTACTTGTATATGTTATTTGATTGTATAACTCTGACTAGTAACTTCTGCTTGTCAATAATATTTGTCTGAGTTACTTGTTCTTATCCATTGTTTTTATTCTCTTGCTAATCCTTCCTTAGGAACTTAATCGATAAAACTAGGTTTGTCATCATCAAAAAGGGGGAGAATGTTAGAATCTTAAGTTTTGATGAAGACTAAAACATAAAGGATTAGACCAAGTGCCTAGGAAGCAATAGGATAACATAGGATCCCAACTTAGAGTGCAACCGGATGTGGATTTACTTCCGGATAGACTAGGACTTGCGCACGCGGATGAATGTCACATCCCCCAGCGGCAGCAAGTAACTCACTAAGGATTTAACTTAGTCCATGAACATTAAGTACACAAACCTTAAGACTAAGCTATGATTCAACCGGAAGAGAAAGTGCTTCCTGTTAGACTTAGACTGACGCAGACTGTTAGAATAGATATCACCCCAAGCGTCAGTGAATTTACTTCGCCAAGTGAAAGCACTTCCTGTTAGATTTAGACTGGTGCAGACTGATAGAATAGAATGACCCTAAGCTTCAGTAAGTTCACCACGTCAAGTGAAAGTGCTTCCGATAGTTTAGTGACTAGCGCTGACTGTTGGATTGAAAGACACTGAGCGAGAGTGAGTGATAGTGAACTAAATCCTTCATCAAGTGGAATTACTTCCGGATGTAGAAGTGCTTCCGGATACATCCTAGACTAAATGACTTCCCACAGCATGTATAGTTCTTACTATATTCGATTATATATAATGCTATGTTGGACTAACCAGTATGTGCAGAACTTAGTTACACTTCCGGATGCAAATGAGCTTCCGGATGGAAAGACTCTTGCCATTGGATCTCAGAGATTAACCCTTGCAGAGCAAGATTGCCACTTCCGGATGAACGATGATCATCCGTCAGCAAGAGTACAAGAGTGAACGTCACATACTCAGAAGTCAGAATGCTCATGTCAGAGCAGAGGTGTCAGGACTACTTTTCAGAGATAAAGCAAGTCAACCCTGCTGAGCATTAATGAAGATGTACCCTACAACGGTAACATAGGATTAACGGCCATATTCAAACGTTAATATTCACCTGCCACCCAAGCCTATGAAGCCGAGTATAAAAGGGACTTTCAGATTCAGAAGAGAAGTAGAGTGAACAGAGCATATTATCTGATATATCATATTCTTCGTTCTTCACATCTTCTACTACTCTCAGATTCATATTTGTAATATTCTTAGAGAGTGATTCATTTGTACTTAAGTGAGTAACATCATCCACTCTTAGAGAGAGTCAGTTTGAGCTTAAGTGTTTAGCATAATCAGTTCATATAGTGAACATAATTGTAATTTTACATTTTGTAAGGGGGAGCATTTAGAAGTTTTTCTAAATCTCCATAGGTTGCAAGTTAGCCCGTAAAACTTGCGTTTGTAAGGTTTGCAGGTGAACCCGTTGTAAAACCTGTGGGTTGTTAGGTGAACCCGTGCTCGTAAAACCTAAATTGTAAAGGCTTCTCTTGTGCCCGGTTTAAACAAGAATAGTGGATTGAAAATCTCAGGTGGAGCCTGGGGACTGGATGTAGGTCTGGGTGACCGAACCAGGATAAATTTATGTGTGCATAAATTTACATTCAAACATTCTATTTTGCATCACATAACATACTGACTTGTGCATATCACTACTTCTTAATATCATCACCAAGCACAAGCAGTCTTTCGAAAAGAAGGTTTAAAAGTTTTATTCCCTCACCCAATTCACCCCCCCCTCTTGGGTGACAGCCACGCATTTCAATATGTGTGTGTAAGAATATATTACTGTAAGTTAGCATGTTTGATTGTTGAGGTGATTATGCTTATTTGTTGAATGTGACTAGGCTATTGTACAACAGAATGTTGTTTTGATCAAACGGCAAGCATGAGGAATTTGTTTTCCTTGCTGTATCAATTCAATTAATTGTATTTGGTAAGTTTTTGGTTGGCCATGAATTGAAAATCTAAAGCCTTGATGATTATTGTATTTGTGTTACTTGTATGTGCTCATTTTGCAAAAGAAAGAAAAATTAGGAATAACATATTCATGTAGGGATTGGGTAGTAATACAGGAATGAGAGAGACGTGTTGTTTATTATTCATATATAAGCATAGTTGTTTACCTCTATTATTACTTTGATGTAATAATAGGTGAATCTAGTAAAGACGGGTAAGGAAGAACATCAAAGTGCTATGGGCGACAGGTAATCACACTTAACCTTGCTATAACATTGAGGGTGACGTTAGTTAGGGATTTTGTAAAATCCCTTCTCACCCTCTATATATATATTATCTTTAAAAGATTATTTTTATACAAAATAGGCTATCAGGTGCCTTTCAAACACGATTATTTTTATATAAATGATTGATTTACATTTTATATATATTATCCTGGTGGTGGTGGTAGTTCTTGAATAGTATGACATATAGGTACCATATTCTGATTAAAGAGGATTGTGGTTTGAAAGGGCGTGAATTGTTAAGTTTGAGATTGTGAGGGATTTATGTAGTACTTGGTTAGGGATAATGATAGTTAGGTGGAGGAAAGGAATTGAATGGTTGTGAATGGGATGGTGATATTGAAAAGAAATGGTGATTGAGATGTTGAATACTGTGAGATATTGAAAAGGATATTGTGGAAGGTTGTTGCATGACACTGCTTGTACCATCGGCCGATGTAACCGTTCGATAGCGCAATCGACGGTTAGTTGTACTGGTCCTAATGAGTAGAGACAGGGACTTACGGTTTCCGAGTAGAGACGGGCTCCGTTTATTATTTCCTTTTGATTATAGACAGGGGAAATATGCCTTTCAGAGTAGAGACTGGGGCACAGTGTCAATCATATTTACTTTGGATATTTGGAGATGTTTGGCTTATTGAGGTTATGTATATTTGGAGATGTGTGGGTATATATATATATGTTATGTGTGTGCATGTATACTGTATACAGGTGAATTATTTTAAAACTGTGGTACCCTTTAGACGTCTTAACCACCGCACATCTCACTGTTATAGTGAGTTAAGCGTTTGAATTGCCGTTATTCCCATGTTACCGTTTGCACAATTAATGCTCCATTAATGCTCAGCAGAGTTGACTTGCTTTATCTCTGAAAATCACCTCTGACAACTCTGACAATTCTGCTCTGATGAAAAGCATTCTGACATTGGACAGGTGAACTGTAACAACCACAATTTTTTAACCATTTTTACATATTTTTTTTTCATAATTACTAACTATGTTAGAAAAGAATTCACTCATTATTAAAACTAACATAGTTAGAAAAAGAATTTAACTTAATTAACTGCATTAATCATAATACTAACTATGTTAGAGAAAGAATATAAGTTATAATGATAGACTAACATAGTTAGAAAATAACTCTTCTTATTTTCCCTAAAATATAAATTGATAGGCTAATCATGATAGAAAATTAATTTTAGTCACAAATAAACTATTATGGTTAGAAAAAGATTTCATGTAATTTAGAAATAAATAAATTAAAATAAATTATTTTATAATCAAATATAAAATTAATAGTTGAAAATCGTTTATATAAAAATATCAAATATGATATATCCATGTTAGATAAAGATTGACTAACATGGATAAACAAATCTCATAATACCCGAATAAATTCTTTCACATCTATTTACAAATAAACACATAAACATGTTTAAGAAATAATTACAGTTATCCAGCCTAGAATTATCCAGCCTAGAATTATACACAGACATACAATAATCTAAGGAAAATGAATTAAAGGGTTTACAAATTAATAAATGAAACATGAAAAATAGTATGCAACCACAAGGCTTAGTTCCTAAGTCTCCAGATCCTTCCCATCACTCCTGGCCCGATCTAGTACCTGTAATATCAACGATTGGGGTAGACCCAGAAATCGCAACTACTACCACTCGCTTACGTACATCTTTGCACTACGTGCATGTGCATGCTCGCAAGGTGGTGTGTGATTATGTGTAAAGTTGTGTGTGCTACATGTTGTGTTGCATGAACATATTATCTATGGTAGTTTCAAGTAACTACCTATTATCATGTATTGCAGCAACACAAATATATGGATACATCATAACTCAAAACATTGCAACTCAACACATCAATAATAATAATTAAAACATCAATAATAACAATTAAATCAAACATAACACACCGTAATATCTCAATTCAATAGGGACTCACGACTCGATGATCGATATACCCTCGCTTGAACTGGTTCAAAGGGACTAACAACCCTACTGAACATGTAACAATATTGTGTCTTATTCATTTTAGTCCCTGGGGTTTTACAGGGAACCTCATTCCGGAATGGCATAATTATAATCATATTAACCGGTGTGCACCAAACAAATCATCAATTCTTAGAAAGCATATAATAAACATCACAAATTCATAAACTAACCTATATGCTTACCAACATACACACACACGCAAACAAGTTTAAGTAGTTACCTCCTTGCATTTAAACCAACAATAAACGTAAGCTCCCACGTGCTAACTTCTACGAGTAATAATATAACACATACAAACAAATAATTAAAAATTAATCAATTGTATAATAATTAACGTCACTCTCGTTCCTAGAAGTACTATCCATCCCCTTTCTAAATTTTACTACCATATGAAAACCATTTTGATTCTCAAAGCTCATGTAACAAACATTTAACAAACCAACAAAACCAATAGGCAAATAATTAACATTCAACTAGAAAATTGTCAAATGATTTATTCACTTTTCACAATCAACAAGTAAATTATTCAATTATTAAATAATTAAAAAGAGAAGTCAGATTACCCTTATCTCCCATTATTATTAAACAACAGCAAAATTATCAAATTCTAAAAAAAACCCTTTTTTTATAACTTACTATTAATTATAACACATCAATATCAATATTAACCCCCAACCTGTCTAAAGTTTAAAAATTACTCAACCAAACTCTAAATCAGAAAAATCATACATCCTTTCTACTTGTTTCTTGAATTCATTCAGGTCTAGATGGCTTAAAAACAAAAGAACTAGAAAAGATCAACAAAATTTTAATATCAAATCTCAACTGTTCAAGCTCATCAAAGCATTAGTCCAATCGTCCCAAAGATACTAATGCAACGAATTAAATTTTATTCCTTTTACTACTTAACGTCACTATTAAGGAACATTCTTAACTACTTTAGAAATCTTTGCAAATTCTTAAAACACACCAAAAGTCTGTAAAATCATGTCTTGCTTGTAAATCAATAGTTTGAACATGTAATTATATGTATTAACATCTTAAATTATTAGTGAACCTCACTGAAGCCTTTGAACATATATAAACATATTTATTCATTTTTCTTCTAAAGCTCTACCACATAGTCAGCACCAAAAGAAGCAAATAAAACACAAAATCAATCTTCATTACACACTTAAACGAAGTACAACATGTAAACTCAGGAAATTAGTATAACTTTTTTATTTAGAACTCTTAACTGCAATTGTCAACACCCATACAGGAATTTGTTAGAATCTTAAGTTTTGATGAAGACTAAAATATAGAGGATTAGACCAAGTGCCTAGGAAGCAATAGGATAACATAGGATCCCAAGTAAGAGCGCTTCCAGATGAGGTTTTACTTTCGGATAGATTAGGACTTGCGCACGCGGATGAATGCTTTCATCCCCCAGCGTCAGCAAGTAAATCAATAGGGTTTTAACTTAGTCCATGAACATTAAGCACACAAATCTTAAGGCTAAGCTATGACTCAATCGGAAGTGAGTTTGCTTCCTGTTAGACTTAGACTGGCGCAGAGCGATAGACTAGATATTACCCCAAGCGTCAGTGAGTTTACTTCGCCAAGTGAAAGCACTTCCTGTTAGAGTTAGACTGGCGCAGACTAATAGAATAGATATCACCCCAAGGGTCAGTACGTTTACATCATCAAGTAAAAGTGCTTCCTGATAGATTTAGACTGACACAGACTGATAAAAGAAATATATCCCTAAGCGTCAGTGAGTTCACTACGTCAAGTAAAAGTGCTTCCGATAGCTTAGTGACTAGCGCTGAGTGTTGGGATGAAATACACTAAGTGAGAGTGAGTTATAGTGAACAAAGATCCTTCATCTAGTGGTTTTACTTCCGGATGTAAAAATGCTTCCGGATACATCATAGACCAAATCAGAACACAGTCTAAGTAAACTACTCCCCATAGCGAACAAGCTTCCCACAGCATGTATAACTCTTATATATATATTGCTATGTTGGACTAACCAGTATGTGTAGAACATGGTCACGCTTCCGGATGCAAATGAGCTTCCGGATGGAAAGACTCTTGACATTGGGACTCAGAGCTTAACACTTGCGGAGCAAGATTACCACTTGCGGATGAATGATGATCATCCGTCAGCAAGAGTACAAGAGTAAACATCACACTCAGAAGTCAGAATGCTTTTGTCAGAGCAGAGGTGTCAGGACTACTTTTCAGAGATAAAGCAAGTCAACCCTGCTAAGCATTAATGAAGATGTACTTCTCAACGGTAACATAGGATTAACGGCTTTATTCAAACGTTCATATTCAACCTGCCACCGAAGCCTATGAAGCCAAATATAAAAGAGACATTCATTCAGAAGAGATGTATGGAAGAAAAAGAGAGAACAGAGCAAAGTATCTGAGATATCATATTCTTCATTCTACACATCTTCTACTACTCTTAGATCCAGATTTGTGATATTTTTCAGAGAGTGATTCTATTGTACTTAAGTGAGTAACATCATCCACTCTTAGAGAGAGTTAGTTTTGAGCTTAAGTGTTTAGCACAATCAGTTCATAGAGTGAAGATAATTATAATCTTACATTTTGTAAGGGGGAGCATTTAGAAGTTTTCTAAATCTCCATAGGTTGCAAGTTAGCCCGTAAAACTTGCATTTGTAAGGTTTGCAGGTGAACCCGTTGTAAAACCTGTGGGTTGTTAGGTGAACCCGTGCTCGTAAAACCTAAAGTGTAAAGGCTTCTCTTGTGCCCGGTTTAAACAAGAATAGTGGATTGAAAATCTCAGGTGGAGCCTGGGGACTGGATGTAGGTCTGGGTGACCGAACCAGGATAAATGTATGTGTGCATAAATTTACATTCAATCATTCTATTTTGCATCACATAACATACTGACTTGTGCATATCACTACTTCGTAAATATCATCACCAAGCACAAGCAGTCTTTCGAAAAGAAGATTTAAAAAGTTTTATTCCCTCACCCAATTCACCCCCCCTCTTGGGTGACAGCCACGCTTTTCATTTGGTATCAGAGCCAGGTCACTTGTTTAAAGGATCAAACGGTCTCAAGTGCAAAGACCTAGGCTGATTTGGGTTGCAAAATGTATTTTGAAGGTTTTGATCATACTATCCCACCCGTATTAGAAAATGCTGATTTTTACTTATGGAAGGGTAGGATGAAAAGTTTTATACTATCCACTGATTTCAAAATGTGGGATGTCTTTGAAAAGGACTCTGATTTCAAACCAAAAGTAAATTGGACAGAAGAGGACAAAAGTTTATTTTACTTAAACCTTAGAGCAATGCAAATTTTGCACAAAAGTTTATCTGACAATGATTACCAGAAAATTAAACATTGCTCTAGGGCTATAGATATTTGGAACACTCTTGATACTATGTATGCTTCTAATTAATTTCTTGAAGTTAAGGCTGTCCAAAGCTCACTATGTGCTCCCTGTGAATCCACCTTTGATGAGATACTGGATGGTGATGTAGTGGAAGCTAGTATCAGCAAAGAGAGTGTAGATCTCCGCCTAGAAGATTCAGAAGCTGAAGAAAATGAGGTACCTAAACTTGAAACTTCTGAATTGCAAGATATGTATAATGAGCTACATAATGAATTCTGTAAACTTGCAAAAGAAGTTCTAGGCTTAAGAAAAAGGAATAGGGAACTTGAGGAACTTATTCCCTCTTCTACAACCAAGGAGTCCAAAGTCCCACTCATAAAAGATGATTTTTCAAAAGACCCTGAGATTTCAAAAGTTAATAAACATAGAGTCTTTGAAAAGAAAACTGACCACCATAATAGTGATAAGAAATCTGATTCTGAACATCATCCCATTATCTGTCATTATTGTGGTAGAACTGGTCACATTTCTCACACATGCAATTTTAAGAGAAATTTAAATGTGAGAAATAAATATATATGGATTCCCAAAGGACAAGTAAGGTCCAGCGCTAACCATGTAGGACCCAAGTACAAATGGGTACCAAAACTCCCTTCTAGTGTCTTACTTGTGCAGGAAAGATCAAGAGTTCCTCTTGTCCCAAAGAAGAGAACTCGTGGTGATGTCACTGCTGCAACTACCTGGTTCAATCATAAGAAGCAGTGCGCTATCACAAGGAACAAAGACCTTGTCTCAGGGATAAGCTATCACAGAGTTCCATTTAACTATCCTGAGAAGGACAAGAGAGAGAGGATGTCTCAACTCACATGGAGAAAACCTGCGAATTCTGTCTCTCCTAAGAAAGTGCTTCAGGCCAAGGATAAGTATAAAAGATCTCCTTGGGTAAGCAAGGAATCATTTAAGGTTGAAGCATGCAACAGTAAAATCTCCTATGCAAATGTTAGATGGACATATTGAGATTTTACAACAAGCATCATAAGCATGAACATTATAGAGCTAATAAGAAAATTCACACAGTGTTCATACTCTACATACTATGACTCTTTATCAGAAACCATGTATAACCATGTGCACATAGTCATAGTTGATTTACAATACCATATTCATAATGAATAATCGTTAGGTACATGTGAATCATATATTTCCTACAAACTGACAAGTCAGATCCAAGTCTGGATACTGAAAAGAGAAAAAGGGGCTATTTGATATATTGTAGGAAAGAAGACTGAAAGCAACAAGGAGGGAAAGAGAGAATTGACATTCATCACAATACAAATGATGCTGAGTCAATCAATGGAAGATTTCTCTCTTGAAACTCCTTTTGGTCCTCAACGACAAGGATGATAATGGAGAAGAAAAATAACTCAACGTTGTTGCTTCTTCTCCTGACACAAATGTTGAAACTGTGAGGAAGTACAAAAAAGACAAAGCCAGAATTAATTGACTTTAATGGCTGAGAGCAGATGTGTAGCATGGAGTTGATACAACTCAAATGAGGTCCTCCACAATGTTAAATCTTAAGTGACTCCAACCGGAAGCAAAATCACTTCCGGATACTCTTTTGCTGGCGCTGGATGATAACTCAATATGATCAAGAGCACCACCCCAACCGGAAGCAAAACTACTTCCGGATGATCTCTCACTGACACTGGATGATTAAGTCAAGAGAGCGCCAGTGCCAGACCAAGGGACACATCACTTCAGAAAACGTTTCAACTTCCTCTATGAAACGTTGTGTCTTCTCTGACTAATTGAAGCAACACGTGTCATCAGTTACCCAGAAGGCCTCTTTGAACGTAATGGATGCACAAGAGGGGGGGTGAATTGTGCTTCAACTATAAATACTCGAAATAAACAACACAGGATTTATACTGGTTCGGTCTACCTGACCTACGTCCAGTCCTCAACCACCCAGGCTGAGAGTTCCACTATAACTCAGGTTTTAAATCGGGTTCACCTGAAACCTTACAACCGCAAGTTTTACGGGCTCACTTGCAACCTTACAACAAGTTTTACACTGGCTCACTTGTAACCTATCTAACTGTCTCCCCCTCACACCAAGCAAGGGTTTGAAGTTTACACTTGAAGGCTTTTCTGACTAAGTTCTCTTACAGAACAAATGATGTTACACACTTAAGTTCAATAAATGCTCTTTTAACAAGAAGAGACTTAACTACAATGAGTACAGAATAAGTACGTGAAGAATCACTCAAAGTGTTAAATGCTCTTTTCTATTTCTGGGCAGCCTTGAATGCTTTGAAGATTTCTTGTGTTCCTCGCTCTAACTTCTCTCTAGAGTATTCAAGGATAATTGTTCTTATCATAAATGAAGTTGAGCTCCCTTTATATAGTCTTCAAGCATTTGAACTCTTGGTAGGTGGGAGTCCCGTTTGAATTTGGCCGTTTATCCCAAGTTACCGTTTGCCCAATAAATGCTCCATTAATGCATAGCAGGGTTGACTTGCTTTATCTCTGAAAAGTAGTCCTGACACCTCTGCTCTGATATAAGCATTCTGACTTCTGAGTATGTGATTTTTACTCTTGCACTCTTGCTGACGGATGATCATCTTTCATCCGCAAGTGGTAATCTTGCTCTGCAAGTGTTAAGCTCTGAGTCCCAATGTCAAGAGTCTTTCCATCCGGAAGCTCATTTGCATCCGGAAGCGTGACCATGTTCTGCACATACTGGTTAGTCCACCATAGCAATATATATAAGAATTATACATGCTGTGGGAAGTTTGTTTGCTATGGGGAGTAGTTTACTTAGACTGTGTTCTGATTTGGTCTATGATGTATCTGGAAGCATTTTTACATCCGGAAGTAAAACTACTAGATGAAGGATCTTGGTTCACTATAACTCACTCTCACTTAGTGTATTTCATCCCAACACTCAGCGCTAGTCACTAAGCTATCGGAAGCACTTTTACTTGACGTAGTGAACTCACTGACGCTTAGGGTGAAATCTATTCTATCAGTCTGCGCCAGTCAAGATCTAATAGGAAGCAACTTCACTTGATGTTGCATTTCTGCTGACGCTCGGGGTTATATCTAGTCTATCAACCTGCGCCAGTCTAAATCTAATAGGAAGTGCTTTCACTTGGCGAAGTAGACTTACTGACGCTTGGGGTAATAACTATTCTATTGCTCTGCGCCAGTCTGAGTCTAACAGGAAGCGCTTTCACTTGGGGAAGTAGACTTACTGACGCTTGGGGTAATATCTATTCTGTCGCTCTGCGCCAGTCTAATTCTAACAGGAAGCGCTTTCACTTGGGGAAGTAGACTCACTGTCGCTTGGAGTAATATCTATTCTATCGCTCTGCGCCAGTCTAAGTTTAACAGGAAGCAACTTCGCTTCCGATTGAACCATAGCTTAGTCTTAGGGTTTGTGCACCTAAAGTTCATGGACTAAGTTAAATCCCTAGTTATTTACTTGCTGACGCTGGGGGATGAAAGCATTCATCCGCATGCGCAAGTCCTAATCTAACCGGAAGTAAATCTTCATCCGGAAGCACTCTTACTTGGGATCCTAAGTATACTATTGCTTCCTAGGCACTTGGTCTAATCCTTTATATTTTAGTCTTCATCAAAACTTAAGATTCTAACATTCTCCCCCTTTTTGATGATGACAAACTTAGCTTTATCGATTAAGTTCATATGAAAGGATTAGCTGAAGAATAAAAGCAATAGTTCAGAATAAGTAACTTAGACAAATATTATTGATAAGCATAGGTTACAGGTCAGAGCATATAATTAGATAACATTTACAAGCAGCGAGCATATAGTAGGCAGATATGAGAACATGCATGAAAAGATGAACATTTCTAAGTAAAGAAAAAATTTGGGCTGGGGGTTGTTTCTTTGTTTCTTCTTTCTCTCCCTCTCGCTGAAGCTCTTCTTCATCAAGGAACTCCCAGGGTAGCAAGGCTAGTGGTCAATGCATTTCTCCCCCTTTTGGCATCATCAAAGAGTGTTTTCCATATTTGATCGCCGCAGCCTCCTCCTTAGGGATGGACTTCCTCTTCTTAGAACCCACTAACAGTTCTGCCATTCTACCAGAAGTTTCAGGCTGACCTTGAATATTTTCATCCTGCCCTAGGGCAATTTGCCGAGAAACTTCATGATGTTCTTGATGTCTTTCACGATGCCCAGATTTTCCAGAATGTTGATGGCTTGATTTCCCAGATTTGGACTTGTGTTTCTTAGATGAGGTGGGTTTCCTCGAAACTGGGTTTGCTTCAGAGGGTTCGGCCATTTTTTTTTTTGTGGGGTTGATGAAATGTTTATATGAAGAACATAGATGAAAATGAAGAATGTGTGAAATGAGATGTCCCTTTTATAGGTAAAGTCACTAAGGGCAAAAAGGTCATGCTCCTTCACATTATCACACATTGGGTAGCGTAAACGCCTTAAGTTGGATCGATATACCTGATGACACGTGTCGCTTCATATTGTCAGAGAAGTCGAAACGTCTCATTTGGAAGTTGAAGCGTTTTCTGAAGTGACGTGTCTTCTTGGACTTGTGCTGGCGCTCTCTTGGTTTGATCATCCAGCGTCAGTGTGTAATCATTCGGAAGTGGTTTTGCTTCCGGTTGTACTTACTTAAGATTCAACATTGAATACCTGCAAGGACATATATTGGCACTCCGATGCCTAAGTTAGTATTGTTTGAAGTATTTTGAAAAACAATTAAGTACATGGAATTTACACTTCATTTGGGTTTACCATTCCCAAATCACCTCTAATAAAAGTAAATTGGTCAACCCCCAGAGGCTTGGTAAAGATATCAGCAAGCTGTTGTTGTGTGGGGACAAACTGTACTTTGACATCTTTCTTTTGAACATGGTCTCTGATGAAATGATGTCTGACATCAATGTGCTTTGTCCTAGTGTGCTGAACCGGATTCTTGGCTAGGCTGATTGTGCTTGTGTTGTCACAGAGGATGGGTGCCTCAGGGAATTCCAAGCCAAGATCTCTCAACTGGTTCTTCAGCCACAACACTTGGGCACAACAACTGGCTGCTGCAATGTATTCTGCCTCAGTGGATGACAAGGACACGCAGGTCTGCTTTTTGCTTGCCCAAGACACCAAACAACCACCAAGGAAGGCGCATTGTCCACTGGTGCTTTTCCTATCAGTTTTATAACCTGCATGATCAGAGTCAGAATAAGCCCACAAGAACTCTTGGTTACCTCTGGGATACCAAAGACCAAGTTCTTGTGTCCCCTCAAGGTATCTTAAGATACGTTTAACACATGTTAGATGTGACTCCTTGGGGTTGGCTTGAAATCTAGCACACATGCCTACACTAAATTGAATGTCAGGTCTGCTGGCTGTTAAGTATAGGAGGGAACCTATCATTCCCCTGTACATGGGCAGGCTGACAGATTTACCCTTTGCGTCAGCATCAAGTGCGGCAGTGGTGCTCATGGGAGTATCATACTCCTTGCATTCATCCATCCCAAACTTTTTGAGTAGTTCTCTGCAGTATTTGGCTTGGGAGATGAATATTCCATTCTTCTTCTGCTTAATTTGCAGGCCTAGGAAGAACGTTAGTTCTCCCATCATTGACATTTCAAACTCACCCTGCATGGTCTTAGAAAAATCCTCACAAAGCTTTTCGTTAGTTGCTCCAAAGATAATATCATCAACATAAATTTGAACAATTAGCATGTCTCTATCTTTGTGAAGGATAAACAGTGTATTATCAAGTTTGCCTCTTGAGAAACCTTTGCCTAGCAGAAAGCTGCTAAGTCTCTCATACCAAGCTCTAGGAGCTTGTTTTAGGCCATATAAAGCTTTCTTTAATCTATACACATGTTTGGGGTGCTTATGATCCTCAAAGCCAGGAGGTTGTTCTACATATACCTCTTCTTTAATATAACCATTAAGAAATGCACTCTTTACATCCATTTGATATAGCCTGAAGCCCTTCATGGATGCAAAGGCTAGAAGAATCCTTATTGCTTCAAGTCTCGCGACTGGAGCAAATGTTTCTTCATAGTCAATGCCTTCTTCTTGGTTATATCCTTTGGCAACTAGTCTGGCTTTGTTTCTTGTAATTTGACCTGTCTCATCCAGTTTGTTTTTAAAGACCCATTTGGTCCCTACTATAGATTGATGAGATGGCCTAGGGACTAGTTCCCAGACTTGACTTCTTTCAAATTGGTTTAGCTCTTCCTGCATGGCAATAATCCAGTCGCAGTCCTCAAGAGCTTGTTCAACTGAAGTTGGTTCTATTTGAGATAGAAATGCACCAAACTCAACTTCATTTTGAACCTGCCTTCTGGTTCTCACACCAGAAGAAACATCACCAAGCACTTGATCAAGAGGATGATCTCTGTGATGCCTCCTAGCTGTTGGCAACTGTGCCTCATCATGCACAGTCTGCACTCTAGGTTCATCGCAGAGTTCATCTTCTTCCTTAGGATTGTTTGCTGGTGTTTCTTTTGGTGGTGAAGAAGATGATGGTAATTTTGGGAGGTTAAGTAATTCATCATCTTCTCTGGATTGTCCCCATGTAGGAATTTCATCAAATACAACATGCATGGATTCCTCTACAGTTTTAGTTCTCATGTTGTATATCCTATAAGCTTTACTCCTAAGGGAATATCCTATGAATATACCTATATCAGCCTTTGGATCAAACTTACCCAAGTTTACCTTTCCATTATTATGCACGTAGCATTTTGATCCAAATATTCTGAGGTGGCTGATGTTTGGCTTCCTTCCTTTGTATAGCTCGTATGGAGTCTTATCCAAGCCTTTACGAACATAAGCTCTGTTGGAGATATAGCAAGCAGTGCTCATAGCGTCCGCCCAGAACACTTGAGAAACCTCTTTCTCGTTGAGCATGCTTCTAGCCATCTCCGTCAGAACCCTGTTCTTTCTTTCAACTACTCCATTTTGTTGAGGAGTCCTCGGAGCTGAGAAGTTATGTTCAATTCCATTTTGCTCACATAGCTCAGAGAAGCTATGGTTCTCAAACTCCCCACCGTGGTCTGTCCTTATGGCTGTGATTTTGAGTTCTCTCTCATTCTGCACTTTCTTAGCCAAGACCACAAAAGCATCAAAAGTATCTTGCTTGGAGGCAAGAAACATAGTCCAAGTGAACCTTGAATAGTCATCCACCACTACTAGAGCATATAGGTTTCCACCCACGCTCTTTACTCTTGCTGGCCCAACCAAATCCATGTGAATTAGTTCCAAGGGCCTGCTAGTGGAGACTCTCTTCTTGGTTTTAAACGAGGACTTTGTTTGCTTTCCTCGTTGGCAGGATTCACAGATAAAATCATGCTTGACTTTAAAAGAGGGAATACCTATAGCTAGCTCATTTTTAATTAGCATGTCCAATTGAGTAAAGTTAACATGAGCTAGTCTCTTATGCCAAAGCCAACTATTCTTGTCACTAGATATTAAACATTTTTCCTCTAGCTGTTGACATAAGTCTAAGGTATATAAATTCCCATTTCTGTTTGCCTTAATCTTGCATTTTAAGTTGGCCTTATCTATATTTAGATCCTGCTTATCAACTATTAAGCACTCATTTGAATCAAATATTACCCAATTTCCTCTGTCCGTGCTCTGGCTCACGCTCAGCAGGTTGTGACAGAGACCGTCCACAAGGTAGACATCTTTTACTGGTCCGACCTCTCCAACTCCAGTGATCTTGCCACTTTGATTTCCTCCAAAGGTTACTGTGGCCCCATCTTTGATCACCAGAGATTTGAACTTGTCTCTGTCCCCAGTCATGTGTCTTGAGCATCCACTATCAATATACCATTTCTTGTTCTTGGATGCCTTGAGACACACCTGTAAAATTTAAGCAAACTTAGGTACCCAACTTTTCTTGGGTCCTCGATCATTAGTTTTTAATGCCCTTGGTTTAGAGTCATCCTTGATCTTGGGCTTGTGACTTTTCTGAGCCTCTGGCCGAGTGCTGGCTCTGGACTCTTGGGTTTTCCCTTTGGAATAATTCCAGGCTTGGGATCCTTGTCCTCTCCTAGTTTCCTTTGCAGGAGGAGGATCTTTTGTTGCCTTGGTTCTTTTAGGGACCCATTTGTAGGAGCTGTTAACTCCATGCTTCTTAGCACTACAGGTGGACGTGGAGTGTCCTTTCCTGTTGCAGTAATTACAGAAGCTAAAGGGTGAGGAGCCATGATTGGTGGCTTTATGGAAGAACTTCAAGTAAGGCTTTACTTTTGGTTCTACCCACCTTTTTACCTTAGGGTTATATCCCAAGCCAGTTCTATCCCTATATGCCCTTTGGCTCATTAAAATTACTTTTAGCATTTCTGAACCATTGGTGAACTTCTCCAGGGCATTTTGCAGCTTATTATTTTCCTCTGAGACTTTGCTGCAACTAGAGCAACTCTCAGGTGTTGGGGCGTTGGGTTCTACCTGTGGAGAACCCTGGCCATCCACTATCGGAAGTCTTCTAGCTTCCGCTAGTTCCTCACTTAGTGAGTCCACCTTGGACTCAAGTGATTCCTTTTTGGTTTTCAACACCTTATAGGCTTTACATAGTCTAGAGAATTCTTCATGAATCTCATTGTAAGCCTCTTGAAGTTCAGAAAAAGTTACCTCATGATCTTCGTTGGTGAGGTCAGCATCTGAAGGTGCTTCTTCATCCTCCTCTCTAGCTACCAGGCAGAGGTTGGCAACTTCTTCTTCGTCACTTGCTTCCTCATCTGAGCTGTTAACCCAAATAGAGGAAACAAGAGCTTTTCTTTTGTCCTTGCCTTTTGACCTCTGCAGGCTGGGGCACTCAGCCTTGAAGTGACCAGGCTTATTGCATTCAAAGCACACAGGGACCTTCTCTTTCTTGTATCCCTTCTTCTCACTGGTATCACCTCTCTGATAGCCTCCCTTCTTTCTGAGGAATTTTCTAAATTTCCTCACCATCATAGCCATCTCCTCATCGTCCATCTCATCATCATCATCTTCATCATTGTCATTGATCCCTTTGCTGGGAGCAACGAGAGCAAGATTTTTGTTCTTGGGTGAAGGTTGAGGAGCTCTCATAGCCAGCAAGGTAGGTTCATATTCAGCAAGAGAGCCAAATAGTGCGGTGATGGAGCTGGTTGATTCACCTTGCACTTCTTGCAAAATAGTTACTTTGGTGATCCAGTCACCCTTCAAGATCTTTAGGATCTTGCTCACTTGCTCTCTTTCAGGGATATCCTTACCCAGCGAGGCCAAATTATTGATGAGATGAGTGAACCTGAGTTCCAGCTCTCTGATAGGCTCGGTAGGGCTCAGCATGGCGAATTTATGGAATTCTTCAACCAGCATTTCAATACGTCTCGCCTTTACTCCCCTGGTTCCAGAGTGTGCAGCCTCAAGAGCCTCCCACATATCCTTAGCAGTTTTGTGGTGGCTGATTCTGTGAAATTCTTTGTGGGTGAGAGCACACTGGATGTAGTGCATGGCCCGATGGTTTAGTTGGACTAGAGCATAGTCCTCAGCAGTGTATCTGGCTCGCACTTTTGCAAATCCATCTTCGTCCAGTGGAACATTATCCCCTCGTTCTATGACATCCCAGAGTCTCAAGTCGCTTGACTTGATATATGTCTCCATTCTGTACTTCCAGAACGTATAGTTGTACCCATCGAAGCCTGGGGGCTTATTGGGTTGAACGGCGACATCTGGTAGGCCATAATCTGGATCCATTACTTGATCTTTGCTTTCTGATTCGTTGGAATCGGGTGAGAAAGACCCGCTCTGATACCAAATGAACGTAATGGATGCACAAGAGGGGGGGGGGTGAATTGTGCTTCAACTATAAATACTCGAAATAAACAACACAGGATTTATACTGGTTCGGTCTACCTGACCTACGTCCAGTCCTCAACCACCCAGGCTGAGAGTTCCACTATAACTCAGGTTTTAAATCGGGTTCACCTGAAACCTTACAACCGCAAGTTTTACGGGCTCACTTGCAACCTTACAACAAGTTTTACACTGGCTCACTTGTAACCTATCTAACTGTCTCCCCCTCACACCAAGCAAGGGTTTGAAGTTTACACTTGAAGGCTTTTCTGACTAAGTTCTCTTACAGAACAAATGATGTTACACACTTAAGTTCAATAAATGCTCTTTTAACAAGAAGAGACTTAACTACAATGAGTACAGAATAAGTACGTGAAGAATCACTCAAAGTGTTAAATGCTCTTTTCTATTTCTGGGCAGCCTTGAATGCTTTGAAGATTTCTTGTGTTCCTCGCTCTAACTTCTCTCTAGAGTATTCAAGGATAATTGTTCTTATCATAAATGAAGTTGAGCTCCCTTTATATAGTCTTCAAGCATTTGAACTCTTGGTAGGTGGGAGTCCCGTTTGAATTTGGCCGTTTATCCCAAGTTACCGTTTGCCCAATAAATGCTCCATTAATGCATAGCAGGGTTGACTTGCTTTATCTCTGAAAAGTAGTCCTGACACCTCTGCTCTGATATAAGCATTCTGACTTCTGAGTATGTGATTTTTACTCTTGCACTCTTGCTGACGGATGATCATCTTTCATCCGCAAGTGGTAATCTTGCTCTGCAAGTGTTAAGCTCTGAGTCCCAATGTCAAGAGTCTTTCCATCCGGAAGCTCATTTGCATCCGGAAGCGTGACCATGTTCTGCACATACTGGTTAGTCCACCATAGCAATATATATAAGAATTATACATGCTGTGGGAAGTTTGTTTGCTATGGGGAGTAGTTTACTTAGACTGTGTTCTGATTTGGTCTATGATGTATCTGGAAGCATTTTTACATCCGGAAGTAAAACTACTAGATGAAGGATCTTGGTTCACTATAACTCACTCTCACTTAGTGTATTTCATCCCAACACTCAGCGCTAGTCACTAAGCTATCGGAAGCACTTTTACTTGACGTAGTGAACTCACTGACGCTTAGGGTGAAATCTATTCTATCAGTCTGCGCCAGTCAAGATCTAATAGGAAGCAACTTCACTTGATGTTGCATTTCTGCTGACGCTCGGGGTTATATCTAGTCTATCAACCTGCGCCAGTCTAAATCTAATAGGAAGTGCTTTCACTTGGCGAAGTAGACTTACTGACGCTTGGGGTAATAACTATTCTATTGCTCTGCGCCAGTCTGAGTCTAACAGGAAGCGCTTTCACTTGGGGAAGTAGACTTACTGACGCTTGGGGTAATATCTATTCTGTCGCTCTGCGCCAGTCTAATTCTAACAGGAAGCGCTTTCACTTGGGGAAGTAGACTCACTGTCGCTTGGAGTAATATCTATTCTATCGCTCTGCGCCAGTCTAAGTTTAACAGGAAGCAACTTCGCTTCCGATTGAACCATAGCTTAGTCTTAGGGTTTGTGCACCTAAAGTTCATGGACTAAGTTAAATCCCTAGTTATTTACTTGCTGACGCTGGGGGATGAAAGCATTCATCCGCATGCGCAAGTCCTAATCTAACCGGAAGTAAATCTTCATCCGGAAGCACTCTTACTTGGGATCCTAAGTATACTATTGCTTCCTAGGCACTTGGTCTAATCCTTTATATTTTAGTCTTCATCAAAACTTAAGATTCTAACACTCTTCATCCAAGAAACACAAGTCGAAATCTGAGAAATCAAGTCACAAGCACTCTGGTAAATCTGGGCATCATAAAGAACATCGCAATGAACATCATGAACATCGTGAAGTTTCTGGGCAAACACAAGGGCAGGATGAAAACGTTCAGGGTCAGCCTGGAACTTCTGGTCGAGTGGAACAGGTAGTGGTTTCTGAACAAGTGAGGGATGCTCATGGAAAAGGAAAGAAGAAGAAGGTTCAATTTGCTGAGGAACCTTCCTCCAAGAGGCAGAGGGTCGAAGAAGATGATCCCACAGTATATAGGGATGGGGCATTGGAGAGAGTAACCGCCAAATTTGAGACATCCACCCCCACCCTAAACCATGGGTTGTTCATCAATCTGGACAAGATGGATGAACTAGGGTTTCCACATCTGCGCCCCTACTTGGAGAAGTATATGCCTTGGCTGGGCATCAACCAGGACTACAACGTCAACGTCTTGCGAGTCTTCTGCCAATCCCTCTCTGGCAGGGCCAAGTACAGGAAGGTTGATGGGAAAGAGCAAATCCACAAGCTCTCCTTCTCCGCCACAGTAAGGGGGAGAACCTTCAGGTTCACGAGCGAGACACTGAATGAGTTGATGGGGATCACGGATGGAAGCATGAACGAGTGGATATATCCAAAGGCACACAAGTACAGCAAGGAGGATCTTGTGACACTTTATGGCACCGATGACAAAAAGGTGTCCAAGATGTCTGATTCAAACAGACTGCTGTACTATGTTTACTCCCGGATGATGACTCACAAAGGGAGTAACTTCAATGAGTTTGCCAACATTGACAACCCCTGGTTCCCCAGACTTCTCAAACAACAACCCATCAATCCTGGTCAGTTGATCTGCTTAGAGCTTCAGAGATGGCTGACCAATGACAAGTCTGGCCACCTTCCCTATCCCACCATCATTGCCTTCCTCCTCGAGAAGCATCTGATCAAGGCTACATCTGCTATGGAAGAAGAGAATGTCAAGTGTAAGCCTGTGGGAGCAACAAATATGGCAAAGATGGGGATCAAATATTTCAAGCCTCCTAAGCCCACTCGCTCACGCTCTCAAGCCAGTAGTGCTTCTGGGACTTCAGCCCCCTCTGCATCTGGAGCAGGGGATCAGGAAGTTGACTCACATGCTGGGCCAAGCCGTAGTGCAAAGGTTCCAGCTTCTGTTAGGGCCTTTGCCGAGGACATAAAGGAAGAGCTTCTGTTGAGACTGACTGATTCCTTGGTGGGTCCTCTCCGTGTTGAATGTGAAGCTGGCTTCCACCATCAAGGGGAGCGAATCCAACGGCTTGAGGACAGAGTAGGACAACTCGAGAATCACCTTGCCAGGGTGGATGCAAAATTAGACCTCATCCTCCAGCACCTACAAATTCCCCAACCCTCATCACAAGGTAACTTACCACCTCCTCCTCCTCCTCCTCAAAACCCTCCTCCTCCTCCTAATCACCCTCAACTACCACCTCCTTCTCCGTCCAACACTCAACAACCTCAGCCTCCACCACAAAATGACCAACAAGCCCCACCATCACCCAATAATGACCAACAATCCCAACCTTCACCTACCCGTGACCACCAAACCCAAGATTCACCTCACAACTCTCCACGCCATTCTCCTAGAAACCTCTCATCCTCACCTCTCTCATCCTCATCCTCGCCCATTTCCACACGACCAGGTGCCCCTACACGCTCTCCACTCCACTTCTCCAACCCTACCCATCCAAGCCCTAGACCAATAGGATCTGAAACAGCCATTCACCCCTTCAGCCAACCATACGGAGAGTATCCCCGCCTTCAACCACTCTCCGATGACCATTTACCCTTTACTCCTGACTCCACCAACTACAAAGAATACTCCTCTACTCATCCTTATGAGGATATCCTTGTCACCACCAGCTGCTTCCCCGACCCTCCTCAAACTCCTGAACACCTATCTTCTCCCACATCCTCTACCTCTACCCTCTCACCCTCCCCTCCCAAGAAATTTGGCCCTGAACCACCTCCATCCTCCTCCACATCCACTCCATCCCTGACACTCACCCCTGTTGATGATGACAAAAGGGGGAGAAATGTTATGTCTACTCTTCGCCTAAGTATGGCCACAAGGGATGTTCTCAGCCAGCCTTCACTCTGGATTGATGAAGATATCACGGCCGCCCTGCGTCGTGCATATGAGTCTCAGAGGCTGAGTGGTGCAGAGAGCCTTATAAGAGGAGAGGCCATCCGTTTCATGGAGCAGAAGAGAACAGCTGAGCAAGGATCACATTTGGAGATGGTTGTGTTTGGGCAGAATGAACAATCCTCACAACCTGAGTCATCATCAGAGCCTCCTCCAAATAAAACAAGTAGAGAGATGGTTGAGGAGATCATAATGAAGTGGGGACTGAAGAGACCCAACCATCCTCCCATTGTGATAGCCAAGCCTGTTCCTGCATCCTCTGGGCAAGAGTCTGAGATCCCTTCATCTGAGCAATCTTCTGATCCTCCTCCCTCGTCTGAGCCAGCAGCCAGATTCAGTGCACCCAGAAAGAAGGCCGTTGCTAGGAAACGTGCCAGGAAGTTAATTGCCACTACTGAATCTGATAAGTCTGAGGAAGAGACTCCATCTGACCTACCTGAGCAAGGAACTTCATCTGCTCAGGTTGTGCAAGAAAATCCAGTGGTCCAAGCGGTTCCAATTCTGAAGGAAGTCAAATTGGAAATTGAAGACATGACTCCTGAAGAATTTGAGAAGTATGGATTCACTGACAAACTATCCTTTGGTCAGATGGCTTGCCTCGATGCTGAAAGAGCAAGTGCCATGCCCACTCCTCCAATTGGCAAAAGCAAAAGGAAGAGCAAAGGGAAAGGGAAAAGGAAAGTCCAGGAAGTTGAGGAGGATCCCAACTTCTCTGCATGGAATGTGAGAATCCGGGCTGTCCACTATCCCAATGGAGAGGTCTCCTACTTCGACGATGCTACAGGTTTCCCTGGGTATGAAGAAGTAGAGAACATGAAAAGGGCATACGAGGAGTCCATTGAATCAGAGAGGCTCAGAAGGGAAAAAGAGGAAAAAGAGCTTCAAGATATCATTGCCCAGATAAACCAGAGTGAGCGTGAAAGAGAAAATGAAGAGAGGCAAAAAGAGAGAGAAAAGAAAAAGAGACACAAACTCTAACCCCCAATCCAAATATTTTTGTTGATTTTGTTTTCATGCATATCTTCATTCATACTTAGTGAAATTTATTTGTATACATTCTTTACTTGTATATGTTATTTGATTGTATAACTCTGACTTGTAACTTCTGCTTGTCAATAATATTTGTCTGAGTTACTTGTTCTTAACTATTGCTTTTATTCTTCAGCTAATCCTTTCATATGAACTTAATAGAACTAGGTTTGTCATCATCAAAAAGGGGGAGAATGTTAGAATCTTAAGTTTTGATGAAGACTAAAATATAGAGGATTAGACCAAGTGCCTAGGAAGCAATAGGATAACATAGGATCCCAAGTAAGAGCGCTTCCAGATGAGGTTTTACTTTCGGATAGATTAGGACTTGCGCACGCGGATGAATGCTTTCATCCCCCAGCGTCAGCAAGTAAATCAATAGGGTTTTAACTTAGTCCATGAACATTAAGCACACAAATCTTAAGGCTAAGCTATGACTCAATCGGAAGTGAGTTTGCTTCCTGTTAGACTTAGACTGGCGCAGAGCGATAGACTAGATATTACCCCAAGCGTCAGTGAGTTTACTTCGCCAAGTGAAAGCACTTCCTGTTAGAGTTAGACTGGCGCAGACTAATAGAATAGATATCACCCCAAGCGTCAGTACGTTTACATCATCAAGTAAAAGTGCTTCCTGATAGATTTAGACTGACACAGACTGATAAAAGAAATATATCCCTAAGCGTCAGTGAGTTCACTACGTCAAGTAAAAGTGCTTCCGATAGCTTATTGACTAGCGCTGAGTGTTGGGATGAAATACACTAAGTGAGAGTGAGTTATAGTGAACAAAGATCCTTCATCTAGTGGTTTTACTTCCGGATGTAAAAATGCTTCCGGATACATCATAGACCAAATCAGAACACAGTCTAAGTAAACTACTCCCCATAGCGAACAAGCTTCCCACAGCATGTATAACTCTTATATATATATTGCTATGTTGGACTAACCAGTATGTGCAGAACATGGTCACGCTTCCGGATGCAAATGAGCTTCCGGATGGAAAGACTCTTGACATTGGGACTCAGAGCTTAACACTTGCGGAGCAAGATTACCACTTGCGGATGAATGATGATCATCCGTCAGCAAGAGTACAAGAGTAAACATCACACTCAGAAGTCAGAATGCTTTTGTCAGAGCAGAGGTGTCAGGACTACTTTTCAGAGATAAAGCAAGTCAACCCTGCTAAGCATTAATGAAGATGTACTTCTCAACGGTAACATAGGATTAACGGCTTTATTCAAACGTTCATATTCAACCTGCCACCGAAGCCTATGAAGCCAAATATAAAAGAGACATTCATTCAGAAGAGATGTATGGAAGAAAAAGAGAGAACAGAGCAAAGTATCTGAGATATCATATTCTTCATTCTACACATCTTCTACTACTCTTAGATCCAGATTTGTGATATTTTTCAGAGAGTGATTCTATTGTACTTAAGTGAGTAACATCATCCACTCTTAGAGAGAGTTAGTTTTGAGCTTAAGTGTTTAGCACAATCAGTTCATAGAGTGAACATAATTGTAATCTTACATTTTGTAAGGGGGAGCATTTAGAAGTTTTCTAAATCTCCATAGGTTGCAAGTTAGCCCGTAAAACTTGCATTTGTAAGGTTTGCAGGTGAACCCGTTGTAAAACCTGTGGGTTGTTAGGTGAACCCGTGCTCGTAAAACCTAAAGTGTAAAGGCTTCTCTTGTGCCCGGTTTAAACAAGAATAGTGGATTGAAAATCTCAGGTGGAGCCTGGGGACTGGATGTAGGTCTGGGTGACCGAACCAGGATAAATGTATGTGTGCATAAATTTACATTCAAACATTCTATTTTGCATCACATAACATACTGACTTGTGCATATCACTACTTCGTAAATATCATCACCAAGCACAAGCAGTCTTTCGAAAAGAAGATTTAAAAAGTTTTATTCCCTCACCCAATTCACCCCCCCCCCTCTTGGGTGACAGCCACGCTTTTCAGAATTTAATTTCAAATTATATTAATATAACTCAACTTCACCCAATCATTACAAAATTCAAGTATCAAGAATTAAAATTACAGAATCATTCATATATTCACCTTGCACTCAAGAAAATAACCCATACACATCTAGTCATCACACCCACAACACAAACCAGCAGCAACTAGAAGAAGAGAAGCCCAAAATTACGGAAATAAAAACAGCTAAAAAGGAAAGCTCATGGTTTGGATTAGCAAATTTCTTGATGGAGAAACCCCAAACCACCTAGACCATTTCAGATTTCTCTCATTCTCGCCGGAAATCGAAGAAGCAAAGTGGAAAACAAGAAGAGGAAACTCACCTAACATCGATTCTGAAGTTGCAGTAGCGTGGGAATCAGAAGGAAACGTAGAAACATGAGAGTGAGAGAGAGAGAGCTTGCACCGACGAACCCCCACGGCGGATGACAGCTACTGCGGCTGGGACGACGTGCAAAGAACCAGAGAACGGAAAGGGTGATAAAATGATGGTGATGTTGTTTGGGATAGAGTAGGGAAATCGGTGAAGATAAGAGGAAGGAGATTGATAGATGTTTTGGGTGGTGAAGGGAAGGAATTTGTGACGAAGTAGATGAGCATGAAGAAGATGAAGTAGAGAAGAAGAACGATGAACTTATTTTGGGTTTGAAGGGGGCGGCTCTTAACAAGCATGTGCAAGGGAAAGTATATATATATGGTGAAGAGAGAAATTTAGGTTTAAGGCCCATGGGAAAATTACAAAAACAAGCCCTAAGTTTGGAATACTATCATTTGAACAAACAAACCAAAAATAAATGTTTGGAATACTATCAAATAAATAGGGGAAAGAGATATGATGATCGTCATATTAATTTCGTGGAATTGTACCACACTTTATATATAAGAGAGGGAATTAAGTTTATAAAGAATGAAATATTAAGGTTGGGGTTTACAAGAATTACCAAAAAGACTTCACAACTTTGGCATATATTTTCTTGATTCATTTTTCATTTAGAACATTGAAATCAAAAATATTGAATTGTTATAAATAAATGATATTACTGTATCCCATGTCAATACTATTAATATATGGTAAGTGCAAAAGTTACCTAACCATTCTAATTTATTTTAATTTAAATTCATGATTTTATAACATTCTAAATAAAATTTCCTAAAACAATCTATTAATATTATGTTCATAAACATTTTAAATTTAAATTAATTCCCAATCAATTTCTTTCTTAATCTTAACAAATTTCTTAAAAAAATGTTGAATTATCTAAATTCATTTGCAAGACTTTTGAATATCTACATTTACAACTGGCAATAATATTTTATTACTTCTTTTTCCTCAATTGTTAGTATTTTATTAATTTGTTTTATAATAAAAAAAATTAGGATGTTACATGAACGTTCTGACATTCTGATTGCTACCGGAAGCAATTCCACATCCGAAAGTACTGACACTTAGTTCTGCACTTAAACGAGCAGCTCTCAGTCCTAAATTAATTTGTCTTTTGTTTTTTGTTTCACTGATATCCAGTGGCTTCTGGATATCAGTGATGGCAAATTCAATGATAGCATGGACGGTGTTAGTGATGTTGAGATACCATCGTCGTTGTTGGTAGATGGATCAGAAGATCCAATAAATGCTATTGTTACTGCGACCTATGACAATCTTTTGACACATCTAGAAGACAACACCTATTTTAATGATCGTGCTATCTTTGCACCAACAATTGAAGCTGTTGATGAGATTAATAATCAGATGTGTAATGTATTGCCCGGAGAAATCTTTGAATTCATTAGTTGTGACTCAGTTTGCAAATCTTCCACTGATGCTAATTCTGCTAACGATCTTTACACCACTGAATTCCTAAACACAATAAATGCTTCAGGGTTGCTACCGCATAGACTATTACTCAAAGTTGGAGCTCCTATAATGTTACTGAGAAACATTGATAAAGAGGCAGGTCTTTGTAATGGAACTCGGTTGAGAATTTCAAAACTTGGTCAAATGGTGATTGAGGCTATAACATTGAATGGTTCAAAACCAAATGAGAAGGTCCTTCTTCGTAGAATGGACATGAATCCTTCTGAATCAAAATGACCATTTAAACTACAAAGAAGACAATTTCCTGTTTCATTGTCATTTGCTATGACAATAAATAAAAGTCAAGGTCAGTCCCTGAAAAAAGTTGGATTATATCTTTGCAAGCCAGTTTTTACACATGGCCAACTATATGTTGCACTTTCTCGCGTCCGGAGCATTGATGGGTTACGGATTGTTCTTGGCAAACATGATGCAGAAGAAGATAACACAATAAAGAATGTTGTGTACAAAGAAATTTTCATGAGTGTTCGAAATTGTAGACACTCATGATATTTGTACACATTTTGTCTTCTACATTGTTAAATGTGACTTTATGACAGTCTTGTGGTTATGGTGTCCGATGTCTTTTGCAAATTTTGCATCCTATGAACACATATTCATGCCCTTTTGGTTTGTGAAGTAGTAAAACTTTTACTTCCCTGCTTATATTTCATTTGAGTAAAGTTGTTTACCGGTTCTAAACAATTTTATTCTATGGTTTCTGCTTATTAGTGTATTGAAGTCCCTACCCTTTTGTATATGACATTTGTGTCACTTGAGTGAAGAACATTTACTGCTTTTTCTTGCTTTTGTTAGTTTAATTGTGATGAATATTTTTATTATACCTTTTGTTATTTCTATTAGGTGTTTAATGCCTCCGTGCAACGCACGGGAGTCCCTGCTCGTTTACCAAAAAATAAAATAGGTTATATCTATTAAACACTAAAGCAAAAATCCCCATTTGCGAGTTACTGTTCATTACACATGGCGTCCATGTGTCATCTGATTGACAAATATGGGCCCACTTGCTACACTCATTATCCCTCTTGCTTGCCATGTTTGCACTGCCCATAGTATTAGTCGGAGAAAGTAAGTCATATTTGTCCAGCCTTTTTCGCCTTTTTCCTTTTGGTCTGAGTGGGGCCCCTGGACAGCTACTTAGATTTGTTTCCCTGACAGTATCTTTCCGCTCATCCTCTGAACAATCTCAAAGCATTTGGCTTATCATCCCTTGGGGGGATGTGTATACTTTTTGAAAGTTTGCTTTTGCTGAAGCTTCTTCAAGAGGCTAAATTAATTTGCATAAGACGTGACAGCCATATTCTTCCTGCTCTCTCTCTCTCTCTCCCTCTCTCTCTCTTCTTCCTCATTCTCGCCATATTCTCAATCTCTCCACCATCTCCTGCCTTCTCTTCCCTCCAAGGCTTGCTATGGTAGATCCCTTCTCAGTTTCGCCATTTTCTCAGTCTCACCATGGCTTGTCCTTTATATCCTTACATGGCTTCTCTTATCTCTATCTCTCCCGCCCATAAAAAGGAACTTGCTTTGGTGAGTATACCTGCAAGTTTAGCATCAAAATCCAAGGCTTCCTCTGTTACTTGAGAGGCAATCTAACCCATCTATTGCTTTTCAGGTTGGGAAGGCTCCCGCCGTAAAAACTTTCGAGCTAAACTTCTCTTGTGAGTTTTGCATTTTCGTAGGGCTCTAATTTGTTATGATATATGTGTTTTTGTTTTGATTTGTTGGTTTTTTTCGTTTTCTTTAGTTGAGATGAAGAAGTAGTTCTCTCTATCTGCAGCGGGTTTTCAAAAGGTAAAGCAAACATTAATGATTTTTTTTTGCCAACGAAGAGAAGGAAGTTCTTCACTGGTGACTCTGATGATGGAATTAGTTTATGACTCTTATGTGTCACTCAGGGACATCTAAATCTTCTCCGAACATGGATGGGTGAGTTGATATTATTTCTTAGCTATTGATGTTGTTATTTTCTTTTGGGGTCTACCAGCTGAGCAATCAACCCTGAATGTATGTTAGTGAAACTTCGGAGAAACCAAATGCTGAAATGGGGGCTAAGAAATAATATAATCACTCAAAATGATGGATAAGTTAGTCTCTAAACCTGTCCATATATACTGTTAGATCTACCTAAGTCTCTGTGTTGGTCTTCAAATGCTTTTTTATGCATATTAATGACTTATAATTATGGAGACTTGCTATCAAACTTTGAAATTCTCTTTATCATTTATCAGTAGCTTCTCTTGTAACGAGTAAGGATCAATGGTTTTAATATTTGTAGGCTCTCTCTATCGGAAAAGAGTTAGTTGCTGGGCTGGCCTTATAGCTTTCAGAGAAGCAGCTTCTTGTGGTGAAGGTTGATTAGCTTTTGGAGAAATACTTGAACCTGGTGAACATGATAAGGAGGTCAACTATTCCAATCATAGTGAAGCATAATGGAGAAGTAACCCTCCTTTACTTAACTATTTGATTAAGCTCTTGAAGTCAATTGACACCAAGATTGAAGATTGAAGAATGATAAAGCAAAAGGGTTTTTGAGAAACTTCATTTTTTAGGTTTACTTCTTCTTTTTATAGGCAAGAGTTTTTTCGGAAATAATGATTTTGACAGAGGTTGTTGAGAAAGGAATGTTATTTGGCCAGTTCTCTATATCACATCAAGTATATTTGATTTTTGATCTATAGACACCAAAGGGAAGCATAAACAATTTAACATAGTTCTCTATATCACACTCATATACTTACTATACTATACTGATAAGCATGACTAATTTCTGAAAGTGGGTAGTAGCATAAACTTCTGTGGGTGCATGAATGGAACTTTTATAGATTGGAGATAGGAACAGAGGCTAGGAAGCTAGAATGAGAAAGTCTTTGGCTTTGGTTTCACGAGGTTCTTCTCTTGAAGGCCAAGCTTGCTCCCCTCTGTATTCATTGACATATCTGTATTCATATACACATACACTGCTTGGTTTTATTTTATTTTTTAAATCTTTTGGACTGACACATTTGCCTAGTGTTTGTAATAGACCCTCTTTCCCTCTTTCTTTCTCTATTTGCTGTACGACCGTGATCTAGGGATATAGGGAAGCAATGGATTTGCATGAGGTGGAGTACATGGGATGATGATAAAGAATATTATATTATTGTATTGATATAGAAGAGTAAAGTAATAATGAGTGTGTCTAATTAGCCTTTTGGAAACTTGTCAGATTGGGAAGATGTGAGAGAAGTTAAAGTTATTGGGAAGATGTGATAGGAGCTAAAGTTGTTGTCATTCTCTTTTCAAGTCCATGATTTTGTCTTTGTAATTCAAGATGGTGTCTTTATACACAGAAGAGAATTTTAAGGGCCACTATGAGTCTTGGATTAAAAGCCCGGTGCTTTTAAGATACAGTGAGATTAAAGGTAACTCATTGGGCATAAGCGGTTCAACTTGGTTTGATGTTTATGGGAATGACTTTGGTTGGGGAAAGCCTGAGGCAGCTCGAAGTGGTCCCGGTAATAAACCTAATGAAAAGCTTACTGTTTCTGCTGGAGCAGAAGAAGGAAGTGTTGATGTTGAACTCTGCTTACCTTTTCAGAATCTAGAGGCAGTGGCTAATGACCCTGATTTCATGGCTTTTGTTTCTATGTGATGGATACTTTCAAGACTATGATCATAAGTTCAGTTTAGATTGTATACTTTCAAGGTTGTAGCACCAAATAATCTTTATGTGAGTTGCAAAACATAAAGACTTGTGGTGAGCCATATGCTTCATTAGTCTTCTGCAGTTTTTTAATGTGGTTTTAGGAAACGCTGAAATTGTGTGTGTATGTGTGTAAAAGCCATATGCTTCCTATGCTCATTGAGTTTGATGAAATCTTACATATTTTTATTGTTACTTCAGGACTTGTGATGGCTCTAATCGGCTCTTTTCTCAGTATACTTGTGGTGAGCATATGTTTCTGTTAAATTTTGGATTAAATAAGTTTCATGATCAATAGAGAAATATGATTTTCCTAGAGTGTTTAAGGAAAACTAAGGCTTACATCTCATGGTAACTTCATACATTTGATGAGTTCATGTGTAAAATCCACCATATCTATGTGGTTGTTTTTTTTCACTGCAGTAGGTCTGATCATATATACATTCAAAATTTTAATTTTATGTTTACATTGATCATGGTCTACCTTTGATATAGATTTGAAATGAATATTCTCATTTTAATCCCTACACTTTGTATTGCTTTTGAGTTTAATTAATTCAAGGGAGTCTTTCTTGCTTACATAAGTTTTGCATTTACAAATATCAAAACTCTTGCATTGCAATAATGTTGGGCTTCATTTTTATGTAGAGATATTTATATTTGTTATCCTCATTTCACCCTAATTTTTAGGGTTCTTCTAAAATGGTTTGTTATCCTCATTTTCAGGTTTGCTTCTCTTTGGAAAATCATTGTTTGGCAATTCATGAGTTGTCAAGGATTGTCCTGTCTTATTCATATTTTGCCATGAAGTTGATAAGTTTTTTCTTGATATGGTCTATAATAAAGAATCTAATTCAGAAACATGTTGTTTTAAGGGAAGGTAGTGGAGAAAGTACTCAACTTCTATATTGAGGGAATTAGGAAACAAATTTTCATTGAAGTATATGATTGTAATTTTCAGCTTTCTTAGAGAATTGCAGATTTTAGGAAAACTTTATCCTTCAATGATTTCTTCAAATTTCTATTGTATAAATATTAAAATGTTGGTAGATTACTCTAATTATTTATCCCATACTACTCTATATCATTTAAGCTATGTTAGTAGATTATTAATAATTGTCAATAGACCACGCGAAGCGTGGGAAACATGAATATAATATTTCACTAATGTTGTACAAGATTTTTCACTTCTTAATTTTGTTTTAAATTAGTTTGGCTTTTTTAGATCATTGTTGTTTTTCTATGCTACTACTTTCATGATATTTATACACTTTTATTCTTTTTTAATCATTATTTTTCTATTTGCTACACATTTATCATAACTCTTGGTTATTTTTATATTCTTTTAGGTTGGCAAATATAATTTTATACAGGCTTATCTCCCCGTGTAAAGCACGGGAGAATTTGCTCATTGTGTTAATCCCAAATTCACCTTTTTACCTCCTGATCAAAAAAAAAAATTCACCTTTTTACCTTCACTCTTCAGTCTTCGCATATTCTCACTCCCAGACCCTACTCCAATTTCTTGCCCTCAACCACCGCCGGCGACTATATCTCCGGTCACCGGCGCACGGCACATCCCACACATTTCCTGGTAACTCGTTCTCTCTCTCTCTCTCTTTGTTCCATTCTTTTGCTGTTTGTTCGGTTAGATCGTCTTTATCATCTCTATTTTTTCATGCTCTTTTTTAACTGTTTAATCTCTTTGCATCATCTTATCTTCGTCGCCGTTTCTTGTTGTTTCATTGTCTATAATGTCATCAATTTGTTCCAGAAACGCTTTCTCCGTGTTTAGCTTTTCAAATTAGGGTTTGATGTGATATCCTCTTGTGTGTTGACGAGGATGGCCTGTGAAATGTCATGTTTCCATTTCTTAACCTTAAGCATATGCGATTTCTTTGTATTTAGGGAAATATTTTAGCTAATGGAGAAGATGGAGCAGACAAATCCGACAATTGTGAAGCCTTCTGGGAAAGATGGCTCAGATTACTCGAAGCGTATGAATGTTGAATCATGTAAGCTTCAATTTCAAGTTGTTTCTGCCTTAATTTTTTCTTGCTATTTTGGTTCACTATGTTTTCTTTATTATTATTATTGTTGTTGTTATTTTTGCTGATTTTTGGGCTTATTAATCTCTATGGTGGTGTTTATTTTTTACATTTAGGGAATCAGAAGGTAGCAAAGGCAAAGAAAAGGCTTCCTCTGCTTCTATTTGTTCAGGTACTTTAGTCTGTAAATAATTACTGAGCCCAAAAATTTACTCTTTATTCGGACTCATCAGCTGCAACACAATAGTTATGGTTTCCTTGCTTCTTTTATAGACAGTTTTCAATGTTGGTATTAAAGCAAAACTTTACTTGGCCTTCATCATTTTCCTCTTCGCAAATTCATACCAATTTTACTCATGGGAATGTGGACTGGAGTTTTTATATTATTTTCATATCTGATGATGGTGCAGATTGAAAGATGAGTGCATGGGCAAACATTGTTTGAGGATATTTTGGTTTTTTTTTTCTTTGTTTCATGCTCTGGACCATACTTGAGTTACTTACCAGCATTTAACTTGCTCATTCTATTGCATGTTCTTTGGATTTTTGTTCTGAAAGTTTCTATTGTTTTTTCATTACTTCTCTTTAGTGAGATGTAATGTTGGTTTGGATCTGTACCTACAGAAAATATTGTATAACCATACTCGATCTGTTTATGCTCTTAGTTTGTCAAATCTGGTATTTTATCGAAACGAGTTTTGATAATTAAATATCAATGTGTGCTTATGTTCTGGTACAGTAATTTCTACTGTTTAGTTGAGCTGTTATAAATTTCTACCTGTATGCTTCACAGTGGAAGACATATATAAATGAAACCAAATATTTTGATTACATTATTTTGAGTTGCTTAGTCTTAGCTTGCCCTAAAGCCGGAGTCTTTTGGACATTTTGTAAGGTTGTGGAGTGGTAGTTGAAAAAAAATGGCTTGATAAAGGGCCGATGGATCGTGATTGGATCCACACGTTTGGTAAAAAGAAGCATGAACTTATGTTCTAGAAGCAATTATCGTTGGTGGCTTTGATAATTATGGTGGTGTTGCTGTGGGGAAGGGAGAAAGGTGCAGGAGTAAGTAGGCCTGAATCCTGGGAGAAAAGAGTAAAATTCATGTCATTCCTGACTTTTTCGGTCGTTGATGCAATGGCGGCAGAAAAGCTGTCAGAATTATTAATCAGACTTTCCTCCCTAATTAACTGCATGCATGTGCAAGGTTATACAATATATTCAGGTAGTTATATAATACATTGTGCTGAGCTACAAGCTAAATCGAGCTATTGGTGGTAAGTTATAGTTATAAATATGAAGAGAAAAAGGGTCAGTTACGTTTATGGTGGAAAGAATTGATGAGGACGGGGAATTTCTAACTGAGATGCATATATTATGTTGATGTGAGCAGCGAAATTTTAATCCCGTTATTTTTTCATAGTCAAGTAGATTCAAGTGGGACTGAGGTCGTAGGTTTGAATTAGTGTCTTTGCAAAATCCTGGAGTAAGACTTTCTAGTATATTTCCTTCCCTAACACTCTCATCAAGTTGGGATTAGAATTGGATTGACCCTTTTTAAAGTCAATTAAACTCAAAATTATTAGTAAGCTCAGATTTATTATGAAGTTAAAGAATAACCGATATTTATTCATTTGTGATTTGTGATGGTTATTACCATAAATTATCTAATTTGGCTTTTTAATGTTCCTCTGCAGGCTATGGTAATAGTAGTTGGAGCAATATTTGCAACCTCACCGGGAACTTGCACTCCTGATAAAGATGCTCTTGTCTCAGTTGTTACTGGTCTCATTTTTGTGATCATTGCAGAATACGGTTGCATCCCTTGTTTCAACATTACATTCTTTTTTACTTATCTTCTAATTTTGGCTAGTTGAATAAATTTACCTTGTATTTTTATTGTTTTTATTATAAAGGTCGTAGACAAAGCAGGGCCTTTTTCTTGGGGCTTCATCGTATGACGCAAATTGCCACTGCTTATCTGTTGGTAACTCTTGGTCGGCGTCATTGCCTATGGAAGGTAATGCATCAATGTGTTTTTTCTTCTGGTATTTTGTGGCTTGTTTATAAATCGATCTAGTCAACTTTATTTGTAAGGAATTAGTTAGGCTCATTAAGAGAGACCTTTCCGCATTGTTTGATCCAAAGTTAATAGATTTGTTATCTGATTTGGCATGTGTTTAGTTACAAACTGAATAGTGACTGCAATGTACACTGTTTTTCCTTGGACCTTATCTCTATATTCTGCAGGTGTTGAAGTTTGAGTGCGATGACTTTCATATTCATCAAGCTTGTATGTGTTTCTTTCCATTACAAACTTTCTGTACTGTGTCATGATTGGATTTTGTGATAGAATAATTATTGGATTGTTTCAACTGTTGCAGGCTTGATTGCATATCTCACCTTATTGGTATGTTGTGAGATACATACAAGCCTTATGGTCGATCGTGTTTTCTCAGATATGTTACCCCAGAGAAAAGCCTCTAAGCCATAGATTTTTAGATTTACTCATGACAAGTTTGAACTAATTCTGGGATGTTATGCTTAACAATAAGCTGCTATGCTAAAATTTGTGTATGAATGTTAAATTTGTGTTTGGGAATTGGAAAACTGATTTAAGTATATGCCTTTTGTAAGTCTCAAAAGTGGTGAGATTGGTTTCCTAGTGTGCCAAGTTGGCTTCCAAAATTATCTAATTATCATTGTCGCATGTTTATAATGTGTACAATCAATCTTATATGCAATATCTATCATTGATGTAAAGTGCCTATGCTGTCGATGATTTCTATGAAAACATAAAGTTATTAGATTGAGTGAAGTTATAGAAAAGAGAGACAAGAAGCTAATCTTGAATTTTGATTTTTAAAGATTAAAACTTCATCACATATGTTTGAAGTTACATTCCCTCCTTGCCTTGTATTTAAATGGATTCATTTTAACTATATAAATGCCTATGAAAATTCTGTTGAAATGAACCATATAAATGATGGTGGGCAGCTATTAGACCAACAATGTTATATGGTGCTGAGCACTCAAAGGAGAACATGAACATAAGATGGAGGTGGCAAAGATGAGAATGTTGAGATGAATGTGTAGTCATACAATAAAAGATAAGATCCGCAATGATCATATTCAAGAAAGAATTGTTAATAATAAATTATTGCATAATTTTGGGACTTGATGATTAATATATTTTAGCTTAAAAACACTAAACAAAAAGAGAGAGGGATAATAATTGTTTTTGTGATCTTCAATGGTTAGTTTCATTTATTTTCTCTTCCCCTTCATCATAGTTGTAATGTGGGATTTGAATTTATGATTTCTTAGTTTTATGAGTGTCATTTATACTTTGTGATTTGGATTATATTATCTATTTGAGTTTGAATGTGATTTTGGAAGGAAAGATTTGAATTTATCAATAAATATGGTTATATACATTTTCTTCACTATTCTATTCATATATCCATGTTTATGAATGATTTTGATAGATAATTTGCTTGAATTGGATTGTAACTGAACTTAATTCATTGTAAATAATAAATCACACTTTTAAGTACTTAATATTGTCTAATTCAATAGATTCATGAAATCAGATTTTAAATCGGTTGATAATGTTTGTTAATTTAGGAAACTTAAAGAAAATTTAAAGGTGCTAAGGTAAATTCCATCAGTTAGGTGATTGAACCTATGTATTGAAGGGTTTGCTAACTTAGTGAATTAACATCCAAATTGACTCTCTAAGTATATTAATCAAGTTAGGATAGTCATCATTAAGCATCCGTTAAAAACAATTTCATCCCATTTGATCTTAAATCTTTGTTTATCCAATTTTATTTTCTTTCCACAAAATCGTAGCTTTTACCAATTTTCACCATCAATCCATGACTTACCCCGTTGATAATTTTTTGTTGTTTCCAAAGACTATCTCCACCTACATACTAACTTAGACTAATTCCCCGTTTTCTGAAATCTCATATAGGGGTAGATGCTCTTGTGAATTTATTCAATTTACTTAGAGATTGAACCTTAACCACTTGTTGAAGGGACGATAATACTTATCACTACGATAAATCTCTACCCATTTAGAGTGTGTTTGGGAAAAGTGGTGGAGAAATGTTTTTTTTCCATATGGTTTTTTAAAAGTTAGTTTGGGTAAAAGTTGGTTTGCGAGAAACGATTTATGTTTGGATCCGTAGTTGCAAAAGAGTTTTTTTTCATACTACTTTTACAAACATGTTTTTGGATAGTGATTTTGAGAAACCAGTTTAGATGGGAACATGATATTTATTGAATAATGCACAATTAAAATATTCATATATTTTCAATAATTCAAAATTAAAAAATTTAATAGATTAAATTGCATAAGGTTTCCAATAATTGCAAATAAGAAAAATTTAATACATTAAAATGCATATAAATTAGAGGTCATGTCTATCACATTACATTTGGATGATTCAATTCCATAATTAGTTATATCAACGATATTCTACAATTCAAACTCGAATATTGTCACGGATATGTTTCATGCGAGAAGATGTTGATGTAGAAAAATTTGACGATGAAGCCAGTTTCTCAAACTGGCTTTGATGAAGCCTCTTGGTTTTGATGACAATTATCTTCATTTATCAAACTTTCATCTTCAGAAACCAGTTCCTCATAAATAAGTTGGTTGGAGAAGCTCCAAATTGGAGTTTCTCAAAAACCAGTTTCTCAAAACAGTTTATCCAAATAAGCTGGTCAGAAATAAATAGGACCCAAACATGACCAAAAACCAAAAAACTGATTATGTAGCTCCAACCAGCTTATTGGGGTCCATAAACGGTTCCCAAACACACACTTAAATCAGTTGAATTTTAAAATCATTTTAACTAGTTGGAAACATTATTAACTAGTGAAAGTGACAATATTTATTAATCAAAATCTCCTTTCTTAGATTTTGAAATCCAAGTGTCATTTAAAGATTTCTTTTTTTTATCCATGATAAAGGTATCCCCTCACTCGACAAGTGAGATATTAATCCTCTGCTGACTTGTAGGCACCTCAAAGGGTGAGACAACTGGTCTGAGATATTTAATGTTTCTCCATACTTAACGCCAAGGGTCAAACCCAGACAATTGGTTAAGAGTGAATGAGTCTTTGCCACTCAACCACACACCTCAGGTTATATCCAAGATTTCTTCTTCTTTAGTATTAAATATTAATAAAATTGTTTATTTTGACAAAAAAAGTTACTCCAATTTTAATTACAAGACCACTGTAACGTTTTTCTAAAAATAAAAAATGTAAACTTAATCTCTTTAAATTTATTATATTTTTTTTAAAAAACTAATGTATTCTATTTCTAAATTTGACATATAATCTAATAAAATATGACATATATTACAACTTAATGATCTAATTTACTTTCTTAACTTATGCCTATTTTTTTGTTTTTTACCATAAAATAATTATTAGTCCAAAAAATTTGCCCAAATAAAATATGTTATTATGTGTTATTCCCAAATCCGAGAAATTATGTTACTCTGATTAATTATAATGGGAAAATTAATTTGAGATCCCTCACAAGGGATTTAATACTAGAAAAGTCTCAAAAGTTAAAAATATTAATGTAGGGTCCAAGGGACCTCACTTTAATATACTTGAAAAGTGAAAAGACAGTTTTGCCCCTCCTCCTTCTTCTTTCTCACTCCTCCATTCTCTCTCTTCTCCCTCCTCCTTCTTCTTCCCCACTCCTCGTCCCCTCCCCCCTCGCCGCCCCACCGCCACCGCCGCATCCCCGCCACCACCGCCCCCCCACCGCAGCATCCCGGCCACCGCCTTCACAGGCCACACCCGGACGACGGGAGGCGGCGGTGGCCGGGATGGGCAGCAGCGGGGGAGGGAGGAGGAGTGGGGAAGAAGAAGTAGGAGGGAGAAGAGAGAGAATGGGGGAGTGGAGAAGAAGAAGGAGGAGGGACAAAACTGTCTTTTCACTTTTCAAGTATATTAAAGTGAGGTCCCTTGGGACCCTACATTAGTTTTTTCAACTTTTGGGACTTTTCTACTATTAAGTCCTTTGTGTGGGATCTCAAATTAATTTTCCCAATTATAATTATAATTGGGAAAATTCAATACAAGTCTCTAGTAAAGGACATAATACTGGAAAAGTCCCAAAAATTGAAAAAAAATTATTAAAGTGAAGTCCCTTGGGACCTCACTTTAATTATTTTTGAATGTGTGGACCTCACGTTTAATAATAAAAAAAGAGAATGGGGAAGAAGGAGAGAAGAAGAAAGGAGAGAGAAAATGTGAGTGGTTTTTTTTATTATTAAACGTGGGACCCACACATTCAGAAATAATTAAAGTGAAGTCCCAATGACTCTACTTTAATTTTTCAATTTTTGGGATTTTTCCAGTATTATGTCCTTTACCAGGACTTATATTTAATTTCCCATTATAATTTGACACGTGAATTAAAATTAATCCAAATAATCATGCTGATCTGGCATAATATGAAATTTAAAAACTTCTCAATCTTATCTTATATATAAAGGGAGGGATAAAAGCAGGAATTCTAGGAAGCCACGTAAGCACTCTCTCTCCATCTATTTACATTCACATAACCACTCACTCACTCTATCTATTTTTAGAAAAAAAAATTGCACATAACCACATTTTTCTCCATCTATTATTAACAAAAACAAACTGACATATAATTCTTTATTAAATCTTTTTTGATTTCTCTCTAAATTATAATAATCTCCTTAATTATCTCCTAAAAATTCTAATATGCATATAAGCACATTCCCTCTCCATATATTATAAGATAAAAAAAACTGACATTTGATCAAGATTTCTCCCTAATTTATAATCTCTCCTTAAATATCTCCTATAAATTCTCTCCTTTTTTCCCTTAAAAATTATCAAAATTAATCTATTATTTTCATGACCTTTTAAATTATTTTTCTATCTTACTTCTCATTATTTCCTTATTTATTTTTAGTTATAAACTATTTGGATAACCTATTATTTCTCCTATTATTCCTACTTTTCACACCAACTAAACGTAACTTAATTTATGAAACTACCCATATACCCACTAACACTTTCACTTTGCCCAAAAATAACTACCACTAAGAAACTGATTTTCTATTTTTTTATCATATAAAATTGATTTCTATGAAAAACAAATTTAGTGAAATTTATTAAAGTTTGACTAATATTATTATATTTTATGTTATATTTTTTATCAAAAATAAAAACAGTATCAGAGTTATGTAGTTATATATAATATACTACGCGTATCGCGCGGGTCAATACTAGTTAATTCATATTCTCTCCCCTCTCAGTCCCAATCCCTTGATTCCTTCCTCAAATTAGACAACGCAGTTTTCCCCCAAATCCCAGATTGGCCGTACCTTGAATTTAGAATCTCAAATCAACGAGTCTTAATCGAATCTCAATCCCAAAAGCAAAGCTCCTATTTGAGCTGCATCAAGGAAATCAGTTTTGGGTAACATTCGTCTTCTTTTCTATACACATACACATTTCCCTTTCTTTTTCGTGAGATTATACACTGTTTGCTAGGATTGTGTGGTTGATGTTCAATGTTGGTTACTGTCATGGTTGGTTTGAAATTGCTGATTTGTCTCTCATTTAATGGTGGACATTGTGAATCATAATAAATACATACATATTATATAAAAGTATCTTGCATAAAGCTTTGAGATTATATACTGTTTATACAAATGTGTGTCACAACCATGAATTGGAAATTCCTATTGTCAAAACTAATATGGAAAGGCTCTTTTATTTCTCTATTTTCAGAATGGGACTGATTGAGTATTAAGATAAATTAATGGCGATGAATATGTGATAAAAAGGAACAAACAGCATCTACAATTTTATCCATGTGTATGTGTTCTAAAATTATTGTTATCTGTATTGATTAAATAGATTCTATGATTTTGTTTGACAAATAAAGTAAGAGATTTTTTAGATTTGTACATGACTGGTTTGAACTAATTCTGGAATGTTATGCTAAACACTAAGCTGCTATGCTAAAATTTGTGTTTGAATGTTGAAATAAATGTAGAAAGTGCAGATTTGAGTTGCTTTTGGGAATTGGAAAACTGATTTAAGTATGCCTTTTTGGCTCTGTTTGGTTGGGGGGTTTTGGAGGGGAGGTGAGGGGAGGTGAGGGATGAAAGGTAAGATTAGGGATGGGAATAGGCCAGACCGGCCTGGTTAGGCCTGCGGCCTGACCTGCCAGGGCCTGTCTCGGCCTGGTTAAATATAGGCCAGGCCAAGGCTCAGGCTTTTTTTTTTAGGCCTGATAGTGAAACAGGCCAGGCTCAGGCCTTTAAAAAAAGCCTGTTAAGCCTCCAGGCCGGCCTGTTAAGAGTTATTCCTTAAAAAAAAGTGTTAAGCCTCACTCTCTTTCACTCACCTCACCTCAGCCTATTCAGCCCAATTCCTTCGGCCCAGTTTGTCAATTCTCACTCTTCACTTCACTATTGTTGTGTGCTCTCACTTTGCCAAGCCCCAGCCCCCCACCCCCCCCCCCCCCCCCCCCAAGCACACACACACTCAGTTACGCAAAGGCAAAGCTCACTTCACCTAAACCCTAGTACATTCCTCACCGACACCGTCTCTGCGTCTCTCAATCCACACGGTCTCACTTCGGCAACTGCTCACACACTCCTCACCGTCTCACTTCGGCAAGCACACACACTCCTCACCGTCGTTCTTCGGCTCTCAGTCCCAAGCACACGCACACTACATTCAATCGTCTCTCCTCACTATCTCTCAGTCCTCACTCTGAAAGCTCAGTCCTCACCGTCTCTCAGTGTCCCTCACCGTCTCTCAATTTTGTGTAGAAAAAGACAAAGAAGAAGAGTAGAGCAATTTGAGGTGAAGTGTAGGGTTTTACAAATTATTATTTTACAAATTTCCTTCCCATTTCTATTTTGATTTGTTGAGTTATTTCTCTGTTTGTGTTAGTCTTGATGTGTGTGGTGGCCACTGCACTGGCCGGACATGTTTATGGAAGGGTATACTGTTGAGATTGTGCTTTAGGGATTATGTTGTTATTGCAAACACTGGTTATGTGTTAGTTTGATATGTTATATGCTGATTTTGGTTATAAATGAACATGCTTTTCTTATTAGGAGCAGGGGAATTGACTCTAGGTTTTGCATTTTGGACTATTTGTTAGTTTCCAGGCTTATAACAGGCCTAACAGGCCCAGCCTTAACAGGCCAGGCCAGGCCACAGGCCTGAATTTTTTTAAAAAACAGACCAGACCACAGGCCAGGCTCAACCATCGCTTAGAAATCCCAGGCCAGACCTATTTTGGGTGAAGCCTAGCCTGGCCTATTCCCACCCCTAGATAAGATACCTTGTTTGGTTGAAAAAAGTGGAGGGGAGGGGAGGTAAAAAATTTTGTCTTTATTTGGCCTCTTGCTTTCTCTCTCCTCACCCCCAAAAGTGGGGTATTTTGGAGGGGAGAGAAAATAAATGTTCATGCTGACCAATATACCCATATCATATTTATTATATTCCAAAAATATCCTTATGAATTAAAACATCGTTCTTCATTTCTTCTCTTCTCCATCGTTCTTCAACATCTCTCTCGCGATTCTGTTCCTCACTTCTTTCTTTCGTTTCGTCCTTTTGTGCCTTTCCTCACTTTTTCTTTTCCCAAGCACGTACGAGTTCTTCTTCCCTTAATTAATTATGCAGTTTATTTATCCTTTTTAATTGTTTTGGTAAGGACGTATTCTCTTTTATTTTTTGTTTTGTTTCTTGCTTTATATATAGCTATGAAAAATCAAGATTTGTTGATCGTCAGGCCTTCTTCCCCAATCTCTGCTTGAACTTTGAAGTATGCCGTTTTATTTCACAGAAAGATTAAACTGGGTGTATTTCTTGTAGAATTTGCTTCTGGGTTATTTGATTTTTTTAGCATAATTTATGAGTGTTCTTTTGTTTGGAGATTTTGGCTCTGAAAACATTCAGATCCCAATGGGCAACATCCTCCTATTATCAATGACAAATCCATCTAATAATAATAATAAATTATAAAATTATAAAATAAGATTACAAGAGTGAGGGTATAATTGTGAACTAATAAAGTATCCCTCTCCCCTCCCCTTCTAAAAGCAAGTAAGAAATTATAATAATGAACCTCCCCTCACCTCCCCCAAGTTGAACCAAACATAGCCTTTGTGAGTCTCAAAAGTGGTGAGATTGGTTTCCTAGTGTGCTAAGTTGGCTTCCAAAATTATCTAATTATTATTGCTGCATGTTTATAATGTGTACAATCAATCTTTATCATCTCTCTGTTTCATTCTTTTGCTATTTGTTCGGTTAGATTGTCTTTATCATCTCTATTATTTTCATGTTCTTTTTTATTTGTTCAATCTCTTCCAATCCTCATATCTTCGTTGCCGTTTCTAGTCGATTTATTGTCTGTAATGTCATTAATTTGTTCCAGAAACGATTTCTTCATATTTTAGAGGAATATTGTAGCTAAAGGAGAAGATGCAGCAGAGAAATTCAACAATCGGGAGGCCTTCTGGAACAGATGGCTCAGATTACTCGTACCGTATGGTTGTTGAATCACGTAAGCTTCAATTTCAACTTGTTCCTGCCTTAATCAATTTTTCCTTGCTATTTTGGTTCACTATGTTTTCTTTATTATTATTGTTGTTATTTTTGCTGATTTTTGGGCCTTATTAATCTCTTTGGTGATGTTTTTTTTTTTTACATTTAGGGTACCAACGGGTAGCAAAGGCGAAGAAAAAGCTTCCTCTGCTCCTATTTGTTCAGGTACCTTATTTTCTTAATTTATGCTCCTCACAAGATTTTTTTTGACAATATTATAGCATTTCAATTTCAATACCAGCTGGCAATTGATGCTCGTTGTTTTGAAGAATGCTAAAAAGATTCCACTATATGTGGTAAACAAATTGCTGCATGATATTGGCATTAATCTGATTCGATTTACAATGTGGTGAAAACTGAAAAGTATAACTTTAAAAGATAAATTCGAATTCGATAATGGTGTGATTGTTTAGTTCTGCTTGGTGTTGCTCCCTACTGATTAAGTTCACCTTTCTTACACTGTTTATTACTCAAAGCCTTGGGATATTTTTCTGGACATAAGCATTCCTGATTCACGTATCTACTTCTAAATTGTATGAGGATGATGATAAATGTTAATGGTCAAACCAATTTGATAATGCCACATTGTAGTTATGAAGTTCATATTTTTGCGCTTACAAGTTCATTTATTCAAAAGGCCTTTGTTTTTGGGCTGGTGAGTAGTTGATACATTGGGTAGTACTTTTATGGATGCGAGGGTTCTTTTAGCTTAGTACTAATCTGTATTCATATATGGGAATTGAGTCTTTGCACTGAGCGTCAGTCTGTAAATATTTTGACAACCTACCTGTATTTTGAACTCTATTTAGCGCCATGTTTTCCAAGGTTTTATTATTTCTTTACAAGTTACTCTGTTGCTATGATTCTATTTGATTCATGAAATTAATTTCATGAAATTAATCACTTTTGTGATTTTTCTTTTAATGTGGCAAGCATTCAAATCCACAACAAAGTTTATCTTGATTTTCTTCATTATCGTTTATTGGCAGCCCAAAAATTTACTCATTTCTTTCATCGGACTCATCAGCTGCAACACAATAGTTATGGTTTCCTTGCTTCTTTTATAGACAGTTTTCAATGTTTGTGCAATTATTTGACTACTAGTGCATATTTTCTGTCAACATTGAAAAATTCCTCTTTTATTTTTTCCAAACTTTCATATTTACTCATACTGGTCTGATGAAAGATATGATCTGACAGTCCTTATGGTTCTATTCTCTTCCGACCATGGAAAGGAAATAAAAATTCCATTCCTTCATCAAGGATGTTTGGTTGGTTCCACACACACATAATTGGTTCTCCCATGAAACCAGGATGTTTTTGTTTGCTTAGATCATTTTGTTTTAGTTGATTTTGCATTGTATGAAATCAATGTGTAAGAAGAGTTTTGTCTCTTATAGTGAAAAAACACGTACTTTTGGTTCTTAACAAGCATGTATCAAGCTTCTCAAGCACCAAAGTTGTGTGCTCTTTCAAAATATTCCATTTGCCACTGGGTGTCTGCTAGCTCTTATCTTCTTCGATTCCATCATAATAACAATACAGATCTGTTGCAAGGGGACAGATGTTGCTATTGATGTTGGTTTTGCTTGAGCATCTGTTGTCATCACCATCTCTAAACCAGGGCTTGCAGTTGTTGATGCCTGTGTTTTCAGATTTAGCTTTTCCTATGCTTCCATTTACTGCCTCTGCATCTTTTTCCTATGTTAGATTTGGATTTTTATTTATATTTTATAAATCTTGCATTTGATTTTGATTATGAATCTTGCATTTAACTCATGGAAATGTGGACTGGACTTTTATTATATTATTTTTCCATCTGACGATGGAGTAGATTGAAAGATGAGTGCATGGGCAAAATTTTTTTGTGGGTATTTTTGGTTTATTTTTATTTTTTTGTTCCATGCTCTGGATCATACTTGAGTTACTTACCAGCATTTAACTTCCTTAATCAATTGCATGTTCTTTGGATTTTTGTTCTGAAAGTTTCTATAGTTTTTTATTTGCAAAAAGGTCGTAGGTTTGATTCAGTCTCTTTGTAAAAGGTAGGGGTAAGGCTGCCTAGTATATTACTTTCCCAGCACCCTCATCAAGTGGGGATGAGAACTGGGTTAGCTCTTTTCATAGTCAAGTAAACTCAAGATTATTAATAAGTGTGGATCTATTATGAAGGGTATACCATAGTTTATCTAATTTGGTTTTTTTCAATGTTGTTATGCAGGCTATGTTACTAGTAGTTGGAGCAATATTTGCAGCCTTACCGGGAACAAAGGAGGATACTCCTAATAAAATTGCTCTTGGCTCAGTTGTTGCTGGTCTCGTTGTTGTGATCATTGCAGAATTCGGTTGCTAAAGCCTTTTTTTCAACATTATATTTTTTTTTATATTTCATTTAATTTTGACCAGTTAAATAAACTTACCATGTATTTTTATTGTAAAGGTCGTAGACAAAGTAGGGCCTCTTTCTTGATGTTATATTGTGCGACGGAATTTTTACCTATTTTTCTATGTGTGACTCTTGGTCGGCGTCATTCTGTATGGAAGGTAATGCATCCATGTGTTTTTTCTTTTGGTATTTTGGTTGCTTGTTTATGACTACATCTAGTCAACTTTATTTGTAAAGAATTAGTTGAGCTTGTTAAGAGAGAGCTTCCCTCATTGTTTGATCCAAGGTCAATGGATTTGTTATCTGATTCAGCAAGTGTTTAGTTACAAACTGAATAGTGATTGCAATGTTCACTCTTGTTTCTTGGAACTTCTCCCTTTGTTCTGTTTGCAGGTGTTCAAGTTTGAGTTAAGTGACTTCCATGTTCTTCAAGCTTGTATGTGTTTTATTCTATTCCAAACTTTCTGTACTGTGTTATAATTATATTTTGTGATTGAATAATTATTGGATTGGATTGTTTCAACTGTTGCAGGCTTGATTGTATATCTCGGTATATTGTTTGGCAGTAGGCTCCAGACCACCATGACTGTCACGTCCCTTGTTTCGGACATGTCTCCTCCCAAAAGAACCAGAGTCTCTTAGCCTTTTTTTTGCCAGAAGAGTCTCTTAGTCACTGTAACTAAATGCAATACTTTTTTCTCTTGGCCAGCTAAACCAATATACTATGATTTCTTTTTTCCTGTAGCTTCTAATTTTAACTTATGCTTGACACAAACTTGTAAATGGTCAATGTTACATTAGGCTTTTAAATAGAAAGTTTTTTTAATATTATAAAAACCCAAATAGTTAAAACACTCCCAAATAGTCAATCTCGAAGCCCATTTTTCCTTCGAAAGTATATACTAGGGCAGAGCATTCGGTTTTCGGTGAAAATCGAAAAAATCGAAAACTGAATTATGACTATTCGTAAAACCGAACCGAAACCGAATAGTATTGAAAATTGAACCGAAATAACCGAAATATTTCGGTTCGGTTTCGGTTTTAACCGAAAAACCGAAATTTATTTATTTTATAATAAATTCAATTTTTTGTTCATTTTCAACATATAAAACGCCACATTTTATATTGATATATTGCATATAATTTTTAATTTAAATGAAGAAATAAAAAAACTATAGATTTAAACTCTAATTTTTTTACTTATCTAAAGAAAAATACAATAAAATAATATTTCTTTTTTTTTTTGATAAAAAGGAAGGAAAATACAAACAAAAAATTAACCTACAACCTTAAATTGGGCAAGACAGATTTCGCCCTATGCATACATCTAATAATGCCTTTGATCTCTGCTATGGCTTCATACACACTTGAACATTCATTATTATGTGTCACTTCATTCCTTCTTCTCCAAATCAACCATCAAGACACACAAAAAACTTCATTCCAGTTATCCATCTCATACCCTCTACGCATCTTCACATTCTTCCTTAACCAATCATGTAAATTACTTTCCCAAAATTCTTTATTTGCAAAAGAGATTCCCAAGTTAAGCCAAACCTCTTTAGCATTACCAATTCTCTTATCACATGTACCGTTGATTCTAACTGCGAATGACACGACGCGCAAGAACCATCTGGATGAATTCTCCATTCAAGCAACCTCTCATTAGTAGGAAGTCTATCATGCATAAAAAACCACATCTGCATTTTACATCTCTGAGGGACCTTGAGCCTCTAAATGTTCCTCCAACATTGATCCTCCTGAGCATTAAAATCAGCAACTTTCGTATATGTTGATCTGACAGAGAACATCTCACTCCTCTCAAGCTTCCATCTAACTTTATACTCCTCATTCCTGTGAACAACCTCAATCTCATTCTTAACATTCTCCCAAACAGCTTTAATTCCACTCCACACTTTTGACCCCGACTTCTTTGCTCGTATAATAGGGATCAAATCTTGACCACAATTATGATAAAATAATATTTCTTATTATTATTTTTTTATGAATTTGGTTATTCGGTTAACCGAATTAAATTTTTTAAAAACCGAACTATAAAACCGAATAAGAATCGAAAACCGAAATAACCGAACCGAAATAACCGAATTCAATTCGGTTCGGTTTTCGGTTTGATTTGCTCACCCCTAGTATATATGATAAACTCCACAATTTCACATATTTCACTACACATTTATCTTGGATTGTACATGATTTTTGAGGATACATAGATAAAAATATACACAATTTGAGGTGAAATGAACAATACATGGAAATTATACTTTTGTGAAATTTGAAGTTAAATTGTTGTTTGTTTTGAGTGTAAAAGCTCATCAACCCTCTTTCTATCTAGTGTAGGAAGAGGTGCTCAAGTATAGGAGGAAGAAAAAAATCAAGAGGATGAATAAGAGAGCAAAAAGAAGCATGAAAATTGAAGAAACGTGATCGGTGCCCAAAACGGCGCCCATGGGCGGGCTGTTGGGCGCCCCCGCGCCCAAACGGTGCCCACGGGCGCGCTCTTGGAGCGCCCCTGGAGAAGACTGCATTCAGCTACGCGTTTTGACTGAATTGTACATGGTATAAAAGCTGAAACTTAGGGCACTAAAGAGGGACTCGAAAAACACAACTTGGCACACCTTTAGGGCACATTTTGGAGTCTTGAAGAGCTTGAAGAACCTTGGGATCTCTTGGGAATCAAGTGGGGAAGCTTGGAGAGATTTGGGTATTCCTCATTTGTGGTTGTATATCTTCTTCCCTCTTCTTCATATCTCTTCAATGAACTCCTTCATAGTTTTAGGGTTTGTTTTATTTACATTTATGTGTAACTAAAACCCTAATCTAGGGTTGTTATGAACCTATTTATGGATTGAACCATCCACACTCTTTTTCTTTAAGTAATTAATGAAGTATATGTGTAGTTTTTATCTTGCTCTCTATTTGTTTTAAGTGCTTGATCACCACTTAATTAGTTAAATGAAATATGACTTGGGAAAGTGTATTTTGTTTTAGAACTTGGATAGAAACATGTTAGACTTGAAGTTTATGGTTTTAAATGGAAGGTTTGTTGATAACATAGAGATATAGTTATTGACCTAACATAGTCATAATTAGGGTGGTTAAGGAAAAGAGCTAGCATTTATTGTGACAAGGGATTGTGCAATAAATGCTAGCATAAATTTGATCTTGACTTGGGAAAGCTTTTTCAAATGATTTTGAACCCTAGATTTGCACATATTTTCATTTAATCACTTAAAGAGGAGAGGGAAACCTTGGTTCATGAAGTAAATAGGGGATTAGCAACCCTAGGCCTTAATTATCATTGTTAACTCGTGTTTGAAAATCCAACTCTTTTTACATTGATATTTAAAACTCTTTTCTTACTTGAACAACAAACCCTCACTATGTTTTTACTTACGACAATTAATGATATAATTAATGCTAATCCAGTTGTTTAAACTACAATCTCAGTGGAACGACACTTTCTCTCTATACTACTTTTTGAAGACCCGTATGCTTACGGAAGCGCACAAAATCCGCGTTAAGTCAATGGCGCCGCCGCCGGGGTTGTAGTTTAAGCAAAAGTTTATTTTCTTGTGTTGATTAGCTTAATTGTGTGATTAATTGCTTTTAAGTAACTTATTTCCTTATCTTGTGGTAACTTGGTGTTTTGTTGTTTCTAGCTACCTTAGGTGTTAGAAATAGCTTTACCTTGGTTGCCTTGCTTATTTTCACTTTTGTGTATTGTGACACGTGTGATCTAGTAGTACTTGTAGGTACTCTTCTCTTAGTGTATGCAAAACATTGAATTTGGAGACTTGGAAGTAGTACTTGAAGGGTTAGTGAATCTTGAGCAAGAGGTTGAAGTTGAAACTGCAGATATGGCGGAGGATGAGTATGATCGTGCTACAGTTAATGATTTTGCTACTCGGAACATGGGAGGAACTCAATCTTGCATCTGGATTCCGGATGTGCAAGCAAGGAACTTTGAGATCAAGCCGGTGATGATCACAATGCTTCAAATGCATGGGATGTTTCATGGTCTTTACAATGAGGATGCCAACAAACACTTGATGTATTTCTTGGAAGTATGTGATTCGTTCAAGCAGAATGGGGTTCCAGCTGATGTTCTTCGACTGCGTTTGTTCCCTTTCTCTCTGCAAGGAAAGGCTAGGGAGCGGTTCAACAACTTACCGGAAGGGTCTATTACCTCTTGGAATGAGCTTGAAGCTAAGTTCCGGGCTCAGTTTTTCTCTAATGACAAATCTGTTGAGGCTAGGGACGAGTTCTTGAGTTTCAGGCAACATGATGATGAGACTCTCTATGCTGCTTGGGAAAGGTATAAGATGTTGATGAAGCAATGCCCTAATCATGGAGTGGACAAGTGGGTACTTGTTCAAATTTTCTTAAGTCCCTTGTGTGAGACCTCAAATTAATTTTTCCTATCCAATATACAATTACGGCGCCCCTATTTCTTCGTTTTTCCCCTTTCTTCTTATATCCTCTTTATTTTATTTCCCGCTTTCCTATGATAGCAATTGATTATTAAATCGAACAATTATGAAAATTTAGCATAGGTTATGGGCAGATATATTGATAATTACGCACTTAGCTTTTACACTACTTAAAGTTCAACTTTATGAAGTTAGTTGCATAGAGACTTTAGTTTGGATATTTTAGGGCATTAACTCATGCATTAATCATTTCTAGAGGTGAGATGTGCTTGCATTTATCAATAATTGTAGAATCAAAGATTGGATAATTAAGTAAAGAACAAGAAAAAAAATAATAAAATTAACTCAATAATTTTGAAGGAGTTGGGTTTGCCACCGGGAAGCGATAGCTCAGTTTATTCACCACACTGGCCAACACACACACAATGAACCCGAAATTTGGTATTGAAATCATAGTTCGTCACATGGTGAAGCCACAATGAAGTCACGAACGCGCGTGCACTGATATAGTGTGTGTTTGGGAGAAGTGGTGGAGAAGCGGCTTTTTTTCAGCTTAGCTTTTTCATATGTAAGTTTGAAAAAAAGTCAGTTTGTGTGAACTAGTTAATGTTTGGATTTCTAGTTGTAGAAGTGACTTATTTTTAATCAGCCTCTTAATTCCCTGTCCCAAAATTACAATATACTCCCTCTGGTCCTAAATATAGGACCTAGTTGACTTTTTTGAAAAATCCATCCTAAAAAAAAGCAAAATAAGTTAATGATAAATTGATTTACCTAATTTTTTCTATTACATTAGTTTATTTTACCTATAAGCTAATGAATAATCTAAAAAGATATCAAATATGTCATCATTTTATAACCTATTTTGCAACCTTAATCTCTCTAAAAAAGTCAATTAGGTCTTATATTTAGGACCGACCGGAGGTAGTATGTGTGTGTGTTGACCATATGCTAACCCACATTTGCATTCCATCAACTATATCCCTTTGTAATGGTAAGAAAACTATCCCTTTGTAGCATATAAATATAAAAAACAAGTTTTTACATTTTTTGTTATACAAAAATACCAAAAATACATACTTTGAACCCTCATATATTTGCTTAATTATACTTACATTTATTTATGTGCTAGTGCGGAGAGTTGACAAAACAACTTGGAGTCCAATTAAAAGAAGGAGGTGGAGACCAAAGCAAACACTAAGTGAACTTATAGTTGGTGAATAATAAAGCACAGTGGCATCATATGATCCATGTAACCGACCCCACATAGTGGGATAGGACTTTGTTGTTGTTGTTGTTGTTGTTGTATACCTACATTTATTTAGTCTAGGTATAGTAGTTAGTTAATCAGCAGCGTTGTGACAATCCAGGAGTGCATCACTATTGTAATACTCCTTGCTTTTTAATTAACTAGCAGTATTTCCCGTGCTTTGCATGGGAACAAATTTTTTAACCCTTTTTTAACATTTTTTTTAACAAATTGCACTAAAAAAATATATGACAAATTTTTTTAACTAAAATATCGGGTGAAAAAAATCATATAATAACCAAATTTTTTTTATTTAAAAAAAAGTTTAAAAAAAATAATATATTATACAGTGATTTGGTGGATCACTTTTACATAGGTCAAAAAAATCATCATAATGGTGACACTAAAGATATAAATCTTTAAGGCAAACTCAAAAAAAAAAATATGTGACCCAATTAACCTTTTTTTAATTTTTTTTTAACAAATTTGCACTAAAAAATATATGACAAATTTTTTTAACTAAAATATCGGGTGAAAGAAATCATATAATAACTGAATTTTTTTTTGAAAAAAAACGTAAAAAAGAAAAAAAAAAGGTAAAAAAATATCTTCCGTGCGTTGCACGGGGGTTTCCCGCGCTCTGCGCGGTTTTGCTTAAAAATTAGCATTAACCAAAAAAACTATCATCTAACTTTAACCTTAGAAGGAAGAAAATTTCAATGACAACTTCTAGTTTACATTACCAAATGACCATTTTTCTGTAAGTCGTAATGAAAATCGAAATTAAATCTAATTGAACACATTTTCCCTATGTGAAGAAACAACTCTTCTTTTTGTGTTCTATATCTACATGGAACAACTTCTAATTTGTACGGGAAAGATAGGCAAATAAAAAGACACAACAAAACATTTGCAGATATATATTAGGTCAAAAAGATCATCATAATGGTGACACTAAAGAAATAAATCTTTAAGGCAAATTCATACAAAAAAAATATGTGACACAAATAAATTCGCCCACGAAAGAAAAGAATACGCAGCTCAAATAAATAGGCAAATAAAAAGACACAAGAAAACATTTGCAGATATATATTAGGTCAAAAAGATCATCATAATGGTGACACTAAGATATAATTTTAAAAGGTAAAAAAGGAAAAAAAAAAGGTAAAAAGAAAAATTAAAAAAGGAAAAAAAAAGGTAAAAAAAATAATTTTTTTTATAAAAAAAATTTAAAAAAATATTTAATCACTGTTAAAAAAATTTGAAAAAAAAAATATTTAATTAAAGATATATGACCAATCAATATATCTTTAATATATTATATTAAAAAAAAATTTGCTCATGAACAAATTCATGTAGCCCAAATAAATCCGCACAAGAAAGCAATCACATACAATAATAATAGAGAATGTCAATCACTGCACTAAAAATTTGCTCATGAACAAATTTTTCTATTTTTTTTAACAAATTTGCACTAAAAAAATAATAAAATATCTGGTGAAAAAAATTGATATAACAACTAATTTCTTTTTTTAAAAAAAATAATAATAATATTTTTTAAAAAAAATAAAAAAAAACTTTTTTAAAAAATAATATTATTATATTCCACCAATTTTTTAAAAAAACTAAAAAATAATAATGTTTTTTTAAAAAGTAAATTTAAAAAAATATTTTTTTTAAAAAAAATAATATTATAAAAAACATAATTAATAAATATAATAATATAATAAATATATTAAATAATTAATAATTAAATAATTAAAAAATTGCCAAATAATAAATATAAATATTAAATAATTTACTCATCAACAATTTTTTTATATTTTTTTAACCTTTTATTTTAACCAAGTTGCACTAAAAAATATATGACAAATTTTCTTTTAAATTTTTTTTACCTTCTTTTTTAACAAATTTGCACTCCAAAAATATATGACAATGTTTTTTAGCTAAAATATCGGGTGAAAAAACCATGAAATTCATTCATGCGAATAGTGGATAGAAGATAAAGATATATGACCAATCAATATATCTTTAATATATTATATTAAAAAAAAATTTGCTCATGAAAATTTTTTAAAATTGTATTATATTTTTTTAGTGCAAATTTGTTAAAAAAAATGTTAAAAAAGGGTTAAAAAATTTGTTCACCTGATATTTGGATCAGTTTAAGGTTAAGGTTAAGGTCTTAAACTAAAAAAAAAAATTTGCTCATGAACAAATTTTTTAATTTTTATTTAACAAATTTGCACTAAAACAATATATGACAAATTTCTTTAGTGCAAAATATCGGGTGTAAAAAATCATATAATAGTTATTTTTTTTAAAACAATAATAATAATATATTATAGACCCAAATAAATTAGCCCAAGAAAGTAAAGAATATGTAGCCCAAATAAATTCACACAAGAAAGCAATTACATACAACAGTAATAGAGAATGTCAATCACTGCACTAAAAATTTGCTCTTGAACAAATTTTTTAACTTTTTTTTAACAAATTTGCACTAATTAAAAATAAATATAAATAATAAATAATTAAAATTGAATAATTCAATAATAAATATAAATAATAAATAATTAACTAATTAAAAATAAATAAATAATAAATAATAAATATAATATAAAATAGTTAAATATAAATAAAAAAATAAATAATTTACTCATGAACAAAATTTTTTTTAACGTTTTATTTTAAGAAATTTACACTAAAAAATATATGACAAATTTTCTTTTAACTTAAAAAAAATTTATTAGGCCAAAAAGACACAATAAAAAGACACAATAAAACATTTGTAGATATATATTAGGCCAAAAAGATCATCATAATGGTGACACTAAAGATATAAATCTTTAAGGTAAATCCACACAAAAAAAAATATGTGACCCAAATAAATTCGCCCAAGAAAGTAAATAATACATGGACCAAATAAATAAATAATAAATATAATAAATAATAAATATAATAATAAATATAAATAATCAATAATTAAATATAAATAAAAAAATCAATAATAAATATAATAATATAATAAATATATTAAATAATTAATAATTCAATAATTAAAAAATTTCCAAATAATAATAATAAATAATAAATATAATAATAAATATAAATATTAAATAATTTACTCATGAACATTTTTTTTTAACTTTTTATTTTAACAAATTTGCACTAAAAATATATGACAAATTTTCTCTTAACTTTGTTTTACCTTCTTTTTTAACAAATTTGCACTAAAAAAATATATGACAATTTTTTTAGCTAAAATATATGGTGAAATAATCATATAATAACTAAAATTTTTTTTTTAAAAAAAAATATGTTATTATATTCCACCCAAAACACTGTTCATGCACTCACATATCACCGTTCATGAACAGTGTTATGAACAGTGCTTTTGGGTGGAACACATTTATAATAGATATATTGATTGATTTTGCATTTGCACCGGGAAAGTGTTTAGGATAGTAGCAAATCATCACTCTAAAATTTTTTAATTTGGTTTTGTAGATGACCCATTTGGGGATCCCAAGGTCGATTAAGGTGAGCATATTGTATAGCATAAGCTAAAGTTCAAACTTCACATAAAATAACACCCACATTTTTAAGCACAGCCTGATTACTCTCGGCCTCGGTCCTACCCAATGAGCCTTTAAAATTTCTTATAAATATGATTTTTTTTATATTTTAAGAAATTAAGTTATAACAACAAAATTCTTATGAAAAATCAAATTTTTATCATTTTTTATATTAATAAAATAAATAATTGTTCAATATATGTGTGTATTGGTTTCCATTTTCTATGATCTACATAGTACATCATGATCACTGTAAAAAAGTATTTCTTTTTTTTTTACATTAATAATAAGAAGAATATATATATATTTTATAAGAAGTTTCTTTGTTAAAATATTAAGAACAAAATTAAAATTTTCGGAAAAAAATATTTTTAAAAATTGAGTAAATTTATATCAAAAGTTAATACGAAGACTTACGAAGATAAACAGCATATCATGTACGCATGTTAAAAATTTACTAGAATTTTCAAAATAAAGAATACTTCTATATATATATACACATATATTTGAAATGCGCAAATTTTAAATTTCGATAAATAAAAAATAATTACAGAAAAATATGTTTTTTTATTATGAAATGTCTTACCTATCCAAAAACCAAGCTTGACATTACTGAAAAATATATTAAAACATAGAAAAATATTTCATATAAATGAAATTGGTGGGCTAAACTGGGATGGATCGCGACCTGAAGGCTTAGTCTTTTAGGCATGACTACTTATTAAAATATATTTTACAAGGTCGAACCTTCATAGAAATAGGCATTTTGAAGGACTCACCTCGCTTTCCTAATCGACATAGTAACTGATTTTTTCTCCAAATTAAAAAATTCATAACTTATTTTACAAATATATAAAACTTATGTATTATATATGAGTCTATGGAAAGCTTAAAATGTTGATTTTTCTATAGAAAAAAATGATTCAAAAATAAAATGATTTGATACCTCAAATATGAAATATTTAAAATAATGCCCAAATACCTATGAGAGAGGTACGAATTCAAAAGTCACATAACTTAATAGAAAAACTCCAACAATTATGAAGTATGACACCATGGAAAGCTTGTGAATTCAATTCTTATGCACACTTCAACAAAGTTCAAAGGGGTCAATATATATAATGTTTGGTTTTTTAAGTTTGCTACATTTGATTTTAATCTGTCAAATTTCCAAAAAGGTTAATGATACCAAGTGTCATTTTATTTGAAATATTAGCCACGTGGTTAATATTTTTATAAAAAAATTGAACCATTTTGCTATTAGAAGAACTCAAGCTTTTAGTTTGGAATTGAAGAATTAAAACCAAGATGAGGGTAAATGTTATGGACAAACTATTATAACAAAAGATTATATTAACTCAAGTGTAAACATTAGAAAATAAATATAACCTTTTAAGATAATCAAATTAACGTGATTTCATATTAGAATGTATTGTTTAACATGACTTCTTTAAAAGAAAATTGCTGACTCCAACTATATTAATATCCTATCTTAGTATCATATAATGGTTATATGTTATATATTTTAGATTCTCCAAAGTGATTCGATTTTTGAGCACACATATAATCTAATATAATGCCACGCAATATGTCCAGGTGTTATGGGCACTAAGTGTGGATATATAAATTTTTTATCACATCATTTATATGTTATTACTTAATAACTTTACGTTACAGTATGCGTGTAAGTGCACGAAAACATAAGAAGCTCATTGCATGAATTCTTTTTCGTTAGTGAAATTTTATCAAGGAAGAAAAAAGGGCTTGGGTTGTATACTTGTATCCATTAAAGGGATCAATGATTTGAAAAAAGGAAAAAGAAGAAAACTAAAACGTTAAAAATTATTTGTAGTTTGAATTCTTATATGAATCCGTACAATTAGAATCCAAATACATGATAACGATGCTTTGATTTGGACTTCACTTTCAAACTATCCGTACAAGAAATTTAATAAATATTTATACAGAAAATGCTTTCGTATGACCAAATCCTAAAGAGGCACATCTTTATATAATTTAAGATTATATTACCCGTCTAATCACACTTGAATCTTACCTTTCTCCTTATTTTTTATTGCACAAAAATTTATCGATAGAGAATCCATGTTGCTTTTCACGAGAATTTCCCATCAGATATTCTATATTCTGATCACTAAATCAATTTAGGAAATTTGTATTATCGAGTTTAGTTATGTTAGTGCATGCTGACTTCCAAGTCAAAATAATTCAATTTTAATATGTCATTTCTCCCCACCACTTTCAATTTCTACGGTATAATATTTTTATTTGTTCAGGCAAAAAAAATGTGTGTTTGTTGGTTAGAGTTATGCACATTTATTGCACGTTTGATTAACATTTGGAAAATTAATTTTACAATTTTATCGGATAAATATATAAGAGTAGTTGTGTAGAAAAACAGGTGAATAATAGTTGTGTAGAAAAATGGGTATAGATACTTCTCTAAATATCAAAACTAATTAATCAAATCCCAATGAATTAATAATAGACTCGATTAAAGACGTACAAAAAATACACCAAAGACATGAAAATGGGATAAAGGAAGATTGACACATTGTCTATACTACAAAAAAAGGGCCATTTCGGCGCAACCTTACCGGCGTTTTGGTCCAAAACGCCTATATGAGACGCATACCGGCGTTTTTACCTAAAGCGCCTATATAAAAACGCCAATAAATTTGGCGCGCGCTTCCCGCCTTTTTTCCCGCCTTTCCATATCGGTGTTTTGGGTATAACAAATGCCGGTATGGTTTTTAAATTTAAAAAAGAGGGGCTGACAGTTTTTTTTTTATTTTTTTATTCAGAAAACCGCATATAGGCGTTTCTTCAAAACGCCTATCTGCGATTAAATATTATTTTAATCGCACATAGGCGTTTTGAGAAACGCCTATGTGCATAACGTGCATTTAATATGCACTTTATGCGCATATCGGCGTTTTGAAAAACGCCTATCTGCGCATTAAGTGCATATTAAATGCACTAAATGCATATAGGCATTTCTCAAAACGCCTATATGCGATTAAAATAATATTTAATCGCATACAGGCGTTTTGAGGAAACGCCTATATGCATTATTTATATTATAATAATGCATATAGGCGTTTGGCAAAACGCCTATATGCATTATTTAATATTAAAATGCATATGGGCGTTTGCCAAACGCCGATACGCACCTCCGTTCCCTATAAATAGCACCTCCCTCCTTCCGCAAAGTTGCTCATTTTCTCGTTTTCTTCTATTTTTCTTCTCTTCGTCTCTCATTCAATGTTGCTGTTGCTTTGTTTTTTTGGTTAGTTTTGCTGATGTTTTTTATTTCGTGTTTTTTGGTGATATTTGATTTTATAATGTTGATATGATCTTATTGTTTTTCTTTTACATATTGCTTGTTGTTTTGATTTTATATATTTGGGTATCATGTTTTATGAATTACTCTTGTTATTGCTTATGTTTATATATATTATTCTTTATGTGTATGTAACTTTGGGATTAACATATTATTCCTTATGTTTTTGAACATTTTTCTTCCTGGTTCTAAACAATCAGGAAGAAAAATTTTTTTTATTTTTTTTGGAAAACACATACCGGCGTTTTGCAAAACGCCGGTATGAAATATTATTATTTAATACCGCACATAGGCGTTTTATAAAACGCCTATATGCATAAATAAAAAAATATTATTTCCTCATACCGGCGTTTTGCCCCTCGTCTAGGCGTTTTTCAAAACGCCTAAATGCCGCATTCCCACTGCAAATATTTATGCGTTTTGCCAAAACGCCGTAGCGCTATTCCGCCGGAAAATTCCGCCGATTCGAGGCCCTATAAAACGCCGATATGGGCCCCATTTTTTGTAGTTTAGCTCGGAAAAGAGTTGAACAATTGATCATCTTAATAAATGTTATTCAATAGTAAATGTTTATTTAATGGGAAGTACCACTTAGCTATGTTTCAAGTTGCGTCACTTAGAGACATCTCAATAATTAGGTGAAGTTAGGGTAAATTTACTTTAGTAGACAAAATAAAGCTTTTTTGTCATGCTCCAAAGTCCACATGAACAGACCAAGTGAATCATGAGTTAGGAACTCTTCTCTCCATGTAAACTAAACTTCTTTCCTAAAAGTTGTTTAATAAAGGAAAAAGGGAGTTAATTAGATTGAAGGGGTAATCATTCTTTCATAATTTATTTTAATATTCTTAACTGAACTCATCTCACTTAGTCGTAGTGTTTGGACGGTAGAATATAATATAATAGGGAGATATCAGAAACATCTCTGGGAAAACCCTAACAAATAAAATACTCTTAAAAATGGTGAAGAACAAATCAATTCGTTAAATTAGAGAAAATTCAAATTAGACTCAATGAGGAATATTACATTTTTCATAAATTATCATAAGGCACAAATGCCCCCAACGGTCAAAGTTCAAAGTTGAGAATTGTTAACATCAACCTGAAAATCATTATCATCAAGTTAAAATTTCTTATATTGAATTTGCGAAGAAGATTTTCCCAACATGCATATGCATTGTCAATCCATAATGGAAAAAACTTGAAGTATTAATTAACATGATCTTGAAAATCCTTATGATCAAACTAGACCTTGTTCATCTTTTTAAATTGAGAATAAAATTATTTGATAATAACTTTCTTACTAATGAAAAGAGAAGGCTACAAGGAACCAATGAGACGTCTTCATGTATATGGTGCAATCATGACGTTAAAAAAACATGTTTTACGTGATTGTACTAACGTTGTTAAATCTTCGTGGCTTTCAATTGTTAAGTCCAACATCAGGTTACTAAGGTCTTCAAATGTGGATTCAAGCAGTGTTGTTTATTAATCTCATTGAAAATGTAGGATAGCTAGTATGATGGACCTTGAAAAGATATTTTTATTATATGTTGGTTTATTTGGAATTAGCGCAATGAAAATGTTTTTTACAACAAAATTCCATAGTTCATGGACTCCTTCAAAAGTCAAACAATATTGTCTAACTTTTCTGCAGCGAAACATCATATGAACCAAGCCAAATGACAAGGTATTAACAGGACCAATGAGATACAATTTCAAACAAGTAATTGTCAATGTTGATGGAGTGGCATATTCTCATAAGGATGACAAGGCAAGTTGTGGAAACATTAATAATTAGGATCATAAGCTAATAGCATACCACCAAAGAGCTGGAGAAGCATGATTTGTGAAAACTCAAAAAGGAAAAATATATCAAACAGCAGCTGTTAAAAAAAGAGGAATATCAACCTGGCGGGTTGGCGTGAGTAGTAAGTACTCTTGTCCCTTAAACAAGTGGTTCGGGGTTCGATCCCTAGCTCTTGCGAATAGAGAAAATTCACAAGCCAGCTGTTAACCCCCTATATGAGACTTCAGAACAGCGAGGGATTAGTCTCATTTGACACGCTGGTGGGGATACCCTTGGGTAACAAAAAAAAAAGAGGAATATCGTTAAAATTATAGAATTAAAAGGAAGACAAAATTGAGGTATGCTGACCAAATATCACCAAATAAGTAAATAGCTAGAAAAGCACAATTAACAATTAGTATGGAGACCCATTAACAGTAAACTTTTGAGCATGCCTTAATGAAAATAGAAGGGCATGTGATGAGAATCATAAAAAAGTTTGTTTGAAAAAATAATTCATCAGATGTGATTAAGCTTATCAAGAATCATGAAATAGAAACCATGATAATCATCAATTGATTAATAGGGATTGATTGATTGATATTCAACAAGTTAATAGAGGGAAAAACTTGAAAGGTAATATACTCGCTACAAGCTTTTTCCTAACTTTAATTTAGTTTAATTTCTTTATATGATTTCATTTTTTTAGTCCTCGATCGTAATATAGTTTATATTTTATCGCTTTGTTATTTTTTTTTAAAAAAAGATCAGCTGCAACTTTGGGAAAGCTTTATAACTTAAGTTCCCCAATCAACCTAAGCTAAACCAATATAAGCGACTACTTTCTTTTTGGGTAAAGCGATGGAATTTACATTTTAACAATTATTCAAATATTCAGTGTATTAAAAAAAGATAATGCTAAAAATAATGAAGAGGTTTCAAGTAAGTAGGGGAAACAAGTCAAACTGAGACACAAGTTGTCGTAGTTTTTTTTAAAAGAAAAAGCAAGCTTCAGGCCTTAGACCCATATTGACTACTCTGCACAATTTGGAGAATGTTGGTTTTTTTAATAAAAAAAAAACTCATGTACTAAATAATTTTAAGAAATATATTATTCACAACCGAGAGAAATCTGAATTCAATACACTCTTCTCTATGTTTAAATCAGATCAAATTTGTTGAGACAATTTTAGTTAGCAATATTGTGTGTCGGTGTGTGAAAGAAAGTGTCTCTCCCGTATTGTTAAAATGGAGAGATATATTTTAAGAGTTGTGTCCTTATACATCAAAGAATACATGTTGATTATATTAGTTAACATGTGAAGTTCATAAATCTAACATATTGTTCTGACTGTTCAATTGAAGTGATATCTTGCATCAAGAAGCACCATTTCAAGATATCGATCTCGTTATTAATAATTATCCCCAATCACAATGACAACATAAAATAGCATAACTTAAGATAAGTGAAGAGAAGAGTGAAATTTAAAATCTTCAGTTATCTTTGTAATTTAACTACCACTACTTTTGGGACCCTGTATCATTATATAGGATGAGTTCATCATTTGATTCTAGGAAAGCCCTATAACTTGAGGTTTGCATATCTTGTAAGGTTATTGTCCTTTGGGCACGAGTCAAACCAAATATTTTCTTTATTCTTGTACCAATTAGTTTGATCAATTACTTATTATTGGACTGTGCTATCCAAACTAGATTCAAAATTACATCATTCGCTTCACTTTAAAAAAATGATTTCATTCACTTGAAACAAGGAATGCCATAAAATCTCTTTAGATAGTAAGGGGTGTTTGGTATGAGATATTGAGATGCCAGGAGTGGAAATTATGTTGGATTTTTGTAAAAAAATAGAGACGTGAGGTTCAAAGGTTTTTATCAATTTTATAATTTTGCTTAAAGTATATATTTAGTCCTTTATATGTGCATCAAGTCTTCTTTTGATCCCTCAAGTTTGAAAAATACATTTTTAATCATTTTATTGACACTATTAGTTTCATTTAACAGAAAATTCTTGCTTAACACATTTAGAGTCTGTTTGGATTCAGCCTCTGGAGAATAGCTTATGGGAAAATAGATTTTTGAGAATAGTTTTTTAGTATAATAGCTTTTCTAAAAATAGCTTTTGATTAAATGTGAGTGTTTGGATTAAACTTTTTGAAAATAGCTTTTAAGAATAACTTTTGATTAAAATATAGCTTTTCTAAAAAATTGTTATGATGAATAGCTTTTCATGTTTCTTTTATTTGAAATAAGTGTTTTTCCTAAATGAGAGATCGAAGCTTTTAGCTGAAAAGGGAGAAAAATGTAGTTTTCTCCAAATAGCTTTTGGAACCTAAAACTTAACTTTTCTACTCATAATAGCTTATCTAAAAAAATTGAGTGTTTAGATGTCTTTGTGTGAAATCTAGGTTTGAGAGTCAAAATAGCTTTTGGAAATGTATTCAAACAAGCCCTTAAACAGAGATTCTATATTAAAATGCTGGCAAAATAAGTGTAAATTTTAATTCCTTAATATGTTTATTCTTATAATTTAAAGTATGCTCATATTTATTAGCATTTATCTATAGAATCACCTTATATATATATATATATATATATATATATATATATATATATATATATATATATATTTGTTGAGTCAGTATTTTTCATGAAACTAATGGTGTTAGCTATAAATGATTCAAAATGTATTTTCAATTTTAGGGACGAAAAACATTTAATGTAAACATAAAATTAAAGAGTACAATACACACACTTTAACTAATCTTTAAATTTTCTTGTATATGTTACATTATTCTCTAACATAAAATTTTTCAACCCCGTTTTCCAATTGCTTTTAAAGACAAAAAAAACGGTTTATCCCATTCACTCTCCCTTCAAATTCCCCATAACAAACAGCCTAGCTAGTTCACATATTATGTTGAACTCATTTACTATCACACACACACACACACACACACACACAATATTTAACTTGAGTATTATTCTATCCAAATAGGAACCAGCTATTTTAATAGTTTGTTTAATTCACAAGGTGATTCTCGATCTTATTTAACAAGTATCAAATATTGGAAAAGACATGATATCTTGAGGGAAACTCGCCCATTTGTGTTCTCCTTGTGTGCGTTACACGAGAGAGTTCTTAACCTTATTATCATACAGAAAAAACTTAATAGCATATCTAAAAAGATTTGATGTATATGAATAAAAATAAAAATAGTGGGGCCAACAAAATTCGAAAGGTGAAAACAATAAAGTTTGGAATTAGATGCTATTATACCTCAATCTAAGTGCTCTGTGACTCATCCAATTTTGAATTAGAATCCAAACCATAATTGTTCACACTATGTTAACTTAGACTTTCCCTAGTAGAATCCTAAAGTATGCTTTAAGATTTTTTATTTTTAAACAAAATTTTACCAATGATTGATACTTATTGTCTCTTTTAATTTAGTATCATTTACCATTATAAAATATGTCGAAGTCAACTTTTATGTATCTTAATTAATTGAAACCTTTGGTGTTATATATAACCCAAACAAAAATAATTAATAATTAAAATAGGATGTACGCATGACCTGAAAGATTATATATGAACTTAAAGTTAAACCATATGAATTTCACACTTTTGTAATTAGAAATTTTTTGTATTACACTCACACACACATTAACATTTTATAATATTTATATATAAGTTATAAATAATTATCATATATAATGGATTTGATCCAATCTTAAGCCCATCTTCTAACTAGTGTAATAACATTTTGCATCAAGATTAACAGAGACTTGGTTAGCTCACCAGATTAACCTGATTCGTTCGTTTAATTTAAGCTTGGCTAGCATAATTGTTGAAAACAATGTAAAAACTAGGCCAAGTGAATAGGGCAACTATTTTGGGTTAGATCAAGCATTCAGCAAGCATATCAACCATGGTTGACCAAAAAAAAAGCATCTCAGCCACGAAAACCTAACTTAACATGGACAATGCTTTTTAAACATTTCAATGAATATTACTCCTTAGGTTCCTAAATATAAAATCACTTTATTTAATTTGATTATATTAAGGATAACACATGATATTATCAATTTATCCTAATCATATACCTTTTCCCTTTCTCTCCCTCTCTTGTTTGTTATTATAGATAAGTATTATTAAGGTAATTTGCGAAAAGTTTGTGAAAAATTGGAAAATGTTGATCTTATATTTTAGAAACAAATTGAAATTTAAAAATGATCTTATATTTAGAATCGTAGGGAGTAATTTAATTTTTTAATGTTTTTTTATTATACCATGTGATAAGTAGATGTTCTGATTATTTTGAAAACCTTTTATTCGCTACTATTTGTTTTGAATAACTTAGGGAAAATCCCAAATAAATCCCTCTCAATACCTAAAAGGACAAGTGAGGAACCTAAACTTTCAAAAAGACTATGAAGGAACCAGCACATACATGTCATTTAAATTTTGCGAAAAGACAAAATTACCCTCATCCTAAAACACAAATTTCGAGAAGAGGGTGAGTGTTAGTGTGAGTTTAGGGTGGGGTAGTAATTTGTTTTAGGATAGGGGCAATTTTGTCTTTTCACAATATTTTAAAATGACAGGTAGGTACTGGTTCCTTCATAGTCCTTTTGGAAGTTTAGGTTCCTCACTTGTCCTTTTGGGTATTGGGAGGGATTTATTTGGGATTTTCCCAATAACTTATTCACTACATATTAAAAAAACAATTTTTACACAAGTTAAAAGTGATTTTAGCATCGGCTTTGGAATCAATATAAAAATCAACCTGCAGTCCCTAAGTCAAAACTTTATCCATAACATGGTAAGATGAATTGAAAGAAGAATATATGTAATTAAGCTCAAATGTCATATAATTTTTATTCAAGCAAGTATTAAGGTGACTACAATTCACAAAAAACTGGTTTGGGGTGTTCCATGCTAAACAAGTTATGATATAATACTAACCGTATCCACTCTTTTTGTCTATTCAAAAAGAGACCATGAGATCTCCATGCAATTGGGAAAGTAGTAGAGATATAAACATCATATACTTTAAGATAAATACTAATATTAATCAATTATTAATCTTTTTTGGCATGAGTCATCACTTTATGTACATAGATACTCCTATATTTGTTTAGCATGTGCCTACTACTACATACACTATTTAACTTTTGATTCAAGACTCCATCTATCTATATCTCTTTAATTTTGTGCATCTTAATCTTATCTTTGAAAGTACCATTGTTAAAATGCTCTAAGGTATCAATCAGATCATATATTATGTATATGGACCTCTCAATCTCTCATTATTATTTTGCTTCGAATATAGTTATAGTGAACTGTACACTACACATTTAAATTATTGTTAAATTGGTGCCTTTATTTCATTTGATTTAAATATTATTATATGATATTATTCCACTATTAACCTTTGCCTTAAATCCCAAGATTCTGGATAACAAACATCACCCAAGTTGGTAAGTTCTTTGCGTTGAAACTTCCCCTCCCGTGAGATTATATAAAGATAATCATATTCTAAGATCATATTTTGACCTGTCAAGGTACTCTCAAATTTATAGAATATAAAGAAATAAGATTAAAATAGGTTCAAAAAAATTGGTAATTAAGTAAAATTGATTGCTTGTTTGTTATAGTGTTTTTAAGTAATTATCCCTTTTTGGTCAGGTTCAAATATTGTATGTCATCATAATTGATGAGGTTCAAATCAAAGACTTTCTACATACATATTTGACAAAATTATTATTTTTACTCTATCTAGGAACTAACAAAATGAGATAATAAAAACTATTAAAAATTTATTTCTTCCATCCTAAATATAGCTAGCTAGAACACCAATTCATAATGAAATATTATATTAAGATAATATTTATTAAGTTAGTTATTTATAAAAAAATTGTATATTGATTTTCCTTTAATGGCTTTCACAAAGATTTATATCTTAAGAAGATAAAATGGATTGTTATTACATATAGGATCAAAGCAAACTCTTAACTAATTCTAATAATATTTAGTAATTAACTAAGAGTTTGCAAAAATAAATACTGGCTAACACTACTTGAGCCAGGTAGACAAGAGAAGTCATGGACTTCAATGTATATTTGAATCTCAAAATGTTCTACTAAGGATTCTGGACATTTAGGATCTTTTTTCAAGTTCATATGACATGAATTCAATATTTCTAAGAGTAAACTAAAAATATACTCAATTCCAATTCATTGTATTCACATCACACAGAACTTGTAACAAAGCATAAAAATTGCTTAGCGAAAAGGAAGTAATGGTTCTAGCCATTTAAAAAGCCAATACAAGATCCATATCAACTATATATGAAGCATGAGGTCAAAAGTGGTGAGCAGAAGCAGAATGCATTTGGAAAACCATATTGTTCTGAGCTTGAGGCGATCCAAAGTAAGAAGAAGAATCGTGATTATTATTAAGAAGACCACTTCTATGCAGATTTTGACCTTGCATTTTCATCCCAAAAGAGTTACTGACCCCATAAGGATTAAACCCCATAACTCCTGCATTTGCATGCTGGTTCCATTGAAAATGTGCTTGACTTAAATTAGTAGCACTTGGAATATTTGCCTCCTGCTTTGAGTTACATCCATTTTTCATGTTATTACTGTCTTCTAAACAAGGTGGCCTTGTGGTCTCAGAAAGATTCACTGTTGTTATATCATGAATGCTTGCTCTTCTCTTATCTTTCCCTCCTGAAAGCTGCCGTATGAAGTACTTCTGCGCATGGCTCGCCACCTGAGTCGGTGTCCGAGTTACCACGAAATTCCTCGATATGTTCCTCCAATCTCCTTTCCCATACTTCTTCAATCCCAGAAGAAACAGCCTGCGATGAAGAATTTCATCAAACACTTTTCACCAACATCACAAAAAATTACCACATATATACATACAAACATACCAAATATCAAATATAAATATACCAGAAAATAGGACAATGACCCTATTTTGCCTTTCAAGTAACCACCCTGGACCACTGGTCACCCTAAACTAATACCGGGTACAATTTTATCTTAAAGTAACTAAAGCGGTCCAATTTTACCATTTGGCGAATGTAATATTGACATGTGTCCTCCACGTGTCAACATTACATTCGTCAGAGGGTAAAATTGGACCACTTTAATTATTTCAAGGGTAAATTGTACCTGTTGTTACTTTAGAATGACCAGTGGTCTATAATGGTTACTTGAAGGACAAAATAGTATCCTTGCCCCAGAAAATAAATGAATAAATTAACATACCAAATATCAAGCAATCAAGTTTTTTTTTTTAAACAAACAAACATAGTTCAGTAAAAGAATTCCAAAAAAGAAGATGAAATCAAAGACTCTTACTTATGTTCTTCTTCAGTCCATGGGACACCTTTCTTTCTTTCTTGTTCAGGGGGTCTTCCTGAAGATGAGGATCTCTTTGCACCATGTGATTTGAAGGCATCAAATCCAGAAGAGCTAACCCAATCCAAGGTAAACTGATGTGAAGTAGTTGCTTTGTTGGTGTTACTATTATTGTAGTAACCTGGAATAGGTACCAACCCAGCTTCTATATTACAAACATCTTCTTCTAATTCTCTGTATTGTTTAATCACATCCGCCACTGTTTTCCCTGGAATCATTGCAGCCACTTTCACCCACCGATCTGGTGTGTCTTTATCATACACTGCAAGAGCATTCTCAAAAAGCTTGTTCTCTGAAGCTGTCCATTTTGTTATTGATGATGATGTGTTCATCATGGTTTCAGGAATTAGCCATGTGGGGTTATTGGAGATAAAGAAGATGATGAGAGAATATCCATTTCCCACTTCATTAAAAATAAAAATCACAAGAGGGAAAGAATTCAAGAAGAAGAAGAAGAAGAGTGATATCTTTGAAACAGGCGAGAGAGATGAAGAATAAGAGATTTTCAACACAAGAATATTATTGAGGACGAACCCACTAGCATTTTTTTTTTCTTTAAAGGAATCAGAATATCTTTTTGTATCCAGGCATAGAGAATCAAGGGGAAAAAATCACTTTAGAAAAAAAAATCAAAAAAGGAAAGATGGGGAAAAAAAATCTTTGAATTGAGGTTGAAATTTGTTATCTAGTTGATACATAAAGGTGAACCCAAAAACCACAATTTTGAGAGAGATCTGAAGATAATATAATAATCAACTTATCACTTGGATTCCAACAGAGCAAGAACACAATGAAGAACACTAACCCTGAAAAATTCCAGAAACTTCTCAAGAAACCGTTTAAGCAAAAGAAAGTGAAACAAATGAATTTGGAAGAATCTAAATAAGGAAAGAAGAGATATATAGTGGTGAATGAAGCAATAAGCACTTGAAAACAGAGAGGATAGAAAAGGCCAGAAAAGGTTAAATATATAGAAGCAAGCTTGAAGGAGAAAAGAAGAAAAAGAAAATTAAAATACGGTTTATAATACACTTTTATGAGAAAAAAGGGGATTTAATAAAGAAGAAGATGAATGAAACTGGTGAGCTGTGATTGGAGGGTATGTGCTGATGGATTCTGCAACTACAGAAAAAAGTAGCCTCTTAATATATAATACTACCTCCGGTCCTAAATATAAGACTTAGATGACTTTTTTTTGGAAATGTTAAGATTGCAAAGTAGTCTATTAAATCATGACATATTTGATATATTTTTAGATTTTCCATTAATTTATAAGTAAAATAAACTAGTTTAAGGGAAAAAATTAGGTAAATCAATTTATAATTAACTTATTTTGCTTTTTTTAGGATTTTTCAAAAAAGTCAATTAGGTCTTATATTTAGGACATGAAGGAGTACTAATTTACACACTCTATCAAGTTTCTGTGCACTTTTTTAAAATGATATAAAATAATTTTAGTTTTTAGTTTTTTGTCAAAATTAAAAATTGCGTCTTTAATTTTAAGCAAATTTCAATTTTTTCCTTTAACTTAAAAAATATGATTCAAATCCCTTAAATTTAATACCATTACTATCAAATGATAATGGTTTTGTTAATTATTGTAATTTTTAACATTAAACTTAATGTTAGTTCAGACAAAGAAAAACTTAATGTTAGCGATTTAAATAATCTGAATATCAGTATTGTTTACCGTTTTAGAGTGAAAAAGTAATTAAAATATATTTTTATAAAATGAAGTATCCTAAATGAAATACTCCTATTATGTAAAGTTAAAGGCTAAAATGTGGTATATTTTAACCCTTTTTAGTTATATTGCTTCATTCATACAAATACTTGCAAATAGGCAAATAGGACCAATGCATTTATGAACAAATGACTTGTTTATTTTATTTTATTGAAGAGTTTGTTTTGGAGTTGCTAAAAGGAACAGCAATTGCCCTTGGCAGCGCATCATAAATAATGGAAGCTCACCTGTTCTGCACTATTCCAGAAAATATGATCGTCTTCATTTGATTTGAATTTATTGCTATTTGTTTTTTATATTTGACTTTTAGTTAGGAATTAATAATATATACAATAATTAGTTGGTTTCACACTAATATACATATATTATTATAATTTAAATAAGAAACAAAGATCCTCCGAATGGTGTCCTGTTTATTCAATTATACTTACAACAAACATTGGATGCATGATTCTCAACACTAGTCTCTAGGTATGCTATTTCTTATTACCAGGTCTCAAGTCTAAATAATTAAAGAAGATTGTGTTAGGCTATGAACAATTAATGTAAACTTCATTAAATTTTAACTTCAATGGATCAGTGATGTCACTTTGTTGATACAATTTGATTGTTTTTTTTTCCATCAGATAGAATTTAATTTGATGTAGTACTAAATATTTTATCATCTGAATGGATTTTTTTTGTGTTGTACTCCAGTATTATTGGGAACTTATTTTTATATTATATCTTTTTCGCATAATATCTCTGTTTTTAAAGTTTTCAAGAATATTTTACCAAAAAAAAAGTTTTGAAGAATATTGTCCAAGATTTTGATTTATCATCATTCAAATTAATTTGTTGAGCGAGATAGGTCATGGACATATTATGTTTAAATGGAATAACGAAACTTGTGTTTCCTCAAATCAAGTTTATCTTTCTTATTTCGTTATTGATTTGGTCCCTTGAAGTTTAGTTTTTATCAATCAAGTCCCTAAGTTTTTTATAAGCATACATACAAATTAGTTCTTTATGGTTTGATTACATATAATCTATTCTATAAGCATACATATTGTTTAAATCTAACCATTAACTTCAAGATGACAGCAAAAATTGTTACTTTGATGAGACGAAATAAGAATATACAAATGTGATTTATGTTTTGGGGAGACTTGCATTAGTTGATAAATATAAAAATTAGGGCCCAAATTGATCTCTAAGACAGACTTAAAAGTCCAAAAGTTAACCCCCATGATTAGATCAATTGATTGGGGTTATTCTAATTTAATCACGAATCTCAATTTCAAGAAGTGAGAATGTATCATCATAGGGGCCAGTGGTGTCAATCTTAAAAGTTCCTATTATGTCTCAACTCAGATCAATCATGGATTGTTAATGTGCCTAAAAATAGTCATTCCTATGATACCAAAGGACAAATACAAAAAAAAAATCCAAAAGTTTCATTATCTCAGTTTTGATACTTGATTTTTCTTAACAATAGTTATTTTTTTTAACAAATTCAGTTACACTTAGACTTAATTAATTTCTTGCAGAGAAATAAAAACACTATCTTACAAAAATAGTCTAAGTTAACTAATTTGACAAATAAATATTAAACACAATATATTTGTATAGTTAAAATGATAATATATATAGACAAACTTAATTGATTTATTAGTGTAGCTTAGTGTAGACTGTAGACTTGTTTGCTTTTAATCTCTTCCCTTCTTATATAACTGATGATGATGATGATGATGATGATGATGATGATGATGATGATGATGATGATGATGATGATTAACTAAACCAGATCACTTATTATTTATGTACATGTACAATGTAAATTTTTAGTTTCTAAATATAACTTCTGCGACCACTTTCTTGTAATCTTTATTAAAAAATGGATGGATTTCGCATATTACATGAAATGTAAAATGAGTTACTATTTATGATTTATGAAAATTGTAACATCCTAATTACACATTTTTAATTTTACTTAAATTAAAAATAAAATAAAATAAATTATATATACAAAACATAATAGAGATATGTGATCAACTTATAACGTTATTACAAGACTACAATATAAGTAATCAAAATCTTTTGGTACAAAAACAATTGATTGCAAATACTCTACCATTTGGTTTCTATGCTTTAAGAGATTAATATCTGCATATACCATGGACTATGCTTTTTCATCTTGCCAGAAGTACTTATTATCAACCAATTATGTATGGATTATTCATAATAAAGTTCAAGAATACTTGAATCTAAACTATCATTATTATTATTATCTCCAATTAGATTTTATATTACGAATTAGAGGTGAAATCATATATGATGTAAATTTATTGACTGCATGTGTTATGTATTAATTAAATACGAAAGAAGAGATTATTGCATCAGGGTTGAATCATTTAAATATTTTAGCCAATAAATATAATCCATGAGTGAAAGAAAATAAAAAAACGGGGGGAAGAATTAAATACGGATTGATAATTCAAAGTTCATATTTGGTTCCATAAGTTTATGTTAAATTGAAAGTTAATAGCATGTAATTTTGATCTTTCACCACTAAAAATTTAAATTTTATTCATAAAAAAATGCTGCTCGATTTATTTTGACAGTGACTTTTCAATTAGATACAGATTGAACATGATTAAAATTCAATATTTTAATATAGGTTAAAACTCTTAAATATTCACGATGTTTTACCCTATGATGAGCTACTATCAATAAGAATTTTTTTATCTTAAATGTCTGAAAATATTGTTTCATAGTTTTTATAACCATATTCTTTTTTAATGAGTGATGATGTAACTCAGATTGAAGGTTCCTAGATACTTTGGAAGTTTTCTCAAAGGCGCATCAAGTACTAGGAAGTTTTGATTTTGGATTTTGAATGTCATGGTAAATGGTAATATTATTTTCTAGTTTTGTTGTTAGTAGCTTCTTTTTATTAGCTTCTTGGATAAAGCTTCATGGGTATTTAAGAGTTTTAATCCTTTTAATATAATGTCTTTATATTACAAGATATTAGTAAATGATTTTGAAATTTTCCATTAGAGGGCATCTTTGTTACATTTTGTTTTAAATATTCTTTTAATTTGAAACTTTAGATTACATAGCCTATTAATATATTAATATTTAATTACAAATGTCACCATTTCAATTTGTTAAATAAACACTATTTTATTGATAATACATATTTAACATTAAAGAATAAAAATTAGTTTTAAAAACTTAAAGATCAAACAAAACTAAATTACATGTGAGATCGTAGAATTAAATGTGTATTACTTTAATTGGAAGGAGAATAGAAACACAGTTACATGCATTAAAGACGATACAAAATGATTATTTCATTTGTCTTAGTCAAAATATAATTGATATGTTATGGTACTTAATAACCAAATAGCTTTTTTCCAAAAATAAAATTAAAAAAAATAGTATAGTCCAATAGAAATAGTCATATAGAGATTACTTATAATCAACTAAATATTATTGCTTAAGTTTTTACAACAAGTCAACAACACTCTCTTTTGATTATAATTGTTAGTTGAATTGTTTTCTCTTATTCTTTTTTATGTGAATTGTTTGCTCAAATTCTAAATATAAACATTTGACTATTGCATTATTTTTCCTCTAAAAGAACAATAATTACATTTTCTTACAATTAATTAACATAATCAGTTTTGAATATTTATAAATTTATATTTTATATCTTATATAATTATTGACTGAAATTTAACTCTCTTATGTTTACGGGCAAAGAATTACTATTGTTTAAGCATTATCTTTTCATGAAAAAGCTAAATAAAAAAACTCGAATATTTTTTAATATATTTACAAACTAATTATTTAACTCTCATATGTAAAAGCTAGTAGTAATAGTATTCTCTCTTAAACGAGCACGATCTAATAACAAGGTTTGTACCTCATCAAAATTATAGTACTCCCTCTGGTCCCTAATATAAAAGTTAGCCGCCAAAAAACGCTTCTTAAGAAAACATGTGAATGTTAGTTGGGTGTTTGGAGTTAATGCTTCTTTTACAAAATTGACCATATTTATTATGATACTTTTAAGAGAGATAAATATATAAACATTAATAAAAATGAAAGAGAGTTAGGGGTAAAGTAAGAAAAACACATTAAATGAGGTGAGAAAGTAGATAAGCTTTTATATTAGGGACCAAAACCATTCAAATTTTGGGCTCTTATATTATGGACCATAGGGAGTACTACTTTGAACATATTTTTTCTTGGAAAAGGGAGAGGCAAATGCTCCATTCCTCCTATAATGTAAGGTGAAACCTTGTCTTCTCTTTTCATTTAATGCATTTTAATAGTTTGTACATAAGTCTTTTTCATATTTGTTAATACTTATGCATTTCTCTTTTTAAAAGTATCATAGTATGTGTGATATTTAAAAAAAAATACATTAATTCTAGACACCAAAACAATTTTCACATGTTTTCTTAAAAAACATATTTTGGCACTGAAATATTATAGTAGTAATCCCTCAGGTCCTAAATATAGGACCTAATTGATTTTTTTGAAAAATCCTAAAAAATAGCAAAATAAGTTGATTATAAATTGATTTACCTAATTTTTTCTCTTACACTAGTTTATTTTACCTATAAGCTAATGGATAATCTAAAAAGATATCAAATATGTCATGATTTAATAACCTATTTTGCAACCTTAATCTCTCTAAAAAAAGTTAATTAGATCTTATAGTTAGGACCAGAGGTAGTATTACCGAGAGAGTATGAGAAATAAAAGTCTCCTAAGAAGAAAAAAACTCTATGTGAACCTTCTTTTTATAATTAAATTTTAGGAAGGGGTTTGTGCTCAACTCAATCCAATGTCAGGGCACCTAACTCATGATCCACTGAGGTCTGTCCCTGTGGGTTCTGGAGCATGACCAGCAAGCCCTTTATGTCTGTCCAGGTAGGTTACTCTCAACTTCACTTAACTACGGAGATGTCTTCCCAAGCGCCGCGATGAAGACACAACAAAGTGTCACTCACCAACCAGCTGAGTGTCACTCACTTGCTGTATGTAAACCTTAAATGACGTGATAGACAAGTAGTTACACAAATTTCACTTACATTATTGTGGGAGTGAGGTAGTATATTTAGTAATGATGAACAAGCCAAATCAGCGGTTCAGATGAGAGTAAATGACAACCTTGCAAGTTGATGCGGTGGGCCCCACGCTATGTTTCCACATTCAACTGACTTTCCCTATTGGGTAGCCTCCCAAATAATTGTTGTGTTTACAATCCCTAGGAGCATGGGCCCCAGCTGCCCTGCGTTTTCGCTCGATGATTCGTTAGGATCAGATGAACAGCAGAGACCAAAACACAGGGTGACAACTCTTGGGACTAAACCAATGGTGTCTTGCCACGTTGAGTTGTCAAATTCTGTGTAGGGATTGAAAGTGTACCAGATTGTGACCGTATGAAGTCCCTTTTTTAAAGGCTTTACCCCCAACCAACTACCGCCCTCGAGTACTTTTTATTTTACACTCGAAAAAACATGGGCAATTTTAGTGGAAATTGCAGAAGTGATGGCCCTCACGCGAGGTATGACAGCGCGTGCGTAAAATTTCATATCTAATTTGTTGGATTTATCTATTCAATCTTATTAACAATAAATCATGTTAAAAGAATGCAGGGTCACCCCATTGAGAAAAGCTCAATATCTGCAAATAATTATTTGGAACACTAATAGTCAGGCTGTGATTTCATATTTAATTTGAAAATTATTATCATTGTCCTCATGTACTAAATATTAAAATTTAATATAGAATATAAAAATTATTATGCTCACTGTCAAGTTTGATTCATAAAAAATCATCACAGTTTCATCATATTTTTTACAAAAACCATTTTGGTTCATCATTACTTAAAGAATTAAGTTAATACACTAAAGCTAGTAAGAGGAAGAAGTACTTCTTCAAAGAATACTTATCTAGTTATATTTTTGAAAATTTTCAATTGAACACACAATTTTTAACTTTTTATTTGTTAGTGTGCTTAGTTATATGTTAAATAACGATTCAATTAAAAAGTTATTCAATTAAGACAAAATCAATGTCATTTTCCTTTTAGAAAGTTATATCAAAAGTGATTTATAAATAAGACAACAAAATATTTAACATATCAATCAACATCAAATTAATAGTAAGACAGCTGTAAAATAATAAAAATAACAGACGAGAAAGTGTAAAAGGAAAATAGAGAGCAATGGAAACAATAAAATGTTATTTTGTGGGAAAGTGACAAAATTAACAATTATTATTACCATTTTTAAAAGAAATATTAAGTTTGAAATTTCTTAGTTGACATATAATAATAAGTTAATAATCCCTTTAGTTCAAATTATAAGACTTATTTAATTTTTTTTTTCTTTTGGAGAAATTGAAGATACAAAATTGATCACTTTAAAATGTTTACAATTATATTTTTTCTTTAAAACTAATTTTTTTCTATTAATAAATTAACATCTAATATAAATATATATGACATATATCAAAAGTTACTGTTCTAATAATTTTTTTTTTTAATTTACACACAAAAAGTTAAATTGATCTTATATTCAATAGTAAATAAAGTAACACTCTAATGGATATCTTGTCAAAATTCACGAAATAAACGAGCTTATTTCATCTGTGGTGTAGATGTATGGTTGGAATTGTATTATGAACTTTGAAACAATGTGAAGGCACGATACGACTAATCAAGGGAAATATTTTTCTTTATATGTATGTTGGATTACATGGTATATTGTAACATCCCAAATTTTTATTAAGGATAATTGGAAGTTATTGAGTTGTCATTTAGGAAATTTAGAAGTTTTAGGGAGGAATTTCAGGATATTTTGGGCAATTTTGTAATACTTTATCTTATCTACCTTAGAATTTAAAGAATATATAGTTAAATAAGTCGTTAGGAGCTACAAACTTCCATGAAAAGTATTTTTGAAACATAGATAATAGTATAATAGACAGAGAGAGGTAAACTAATATATACAAACTTTTGGGCTAGAAATCTAATTAAGAATAAACTATAGGGTAGTTAAATGTAATTTTCCCTAAATGATATATATAAATACCATTCTCTTTTCCCTTCCCTTCATTCTCAAAACCCTAGCCGATGCAGCCCCTCCCCCACTTCTCTCTCACTGACCTCCCTCTTCCCTCTCCAGTCTTGCTGGCCCATCGTCGACGGCAGCAACGGAAGAGGAGGCCGTCGTGGCTTCCTCCATCTTCCCCTCCCCTCACGAGTTCACCATCTCCGATCTCTTCCTCGCTGCCTCTCTGTCTCCGTCGTTCTTTTCATTTTCCGGTAAGCGGCGGCGGCGGCTGAGGGTGAAGAATAGGTAAGCTTTGACTATTTTCTTCACTCCTAAAGTTATTGTTCCACCCACTATCTAGTCCTCACTGTGTTCCTTTTCTTTTACATCGATTCTCACTCCTCACCGTCGATTTCGCTTTTCAGGCAAGTTTTCCCGGCGGTGGAGGCCGCCATTGTTGTGTGCAAGCTCGGCTCGAACTTAGGTGAGCTTCCTTTCCTTCAATTTCTTTCGTTTTCTCCAAGTTGAGAGGGGAGGCCGAAAAAGGGTTTCTGTTTTGGGCTTGATAATCCACCAAAAACCATGTTTAATCTTTGATTTTGAAGTTTTAGGAAGGATTTGCATTGAATGTTGATTTGAGTTTATGGTTTCTGGGGTTTGTGTTTTTTTGGCTTAAGGCAACATATTACATTGAAGTTAAGCTTCAATTTGTAGAGTTTAAGAAGTGATATGATGATTAATTTGAAGTTTCATTGAGTTTTGCACAAAACCTTAAATTTTGGTACTTAGGGTAAATGGATTCAATCATGGGTCTTTCATATTTGAGTTTTAAAAATTATAAAAATAGTTGAATATGGCTGGTTGAAAGTTGAATGTCAAAATTTTGAGAAGTAGTAATTGTTTGTGGAAATTTTTGGGTTTAATCTTCTAATGATCAGCTTAGGTAAGGGTATAGTAAATCTGATTTCTTGCATTGCATGTTTGTTTGCTAAGTGGTTTGACTTAAAATTCTGTTTTCTCCCTTGCTGATCTGTTTTGGAGGAGTGTCCCAAATCCTTATATATGCTGTAGAGATGAAAGATGATTGATGTGCTTGAAGGTTGTGCTTTTGTACTCATTGACTGATGATTTATGTGTGTGTGTTGCTAAGTTAATGATGAGTTGGGAAGTGTAGTCAAATGTTTGGATGCTTGCAAGGGAATTTGGGGTATATTTGTGTTGCTGTAATGATGAACTGAAGTTTCCATATTCCAATGGTGATTGTTTTGTACTTGTTTTGGCGTGTACAGTGGGGATGAAATGATTTTAAAAATTGAACTGTTCTTTGTTTTGGAAATTGAAGAAATTTGTGCATGAGGATAGTACATGTTCTAGCAATTTGCATCTATAAAATTCTGTATTGTTACTGCTGCAGCTGAAACAAATTTGAGAGTATTGATGGGTCAAATCAATGTACCTTAACCATTATAAATCTGAACTAAACTTCACTGATTTTCACATTTCCTCTTTTGCTTCTGGTTTAAAAGGGTGGTTGGAAGTATGTAATTGTTGTTTGAACTTGCTGAGATTGTTTGATTGCTTGCATGTGTGAGATTATATATGTTTGGATGTTGGCATGCTTATTTGGGTAGTTTTTGTTTGGACTGGACACATGAGTGAAAATTGAGAAATATTCTAATGGTGATAGAGGAGTACAAAACTTATTTATTTGTTGAATGCATGTATGTTAAGATTTCTGAAATTGCTGAATTGTTGGTCTTAGTGAATAAGTTGCTATTTCTTTAATATAAATGTTCCAAAAACTCCAAATCAAAATGGTCATTATTTTGGCAGTTATGGGAGTCTTAGAACTCCATCTTAAAACAAGAAAACATATAAGTTAGCTAGTATCTTATTTAGATTGGGTATGCGTGATTTTGCTAATGAGTACTATCATTGAATTGTTAGAAGTGTATTGAATTAATTGATGACTTAATTGAGTTGATTGGATAATATTTATGACAAGTGATTGGATCTTTTGACAGATTTTTAAAGTTGTGATAATGATTTCCTTTACCTTTCAAGGAATTTTATATGCTTGTATACCTCAAAGTGAGTTTGGAACGAAGTAATGTTTTATGTTCTTCTCCCTTGTTTTTACTGAGTGACTATCAGTGCGAATTGAGTAGTTTGAGTCTTTTAATTTTTCTAAGTGTAATATTTAATATAATGTAGAAATGATATGGTGCTTTAAATGGCTGATTTCAAAGAAAGTGTCTTGGTCTAATCTTTTTAAATTGAATTTGATGGATTGTTTTGACTTGTGTATGTATATACTTTGAAATCCACATAACTTTCTAAAATAATATAACTAAGAAAAGGGGAAAATTGGTAGAATTATAAGAATGAGAGAGACGCTATTAAGCATATATATTTGAATGGTCATTAATTTATACATTGTGTAATAAATAGGAAAAACATTGTGCTATACATACTTCGCAAGGCATGGCTAAGAAAATATACGGGGAAACGGTAAGGAAGAGCAACAGAGTGCTTAAGGGCGACAGGTAATCACACTTAAACTTGCTATAACAATGAGGGTGACGTTAGTTGGGATTTTCTTAAAATCCTTTCTCACCCTCGATATATATATTATCTTTGAAAAATTATTTTCATACAAAACAGGCTATCGGGTGCCTTTCAAACACGATTATTTTCGTATAAAGAATTTGATTACTATATGTAGTATCCTGGTTGGTGGAATTGATAGACTGTGTATGTGAGTGTATATATGTTGGAATTTTGGTACTTTGACAGGGATATGGAGAAGTATTGTGGATGATTGTTGTGGGACGGTGTGATACATATGCTGGAATAGTTCTGATTGTAACTTTGAAAGGTTATGAGGATAGGAATCAGATGTAGGGTTTGAGATTATGGAAAGTTGTGCTGATAAAAAGTATTAAAGTTGTGACTAGGATATGGAATTGTAGGGTGAGCATTGCATGACACTGATATATTTATGTACCATCGCGCGATGATAACTGTCGATTGGCCGATCGACAGTTATTTGTACTGATGATCCTTTTCGGATTGATTAGACCGGGGATCATAGGTCAACTTATTGAGAGAAAGTGACCTACGGTTGTTTGGCATTGGAGAGTCCAACCGTTCCCGTTTTGTAATGGAAACAGAATCGGGGTTCCCTCTCTGGAGGTTGCCAGATAGGGAAATTGTCCCCTCATTATGGAGAGGGACACAGTGTCAAATCATATAGTGAAGATTAGATGCTTGAATGCCCCGCGATGGCACAATGCATCTATAGGTGAGTGTGAGAGTTGGGGCAGTAGGATGGTTGAATTGGAAAAGTAGAGATGGTGAATTTGACTTGATTTGGATATGACGGAGGGACTTGAGTAAGGAATGAAAGAATATCTGGTTATATATATTATTACTGTTTTTAAAACTGTGGTACCCTTTAGACGCCCTCACTACCGCACATCTCACTGTTATAGTGAGTTAAGCGGTGATTACTGGGACAAATTGTCTCATCCCACGATTACTGACATTTTTGCAGGTATTCATGCACAGGTGCAAGCATCAGGAAAGAAAATTAGGTAGTAGATGTTGTATAGTTTATTTAGAATTGTATATTGCCAATTTATAGGTCTGCATTCGCTTCCGCATGTATATATAATTATTTATTGTTTAATATCAATTAGTTTCGTTTATTAACCATGTTAGGCAAATCCTTTCTAACATGGTTAACTTTTAATTATCCATGATAGTGTTCATATTGTAACAGGAAAATCTTTTCTATCATGGATAATGTATAAAATGATTAGAAAATTCCTTTTCTAATAACTATGATAGAGATATTGTTATTATGGTTATTCCTTTTTCTATCATAGTTAGTAAAGAGATTAATGAATTGAAATGAATAATATTGGTTAATTAGGGAATTAGTAACAGTATGTTACATATATTATTGTAGACATTATAGCGCATATGTGAGTGTTCAAAAAAAGTAATTCAGAGTGTGAAATATGAACAAGCAGAACAGCCAAAGAGCATTATCAAAATATGAAAAACACGTTAAGATGCACTAATTTTTGAAAGGACATTCGATTGATAGGGATTCAAGTGTCATTCAATAAATTTAAAGGAAATATTTAATTATCATCTTTAATTTTACCTATTTCGTTTTTGGGTTCACTAAATCTCTTTTTCCAAATACCAACTTTTATAATGCATTTACCATGTGGTAAATTTACTTCCTAATATTTGTATCAGTTTACAAATTTATATCTATTTATATACACTTTACCTACTTCGGTTTTTAATTTACCAAATCTCTATAATTACTATTACGTACTAACTTTATAATGCACTGTACTTATCAAATAGTGAAGTTACTTACCAATATTTGTATCAGTTTATCAACTTAAACACACACACACACATTTCACCAACTTATTTTTCGATTTACCAAATTTATATTTGCGATAATAACTAACTGTTGTAATACACTTATCATGTGGTAAACTTGCTTCCCAATACTTGTGTCAGTATATCAATTTAAAATCGCTCCTGATCAACTTTATATTTTGGAATAACCGAAACCCCGGCCATTTTCGTTTACCAACTTCTTTTTGGAGTTTATCAATTCTATATTTTTTCTTTTCAAAATACATTAAGGATAATTTAGACATTTACTTAAAGTAATTAAAGGGTACTCCTTTCGTTACTAAATATAAGATCACTTTCCCAAATTTAATTATATTAATAATGTTAGTTAAGTTAATTATCAACACATACTATTACTAATTCACTATAATCATATACATTTATTTTCACTCTCCCTGTCTTATTTGTTTATTATAAATAAGTATTATTAGTGTTAATTTGGGGGGAAATTGGGAAAATAAAAAATGATCTTATATTTAGAAACAAATTGAAAGTCACCATGCATTTTTTTTTTGACATTTCTCTTGTAACCGACTTGTAATCTTGAGCCAATAAATGAGACAAGAGGAGAAACATGCTAAATAATATAATGGGCCACTGCTAGTAGCACACGCACGTAACCAAAATTCAGCAATTACCCCGTATGTGCAAGTAAAGAAGCGGACTAGCTAGGCAGTTTTTAAAGAAGCGGACTAGCTAGGCAGTTTTTGTCCGGACATTTTTCTTTGTGGAAACCAAACTTGTTCCCGAAAAATGTCTATTTTTAGGGACAATTGCATCTAAGTTTTATATAAGAGACTTAATTTTAAAGAGGTCTCAATGACTCGTTACCATTTGTTAATGAAAGATATTACATTTATTAATAGTAGTAGTCACTACTAATTCCTTGGGTTTTCTTTGAAATTAAATATCTTATTTGGTACTCGGGTGCAATTGTCCCTATTTTATATAGTCTTAATCATGAGAGATGAAGTGGAAGAATTTAAACTAAAAAATGGGTCTCTAAATCACCTTTAATTCCCATTATCAAGACATTTCTTTTGCCCTTAGAGTTTAGAAACAGGCATCTCATTACCCAGTGTAAAGCATAGGAAGCAAGAGATCATAAGTGGATAGGTGTAATTGATATTTTTCTTAAATATGTTGAACTGTTTTCTGACCATGATAGGGTCATAGGGTATAATTGTATCTAGTAAACTTTGTCTTGTATCATGGTTAGCCAGATGAATTTTGTATTTTATAAAAATTATGAAAGATCCTTTTTCTAATTAACTATGTTAGTTAGTTATATATTTTGTTAAGTCAATTTCATGATTAAAATGATAATTGAGAGACAAATGTTACACTTATGAAACGTTGTTATGTGTTTTTTTAAAACAAATATGTTTTTCGACGTTAAGGTAAACACCAGAAAATCCTTTATGTCTTTTGTTTTAAAAAATTGAATACATTTCAGTTCAAAAAAAATTGAATACATGAGACGCAATGTATTCATGTAAATGTCGCCATGTGTTTTTTTTTTGAAAAAAAAAATAAGTTTTTCCGGATTTTAGCTAATCGCCGGAAAAACCATTATATTTTTTTATTACATTATTTTTCAACAAATACCTTGCTAATTCTTAATATAGAAAAAGTTAAACTGTACTATTATAGTAGTTACAAAATGTTGAACCTGTAGTTGGCACCACAATTAGAAAAGGAAATTAGAAAAGGAAAATGGTGTTGTTGCGGCATAATTCAGTTCAGTGAAGGAGGCCCATTAAGCCCAAAGAAGAGATAAGTCTGAAGGAGCCCAAAGTGCCAGAAGGTCGACAAAGTCTTTATTGTTGGTCAAAGATATTTTGTAATCGTCCATTAATCCACTGTAACCTCCATATTAATTGGAACCAAAACGGAAATACCCATAAGTAAGGGAATTGATTATTCCAACGGGAAGGAAATTTGTAGCCTATATATAAAAACACAATCCATGTAAATGGGGGATCCAATATTCTCTGAATCTTCTACTTTCAATTTCACTCTTTCGCTAGTCGACTAAAGTCTGAGCGACTAAATTATTGTATTATTATCGTGGTTCATCCACTCCTGCTGAATAAAGTTATTATTCTTTGATTTGATATATTTGTGTATCAACATTTGGCGCCGACCGTGGGGACGACAGTCTTTTCATACAAGCTACCGTCTTTTTGGCAATTCACTTACAATGGAACAACCCAGTCATGCTGATCAGTTCTCTCAAATTCTAGCAAAGTTGACTGAACAATCTGAAAGGATGTCGCGGCAGGAGCAATTTGTTACACAGCAAAGCGAAGCTACTGCCATCCAAACTGAAACTCTGGAGCGATTGCAGAAAGAAAATCAAGAATTGCACCAGAAAATAAATGTCATTGCCGATAAGCATCCTGAAAATGAAGATGAACGCGAGGATGATATCCCTCACGATTCTGAAAGTGGAGTGGAAAAACAGATCCTGATGAGCATATGGCACAGTATAGACAAATTATGATGGATGCTGTCATACCTGCCGAAAAGCGTCAAGCTGCGATGTGTCGTGGTTTTGGCATTAGCCTAATAGGTCCAGCACTATCATGGTGGACAAATCTCATGCCAGGTAGTATAAATTCATTTAGTCAACTAACTGAAATGTTTGTGCAGCAATTTGCTAGTAGTCGTAATTTGGTCAAAACATCTGATGATTTATATCGAATTTTACAAAGACCTAATGAAACTACTAGGGAAATATTAACCAGGTTTACTCAAGAGATGGTAAGTTGAGTCAAACGTTTGAAGGTCCTTATAAGGTAGTTGAAGTTACAGGACCTGGAGCATACAGACTAGTCGATAAAAATGGTAAAGAACTTTTAAGAAGTTGGAATGCCTATTAGAAGAAAGAAGAGAACAAGCATTGATTAGGATAGCAGCTTATCAAAATAGAGCGATTAAGTTTTGGAATAAACATATTCGAGAAAGGCAGTTTAAGGTAGGTGATTGGGTTCTTAGGAAGGTGTTTCAGAACACTGAAGAAAGTAGAGATGGTAAGTTGAGTCAAACGTTTGAAGGTCCTTATAAGGTAGTTGAAGTTACAGGACCTGGAGCATACAGACTAGTCGATAAAAATGGTAAAGAACTTTTAAGAAGTTGGAATGCCATACATTTGAAAAAATATTATTTTTAACCATGAATTTGATATTGATATTGATATTGAATGCAGATTGTTTGATATTAACAAAGTCGTCAAGAACTTTAGAAAATGATGAATAATGTGCTAGCAGGATCATGGTATCATGGCGTTAATCTGCAGCACTCGAAATTCTGATCCATAGTCAAAACGAAAAAGTTTGTTTGTGATTGTTGCAGGTTGCAAAAAGGTTACGCCAGATGATAAGTGACAAAAATTCAAAAATCAAGCTAAATGACTAGTCGTCAGAAATAGCTTAAAGTCGACACAATTCAAGTAATATAGTCGACCATGCTTACTCAAAATAGGATAGTCGACCAAGCATCCGAACTAGTCGATTGATCCAAAAGAGGGTAATGCTTTTTCCCAAACGAGAGTTGGCAACCAAGCATCTAAGCATGCTAGTCGTTCAACTCAAAAGCGGGTGAGATAACTTGTTATGCAAAGATTCATGACAGTTATAAAATTGCAAATGCAAATAAAAATTAACATTCATAAACGTATTTGTGATAATATCCAGGGAAAGAAATCCAGGGAAAGAGAGCAAAAGCAACACGAAATTTAAACCAAGTTCAAGCTAAAATGCAGACTAAGCAGCTGGAGCGTCAGCATTGCCTCCTCCCTCTTGGGCTGGGGGACTACGAGGTTCGTTTTCTGGAGAAGAGACAGAAGGATCTGGGAATGTTGCGTAGTATTCATTAATCACGGCCTCAGGGTCCCAGTTGACATGCTTACCCTCCTTATACTCCAGCATTAACTCCATTTGAGTCCTCATTTCAACCTCAGCAATGGCCTCCTCTAGGTATTTCTTTCTATCCTTAAGGGCCTTGTTTTCCACTAACAGCTGCATGATTTCTTGTGATTTGCTGGAAATCTCCTTGCCCAAGTCAGTATTGATCTTCTTCAGCTCTGCAACTTTTTGTCGCCCCTCTTCGACACCTCTGCGTAGGTTGTTAATCAACTCAGTCTTTTGAATAGAGGCGGACTTCTCTTTAGCAAGCAACTGCTTATCCTTCTCAATTTGAGACTGAAGGTTTTCTAGCTCTTTCTCTATTTTAGCAATCTTTTCTTCCCTTTCTGCTTTAACTCGAGTCAAATGGTCCTGGGTGATCAAATTCTTAACTTGTTCTCTGTGCAAAGACATGAACTCCAGAGCCTAAATAGGCTCACAAAGTGTGTGAGTAATAACGTGATATTTACAAATATTAACTAAATGAAAAAAGTGTGAGTTATGTGGATTACCAGGAAAAGGTTCCTCATTGTATTATCAATGTTCTCTGTCACCTCTAGAGACTGAAAAGTTGCCCTATCAGTAGGGGTCGGAAGTCTTTGCAGGATGTCCAGGGTCATCGCCCAAGCTTTTCTGTGAAATGCAGAAGCCTCAGCAGGAAGAGAAAGATCTACACCCTTCATCTCTTCAGGAGAGATTAAGTCTTGAGAAGCACTTTGTAAGCTCCAGTCAGAAGTTGCTTTGAGCTTCTTAGGGGACGGAGGAGCAGAATGAACTGAAGGTTCTTGGATGACAATCCCAGGGAGGACAGCCCCTCTGGGCCTTTTACTTCTGGTGGCAGGGGGATCAACTACAGCGATGACTGTTTCTTTGCCTTTAACCTTAGCAAGACTAAGGCTCTCATTTTGAGGAATGGGAGGAGGAACAACAACAGCAGGAGGAGTAGTAGTGGCGGCATTCATAGAGTGTCTCTTCTTGCTCCTGATTTCAGAAGCGGCAGCATTCTTTGCTTCAGCCCTAAATTGAGCTTGTTCAGCAGCAGTCAACTTGGGAGGCATTTTTCCTACAAAGAATGTGGTAAAATTGTCATTACTTTTGCACAATTATCATTTCCAAAAATTATTTTTAAGGTTAAAATTTACCTGAGATGATGGATGAAAAACGCCTAGACTCTTTTGGAAGAGCGAGGATCTTCTTGATCTTGTCAGTGGAGGTCTTTTCAATAGGATGAGAGTAACTTAGCTGCTTGTCACCTATAAATGAAAATGAAGTAAGAATGAGTGTCAAAGGATAGTTTACAAATAAGGAATAAGGTTAGTCGTCTTACTTAGACGACGCCACTCCTTTCTGAGTTTGACGCCAGGAGGCTCTAGGCTAGCAATTGGAATAATTAAAAATCTCTCATCCCATTGTCGGTCGTTAGGGCCCTTGTCGGAGGTCCATGTCTCACGCCCTTTGCGATTACGGATTAAAGTATAGATCCCTACCCTAACCTCTCCTGAAGGAGCCTTAACTTCACTAATAGAATAAGAGGTCAAAACATCTAGGAGATCAAGGGGAAAACCTAAATGACGTCCTAGAATGTCGGCTACTAGGGCCACTCTCCAAACATGGGGCATAAGTTGGGAAGGGGATAGATCAAAATGCATACAAAGTTGTTCAATAATAAGGGGGACAGGAAAGCAACTGGCATAGCGAAAAGCTTCTACACTTAAGGCGATGGTATTCTTGGAAAAAGAATCAAGCCTTTCATGATCTTTGGGAACCCTAAAAGGTACTAGGGGGTTGAAAAAATACAAACGTTTTTCTTCCAGTTTCTTAGATTCAATCGCTTTCAATTTAACAGCTTTAAATCAGTTACCAAAGAAGATCTTTTGGTTTCAGTATTAACCATTTCCTCAGGTATCACCCTAACAAGCGACCTAAGAGGTGGCGATTTAGAACTCGTACCTTCAGAGGGTACATTTTGATTACTAATGTTTTTTGGGGTTTCACTCGACCCAGAGTCAGACAGGTTTGGTGAATCATCACTTGGATAACTCACATGCGATGGATTAGAATCAGAGACCAGACATGTTCTAGGTAAAAGTAAGAAGAAGAAGATACCTGGAAAGGGAACAAGGGTAGCGCTCGAGAGAAGGATGATCTAGGGCGATGGAAGTTGAAGCGAGAAACCAAGTAAGGAGAGCCTCAAATATAAAAAGGAAGAGCGCCAGTTTTGCGAAAATAGCGCCAATTTCAGGAGAAATGAATCTAAGCCGTCGGACGTGAGCAAGCAAACTGTCAGATTGATCTCAGCCACCATTAGATGTTCAAACCGCTATTTCCCAATGACTATTTGCAACGTCATCGAGAAGTGGGGGACTTAGTGTTGCGGCATAATTCAGTTCAGTGAAGGAGGCCCATTAAGCCCAAAGAAGAGACAAGTCTGAAGGAGCCCAAAGTGCCAGAAGGTCGACAAAGTCTTTATTGTTGGTCAAAGATATTTTGTAACCGTCCATTAATCCACTGTAACCTCCATATTAATTGGAACCAAAACGGAAATACCCATAAGTAAGGGAATTGATTATTCCAACGGGAAGGAAATTTGTAGCCTATATATAGAAACACAATCCATGTAAATGGGGGATCCAATATTCTCTGAATCTTCTACTTTCAATTTCACTCTTTCGCTAGTCGACTAAAGTCTTGGCGACTAAGCTATTGTATTATTATCGTGGTTCATCCACTCCTGCTGAATAAAGTTATTATTCTTTGATTTGATATATTTGTGTATCAACAGGTGTTACATAGAATGTGACTCCAAGTCACACACTTACTTAGGAGTGACAACATATAACCATACCATTAATACAATTTTTCAATCAGAAATAGAAAGTATAACTAATTCTACAATCAACTAACTTTTATCTACATCCTGATCATTTTCTAGCTCAAGCATCAGAAATCCATGAAGTTGTTCGTCCGTAAATCAAAATAAAAAAAAGGTAAGGCCAAGTACAAGGAAACTGAGTATATTTCATGAAATTCATCATAAGCAATAAACCAACGTGCAAATACTCTTCAATACATATTTCATGAATCTCGAATCACATACATAATGAAAATGCACAAGGAAACCCAATGAAATCAAATGGCTCCTTATTTGATACTTTAAGAAAATTAAAGAATGAGATGATAGGTTCCTTATTAAACAAAGCATAAGTAGAGAGGGCGACTGATCTAAAGCAAAGGAATTCAGAGAGAAATATTTCGAAATGGAGAGAAATAAATCACAAACAAAGTGGAGAGAGGAGGAAGATGACTCTATCCATGGTTGTGTCACCACAACCTTTGTGCAATGGTTAATGGAATGACGTGGTAGGTGATGTGGGTCAAACCCTCTAAAATTGACGGGTTGCTACATTTTGAACTATTATGTAATAGATGTCTGCTAAATTTGAGATTAGAAATTGAATTTTATGTTTGGTGAACTTTTTCTAATAATTGAATTCTAAATTTGACCTTTAACCTTATTTGTTTTTTAGTAACATTTCATAATCTCATATTCCCCTAAAATCTGATGTCTTTTTTGTAGATTTGAGAGTCTGATTTGTTCTTTTGCTATTTGGTAGTATTTTTTTTCAAACATCATTATGAATTTCTTTTTCATATTTAAAGTTGATTGAAATTTTCTTGTTTTTTCAAGTACACATCCAAGAAAGTGACAAACTGTTGGTCAATTTGGCGTCACCCGCATTGGAAATATAAATGTCTAGGTGCTCCTCACAAACCGCCATTCTCTTTCGTCAACATCACCCCTCATTATACAATTCTCACAGGCCTATTGTTTTCCCAATAAATTACAATTTTTTATTGCTGCAATAGAAAAAGGAATTATTAGAAATTTAATTTCATGTATTGAAATGTTGTACAAAGAGGTAAAAATGACATGGCTCAATATTTCATTGTAAAAAAGACATGTTTGTCAACCGGATATAATATTCATCACAAAAACAAACATGCTTATTCTCTTTGTTTGGCAACATGCTTATTCGCTATCTTAAAATGTACAATTGTAATTTACATTGGTTAAGATTATATCAATTTTCTACTTTTAATTTTCGATTTGAATATTATCTATGGAAAATCTTATATATGATCTTCACATATGTTCTATAAACAGTAAAGAATTTACTATATTAATTAGCTATGGATATTCATTATTGTGATGAGAATCAGAAATCGTTACTATGTACATTAAATTCAAAATCCATGAAAAAACATTGAAAGATAATAAGATTTTTTTATAACTTGCAGATTCAGAAGCAAAATCTTTTAGAGTGCCAGCAAAGCGTGCCGAATCCAACCCAGAACTTGTAAGCTAACATGTTTTGCCAAAATTTAAATTTTACTCTCTTCTTCCCGTAATATCAGAGCCAAAATTTGAATGATTTTTGTCTAAAATATAAGAGCTCATCTCACACTCTCTTTCTGTTTTTTTATACATAAGGAAAACGAAGTAAAGATACAAAATTAAAAGTAAAATAAAACAAAGCTAAAGTTTGACTACGTTCTGCATGAGTCTGAACCCGTATCCATGCTCGATGATAAAAAGTGCTGCACACTTCTCGGACCCTCTAACAACTCTCTGGCCCTTAACATGCAACGAACTATGTCTCTTATCTCAGCCATCACACTCTCTCTTCAATTAATACATTTTTTCCTATTTTACTCCCAACTCTCTTTCTTATTTATTAATGTGTGTATATTTCTCTTTCTTAAAATTATCATAATAAATATAAGAAATATTGGAAAACAAGCATTAACTCTAGACATACAACTAATTTTTTACATGTTTTCTTAAGAAGCGTTTTTTTGGCGGTTGGATGCTTATATTATGGACCAGAGGGAGTACTTAATAAAATGGCTAAAGTATACTTTTGACCCTTTATGTTTATATTAAGTTTCAATTTAGTCCTTTATATTTGAAAAGTACACTATTATTAGTCCCTTATGTTTGTATCAAGTTTCAATTGAGTCCTTTATATTTGGAAAATACACTTTTGATCATATTTTGCTAACACCGTTAGTTTCACTTAAATTTAAGTGATCATTTCATAATTAAAAATTGGGGCTAAAAATGATAAATTTTGAAACTATATGAATAATTATACTAAAATAATTTAAGTTAAGCATTTTTTAGTATGTAATAACAATTTTAAATTATTAAGTTAACATTTTCCGTTAAATAAATCTAACAATGTTAACAGAAAAGGATTGAAATTGTACTTTCTAAATATAAAGGATCAAATTGAAACTTAATGCAAACATAAGGTACTCAAAATATACTTTTCAAACATAAAAAACTAAATTGAAACTTGATGCAAACATAATGTACTAAAAATATACTTTTCAAACATGAAAAACTATCTAGAAACGTGATGCTAACATAATGAAGTAAAAATATATTTTAACCTAATAATATTGGATAAGTTCCAAGAATTAAATATCAACAAGTCAAAATTTTCATATTTCTAACATGTAATGCGAAGTACCAACCAGGCAACCACCAAATCTTATCGAACATTTTATTTTCATATTTCCAACACGTACGGCTGGGAATAGTATCGATTTGTGAATCCTTATTGCTCCACATTCTTAAACTCATTTGTCTGCAATTCGCCTTTGCCGATACTTTTATATGAATACTCAGTTGGCTTGACTGAATCTCAATCTAATAAATTGACCAATATTTGGCCCAAACAATAAACTAAAGGAATCATGAATAATAGTTATTTCCTTCTCTCCTAAATATAAGAGTTAGTTACTTTTTTAAAAAAGGTTTCTGAAAAAGTGAAATGAATCACTTAATCATTGTATTATTTCCTTCTTTGATGCCCATTTGATTGCCCATCATCAATAGCCAAATTTCACCATTCATTATTCCTTTTGCACTATGCTTTTATTTACAAAAAATGTAGAATGTTCCCTTAATAGCTATTCATATTGCCTTCTTGATTTGATTCAATTTCAGACTATTTTAATGTTGCCTTTTTTTGTATTTTTACAAGAAAGATCATGACACACGTGTTGGATAAATTTCAGAAGTCTAATTATTCATTTCTTGTGTGCTATCTTTCATTGTTATGAATCTTGCTTGGCCAATAACAATTTCCTTTTTATTCAAATGCCCTGAGACAACTCGAAATCAAAATATTGTATAATCAAATTTCAATTGGCAATCATTCCTATTGATCATCATATTGAGGTAGTTCCTTTTTCTTCTTTCTATTGACCTACTATCTCCGGTACTAAAATATATGAGCTTATTGACTTTTTTGGAAAACCTTATGAAAGCAAAATAACAACTTAATTATAATATATTTTATATATTAATAGATCATACAAATAATCTAGTTTAGAGGGAAAAATTAGGAAAATCCATTTTAATTACCTTATTTAGCTTTCTTAGAATTCTCCAAAAAAGTCAACTTGACATTATACTCCCTCCGTTCCTAAATGTAAGATCACTTTAGGGATATGGATAAGTTCCTAAATGTAAGAACACTTTCTCTTTTTTCCCAAGTTTTACCCAAAATACCCCCATACTCCTTTTACAATTGAGTTGTGGGGTTGAGTTGGAAGCATGAAGGGGTATATTTGTGTTTTCAATTTAATTGAAGGGTATTTTTGGAACATCAGATAATTTGACCACCTTCCTTAATCTCCCCAAATTATGGAAAGTGATCATACATTTAGGAACGGAGGGAGTATTTAGGACCGGAGGGAGTATTTTCTTTTATTTGCACTCACCAAGTCACCATTATGGATCTCATCACAATCATTGTTTCCATTTTTTTTCTTAACTTCGGATAAATTTTCATTGTTGACTCTCCACAATTGAATTTAAATTTGTAGATTTTTTTTTATTTTGTGGGATCTAAAACCCGTTCCTAATATCACACTATTACACAAACTCTTTACAATTGTCAAAACCACTAGTTTCGTTCATCATCATCTTCAAATAACTAAATTAAATTATGTTTCAAAAAGAAAAGAAGTAGAAAATAGATTAAGTGGTAAATAATGTGTCAAACAATGAGAAAAATATATCATTATTAAAACTTAAAAAAAATATACTCATCCGGTCCTAAATATAAGATATAATTGACTTTTTTGAAAAATCCTAAAAAAATATAATAAGTTAATTATAAATTGATGATTTACCTAATTTTTCCTTTAGACTAGTATATCTTACCTATAAACTAATGGATAATCTAAAAATATATCAAATATGTCATACTTTAATATCTTATTTGGCAACCTTAATCTCTCCAAAAAAAAGTCATCTAGGTCTTATATTTAAGACCGGAGGTAGTAGTTACTTTCATACTTCATACACCTCGAAAGTGAAGGAGTATTACAAAAGAGTTGAAGCAACGCGAAATGAGTTGGGCTAGTAGAAAGAGGCATGAGCCATTCTAATTGCACTTTTGAGGTTGGGCCACTATTGGGCCGCCCATCGGTTATGTGTGAGTATATAGAAATATATATACAGCGTCTTCCTCAACTCTGAAATAAGCCGATAGAAACTAAAACCCTAGGGCTTTGACCACCTTCGCTTGGTTGCAATTTGGACATGGATCCCGTTGATGCATAATTTAGGGGAACTTTGCAATATGAATGAATAATAAAGACTTCTTTATTAATAATAAGATTGAATACAATAAACGGGGTCACCGACAACGGTGGTTACAAGCTAGGCGTCAAAGCCTTGATCACAAAGATAAAACTCAGATAATACAATGATAGATCTAGAGAGATTAGAGAGAGAGAGAGAGAGAGAGAGAATAAGAATGGGAGAATGATCGCAGAGAATTGCTTGTGGCGTTGTCAATGATTTCATAGCCTTTTATAGATGAAGCCTCGTCTTGGCAGTTGAGATAAAGTAGGCGACAATTTTGGATAAGAGACGTTGCACGTGCTCCAATATACATGGGCGACTGGCGAGATTAGTGGGAGAGCAGCTCCGAAAAAGGTGGGCGACTAAGTCTTCTTCCATTATCTACAATGTGGCAGTTAGTGTTGTAAGCGTTGGACGTCCTGGCACGCCTAGTTGCTCATTTGGGCCACCACAATGGGCTTGGGCCCAACAAGGAAGTAACGGAGTATAACATTAAGTCCCCCACTTCTCAATGCTTACGTAAGCGAACATTGGGATATAGCAGTTTGTAACACCCCAAAAAATTTAAATGGAGATTATAATTATAAATTAGGAATTTTGGAAATTTGGGTATATTAATAAATTATGGGGAATTAAGAGTAGAGAAAGTAAATAGAATTTTGAGGATAGTATTATTATAAAAAGTTGGAATAGTAGCATGACCATTAACATAGAAAGCAAATGACACATATACCCCTCTTCTTATTAAAAAAAAACGTGCATACACACACACACCATTTCTTCACTTCTCCCAACTCACCTATTTCACTCTTCTCCATACCTTTCTCTGTTTTTTTTATCCATCTCCCCAGCAGAATTTTTAGGCCACACTTCATCCGATTTTGATCAAAACATACATGCAATTGGTGCTAGAGATTCAGGTGAGAATTCCTCACATTCCCATATAACTTTTCTGCAATTTGGTGAGGATTCAGGGGAGATGAATTGTGGAATATGGGGATTTAAATTTCTGAATTTGTAAGTAAACTAATGATTTCTTTAAGTTTCAATTTGTAGTGTGAGTTTCATTGATTTGTAAAGATTGAAATTTTCCTTTTCTTCCTCATTTTCTGTTTTGGCCGAATGGGTTCTCCTAGTTGGGAGTTTTGATGAACGAAATTTAAGGATTAATAGGACTATTTGAGTTAGTTTTTGTACATACATGATAGTTACCAATTGATATATCAATAATGTGTGAAGGATCAAACATGATTTTGGGTTTATTGGCATAGATCATTTTTGTGGTTTTTCTGATTTTATTTTGCTACTGTCATGGCTATGGAAAATAGTGCAAATTGTCAATGCATGTGTGTTTTTATCATGGGTGCTGCTGAAATGGTGTATGGGTAAAAGTTTTGATGATGGGGAATTTAATAACTAATGTGTGTATGACATTGCACTCAAGGTGTTTGGTAAAATGTCTAAAAGAAACTTTTGACATGTAGTGGAAGTTTTTCTTTCATTTGGGTATGGTTTCACATTGCCTATGATTTGAGAAAATGAAAGCAACCTTATGTTGATTATTTTGTTGATATTGTTATTCTTGATGTTGTTTATGGTGATTGGTGTGTTACATGTGAAGATTTATTTGGGTTTTCTTTGGTTTCACCATGTGATTGAATGTTCATTTTTGGGCAGTGATTTAATCCTAATGAATAAATGAGAAAGTAGAGTGTTAATTAATATTTAATTATTGTGATATGGAACTTAAAATAGATATGCTCTTTGTCTTGATGTTCTCTATTTTGGAGATGGTGTGAAATTACATGGATAGTTGCTACTTGGCTTAGTATTTTATTGTCATTTAATATATGGTTGTGTGATTTTCTGAAATCTAATTCAATTGAGATATTGTTAGGTAAAGAAGTCATCATGTTAACCTTGTTTAAATTGCTTAAGGAGTCGTGGATGAATGTAATTTGAGTGGTTACATGCATGATTGAGTTTATAGTTTATTTGAGCAAGAATTTTGTTTGAATGTGTATAGGCATGGTTTATTACATAAACTGATTATTGATTAAATGAAGTGATTGAAGTGGTAGTTTCACTTAGTCCTTGTTGATTTGGATTGTGGTATGATTTAATAGAACTCTTTGAACTTCTTGATGATTAAGGAAGTAGATGATAGTGCAAAGATAAGCGGGAATTGGGTAGTAATATAGGTTCGAGAGAGACATTGTTTATTGTATAAGAAAGTTATTTACAGTAACTATTACTTTATGTAATACTAGGAGGAACTAGAAGTCAAGTACTTGGTGGCAGCAAGAAAAGGAGGAATATTAGTAAGTGAAGGACATGTAACAGTTTAATTCAATAGTTATAAGCGCGCAGGAATATTTTTCAAAAACATGATAATGTTGATCCTAAGAGGAATGATATTTATCTCAGATAGATAAATAAGAAAGTAGAGTACTCTAGGCATCAGGTGGGTCGCTCCCCCTATGCCAAACATTTACAGAAACCCTGCAGGTACAAAATACCTCCATTATTTGACGAATATATCGTTAAAAGTGGTTGGTATAGTGAGGCAAGTTCCAATAAGAGATTGGAAAGAGGCAGGTTCCAACAAGAGGTTGGAAAAAGGAGAATATTATCATGATTTAAAGGTAAACTATTGAAATAAACTGTTATTGGGATTCTTTGAATCTCACTGTTTTTTTAAAATGTTTTTACAGATAAGCCGGGAGAAGTTAATTCTGAGGGAAGCTCTAGGAAGGTAGGAAGCATGCTTGTTAGGCCCGAAGCTCATAGTGAAATATATTTGTTATATATGTTAGTTATTGTATTTCTATACAAGTTCATAGCTTGTGGTGTATATAGGTATAAGCTATCACCTGCGATAGCCGAATTATATTTATATAACATTGTAATAGTTAGACTTAAATATGTTTAGTATTTAGTTACATTAGATAGTACAGGTGTATAAAATAAAACTAAGTAGTGGCTACTAATGTAGCTATTTAATGAATTTATAATCCGCTGCAGTTTTCAAGAAACGGTTACAATTTCATAAATTGTTTAGAAGCCCAAATTTATGTAGGAAATTCTTTTAATCTAGTTTTTGAAATAAAAAAGTTTTAATTTATTCATATTTTTGGGCTTCTAACATTAGAAAGTGGTTATAAATTGATTAGAAGGCTATAAATAGAATTATAAAAAGCTAGGATTTTACATTTGGTATCAGAGCAAGGATTCTGGCATAGGATAGCTAGAATACCTTACTAGTATAGACATTTAGAACACCTTTAGTAAACTTTAGGAAACACCATGATAGTAATAGGTGGAGAGGAAGTAAAAGTGTGTTATGTGGAGAACCAAATGACTATGAGTGTTTAGTCAAGTTGATAGGATGTTAGATTTTATATAGTTGGAATTTGATAGACTATAATAGTAGTTAGGCTTTATAGGACTTTGAAGACAAATTAGTGATTGATGTTAAAGGAGATTATTTTATTAGAGCAATTTACCAAAGAAAAAAAAATGATTGAGAATTTGAAATAGTTGAATCAGGTTAAAAGGTATAGGATGAACATTTACTGAATTTCAAAAATCATTTAGTTGATAGAATAAATTTTGAATAGTTTCTTGTTCCTTAATGATGGAATAGATAATCGAGTGATTTTAGAAGAGCTTAGTTAAACCTTTGAATGAAATTGAAGAATAAGAGATATAGTATTAGGAAATGAGGCTATGATCATGGATTATTTGCTTATTTAGGGGAAAGATTTGAATTCACTTATTGGAAATGTGGAAGTAAAAATTTAAGGTTTATGATTATATGGTTGAGAGTGGTTTGATAGCAATGTACTATAGGATTATGAGGTTGCAAGGGCCTAACAGTATTCTTATAGAGTTATAGGAAAGTGGAATTTTAATTTGTGGATAATATTGTAGAATACTTTAAAGATTAGAAGAAGTAGATGTTGAGAGGTGGATAAGAGTTTAGGAGAAGATTGACGGAATGAGGATTTTTTTTGGGGTCTTGAGTATAATTATGATCCGGACATAATCATAATCAAGGCATCATTGAAAAACCTCATTAGTCAAGGGGTTTAGAGAGATTTAAAAGTAATAATAAAAGATAGTTAATATAGATTGAAGTAGGAAATATTAGGATTATGTGTAATGCTTTTGATCTATTGCTGTATGATTGTTTTGTATTTCTCAACATGATGTTTGGTTTGAACATTTAGTGAGAATAAAACAAGAAAACTTAGTGATTCAAGTGTTCATATTTAAAGTGGTAAGTTGAAACTTCTAAAAAGTTAGTCGGATGGGAAATTATTGATTGATAATTAATGAGCTAAGATAGGACTAAAAGATAAATTTAGTGACTTGGTGATTTATCTTTTGATAATTGAATCTATGTTTCTGGTTCTGTTTGGATGTTTGGTTTGTGTATATGTGAAGTGTTAGCATGGGGTATTAGATGGTGATTCCGAATTATGATTGGTATGTGTGAGAAAGTGTTTGTTATTTTGGGTTTAAGTTGTAGGTTAATTTCTTTCAATTTCGAGGACGAAATTATTTAAGGGGGAGAGAATTGTAACACCCCAAAAAATTTAAATGGAGATTATAATTATAAATTAGGAATTTTAAAAATTTGGGTATATAAATAAATTATGGGGAATTAAGAGTAGAGAAAGTAAATAGAATTTTGAGGATAGTATTATTATAAAAAGTTGGAATAGTAGCATGACCATTAACATAGAAAGCAAATGACACATATACCCGTCTTCTTATTAAAAAAAAAACGTGCATACACACACACACACACCATTTCTTCACTTCTCCCAATTCACCTATTTCACTCTTCTCCATACCTTTCTCTGTTTTTTTTATCCATCTCCCCAGCAGAATTTTTAGGCCACACTTCATCCGATTTTGATCAAAACATACATGCAATTGGTGCTAGAGATTCAGGTGAGAATTCCTCACATTCCAATGTAACTTTTCTGCAATTTGGTGAGGATTCTGGGGAGATGAATTGTGGAATATGGGGATTTAAATTTCTGAATTTGTAAGTAAACTAATGATTTCTTTAAGTTTCAATTTGTAGTGTGAGTTTCATTGATTTGTAAAGATTGAAATTTTCCTTTTCTTCCTCATTTTCTGTTTTGGCCGAATGGGTTCTCCTAGTTGGGAGTTTTGATGAACGAAATTTAAGGATTAATAGGACTATTTGAGTTAGTTTTTGTACATACATGATAGTTACCAATTGATATATCAATAATGTGTGAAGGATCAAACATGATTTTGGGTTTATTGGCATAGATCATTTTTGTGGTTTTTCTGATTTTATTTTGCTACTGTCATGGCTATGGAAAATAGTGCAAATTGTCAATGCATGTGTGTTTTTATCATGGGTGCTGCTGAAATGGTGTATGGGTAAAAGTTTTGATGATGGGGAATTTAATAACTAATGTGTGTATGACATTGCACTCAAGGTGTTTGGTAAAATGTCTAAAAGAAACTTTTGACATGTAGTGGAAGTTTTTCTTTCATTTGGGTATGGTTTCACATTGCCTATGATTTGAGAAAATGAAAGCAACCTTATGTTGATTATTTTGTTGATATTGTTATTCTTGATGTTGTTTATGGTGATTGGTGTGTTACATGTGAAGATTTATTTGGGTTTTCTTTGGTTTCACCATGTGATTGAATGTTCATTTTTGGGCAGTGATTTAATCCTAATGAATAAATGAGAAAGTAGAGTGTTAATTAATATTTAATTATTGTGATATGGAACTTAAAATAGATATGCTCTTTGTCTTGATGTTCTCTATTTTGGAGATGGTGTGAAATTACATGGATAGTTGCTACTTGGCTTAGTATTTTATTGTCATTTAATATATGGTTGTGTGATTTTCTGAAAGAGGCAGGTTCCAACAAGAGGTTGGAAAAGTTCCAATAAGAGATTGGAAAGAGGCAGGTTCCAACAAGAGGTTGGAAAAAGGAGAATATTATCATGATTTAAAGGTAAACTATTGAAATAAACTGTTATTGGGATTCTTTGAATCTCACTGTTTTTTTAAAATGTTTTTACAGATAAGCCGGGAGAAGTTAATTCTGAGGGAAGCTCTAGGAAGGTAGGAAGCATGCTTGTTAGGCCCGAAGCTCATAGTGAAATATATTTGTTATATATGTTAGTTATTGTATTTCTATACAAGTTCATAGCTTGTGGTGTATATAGGTATAAGCTATCACCTGCGATAGCCGAATTATATTTATATAACATTGTAATAGTTAGACTTAAATATGTTTAGTATTTAGTTACATTAGATAGTACAGGTGTATAAAATAAAACTAAGTAGTGGCTACTAATGTAGCTATTTAATGAATTTATAATCCACTGCAGTTTTCAAGAAACAGTTACAATTTCATAAATTATTAAGAAGCCCAAATTTATGTAGGAAATTCTTTTAATCTAGTTTTTGAAATAGAAAAGTTTTAATTTATTCATATTTTTGGGCTTCTAACATTAGGAAGTGGTTATAAATTGATTAGAAGGCTAGTAATAGAATTATAAAAAGTTAGGATTTTACACAGTTATTTTGATCTCGACGGCTCAGATTGAGACAAAAATTCACTTTTCTCTTTCCCTCTTATTTCTAGGGTAAAGGGGCAAAAATAGCCAACGTAATTGCCAAAATGGACAACTTTGGCACCCGTAATTTCGAGGGTGCAAAACCGTACACCATAAACCAAAATGGGGCAAATTTAGTCATCTTAAAAATTGGAGTTAAGTTTGACCGTTAAGTCAATTGGAATGCTGATATGGCAAATGACGTGGCACTGTGAGACATGACGTGGCACCCAATGCTGATTTGTCTATGACATGGAAAAATGCCCCCCACCCCCACCCCTCCTCCCTCCTCGGCCCCCACCCTCCCCCCTCCACCCTCGGCCCCCACCCTCCCCCCTCCACCCTCGGCCCCCCACCCCCCTCCCCCCTCGGCCCCCCACCCCCACCCCCACCCCTCCTCCCCCCTCGGCCCCCACTCCCTCCCCCCTCCCTCCTCGGCCCCCACCCGCGGTGAGGGAGGCTGAGGGTGGGGGGCCGAGGAGGGGTGGGGGTGGGGGTGGGGGCCGAGGACGAAGGCTGAGGGTGAGGGGCCGAGGTGGGGTGGGGGTGGGGGTGGGGGCCGAGGACGAAGGCTGAGGGTGGGGGCCGAGGTGGGGTGGGGGTCGGGGTGGGGGCCGAGGACGAAGGCTGAGGGTGGGGGCCGAGGTGGGGTGGGGGTGGGGGTGGGGGCCGAGGAGGGAGGGGGGAGGGGGTGGGGGCCGAGTGGGGAGGAGGGGTGGGGGTGGGGGCCACGTCATAGACAAATCAGCATTGGGGTGCCACGTCATGTATCACAGTGCCACGTCATTTGCCATATCAGAATTCCAATTGACTTAACGGTCAAACTTAACTCCAATTTTTAAGATGACTAAATTTGCCCCATTTTGGTTTATGGTGTACGGTTTTGCACCCTCGAAATTACGGGTGCCAAAGTTGTCCATTTTGGCAATTACGGTGGCTATTTTTGCCCCTTTACCCTTATTTCTATGGCCAAGATCTCCCTAAACAGTTAACACCTAAACTTGACATCGTTAAACAGTTCCCTTATACTCTCTCGCGTCTGTTCATTTGCCCACTTTCTTTGTCTGAAGTTCACTTCTTCTCCTTCATCGACACTGCAAAAAATCCTACCTTTACACTCCTACTCCATTCGAAGACTCCAATCTCACGCTTTAAGGTACATCCTCATCATAAAAATCTAATCTTTCTTGTCACATTGCATGAGAAAACTAGTAGTCATGTCATCTTCCGATTCTGAAAAAACTGCCTCTGACCAAATTTACATTAGTGAGAATTCATACTCTAGTGTTTCTTCGTCTCCTAGGAATTCCAACATTGTAATCGACTTAGAAGATACTGAAACTTCTAATAAAAACCCTTTAGATTTGGTAGGTGCATCGAAAAAAGGAAAACAAATTGTAAAGGTTAGGAAACCCAAAACTTCTGGAAAATACTTGAAGGTATATGATAGTCGTTACCAAGAATGGCTTGATGATGGTTTATCACCCTCAACTAGTTCTGGGAGGAAATCTGTTCCTAACCCCCAGATTGTGAACGCCCCTTATGCTTGTGAAACTGGGGGTTTGGCGACGACAAGGGCCGACATCCTTAACGATGTCAAAGAACCGCTTTTGAGATTTATAGAAATCTCCAAAATGCCGTCGCTTTATTATTTCGATCCTAGAGTACCTTTTAGGTTACCAGAAGACGGGGAAGCTCTCGACTCTTGGTCTAGCGACACAATTGCTTTGAGTTTTGAGAGCTTTCGTTATGTCAACTCTTTTCCACTCCCAAACATAGCTTTAGAGTTATGTGTCTTCTATGAAATCTCTCCTTCTCAACTTTCTCCTCACACTTGGCGTCCTATCGCCATGGCTGAATTTATGCGTCATGAGTTGGGGGTCGAGTTAGATATGTTTGATCTATTCGGCTCCTATAAACTCCAAGAGATTCGAACAGGCGTCTACTCTTTCATTCATTCTAAAGAGGGGTTACCATCCAGGACACATGGGTCACTACCCAATGATCGTCAGTGGGATGCACGATTCGTGATGATGCCTTTTCAAGCTGTCGCCCAAGAAGATTATGTGTCTCCTGTGTGGCGTCACTTGAGTAAGTTGTCGTCTTAACAATGTTCAACTTATTTCACTTGGCAATTATTTCGCTTGAGTAAGTTGAAGATTTCTCCATGCTCCAACAGCGACACCAAAAAGAAAATTCGCAAGATCCTTCAAATACCTGCAGATCAACGCAAATTTTCTACCATGATGGATAGTAAGCGACTCTACTTTTATATCTCATGATCAATTTATTTGCTATCTATTCGATTAATATTTTGTTAATGGATCTTATCAATTAGGAAAGAAAGTTATCCCTAAGGCTTCTGAGCAAAAATTCGACAAAGAAGCTCTTATCAAGGCTAGAGTAGAACGACTGGAGAAGCTAAAAGCCAAGAGGGGTGAATATGACGCTGAAGCAAGAAAAGAAGGTCATGATCCTCGGGGCGATCCTCCTCCAAATCCAGAGCCAACTATAGCTCCTTCTCCCCAAAACAAGAAGGGCGATAAACCAGTATCGCCCAAGAAGAATAAGACTACTGTCTCCACTGGGAAAAGGCAGGGAGACACTCCATCAGAGGTTCCTGCTGCTAAGAAGCCCAAAGCCACAAAGACCCATAAATCTTCCAAGGGCAAGGGCGACAAAGAGAGCTCTAGTGAAGTGACTCTCACATTTCCTCCCAATTCGTCTGTCAGGAATAAAGAGGGTTGGGACGACGTCTACTCTGAGCTGAACAAACTGGAATTTGAGTATGATAAAGCTGCTCTGGAGTCCTTGGGGAAGGAGTCATTTAAAAAAGCTATTCGTCATCAGATGAAGGTATTCTCTCTTAATCATCTATCAATATCATTTTATCTATTTAATATTGGACGTCATTAACCATTTCTATTCTTGCTTTTCTCAGTCTCTACAAGTTCTTCTCCACCATGTCAACGATAATGAGGATGACATGGCGACAATCATCGCCCAAAGAGATGCAGCTATGGCAGACAAAGAACAAATCCTGTCAGACGTAAAATCCGCTCTTGCATTCAAAAAGCAAGCAAATGAAGACAGAAGAAGGGCGGAAGAACTGATGAAACAGTCTGACAGGAAACTAGAAGAGTTAAAGGCTGCTATTCAAAAGCTGAAAACTGAACACCATAACGACGTCGAGAAGCTCAAAGACTATATCAACCAATCTCGAGCCGAATCGTCTGCCAAAGACGAAGAGATCAAGGTCCTGACGTCAGCCAAAGACGAATTGACAGCTGCCTACAAACAACTAGAAAAGGACATGGGCGACATGGAGGAGAACTATAAGACTTATCTGATTGAAATCGACGCCCACGCTCGCATGGAGCTTATGAAGGAATACAAAAGTGGTGATCATGTGAACTGGAAACCCGATGAAGTCATTGAAGAGTACTTCATACTTTTCCCTGAACCTACTCGTCCATAGGAAGGAACTCCAGTCAATCCTTCTCTGGAAGATAATCAAACTATCAATGAGCTGAGGGCACATGGCGACAATCAGGGGGGCGACAATCAGGGGGGCGACAATGCTTAATCTTCCATTATATCTATCTCCTTGTCTTTGTATCAGCCACTCTTCTGGCCTTAAACAACTATAAATATTATGTCCTTGTAAAATGAATTGTTATCCATTTTAATATAATCTTATCTTTAAATTCAGCTTCTAATGTGTTACCTTTGTATGTCGCTCTTCTTCGATGTCATCTTTAACTCCATCCGTCGTCTTCCACACCCTCAACGGGTGTGAACAATATCCTAAGTAAATTTAGTCAATCATTAAACATATCATATAAATCTAAATCATCAATAAAACACGCAAAGATTGGTGTTTTATACCTTAATCACATGTCTCCAATCCTGTCAAGGTTTTCCAGTCGTTAGTTCAAAATTATTATTTGTCGCTCATAACCTTTGAAATATTGTTTGGATCTAATTCTGGTAATGCATACCTTGCTCATACTGTTTAATCTCTTTGAAATCATTTGATCATCCGTATAAAATTTTTATGATCCAGGTTATCATGCCATCATGCCATCCAGGCGTCATCTCATCATTAAGTCCTCTTGACGTCAATACATCACATTATCTGGGAGTTGACGTCCCATAATCCAAAAACAAAACATCTCAAAAAATCGGGTTAGGTAGCATTAGATTATCACGACCACAACTAAATATATCATCAGACTAGGTCTTCTAACTGGGTTCGTCGCCTATAGGCGTTTCTAATCATTTGCTTTCTTTCTCGAACAATCGTGTCAGTATCATCATTATTTAAATCAAATAATCAAGTAATTTAGAAATAATACCTCTTGAGATGGATAGCATTCCAACTCCTTGGGACCTCCTTACCATGGGCGTCGATTAATTTGTAAGCTCCAGGTCCAGTTATTTCAACTACTTTATAAGGGTCTTCATATGAAGCATTTAATTTTCCATCTTTATGTTCAGGTGTATTAGGAAAGATTTTTCTAAGAACCCAATCTCCTACTTGGAAGTGTCGCTCTTTAACACCTTTGTTCCAAAATTTTGTCACACTTTGTTGATAGGCGGCGACTCTTATCAAAGCTTGTTCTTTACGTTCATCTAACAAATCAAAGTCTTGAGCTAAATGTTCATTATTAGATTCTTCTCTAGTCCATTGTCTTCTTAAAGAGGGAATTCCTACCTCTACAGGTATCATAGCTTCAGATCCATAAACTAAAGAAAAAGGCGTTTCACCAGTTGACGTTTTTGACGTCGTCCGGTACGCCCATAAGACGGCGGGTAACTCCTCAGCCCACCTACCTTTGGCCTTATCTAACCTCTTTTTTAAATATGTAACTATAGTCTTGTTACTGGCTTCAGCCTGTGTAACATCCCCAAATTTTGATTAAGGTTAATTAGAAATTATTGAGGTGTTATTTAGGAAATTTGAGTTTTAGGGAGAAATTTATGGAGATTTATCGTTATTAAATCTTAATTTTTGGAATTTAAGGAAATATAGTTAAAATAATTATTTGGAATTAGAAACTTTCATGAACAAGTGTTTGGGATAGTAGATAATGTTATGAAGGAAAGAAATGGAAACAATAATATATATAAACTTTTGGGCTAAAAATATAATTAAGAATAAACATTAGGGTAATTAAGTGTAATTTTCCCTAAAGTATATATATAAATTCATCTTCTTCCTTCCTTTCATTTTCATTTTCTTTTTCTCTCTCTCTCTCGAGCTCCCTCCGACCCCCTCACCCGATTCCTCTCTTCTCCTTCTCTGTTCACTCTCGCCGGCCGCCCTAGAGGCCGCCGCTAACGGCGACGACGGAGAAGGAAGCCGCCGTGGCTTCCTTCTCTCTTCTCTGAGATTTATCTTCCCCAAACACCTTCCTCTGAATCTCCTTCGCCCTCCTCGTGATTTCCGGCAACCCACGGCGGAGCTCGAGCATAGACAATCTGTGGGTAAGCTCATACCTCCGTTTCCTTGCTTGGCTTCTTGGTTCTTCAAGTTTCACAATGTTCTTGATACTTTTTCATGTTTATTTTTGTTTGCCTTCACTGTTCCTCCACGTTTTCCGGCAAGGCGGCGGAAGAAGCGGCGGAGACCGGATTTTAAAACACGCAGAAGAGGATTTGAGTATAGGTGAGTGTTAATTTCCATTTCATACTTAGTTTACATCGATTTTGAGAGGAGAGAGTGAAGGGTCCGAATTGATTTTTGTATTTGGGGTTCAATAAGTAATCAAAATCATAGTAAAGCTTCAATTTCTTATGGTTAAGGATGTATTTGAATGTCAATATGAGTTTTGTTCAGATTTTTGAGAACCCTAGATTTTGTTGTTGAAGAAATCTTATGAATTAGTAACAGAATGTTACAACTTGGTTATCAGTATTTGGTATATGATAACCCTGGACTGTGTTGCATTGCATTTAGATTGGCAATATACATATTATAGTTTCCCTTCCTTCTGTGCATGATACTCTGCCTTTTGAGAGGTATATCACTCATTCCGTGGTGGGGAGAGAGTGATAAGTGCAATTGAATAGGTAATGTGGAGAAATTGAGAAGAATATAGAAATAATAATAAAATAAATGAAGACTCTGATAAGAATTTAGGAAGAATAACGAAATAAGGATGATTCTCTGGGGTCTCGAGTATAGTTATGTGCTAACCATAACCACAGTCGAGGTATCATGAGATACCTTATTGGGTTAAGGGATCAATAAAATTTTAAAATAACAATTAATGAGGAATACAATGTGAAATAATAATTCTAAACCTTGTTTCTTGCTTGTTTATTTATGTGTTAAACTGTTTGGTTTATTGATGATTTGACTTGTGCTGCTTGATTCTTTGCAATTGAAATAAAATTCTCCTAAAATAGTCTGTGGCGACTAACAGAAACACTAGACGTCCAAGTGTTGGAGTAAACTTGTCAGCGATATCCATTCCCCATTTGAGGAAAGGCCAAGATGGCACTATTACATGTAGTTGTTCTGGAGGTTGTCTCACCACTGTGCAAAACTTCTGACATCGCTCACACTTAGTCACCATACTTACTGCATCTTTTTGCAAAGTCGGCCAAAAATATCATGCTCTAGTCACCTTCCTTATCAACGACCGACTTCCACTATGATCGCCATAATCACCTTCATGGATTTCTCTTAACACGTAAGTTGCCTCTGATGGAGAGACACATGTTAATAAGGGTCCACCAGTAAAAGATCGCCTGTAAAGGTTGTCTCCTATTGTAGTGAACCTGGCAGCTCTGACGACTATTCATCGTGCTTCGTTCTTATCAGAAGGTAGTTTACCCTGTAACAAATATGAGAGCAAAGGGGATCGCCAGTCCCAAGTTAAGCTATTGTTTAACACAACTCTATTATTTACCTCAATCGCTGGTGTTTTTAAATAAAAAAAGGAATCTGTTGTGTCTCTGTAACTTCTATGGAAGATCCAATGTTTGTAAGGGCGTCAGCCTTCTGATTGTCGTCCCTGCCTATTTGGGTAATCTTCAAAGTATCAAATCGTGTGGTTAGGTCAGAGACGACGTCCAAATATTTTTTCATCCTCTGGTCTTTAGCTTGATAAGAACCATTAACCTGCTTTGACACCAATTGTGAATCACTTTTCACCTCTAGAGCCTTTACTCCCAACTCTAATGCGAGTTTCAATCCAGCGATAAGAGCTTCATACTCTGCTTCATTATTTGTCGCCTTAAAACCACATCTTATTGCTTGGACGATTTGATCACCATCAGGGGTTTCAAGCGCAATGCCTAGTCCACTTCCTTTCACATTTGAAGACCCATCCACGTGTAGGATCCAAGGCGACAAATTCATCTTTTGCTTAATAGAAAATGATTCATTATTAGCTATTCCCTGAAGATTAGGACTAAACTCTGCTAAGAAGTCGGCTAAAATTTGTGATTTGATGGCAGTTCTTGGGGCATAAGATATATCAAATTCACTCAGCTCAATTTCCCACTTCACTAATCTCCCAGACAAGTCAGGCTTGTGGAGGATATTCCGCAAAGGATGGGACGTGACGACCACAATTGGGTGACATTGGAAATACGACCTCAATTTTTTTGGAAGACGCTACTAGAGCCAGGGCAAGTTTTTCCATCGTTGAATATCGTGTCTCAGTGTCTAACAAGGCTCTATTAACATAATACACTGGGTTCTGTCGCCTACCTTCTTCCCTTACAAGCACTGAACTCACAGCATTAGAGGCGACAAACAAGTATAAATACAAAGTCTCACCTGGACTTGTCTTAGAAAGCAAAGGGGGGCTTGTGAGATATTCTTTCAATTCATGAAGTGCCTTTTCAGCGGCATTATTCCAAATAAACTCTTTGTTCTTCTTTAAGATGTCAAAGAAAGGTTGGCATTTTTCAGAGGACTTGGATATAAATCTAGTTAGGGCGGCTATCTTACCTGTCAAACGCTGGACGTCTTTCACACATCTAGGCGACGAGATATCTAAGATAGCTTTGATCTGTGAAGGGTTTGCTTCAATTCCTCTCTTTGACACTAAATACCCTAAAACTTACCAGACTGTACTCCAAAAGTGCATTTTCAGGGTTAAGTTTCATGTTATACCTTCTCAAAAGATCAAACGTTTGTCGCAAGTGGTCGACATGATCTTCTGCCTTCAAGGATTTAACTAGCATGTCGTCTATATAAACTTCCATTGTCTTTCCAAGTTGGGCGGCAAACATGCGATTGACTAATCTTTGGTATGTAGCACCAGCATTTTTCAACCCAAAACGCATTACCTTGTAACAATAAGTTCCACGATCTGTAATAAATGAAGTCTTTTCCTGGTCATTAGAATGCATCAATATCTGATATACCCAGAGAAAGCGTCCATAAAGCTTAGCAATTCATGACCAGACGTCGCGTCGACCAGGCTGTCTATGTGAGGTAATGGAAAGGAGTCTTTTGGGCAAGCTTTGTTCAAGTCAGTGAAGTCAATGCATACCCTGTGCTTACCGTTTTTCTTTGGGACGACCACAACATTAGCAAGCCAATCTGGATACTTCACCTCTCTAATGGACCTAATTTTCAATAACTTCTGAACTTCTTCATTCACAATTCTATTCCGCTCTGGTGTAAATTTACGTCTTTTTTGTCTAATCGGCTTGAATGTAGGGTCGACGTTTAGTTGGTGTTCAATGACGTCTGGGCTTATACCTGTCATATCATCATAGGACCATGCAAAACTATCTAAATTATTTTTTAGGAAAGAAATAAGCTCCTTTCTTACCTCTGGAGCTAGGTCCATTCCTATGGACAAGAGTTTTTCAGGATTTTCAGGATCTAAAACTAATTTTTCTAAATTATCGTCTTCCTCTTTCGTCGCCCTGTCCATAGGAATGAACGCCTGTAATTGCTATGCTGATAAAGGAGATTGCTCCAAGACCTTCAATGCGGCTTGGTAACATTCTCTTGCCATTCTTTGATCGCCTTTGATCTCCCTTACACCCCAAGGTGTAGAAAACTTGATCGCTTGGTGTAACGTCGAGTGGACTGCCTTCATCTCATGAAACCATGGACGTCCTAACAAAGTATTATAAGTAGATGGGCAATCCATCACCTGAAACTTGACTAAAGCATTAATTCCAACAGCAAACGTCATTAAAGAAATTTCTCCAATCGTCCTATCTGGCGTTCCATTCCCAAATACCAAGACACTTGGAGCTTTATTTTTTTAGACTCTAATTGTAACTCTTTGACAGTTTGAAGATAAATAATGTTAACAGAACTACCAGCATCTACTAATATTCTCTTAGTCAAACAATTGGCAATAAGTAAAGATATTACCAGGACGTCATCATATAGCTGGGCGTTTTGAATATCAGTGTCGTCGAAGGTTATTGGACCTTCAACAGCCTGATCGTTACTTACATTGATAGTAGTCCACTCCACCTCTTTTGGCAAAGATCTAGCGTGCCTCTTTGCAGCGGAGTATGACGTTCCACTTATGGCCGATCCTCCAATAATTGTATTAATCATTCTAACGGCCTGTGGGGGTTGAGCTGGAACATTTTGTCTTTGATCTCTATCTGCATTGTTAGTAGCATTGTTCTTAAGGAGGTGTTATAAATTACCATGTTTGAGTTGAAAGGCTACTTCTTTTTTCTGAACCTCCAACAATCTTCTGTTCGATGGCCAACATCTTTGTGGTAGTCACAATATTTGGTGGTGTCTCTTTCATTGATAGGCGACGTCATAGGTTTAGGCCATTTTACTCTGTCCATCTTTTCGAATGCACTAACCATTTCAGCTGGTCCAATAAACATGTTGAACTCCTCATATCGTGAGGGTGGTGGATCCCTTTTCTGTTTGTCGCCCTGCTCATTATTGTTAGAATAAGGATGAAAATGAAAATTTCTACCTCGTTGTCGCTTAGAACGACGATCTGTGGAGCCCAAGTTATTCTGTTGTTGGTTGGGCTTATCCGTGTTCGGAGTCACTGGATTAGGAAGATTGGTTAACGCCATTCCTTGGCTCATTTTACTTGCATGATTTTTGCTAGCATCGTCCTCTTGAAGATTGATGTGGGACCACGTGTAAGACTGGACTTCTGCCCAAGTCGTTACTCGTTTCAAAACAAGCTCTTGATAAAGACCACATGTGGGCGGCAATGCTCTTCTAAATGCCTGCACAGCAATGTTAGGATCACAATTTGGGATACTTACCATCTCTGCCGTGAACCTTTTCAAAAGATCTCTGTATGATTCATCTGGCCTCATGACGATTCGATATAGGTCGTCTGACGTCTTAACCATGACTCTGCTGCTAGCAAACTGTTCAACAAAGATGTCAGTTAAGTGACTAAATGAAGTTATTTTACCTTGGGGTAGATTGGTCCACCACATCAGGGCGGGGCCAATCAAGCTTATCCCAAATCCACGACACATAGCTACATGTCGTTTGTCGGCTGGGAGAACTGCTGCTAGCATAATCTGCCTGTATTGGGCCAAATGTTGATCCGGATTTGATTTTCCATCATATTTGGGCATAGTTGGAAAAACAAATCTCTCAGGTAAATCTGCAGATGCTATGTCGTCTATGAAGGGCGACTCTGAATAACTTCCTATGCGCGCTGCGTCAAGGGGTCTCTGGACACCTGGGATTTCATACATCTTTCTCTTTAATTCAGCAACTTCCTTCTCCATCCGGAGGGTAAAAGAAAGGATCTCATCGTCTTTCTTTTGACCTCCTTGTGCATGACTCTGAGGGATTTTCGCCTGTGACCTTTGGGCAGACTGTTGGTCACCCTGATCTCAACTATCATAAGTCTGGGAATCATCATAGCCTTCTTCATGCTCACGACCTGTGTCATCATTAAAGATGTCGTTATTAGCATTATTATCAATATTCTTCCCTTTATTACCTTTGTCGCCATTCGGATTACGTTCATGGTCATTAGGATTAGGCACTTGGCGAATCTCTTTTTCAGGTCCAGTTTGTCTTTTCTTAAACTTCTTAGCTTCTAAGCCCGCTAGGTGCATCTTCAATGCATTATTTTCTTCCTCCAAACGTTTCATCCTCTCAGATTGGATTCCTGCAGATTGTTCTAGGCGTTTCATTTGTTCAGATTGAGAGGTTAAAGCTTCTAGGACTTTTTGGAGGTCAGTGGAAGGGCTGGGTGGCTTAGAAATAGTTTTTGCTTGCTGTTCCATCTTAAAATCTCAATCGCTTACTCAGAGAACGTGAAGCTTTTGAAAAAATGTTGCCGGAGTCCCCACGGTCAGCACCAAAATGTTGATGCACAATTTAGGGGAACTTTGCAATATGAATGAATAATAAAGACTTCTTTATTAATAATAAGATTGAATACAATAAACGGGGTCACCGACAACGGTGGTTACAAGCTAGGTGTCAAAGCCTTGATCACAAAGATAAAACTCAGATAATACAATGATAGATCTAGAGAGATTAGAGAGAGAGAGAGAGAGAGAGAATAAGAATGGGAGAATGATCGCAGAGAATTGCTTGTGGCGTTGTCAATGAGCTCATAGCCTTTTATAGATGAAGCCTCGTCTTGGCAGTTGAGATAAAGTAGGCGACAATTTTGGATAAGAGACGTTGCACGTGCTCCAATATACATGGGCGGCTGGCGAGATTAGTGGGAGAGCCGCTCCGAAAAAGGTGGGCGACTAAGTCTTCTTCCATTATCTACAATGTGGCAGTTAGTGTTGTAAGCGTTGGACGTCCTGACATGCCTAGTTGCTCATTTGGGCCACCACAATGGGCTTGGGCCCAACAAGGAAGTAACGAAGTATAACAGATCCTCAACCTGAGCCTGTGAGCTATATCTGTGGAGGTATATTTATTTACTCTGTTGTGTTTTCTTTTCATGTTGTTCTCATGCTTTTCTCGAAATTGATTGATTGATTGAATTTGGTGTTGTGTGTAGATTGTGGGATGGATAACACTCTGAAGCCTGGTGACGTCATACAGTGCCGAGAATGCGGCTATCTAATCCTCTACAAAAAGCGTACTCGTCGCAGTTTCTTCCTTAGTACTCCCTCTGGTGCTAACCTAATTGACTTTTTTGAAAAATCCTAAAAAAAAGCAAAATAAGTTAATTATGAATTGATTAACCTAACTTTTTCTTTTACACTAGTTTATTTTACCTATAAGCTAATGGATAATCTAAAAAGATATCAAATATATCATGATTTAATAATCTATTTTGCAACCTTAATCTTTAGAAAAAAAGTCAATTAGGTGTTATATTTAGGAGCGAAGGTAGTGCTTAGTAGACTATATATAATTGCTAATAGAATAAATAAATGTATATTAACATGTGTTTGGAGGATGGATTGGTAATTCTGCTCCTAGGATGATTTTGAAGTAGTGGATATATGTTGTTGTACTTTTTTTGGTTTTTGTTAGCTACTACTCCCTCCGGTACCTAATTTGATTAAATTAAAAATCTTAATTAAGTTAGTTAAAATGATATGATATTACCAATATACCCTAATTAGGGATCATTAGAGACATTGACTCCACCCTCCCTCTCCTCTTGTGAGCATTGACTTCACCCTCCCTCGCTACCCTCCCTCACTTCTTGTCTAGCATTGGGGCATTGATAAGGATATTTTGGGAAAATGTTGGTAAAAATTAGAAATAGGTCTTATATTTAGGACTAAACTCATCCCTCAAATAGGTCTTGTATTTAGGACCGGACGAGTAACTTCAAGCTCCAGCTTACCCGTGTAGTTCACATTTTAATTAAGTAGCTAGGCAGTCATTATTGGGAATTGTTTTTGGTTCTGGCTGTAGGTGGCTTCTAATGATGGCATATAAGAGGTAGTTTTGTGTTTGTTGAGACTATAAATATAAATAGGTACTTTTATCAGTTGTAAATTCACATCATGAATTATGATTCTGTAACACCCCATGAATAAGTTTCCTATCTCGGGAAATTGGATGTGCAATGTCCACTTACCTAAACCTCGAGAAATAATTAGACATGGCGTAAGTGTTTCAGACTTACGCACTTAGCCTTCTTATTTTTAGATTCACATCACATTTAGCATGAGTGATAATATGCTATGTAACGTAGTTAAGGTAGTTGTTGTTGTTATTTCTGTTGCTATAGTCTGTTGCATTTACTGTTCTAGTTTAGCTGAATTGGGTATGATTCTGTTATGGCCGAATAAGAGCAAGAGGGGTACCGTGCCTGTATAAACCCTTTTGGCCTCATTTGTATGTGTTGTGTTGTTATGAATGATATTCAGATTCATTTTCCCTCTCTTTCCCTCTGTTTCCTCTCTTCTCCCTCTGATTTCTCTATTCTTTCTCTCTAAACCTTTTCAATTCTCATTCTTTATCAATTTTCATAACATAATACAAGGATGTAATATTGACATAGAGTATAACCTTCATCTTTGTCTCTGCCTTGAGTTCCCTTTTGAAGAATCACAGCTAGAATACCTTAGCTCTAGTATCTGTTCTAATCGTAACATGGAAACTCACCTAAAAGATTTTATAATGAAATATTTTAAGCCGTCCTTTTTTTCTAATGCTAAATGTAATTGTTGATACACAAATATGCGATATCAAAGGAAAGAAAAATTTCTTTATTTGGAATTGGTGGAATAACCACAAGAACAATACAAAAGGCTTGTCGCCTAGACTTAGTCGACTAGCGAGAGCAAGAAATAGAAAAAGGTATGATTCAGAGGATATTGGATGATCCCAATTACATGGATTGAGTTTCTATATATAGACTATAAATTTCTTTCTCATTGGAACAATTAAATCCCTTCTTTATGAATATCTCCGTTTTGATTCTCATAAATATGAAGGTTACAAGAAATTAATTTGGCGGTTACAAAATATCTTTGACCAACAATAACGCCTTTGTCGACTTTCTAATGCAATGGGCTTCTCCAGACTTGTCCTCCTTTTGGGCTTAATGAGCCCCCTTCATTGAGTTGAAACATGTTGTAACATTAAGTCCCCCACTTCTCGATGACGTTGCAAATGGTCATTGGGAAGTAGCGGTTGGAATATCTGACGGCTGAGATCAATTTGTCGCTTCACTTGCCCACGTCCGACGGCTTGGATGCATTTCTCCTGTAATTGGCGCTATTTTCGCAATTCTGGCGCTCTTTCTCTTTACATTCAAGTTTCTTCTTCTTAACTTCTTGTCTCATCTTCCATAGCCCTAGGTCGTTCTCCTCTCGAGTGCTCTCCTTATTTCTTCTCCAGGTATCATCTTCTTCTATCTTTTATCTAGAACATGTCTGGTTCTGATTCTAACCCTTCGCATGTGAGTTATCCAAGTGATGATTCTCCCAACCTGTCTGACTCTGGGTCGAGTGAAACTCCAAAAAACATTAGTAATCAAAATGTACCTTCTGAGGGTACGAGCTCTAGATCGCCACCCCTTAGGTCATTAGTTAGGGTAATGCCTGAGGAAATAGTTAACACTGAAACTAAAAGATCCTCTTTGGTAACTGATTTGAAACCTGTTAAGTTGAAGGCGATTGAATCTAAGAAGTTAGAAGACAAAAGTTTGTATTTTTTTCAACCCCTTAGTCCCTTTTAGGGTTCCCAAAAATGATGAAAGACTTGATTCATTTTCTAAACACACTATTGCTTTGAGTGTAGAGGCTTTTCGCTACGCTAGTTGTTTTCCTGTGCCCCTTATTATTGAACAATTTTGTAAGCACTTTGATCTATCCCTTTCCCAACTTATGCCTCATGTTTGGAGGGTAGCTCTAGTAGCCGACATCCTAGGGCGTCATTTAGATTTTCCCCTTGATCTCCTAGATGTTTTGACCTCTTATTCTATTAGCGAAGTTAAGGCTCCTTCAGGAGAAGTTAGGGTAGGTGTTTATACTTTAATCCGTAATCGCAAAGGGCTAGAAACATGGACCTCAGACTAGGGCCCTAACGACCGGCAGTGGGATGAGAGGTTTTTAATTATTCCAATTGCTAGCTTAGAGCCTCCTGGTGTCAAACTCAAAAAGGAATGGCGTCGTCTAAGTAAGACGACTAACCTTATTTCCTAATTGTAATATACCCTTTGATACTTTCCTTACTCCATTTTTATTTATAGGTGACAAGCAGCTGAATTACTCTCATCCCATTGAAAAGACCTCTACCGACAAGATTAAGAAAATCCTCGCCCTTCCCAAAGACTCTAGGCGTTTTTCATTCATTATCTCAAGTAAATTTTAACCTATTTCAAAATCTTGAAAATAATACTTGTACAAAAGTAATGACAAGTTTTACCATACTCCTCGCAGGAAAAATGCCTCTCAAGTTGACTGCTGCTGAACGAGCTCAGTTTAGGGCTGAAGCAAAGAATGCTGCAGCTTCTGAAATCAGGAGCAAGAATAGACATTCCATGAATGCTGCTACTACCACTCCTGCTGTCATTATTCCTCCGCCTCCCCCTCAAATTGAAAATCCCAATCTAGCCAAAGTGAAGGGTAAGGAAACAGCTGTTGTTGTAACTGATCCCCCTGCTACCAGAAGCAAAAGGCCTAGGGGGGGTGGTCCTTCCTGGAATCACTATTCAAGAACCATCGACTAACTCTGCTCCTCCGTCGCATAAGAAGTTCAAGGCATCGTCTGACAAAGATTGGAGTTTGAAGAGTGCCTCTCAGGATTTAATTTCTGCTGAAGAAATGAAGGGTATTGATTTTTCCCTCCCTGCTGAAGCTTCCGCATTTCATAGAAAACCTTGGGCGATCACCTTGGAAATCCTGCAAAGGCTGCCAACTCCTACTGACAAGGCGACATTTCAATCTTTAGAAGTGTCAGAGAATATTGACAATACCATGAGGAACCTCTTTCTGGTAATTAATATAAACTCAAAGTACTTTATGTTATAACTATTATTTTATTACTTATGTAATCTTGCTGCCTTTTTCAGGCTCTTGAATTCATGTCCCTGCACAGAGAGCAAATGAAAACTCTAGTCACCCAGGATCATTTTACTCAGTTAGAAGCAGACAAGAATGAAAGGATTGCAGCTCTGGAGAAGGAGTTAGAAACTCTACAGGCTCTTGTCGACAAGGGGAAGCAATCCCTGGCCAAAGAGAAAGCGGCCTCGATCCAAAAGACTGAACTAATCAATAACCTTAGAAGAGGCGTTGAAGAGGGAAGGCAAAGGGTCACAGAGTTTAAGGAGATTAATTCCAACCTTGGTAGCGAAGTTTCCAACAAGGCGCTAGAAATCTCCCAACTATTGGCAGAGAATCAAATTCTCAAAGAAAGGAAGTCATACCTTGAAACTGCTATTGCAGAAATTGAAATGAGAGTTCAAATGGAGCTAATGCTGGAGTACAAGGAGGGTAAGCATGTTAACTGGGACCCTGATGCTGTCATCAATGATTACTATGCCATATTCCCAGATACTCCGGCTTCTCCTCCAGCAAACGAACCTCGCAGTCCCCCAGCCCAAGAAGGAGGAAACAATGATGATGCTCCAGCTGTTTAGCCTGTGACTTAGCCAGAATCTGCTTTAAATTTCTATTCCTTTTGCGTTATTTTCCTGGATATTGTCACGAACAAACTTGTTTATGTTAATTTTTATTTGCATTGCAAATCTATAACTGTCATGAATCTTAGCATAACAAGTTATCTTACCCGCTTTTGAGTTAAACGACTAGCATGCTTAGATGCTTGGTTGCCAACTCTCGTTTGGGAAAAAGCATTACCCTCCTTTGCGAAAAGGAGAGAATGCACAAGAGGGGGGGGGGGTGAATTGTGCTACCAAATAAAAATCAAACAATAAAAACACAAGGATTTATACTGGTTCGGTCTACCTGACCTACGTCCAGTTCTCAACCACCCAGGTTGAGTTCCACTATCCTCAGGTTTTACAAACGGGTTCACCTGGAACCTTTACAACCGCAAGTTTTAGAACGGGATCACTTGCAACCTTACAACCACAAGTTTTACACCAGGTTCACTTGCAACCTTGCTGACTAACTCCCCCTTACAACTTGCAAGGGTTCAACCTTTACAAATAAAGGATTTTCTAAACTAAGTTCTCTTTAAGAACGGATAATGTTACACACTTAAGTACAATGAATGCTCTTAATAAATGAAGAGACTTAACTACAAAGAGTACAAGATAAGTAGATGAAAAGAACTCTCAATGAGTTAAATGCTCTCTCGCTTTTCTGGGCAGCTTTGAATGCTTGAAGGATATTCTCAGTTTCTCGCTCTAGATTTCTCCAAGATGCCAAAGTTCTTCATAAATGAAGATGAGCTTGTTTATATAGTCTTCAAGTATTCTCACTCTTGGTAGGTGGGATAGTCGTTCAAATATAGCCGTTTATCCCAAGTTACCGTTTGCCCATTAAATGCTCCATTAATGCTCAGCAGGGTTGACTTTGCTTTATCTCTGAAAAGTAGTTCTGACAACTCTGCTCTGCCAAAAAGCACTCTGACACTGCACTGCTCTGCATTACTGAACGTTCTGACATTCTGATTGCTTGCGGAAGCAACATCACTCATTGTACTGCACTTGAACGTTAGTCTTAACAATAATAGCACATACTCACATGCAGTGGGAGTTCACTTAGTCTAGGGGAGTTCTCTTACATCCGGAAGCAATTCCACATCCGGAAGCACTTCCACTGGACGTTGGGTTATGATCATATTATACTCACTGACGCTCAGTGTTGTCCAAATCAACAACCAGCGCTAGTCACTAAGCAATCGGAAGCAAATCCACAACCGGTTGCATCCTAACTTAGTCTCAAGGGTTTTATACAACTAATGTTCCTAGACTGAGTTATGACTTAGTGAAGCACTTGCTGCCGCTGGGGGATGAGACGTTCATCCGCGAGCGCTAGTCCTAGTCCATCCGGAAGTAAATCCACATCCGGTTGTACTCTTACTTGTGGTTCTAGTTTACCCTAATTTTGTCTAAGTGTCTAACTTGTTCTTTCATATTTTAGTCTTCATCAAAACTTAAGATTCTAACATTCTCCCCCTTTTTGATGATGACAAACTAAGTTATCTAATTAAGTTCATATGAAAGCAATAATCAAATAAAGGGCACAACTGAACTCAAAGATAATTATCATTGATGAGCAAAAGATTACAAGTTAGAAATATAATAACAGATAAAATTCACAAGTAATCAAAGTTGTGCAAAGTGAACTATGCATGAAAAAAATATGAGAAAAGAAAAAAAATTTCTAAGTTAAATGCCTAGGGTAGAGTGGGGTTTATAGGGGGTGTCTCTCTTTCCTCTCCCTCTCTAACTGCCTTTGGTTACACTCTTCTTGCAATTTAGCTATCTGAGCATCCTTCTCACTCTGGTCAATCTGAGCAATCATTTCTTGAAGCTCTGCCTCGGCTTTCTCTCTTCTCAGTCTCTCAGACTTAATGGATGCATCAATAGCCTTCTTCAGGTCACTGACTTCAGTAAACCCAGCAAATTCTCCATAAGGCGAGTCAGAAATAGGTATGGATCCAAAGGGATAATGGATGGCTTTGACCTTGACATTCCATACTGGATAGTTGGAGTCATCAGCCTGACTTGAGCTTGCTTTCCCTTTTCCCTTTACCTTGCCATTCCCTTTCCTTTGAGCCTTAGCCCTCTCAGCATCCAGAACGAAGAATTGCTCTTCTATGAGTCTATCAGTGTAACCAAAGCGCTCAAATTCTTCGGGAGTCATATCTTCCACCTCTAACTTAACTTCCACAAGTGGAGGAATTTCTTCTGGAGGTGCTTGGGTGGAGGACTGGGGCTCAGATGCTTCAACTACTTGAGAGACCCTTTCTGACTCATGATCCTCAGAGTGACCATGAGGTTCCTCTTCACTCTCAGAAGACTCAGCAGTACCAGCCCCCTTTTTGACACAGGATTTCTTCCTTGATTCGCTGTACTTGACTACTGAAGGAGGAAGAGGAGCAGAAGTTGGCTCAAAAGGAGGGACTACTGAAGGAGGAGGAGAGGTTGACTTAGAAGGAGGGATTGACTTGGCTATCACAATAGGTGGATGGTTTTGCCTCTTCAACCCATACTTCATTATAATCTCTTCAATTATGTTTCGGCCAGGCACAAAGGGAGGAGGCTCAGGAGATGAAGGCTCTGGCTCAGGTTCAGGCTCAGGCTGTGGGATTTCACCAGGTTGCTCAACCAATACCATTGCCCATTTTGACCTCTGCTCGTCTGAACGCTGCTGTTGCATAAATCGGATGGCTTCCCCATGGATAAGACGTTCAGCACTACCCAATCTCTGAAGATCCATGGCTCGGCGGAGGGCAGCAGCTATATCTTCATCTAGCCATAAAGAGGGTTGAGTTAGGATTTTTCTCCCCCTTTTGGCATCATCAATAAGGGCGAGGGCCAGGGAGGAAGGATTGGGTGAAGTGGAAGGTGGAGGTTCAGGGCCAAATGTTCTGGGTGGTGAGGTTTCAGATGAGGATGTGGGTGTGATGTTTTCTGGTGAAGTAGAGGGGCTGGGTGAAGAAGGAGGGCTAGGGAAGAGGGTTTTGTTTCTTTGGAAGAAAGTGGGGTTGGTGAATAGGCCATCGAAGGGGTAGGTAGAGGAGTAAGATGTGGGTTGTTCAGCTATCCTCCGAAGAGGGGGAAAGTCTCTGAGGTAGAAGGTATGAAGTGGGTGATCAGGAGAGGAAAATCCAAGAGATTGGGCTATGGTGGGGCGAGTGTGAGGGAGTGGATTGGAGGGCCTTATGGGGTTTGGGGGTGGTGAATGGTTTGGGAGTTATGTGGAGATGGAGAGTTATTTGGTGAAGTAAAGTTAAGGGGTGATTGGCGAGGGGAGTGTTGGGGTGATTTCTGAGTGGAGTTGTGTGAAATGCGTGGCTGTCACCCAAGAGGGGGGGTGAATTGGGTGAGGGAATAAAACTTTAACACTTTTCGAAAAAAACTGCTTGTGCTTGGTGATGATGTTACTGAGTAATGGTATGCACAAGTCAGTATGTTATGTGATGCAAAAAGAATGTTTAAATGTAAGTTTATGCACACATAAATTTATCCTGGTTCGGTCACCCAGACCTACATCCAGTCCCCAGGCTCCACCTGAGATTTTCAATCCACTATTCTTGTTTAAACCAGGCACAAGAGAAGCCTTTACACTTTAGGTTTTACGAGCACGGGTTCACCTAACAACCCACAGGTTTTACAACGGGTTCACCTGCAAACCTTACAAACGCAAGTTTTACGGGCTAACTTGCAACCTATGGAGATTTAGAAAACTTCTAAATGCTCCCCCTTACAAATGTAAGATTACAATTATGTTCACTCTATGAACTGATTGTGATAAACACTTAAGCACAAAAGACTCTCTCTAAGAGTAGATGATGCTACTCACTTAAGTACAAATGAATCACTCTCTAAGAATATTACATATCAAGGTCCGAGAGTAGAAGATGAGAGGAATGTAGAATAATGTTTCAGATAATAAGCTCTGTTCTCTCTCTCTCTTCGTTCTTCTGAATGTAGATGTTCCTTTTATACCAGCCTCTGAATATCCAACCGTTGGAGAGGCAATAAGGCCGTTTGAATATAGCCGTTGGGGCCTTGTTTACGTTGTCCTCATTAATGCACAGCAGGGTTGACTTTGCTTTATCTGAAAAGGTGCTTTGTCCAGCTGTTCTGTCAACACTGTTCTGACAACACTGTTCTGGCAAAAGTCGTTCTGACATCTATACACTGTACGGTCTGACTCTTGCTTGTTGTCAGATGAGGACTTCGTTCCTCAAGCATAAGTCCAGGATGTTAAGAGACTCACTATCGGAAGCTCTCTTGCTATCTAAAGTGAAGCTCGTGGACTCTAACATTTTGCTTGCTATCACATAGAGGAACTTTGTCTTCCAAGCACTTGTCCATGAATGATAAGAGTGCTTTGCTATTGGATGCTCTCTTGCTATCAGAAGCTCTCTTATGGACTCCGACTCTTGTGGGTAGTATGAGCTTTGACACCTTGAGTGAATCTTCAGATTATGTTCTCCTTATCTCTCATACTCCTCATGCTTGGTAGGTAACAATGTTGTTTGAATATCTGTTATCCTCTTGTTACCGTTGGAAGGAACATCTTCTTAAATGCTTAGCAGAGTTGACTTGCTTTATCACTGAAAAGTAGTCCTGACACCTCTGCTCTGACAAAAGCATTCTTACTTCTGAGTATGTGACATTTTCTCTTGTACTCTTGCTGACGGATGATCATCGTTCATCCGGAAGTGGCAATCTTGCTCTGCAAGTGTTAATCTCTGAAATCCAATGCCAAGAGTCTTTGCATCCGGAAGCTCATTTGCATCCGGAAGTGTGACTAAGTTCTGCACATACTGGTTAGTCCAACATAGCAATATATATAATCAGATATAGTAAAACTATACATGTTGTGGGAAGTTTGCTATGGGAAGTAGTCTTACTTAGACTATGTTCTGACTTAGTGTAGTGTCTACTGACTCTAAGGGATCTCTATTCCAATAGTCAGTTTAAGTCTCGTTAGTTTACTCTAAGTCTTCCTAAGTGACTCAGTGTGTCATTTGTTCATGCTATGTATAATAAGTCAACACACAATCATATGAGGTGGGAGTTCACTTAGTCTAGGATGTATCCGGAAGCACTTCTACATCCGGAAGTACTTTCACTTGATGAAGGATCTAGCTCACCATCACTTACTCTCGCTCAGTGTATTTCATTCCAACAGTCAGCGCTAGTCACTGAGCTATCGGAAGCACTTTTACTTGTCGTGGTGAACTTACTGTCACTTAGGGTTATACTTCTTTTATCAGCCTGTGCAAGTCTAAATCTAACAGGAAGCAATTTCGCTTGACGAGGCTGATTCACTGACGCTTGGGGATATATCTATTCTGTCAGCCTGCGCCAGTCTAAATCTTATCAGGAACGAATTTCACTTGACGAGGCTGATTCACTGACGCTTGGGGATATATCTATTCTGTCAGCCTGCGCCAGTCTAAATCTATCAGGAAGCAATTTTACTTGACGAGGCTGATTCATTGACGCTTGGGGTCATTCTATTCTATCAGTCTGCGCCAGTCTAAATCTAACAGGAAGTGCTTTCACTTGGCGAAGTAGACTCACTGACGCTTGGGGTGAGATCTATTCCATCGCTCTGCGCCAGTCTAAGTCTAACAGGAAGTAAACTCACTTCCGGTTGAGTCATAGCTTAGTCTTAAGGTTTGTGTACCTAATGTTCATGGACTAAGTTAAATCCCTAGTGAGTTACTCGCTGCCGCTGGGGGATGACACATTTATCCGCGTGCGCGAGTCCTAGTCTATCCGGAAGTGATTCCGCATCCGTGAGCGCTAGTCTTAATTCATTCGGAAGTGAATCCGCATCCGGTTGTGACTCTAGTGCTAATAGATCTTGCATTCACAAGTGATCTAACTCAGGGTTCTAACCATGTCATCTAATCCTTCCTAAGTGTTAATTATGTTCTTTTAAGTACTAGACCATATCATACCTAAGTCACCATCAAAACTTAAGATTCTAACATTCTCCCCCTTTTTGATGATGACAAACCCATAGATGACTAGAGAACATAATTAAACTTAGATCACTTCCAGAGCTATATTTCATTCCCAGTTCTCTCCCCAGATATCTTATCTTTCAGCTCTAGACATCTCATGTCTCATCTCTAGACATCTCGTGTCTCATTTCTCTCCCCCTTTTGGCTTCATCAAAATTCAACAAGTGCAAGCTAGCCTTAGGGATGGGGATACTTCTATCGTTCTCCTAGGAATGGGCTTTCTACCTAATATTTCTCCCTATTCTCCCTAAATATTATGTAGGATAACTAAACAGTGTGAGACAGAAGGAAGAAAATATTGATTCAGTATTCTAAGCGTGTTTACTCTCCCTAACCATTATGCAAGATAACAGAACATGTTTTGCAAGAATTAAGTCTAGATCAAAACATACAAAAACAGTTCTCTTTTTGAAGGTGAAAGTTCTTTTTTTTTTAAATATAAAAGACATCAAAAGTAATTTTGACCCTCTTGAAATGATTAACATGATATCAAAATAATTTTGGTGCGTTTAAAATGATGATTATGATATCAATTGAAAATTTGTGATTTTAAATTCGTGATACCAAATGAAATCAAATGAAATATGTGAGTTTGAACTTGTGATATCAAATGAAATGATTGAATGCCAAGTGAAATTTGTGATACCATATGACAATGAAATCAAGTCAAATGAAATTTGTGAGATTAAAATACCAAAAGTAATTTCCAAATAAATTGCATCACAGCATCTCAAGAGTTTATTATCGATGACAGCATGTAACTCTCTATTTTTCAAGGGATCATTATCGAGTAATGTCCATTTACTTCTCTTCTATATTTAAGATTAATCATCACAGAATCAAGAAAGGAAGCATATAAGAGAGGTATGTTATCAATTACTTTCCAGCGTGTCATATAAAGGATACAGATGTGTGAGCTAGGATGATTTTCTAAAACAGTGAATGATTTTGAAGTCAATGCAGATTGAGAAAAACATCCTAAATTGACACCCTTACCAATGCCATGTATGCATCATATATAAGAGATGGTAAGGTGTAGATGTTACCACAGATGAGGAATCCTCATACTCTATTAGACTCATGAGTCTGAATTATGCGCAGATGAGCATGCTTCCTGACATCTTCAAGAGGTGTGCTGTCTCAAGTGGAAACCTCTAGCGCAAGTGCTTTGATGATTCGCTTCGGCAAGCTGAGCTACAACCACAAGCAGACATGACTGCGCAGTCACTCTACTCTTCCCATGGTTCAATAGTTGGCCTGCTATCGAAGACGCTGATTGTTGCGAAAGCAACCTTGCTCAAACTTGATGATTGGGCCTTCATGTGCTTGAGGAAACAAGTGCTTTCTGATGGTCAGTGAAAGAACTTAAGATTTAACATTGGAGACCATCCTCTGGACATTCAAGTCAATCTGTGTTAATCAGCACAAGTTAATAATTATAAGAAATCATGCTTGCTAATTAGTTTAAGAAAATATGACCAATGATTATGTGAAAACTAATTTTGAAATTATCTATACGTTCACATAGTTTCACTATCAAGACATGAACTCTATTTATACTCTCATAGATAAATATCAATGTTATAGTACAAAGAGTATCAAACAGGTGGCATACTTTCAGAGTTTCATAAGCAAGTATAGTTCAATAAATATTCCTCAAGGATGTTCATGTTAGATCATGAAGACATGTGAATTATTAACACTATGAAATTTTGAAAAATCTTCATCCTCACAAAAATGAAATACTGGAAATTTTCATGCTCACAGAATAGTTTGATTTTAAGACTAAATTCGGTTTACAAAAACAACCAAATTTCAGCATATGATTACGAGAATAATTTCCAAATTTTTGCTCAAGTTCTTCTAGATATGCTCAGTGTGATCTCATTGTTCTTAGGATATCAACAAGCTTGAAATTAATACAGATTATAGCATGCTTGTGATTCTATGCCGTGTTTTACAGATCTAGCAGAGTTTAATTCAAGGCATTTCCTAAGATTTCTAATACATGTCAGACAAGAGAGAGACTATCCATTAAATTTTACAACAGAATATGTAAGGGATAGAAATGCTCATGTGTATTGGCGAGAGTTTCTCAGGTTTGGTATAGCCATTCCACACATCTTGATAAGAGACATTTTCGTTGTCATTCTCTCTTGGTTATATTCATTGTTCAAGCTTCAATAATCTGTGTCAACATTCTTAAACCACAAACTTGAACTGAGATCATTAGTAGATTGAGAACTTAAAGATGTAATTAAGAGGGATGTATTGTTCTCGAAACCATAGCTGCTTATGCATTGAAAAACTTGATGCAAGAGATACCACATGAAATGGAAAATCAGAAATAACTTTTGAGTGCTATCATGAGGTATGGTTGTCATGTAGGTTTAAAGAGGATCAGAATCTGTTTTGAAAGTTTGTATTTCAAAAAGATCTTTCAAAAATCAAGGTGAGTGCATAAACCATTTTCTTCCATGAGAGGTGCCCTTAAAAGAATTCACTAAGCATGTATGAGTAAAATAATTTAGACACCATATGAAAACTCTGAGGAAGGTTTTTAGTTTTAGTGTCAAAATTCTGAAACTAGTTTTGAATCATCTTACCAATGTCAGAATTCTTGGAACACAATGATTCAGCATGCACAAATCAGTATGCATTATATCAGAAAATGAATTTGGTATGATGAGATCGTTTTTACAGAAAATAAGGTCATCACAGATATATCAGTTTCAGAGAAATAAAAGTTGTTGAGCCCATCATGCATTTACTAGCCAAGTGATTATTCAAGTAAAGAGGAAGGTAAGAATGATATCACCATAGCTCCATTCGCATCAAGCAGTAGCTCGCTTGATTTTGGTTGGCAATGCAAGGATTCTATTTTCAGAGCAGCACCAAAATCTATGCGTAACGAATGCTTATCAAGACTTGACTAATTGTTCAGAGAGGTACAGTCCTGAGTCTTGCTGAGGCTAATAGGATGGATTGGAGCTGGTGCAGAGGATGAATTCACTTGGTGATCACTTCCACTGGCATCTCTGTCCTCTTGAACCCATACTTCATATACAGCTCTTCAATCAGATTGGGTGCTGGCGCAGACGGAGATAGGCTCAGCAGTGGGAATCTCCGTAGGTTGATCACTAAGCGCTATCTCAAGCTTGCCTCTGTGCTAGCAGACTGTTGGGGGCACATGAATCAGATGGTTTCCCCAAGGGCGAGCCTTCGTTCTTGGGCAATCTGCGTCATTTCAATTTGCCTTCTTGTTCATTCAGAACATTCTTAGGATCAGCAATTGACTCTTCTTCACTGTCTTGCTGAACCTTGAAAATGCCTTTCCCAAGGAGATCTTCTACTTATCCTTGGTTCGAAGCACTTTCTTCTGAGGGGTAGGATTCAAGATCCTTTTCAATGTTGATCGAGGAATCCACTCTCTCTTGTTCTTCTCAGGATAGTTGAATGGAACTTTGTGATTGCTCATCCTTGAGACAGAACCATTGTCCCTTGTGGTTGCCGACTGCTTCTTATGATTGTACTAGGGGGTTGCAGCAGTGATATCACCACGAGCTCTCTTCTTTTGGGCAAGAGAAACTCTTGATCTTTCCTCCACAAGTAAGGCACTGGAAAGGAGTTTTGGTACCCATTTGTACTTGGGTCCTACATGGTTAGTGCTGGACCTTACTTGTCCTAATCAAAAACATCCCACATTTTATAACTCAAGTCAGCCTAGGTCTTTGCACTTGAGATCGTTGGATCCTTTAAACAAGTGACCTTGCTCTGATACCAAATGAAATGCGTGGCTGTCACCCAAGAGGGGGGGGGTGAATTGGGTGAGGGAATAAAACTTTAACACTTTTCGAAAAAAACTGCTTGTGCTTGGTGATGATGTTACTGAGTAATGGTATGCACAAGTCAGTATGTTATGTGATGCAAAAAGAATGTTTAAATGTAAGTTTATGCACACATAAATTTATCCTGGTTCGGTCACCCAGACCTACATCCAGTCCCCAGGCTCCACCTGAGATTTTCAATCCACTATTCTTGTTTAAACCAGGCACAAGAGAAGCCTTTACACTTTAGGTTTTACGAGCACGGGTTCACCTAACAACCCACAGGTTTTACAACGGGTTCACCTGCAAACCTTACAAACGCAAGTTTTACGGGCTAACTTGCAACCTATGGAGATTTAGAAAACTTCTAAATGCTCCCCCTTACAAATGTAAGATTACAATTATGTTCACTCTATGAACTGATTGTGATAAACACTTAAGCACAAAAGACTCTCTCTAAGAGTAGATGATGTTACTCACTTAAGTACAAATGAATCACTCTCTAAGAATATTACATATCAAGGTCCGAGAGTAGAAGATGAGAGGAATGTAGAATAGTGTTTCAGATAATAAGCTCTGTTCTCTCTCTCTCTTCGTTCTTCTGAATGTAGATGTTCCTTTTATACCAGCCTCTGAATATCCAACCGTTGGAGAGGCAATAAGGCCGTTTGAATATAGCCGTTGGGGCCTTGTTTACGTTGTCCTCATTAATGCACAGCAGGGTTGACTTTGCTTTATCTGAAAAGGTGCTTTGTCCAGCTGTTCTGTCAACACTGTTCTGACAACACTGTTCTGGCAAAAGTCGTTCTGACATCTATACACTGTACGGTCTGACTCTTGCTTGTTGTCAGATGAGGACTTCGTTCCTCAAGCATAAGTCCAGGATGTTAAGAGACTCACTATCGGAAGCTCTCTTGCTATCTAAAGTGAAGCTCGTGGACTCTAACATTTTGCTTGCTATCACATAGAGGAACTTTGTCTTCCAAGCACTTGTCCATGAATGATAAGAGTGCTTTGCTATTGGATGCTCTCTTGCTATCAGAAGCTCTCTTATGGACTCCGACTCTTGTGGGTAGTATGAGCTTTGACACCTTGAGTGAATCTTCAGATTATGTTCTCCTTATCTCTCATACTCCTCATGCTTGGTAGGTAACAATGTTGTTTGAATATCTGTTATCCTCTTGTTACCGTTGGAAGGAACATCTTCTTAAATGCTTAGCAGAGTTGACTTGCTTTATCACTGAAAAGTAGTCCTGACACCTCTGCTCTGACAAAAGCATTCTTACTTCTGAGTATGTGACATTTTCTCTTGTACTCTTGCTGACGGATGATCATCGTTCATCCGGAAGTGGCAATCTTGCTCTGCAAGTGTTAATCTCTGAAATCCAATGCCAAGAGTCTTTGCATCCGGAAGCTCATTTGCATCCGGAAGTGTGACTAAGTTCTGCACATACTGGTTAGTCCAACATAGCAATATATATAATCAGATATAGTAAAACTATACATGTTGTGGGAAGTTTGCTATGGGAAGTAGTCTTACTTAGACTATGTTCTGACTTAGTGTAGTGTCTACTGACTCTAAGGGATCTCTATTCCAATAGTCAGTTTAAGTCTCGTTAGTTTACTCTAAGTCTTCCTAAGTGACTCAGTGTGTCATTTGTTCATGCTATGTATAATAAGTCAACACACAATCATATGAGGTGGGAGTTCACTTAGTCTAGGATGTATCCGGAAGCACTTCTACATCCGGAAGTACTTTCACTTGATGAAGGATCTAGCTCACCATCACTTACTCTCGCTCAGTGTATTTCATTCCAACAGTCAGCGCTAGTCACTGAGCTATCGGAAGCACTTTTACTTGTCGTGGTGAACTTACTGTCACTTAGGGTTATACTTCTTTTATCAGCCTGTGCAAGTCTAAATCTAACAGGAAGCAATTTCGCTTGACGAGGCTGATTCACTGACGCTTGGGGATATATCTATTCTGTCAGCCTGCGCCAGTCTAAATCTTATCAGGAACGAATTTCACTTGACGAGGCTGATTCACTGACGCTTGGGGATATATCTATTCTGTCAGCCTGCGCCAGTCTAAATCTATCAGGAAGCAATTTTACTTGACGAGGCTGATTCATTGACGCTTGGGGTCATTCTATTCTATCAGTCTGCGCCAGTCTAAATCTAACAGGAAGTGCTTTCACTTGGCGAAGTAGACTCACTGACGCTTGGGGTGAGATCTATTCCATCGCTCTGCGCTAGTCTAAGTCTAACAGGAAGTAAACTCACTTCCGGTTGAGTCATAGCTTAGTCTTAAGGTTTGTGTACCTAATGTTCATGGACTAAGTTAAATCCCTAGTGAGTTACTCGCTGCCGCTGGGGGATGACACATTTATCCGCGTGCGCGAGTCCTAGTCTATCCGGAAGTGATTCCGCATCCGTGAGCGCTAGTCTTAATTCATTCGGAAGTGAATCCGCATCCGGTTGTGACTCTAGTGCTAATAGATCTTGCATTCACAAGTGATCTAACTCAGGGTTCTAACCATGTCATCTAATCCTTCCTAAGTGTTAATTATGTTCTTTTAAGTACTAGACCATATCATACCTAAGTCACCATCAAAACTTAAGATTCTAACATTGTGAGGTGATGGTTGATGGTCATTTCTGGGTGAAGTTTGGGGTTGTTGGTTATTCTGAGGAGGAGGTTGAGGTCGGTCATTTGGTGGAGGTGGTGGAGGTTGGTCATTTCGTGGAGGTGGTGGAGGTGGGTCATTAGGTGGAGAATGAGATGAGGGAGGGTTTGAGGTGCCAGGTACAAGTATGGCAAGGATGAGGTCCAGCTTGGTATCCACCTCATCGATCCGATCCTCCAGGCGCTGAAGTCGCTCTCCAAACTCTGCTCGCAGAGGGGCTATCAAGGGATCGGGCAGCTTGAACAGGAGCTCTTCTCTGAGCTCATTCACTACACCCGTCTGAGCAGCAGATACCCTTGGAGCACGGCTTGGGCCAGGATGAGAATCAACCTCTTGATCCCCTGCGCCAGATATAGAGGAAGCCGTAGTATGTGAGGCACTTCCAGCCTGAGAGCCAGATCGAGTAGCCCTTGTTGGCTTGATGTACTTGATCCCCATCTTGTTGATATTTACTGCGCTTATGGGCAAGCATTTTACATTGTCAGCCTCCTCAGTAGATTTGATCAGGAATTTCTCCAGGAGGAAGGCGATGATTGTTGGGTAGGGAAGATTGCCAGACTTCTTGTTTTCAATTCACCTGTGCAGCTCCAAACTAATCAATTGCCCAGGGTTAATCGGCTGCTGGGTGAGGAATCTTGGGAGCCAGGGGTTGTCAAGTTGAGTGAACTCGTTGAAGTTTCCCTCTTTGTGAGTCATCATCCGGGAGTAGACATATTGAAGGACCCGGTTGGAATCAGACATTCCAGACACCTTCTTCCCCCTGGTGTCATAGACTTTCTCAAGCTCTGCCTGGCTGAGTTTCTCAGGGTATATCCACTCGTTCATCTCTTCCTCAGTGACCCCGAGCAGGCGGTTAATATCTCTCCAAGTAAAGCTGAAAGTCCTCCCCCCACTGTGGCTGTAAAGGTGACTCTGCGAATGTGCTCCTTCTCATTCACCTTCTTATACTTAGCCTTGGCTGTGAGAGACTGACAGAACACCCTCAGGACGTTGATGTTGTATTCATTGCTGATCCCCAGCCAGCACATATACTTTTGGAGATATACCTTCAAATGCGCAAAACCTAGTTCTTCAATTTTGTCCAGGTCGACGAACATTCCATAGGTGAAGTAGGGCTTTGCATTCTCAAATTTCCCAGAAACAGCCTCCAATGGTCCATCTCTGTATACGAGTGGATCATCCTCCTCTACCTGCTGCCTCTTAGATGAGGGTTCCTCGCTGAACTGAACTCTCTTCGTCCCCTTTTTCTTAGATTGTTGTTCATGATGTTGCCCAGAACACCCCGAATGTTCATGCTGTTCTTGAGATTTCCTAGATTTCCCAGAACGCGAATGCCCAGAATGCCCAGATTTTGACTTCGATTTCTTGGAAGTAGTGGCTATCTCAATGTTGAGGTTAGATTCATGTGAGTCGGCCATTTTGTGTGGGTTTAGGGTTTAAATGAGATGAAATGCGAAGAAGTGTAGAAGAAGAAGAAGATGAAGAAGATGAAGATGAAGAGTATGAATATGAAGAACAAGATAAATGCTTTCAGAGAGTTTGGGTGCAAGAAATTTGTGCAAGTGAAAAGTGAAAGGAAAAATGACTGTTGGTCCTATTTATGCAATGTCACAGCTGATGTAATGCACATAATGACTCTACATTGAAAACATGTGTTTGTTCATTGGGTAACGTAAACATTTAATTGGAACGGCGCACCTTTTGACACGTGTCGCTTCACTTTGTCAGAGGAGGCACAACTTCCCATGGTGGAAGATGAAACGTTTTGTGAAGTGACGTGTCTTTTCCCAGACACTGGCGCTCCCGGTTGCTTTAAGTCATCACCCATCGTCAGCAAAAGAGCATCCGGAAGTGGTTTTGCTTCCGGTTGGACTTAAGATTTAACATTGGGGACCTGCAAAACTAAAGATTGGCACTCTGATGCCTAAGTTAGTATAGTTGCAGGTTTTAATCAATTAAGCACAGGTTTATTTTGAAGAATTAAACTTCATTTGGGTTTACCATTCCCAAATCACCTCTTATGAATGTAAATTGATCAACCCCCAGAGGCTTGGTGAAGATATCCGCAAGCTGATGCTGAGTGGGAACAAACTGCACCTTGACATCCTTCTTTGAACATGATCTCTGATGAAGTGATGTCTAACGTCAATGTGCTTTGTTCTTGTGTGCTGCACAGGATTCTTGGCAAGGCTGATGGTGCTTGTGTTGTCACAAAGAATGGGAGCCTCAGGAAACTCCAGGCCAAGATCCCTCAGTTGGTTCTTCAGCCACAACACTTGGGCACAATAGCTTGCGGCAGCAATGTACTCTGCCTCTGTGGATGATAAAGACACGCAGGTTTGCTTCTTGCTAGCCCAAGAGACCAGACAACCACCAAGGAAGGCGCATTGTCCACTGGTGCTCTTCCTATCAGTTTTATAACCTGCATGGTCAGCATCAGAATAAGCCCACAAGAACTCTTGGTTACCTCTGGGATACGAAAGACCAAGTTCTTGTGTTCCCTCAAGGTATCTTAAGATACGTTTAACACAAGTTAGATGTGACTCCTTGGGGTTGGCTTGAAATCTAGCACACATGCCTACACTAAATTGAATGTCAGGCCTGCTTGCCGTTAAATACAGCAGGGAACCTATCATTCCCCTGTACATGGGCAGGCTGACTGATTTTCCCTTTACATCAGCATCGAGTGCGGCAGTGGTGCTCATGGGAGTGTCATACTTCTTGCACTCATCCATCCCAAACTTCTTGAGGAGCTCTCTGCAATACTTAGTTTGGGAGATGAAAATGTCATCCTTCTTTTGCTTAATTTGCAGGCCTAGGAAGAACGTTAGTTCTCCCATCATTGACATCTCAAATTCTCCCTGCATAGTGTTAGAAAATTCTTCACAAATTTTTTCATTAGTTGCCCCAAAAATAATATCATCGACATAAATCTGGACAAGTAGCATGTTTCTATCTTTGTACAGAATAAACAGTGTATTGTCTAGTTTGCCTCTTGAGAAACCCTTGCCCAGCAAAAAGCTGCTGAGTCTCTCATACCAAGCTCGAGGAGCTTGTTTCAGGCCATACAAAGCTTTCTTTAGCCTATACACATGTTTAGGATGCTTGTGATCCTCAAAGCCAGGAGGTTGTTCAACATAGACCTCTTCTTTAATATAGCCATTAAGAAATGCACTCTTTACATCCATTTGATATAATTTAAAACCTTTCATGGATGCAAAGGCTAGAAGAATCCTTATTGCTTCAAGTCTTGCGACTGGAGCAAAAGTTTCCTCATAGTCTATGCCTTATTCTTGGTTATACCCTTTGGCTACCAATCTGGTTTTGTTTCTTGTTATCTGACCAGTCTCATCCAGTTTGTTCTTGAAGACCCATTTGGTCCCAACTATGGATTGATGAGACGGCCTTGGGACTAGTTCCCATACTTGGCTTCTTTCAAACTTATTAAGCTCTTCCTGCATGGCAATAATCCAATCACAGTCCTCAAGAGCTTGTTCAACTGAAGTTGGTTCGATTTGAGATAAAAAGGCTTTAAACTCAACTTCATTATGAACCTGCCTTCTGGTTCTGACACCAGAAGAAACATCACCAAGCACTTGATCAAGAGGATGATCCCTGTGATGTCTCCTAGCTGTTGGCAACTGTACCTCATCAGGCACCGTCTGCACTCTAGGTTCATCACTGGGTTCATCTTCTTCCTTGGGATTGTTTGCTGGTGTTTCTTTTGGTGAAGATGATGGTGGTTTTTGAAAGTTTAATATCCCATCATCTTCTGTGGATTGTTCCCATGTAGGATTTTCATCGAATACAACATGCATTGATTCTTCTACAGTTCTAGTCCTCATGTTGTATACTCTATAAGTCGTACTCCTAAGGGAATACCCTATGAATACACCTATATCAGCTTTTGGATCAAACTTACCCAGATTTACCTTTCCATTGTTATGCACATAGCATTTTGATCCAAAGATTTTGAGGTGGCTGATGTTGAGCTTTCGGCCTTTGTACAGCTTATAGGGAGTCTTGTCCAAGCCCTTGCGAACATAGGCTCTGTTAGAGATGTAGCAAGCAGTGCTCATAGCGTCCGCCCAGAACACTTGAGAAACCTCTTTCTCATTGAGCATGCTCCTGGCCATCTCAGTCAGAACCCTGTTTTTCCTCTCGACCACACCATTTTGCTGAGGAAATCTGGGAGCTGAGAAGTTGTGATCAATGCCATTCTGCTCACACAGCTCTGAGAAACTGTGATTCTCAAACTCTCCTCCATGGTCTGTCCTTATGGCAGCGATCTTGAGATCTCTCTCATTCTGCACTTTCTTAGCCAGGACAACAAAGGCATCAAAAGCATCTTGCTTAGAGGCAAGAAACATTGTCCAAGTGAACCTAGAATAGTCATCTACCACAACTAGAGCATACAGGTTTCCACCCAAGCTCTTCACTCTTGCTGGCCCAACCAAATCCATGTGGATTAGTTCCAAGGGTCTGCTGCTGGAGACTCTCTTCTTGGCTTTAAACGAGGACTTTGTTTGCTTCCCTCGTTGGCAGGATTCACAAATATAGTCATGCTTAACCTTAAAAGATGGAATCCCTATAGCTAGCTCTTTCTTAATCAACATGTCAAGTTGAGTAAAGTTAACATGCTCTAGCCTTTTATGCCAGAGCCAACTATTCTCTTCACTAGATATTAAACATTTTTCATCTAGTTGTTGACATAAATCTAGAGTGTATAGGTTTCCATTTCTATTGGCCTTAAGTTTGCATTTTAGGTTGGCCTTATCTAGGTTCAGATCATGCTTGTCTATTATCATGCACTCATGTGAATCAAAGATTACCCAATTTCTTTTGTCAGTGCTCTGGCTCACGCTCAGCAGGTTGTGACAGAGACCATCCACCAGATAGACGTCTTTCACTGGTCCAACTTCTCCAACTCCGGTGATCTTTCCACTCTGATTTCCTCCAAAGGCTACTGTGGCTCCATCTTTGATCACCAAGGATTTGAATTTGTCTCGGTCTCCAGTCATATGTCTCGAGCATCCGCTATCAATGTACCATTTTCTATTCTTGGATGCTTTGAGACACACCTGCAAGAATCAGACAAGCTTAGGTACCCAACCTTTATTGGGTCCTCTGTCATTAGTTCCCAGAGCCCTTGGTCCAGTGTTAGTCTTGACCTTGGGCTTGTGATTAATCTGTGCCTCTGGCCTAGTGTTGGCTCTAGGCTCTTGGGCTTTCCTTGAGAATTGTTTCCAGGCTTTGGATCCCTGTCCTCCCTTAGTTTCTTTTCTTGGAGAAGGATCCTTTGTCGCCTTGGTTCCTTTTGGGACCCACTTACAAGAGCTGTTAGCTTCATGCTTCTTAGCATTACAGGTGGACGTAGAATGTCCCTTCCTGTTACAATAATTACAGAAGCTAAAAGGTGTGGAGCTGTGATCAGTGGCTTTATGAAAGAATTTTAAGTAAGGCTTCACTTTTGGTTCCACCCACTTTTTCCCTTTAGGTTTGTAGCCTAATCCAGTCTTGTCCCTATATGCCCTCTGATTCATTAAAATAATGTTTAACATTTCAGATCCATTAGTAAACTTCTGCAGAGCATTTTGCAGTCTATCTCTCTCACCTGAGATCTTGCTGCAGTTAGAGCAGCTCTCTAATATTGAGGCTTTGGGTTCTGCTTGGGAAGAACCCTTGCCATCCGCTACCGGAAGCTTTTTGGCTTCCGCTAGCTCCTTACTGAGTGAGTCCACCTTGGACTCAAGTGATTCCTTTTTAATTTTCAATACTTTATATGCTTTACATAAGCGGAAAAATTCTTCATGGACCTCATTATATGCTTCTTGTAGTTCAGGGAAAGTTACCTCACTGTCCTCCTGAATGGGATCAAATTCTGAGGATGCTTCCTCATCATCTTCTCTGGCAACGAGTCAGAGGCTGGCAACCTCTTCCTCATCACTTGCTTCCTCATCAGAACTATTCACCCAGATAGAGGACAAAAAGGCTTTTCTTTTGTCCTTCCCTTTTGATCTCTGCAAGCTTGGGCACTCAGCTTTGAAGTGGTCAGACTTCTTACACTCAAAGCACACTGAGGCCCTTTCCTTCTTATATCCTTTCTTCTGGCTGGATTCACCTTTCTGAAAGTTTCCTTTCTTCTTGAAGAACTTTCTGAACTTTGTTACCATCATAGCCATCTCCTCATCATCGATGTCCTCATCATCATCATCCTCATCATCATCATTATCATCATTCTTCTCCTTGCTGGGAGCAACAAGAGCAAGGTTCTTGGCCTTAGCTGTAGCTTGAGGAGCTCTCTGAGCCAACAGGGTTGGTTCATATTCAGCCAGAGAACCAAACAAGGCAGTGATAGAGCTGGTTGATTTTCCCTGGACCTCCTGCAGGATGGTAACTTTGGTGATCCAGTCACCCTTCAAAACTTTTAGAATCTTGCTGACTTGTTCTCTCTCAGGAATGTCCTTTCCCAGAGAGGCCAAGTTGTTAATAAGATGGGTGAACCTGAGCTCCAGCTCTCTTATTGGCTCAGTTGGACTAAGCATAGCAAATTTGTGGAACTCCTCAACCAGCATCTCGACCCGTCTTGCTTTCACTCCCTTGGTTCCGGAATGAGCAGCCTCAAGAGCCTCCCACATATCTTTTGCTATTTTGTGGTGGCTAATCCTATGAAACTCCTTCGGGCTCAGGGCGCATTGAATGTAGTGCATGGCCCTGTAGTTTAGCTGTGCTAGAGCATAATCTTCATTGGTGAACCTAGATCGCTGCTTTGCAAGACCTTCATCATCTAGAGGGACGTGATTCCCATGCTCGATCACATCCCAGAGACGAATGTCGTCGCAGGATTTGATGTAGGTCTCCATTCTGAACTTCCAGAATGGATAGTTGCAGTCATCAAAGCCAGGAGGCTTGTTTGGCTGAATAGCAACATCGGGCAAGGAGTAATCTGCATCCATTACTAGATCTTTTCTTTCTAGATTCGTTGGAATCAAGTCAGAAAGACCCGCTCAGATACCAAATGAAAAGGAGAGGATGCACAAGAGGGGGGTGAATTGTGCTACCAAATAAAAATCAAACAATAAAAACACAAGGATTTATACTGGTTCGGTCTACCTGACCTACGTCCAGTTCTCAACCACCCAGGTTGAGTTCCACTATCCTCAGGTTTTACAAACGGGTTCACCTGGAACCTTAACAACCGCAAGTTTTAGAACGGGATCACTTGCAACCTTACAACCACAAGTTTTACACCAGGTTCACTTGCAACCTTGCTGACTAACTCCCCCTTACAACTTGCAAGGGTTCAACCTTTACAAATAAAGGATTTTCTAAACTAAGTTCTCTTTAAGAACGGATAATGTTACACACTTAAGTACAATGAATGCTCTTAATAAATGAAGAGACTTAACTACAAAGAGTACAAGATAAGTAGATGAAAAGAACTCTCAATGAGTTAAATGCTCTCTCGCTTTTCTGGGCAGCTTTGAATGCTTGAAGGATATTCTCAGTTTCTCGCTCTAGATTTCTCCAAGATGCCAAAGTTCTTCATAAATGATGATGAGCTTGTTTATATAGTCTTCAAGTATTCTCACTCTTGGTAGGTGGGATAGTCGTTTAAATATAGCCGTTTATCCCAAGTTACCGTTTACCCATTAAATGCTCCATTAATGCTCAGCAGGGTTGACTTTGTTTTATCTCTGAAAAGTAGTTCTGACAACTCTGCTCTGCCAAAAAGCACTCTGACACTGCACTGCTCTGCATTACTGAACGTTCTGACATTCTGATTGCTTGCGGAAGCAAGTCCACATCCGGAAGCAACATCACTCAGTGTACTGCACTTGAACGTTAGTCTTAACAATAATAGCACATACTCACATGCAGTGGGAGTTCACTTAGTCTAGGGGAGTTCTCTTACATCCGGAAGCAATTCCACATCCGGAGGCACTTCCACTGGACGTTGGGTTATGATCATATTATACTCACTGACGCTCAGTGTTGTCCAAATCAACAGCCAGCGCTAGTCACTAAGCAATCGGAAGCAAATCCACAACCGGTTGCATCCTAACTTAGTCTCAAGGGTTTTATACAACTAATGTTCCTAGACTGAGTTATGACTTAGTGAAGCACTTGCTGCAGCTGGGGGATGAGACGTTCATCCGCGAGCGCTAGTCCTAGTCCATCTGGAAGTAAATCCACATCCGGTTGTACTCTTACTTGTGGTTCTAGTTTACCCTAATTTTGTCTAAGTGTCTAACTTGTTCTTTCATATTTTAGTCTTCATCAAAACTTAAGATTCTAACATTCTCCCCCTTTTTGATGATGACAAACTAAGTTATCTAATTAAGTTCATATGAAAGCAATAATCAAATAAAGGGCACAACTGAACTCAAAGATAATTATCATTGATGAGCAAAAGATTACAAGTTAGAAATATAATAACAGATAAAATTCACAAGTAATCAAAGTTGTGCAAAGTGAACTATGCATGAAAAAAATATGAGAAAAGAAAAAAAATTTCTAAGTTAAATGCCTAGGGTAGAGTGGGGTTTATAGGGGGTGTCTCTTTTTCCTCTCCCTCTCTAACTGCCTTTGGTTACACTCTTCTTGCAATTTAGCTATCTGAGCATCCTTCTCACTCTGGTCAATCTGAGCAATCATTTCTTGAAGCTCTGCCTCGGCTTTCTCTCTTCTCAGTCTCTCAGACTCAATGGATGCATCAATAGCCTTCTTCAGGTCACTGACTTCAGTAAACCCAGCAAATTCTCCATAAGGCGAGTCAGAAATAGGTATGGATCCAAAGGGATAATGGATGGCTTTGACCTTGACATTCCATACTGGATAGTTGGGGTCATCAGCTAATCTGTATGCTCCAGGTCCTGTAATTTCAACTACCCTATAAGGACCTTCAAATGTTTGACTTAACTTACCATCTCTACTTTCTTCAGTATTCTGAAACACCTTCCTAAGAACCCAGTCACCTACCTTAAACTGCCTTTCTCGAATATGTTTATTCCAAAACTTAGTCGCTCTATTTTGATAAGCTGCTATCCTAATCAATGCTTGTTCTCTTCTTTCTTCTAATAAATCTAAATTTAATTGTAATCCTTCATTATTAGTTTCTTCTCGTGACCAGTTATACCGTAATGAAGGCACCCCTGCCTCTACAGGAATCATCGCCTCCGTCCCATACACCAATGAAAATGGTGTTTCACCAGTCGACGTCCTCGACGTCGTTCTATAAGCCCACAAAACGGCTGGCAATTCTTCGGCCCATCGGCCTTTAGCCTTATCTAACCTTTTCTTTAACGAATTAACTATGGTTTTATTACTTGATTCAGCTTGCCCATTAGACTGAGGATTTCTAGGTGTCGAAAACTTCAAGTGAATATGCCATTTTTGACAAAACTTTCTAAAATGTTTCCCAATAAATTGTGATCCATTATCGCATATTATATCTTTTGGTAAGCCAAACCTACAAACTATATTTTTCCACACAAAATTAATGACCTCTACTTCCCTAATTTGAGCAAATGCAGCTGCTTCTATCCACTTAGTAAAGTAATCGGTGACTACTAGTAAGAACACAACATTCCCAGGGGCTGTTGGTAACTTACCGACTATATCCATCCCCCATCTCATGAACGGCCATATCGGTGCAATGGTATGTAGTTTTTCGGGTGGCATCCTATCTACATTGGAATATTTCTGACAACTATCACATTTCTTGACTAATGCTATCGCGTCGCTTTGCAATGTGGGCCAAAAATAACCGGCTAGACGCACTTTCCTCATAAGGCTCCTACTACCACTATGATCTCCACAATCTCCTTCATGAATTTCCCTAAGGACATAATTTGATTCTGAGGGGGACACACACTTTAATAACGGGCCTCCTGCGTATGATCTTTTGTATAACTCATCCCCTAATACAGTAAATCTAGCTGCCCTGATAATTATTCTATGTGCTTTGTTCCTATCACTTGGTAATTGTCCATCTTTTAAGTAGGCGACTAAAGGTGTTCTCCAATCCCAAGTCAAATTATTACTGTTTATTAATTTATCAGAATTTTCTAATGCTGAAGTTGTCAAAAAATATAAGGGGATATGTTTATCCTGATTGACATCTAAAGTTGATCCTAAGTTTGCTAAAGCATCAGCTTGTTGATTATCTTCTCGACTAATCTGCTTTATTTCAAAACTCTCGAATTTGTCTACTAGACTTTCTACGATACTTAAATACTTTTTCATTCTATCATCCTTCGTTTGATAACTTTTTTCTACTTGCTTTGAAACTAGTTGTGAATCACTACAGACTATCAAGGATGTTATTCCTAAACTTAGAGCTAATTTTAAACCAGCAATCAAAGCCTCATACTCTACCTCATTATTAGTTGCTTTAAATCCACATTTTATAGCTTGCTCTATCTTATCTCCATGTATGTTCTGCAAAACGATTCCTACATCTGTTCCCTTAGAATGGGTGGAACCATCGACATGCAACTCCCATGGAGCTTGTCTAGTACTTTGTCGACTATCGCCTAACATACTTTTGTTTACTTCTTGCTGCAAATTAGGGCTAAACTCAGCTACAAAATCAGCTAACGCTTGAGATTTAATTGCCGTTCTAGGCATATAAGAAATATCGAATTCACTAAGCTCTATTGCCCATTTTACTAGTCGACCAGATAAATCAGGCTTATGCAAAACATACCTTAAGGGATAATTAGTTACTACTACTATGGGATGGCATTGAAAATATGGTCTCAACTTCTTTGAAGCTGATACTGTTAGAATCTTAAGTTTTGATGAAGACTAAAATGTGAAAGAATAGGCCAAGTACTTAGAAAGCAATAGGTTAACATAGGATCCCAAGTAAGAGTGCAACCAGATGTGGATTTACTTCCGGATAGACTAGAACTTGCGCACGCGGATGAATGTTTCATCCCCCAGCGGCAGCGAGTAACTCACTAGGGAAATAACTTAGTCCATGAGCATTATTAGGTACACAACACCTTAAGGCTAGGCTATGATTCAACCGGAAGTGAAATTGCTTCCTGTTAGATTTAGACTGGCGCAGGTTGATAGAAGAGATATAACCCTAAGCGTCAGTGAGTTTACCACGTCAAGTGAAAGTGCTTCTGATAGCTTAGTGACTAGCGCTGACTGTTGGAATGAAATACACTGAGCAAGAGTAAGTGATAGTAAGCTAAATCCTTCATCAAGTGGAATCACTTCCGGATGTAGAAGTGCTTCCGGATACACCTTAGACTTAGGGAACACCCACTGCATGTGACTATATGCTTATGTGCTTATATTGTTAAACTAACGTTCAAGTGTAGCACACGAAGTAAGGTTGCTTCCGGATGTGATTTTGCTTCCGCAAGCAATCAGAATGTCAGAGCGTTCAGAGATGCAGTGTCAGAATGCTTTTGTCAGAGCAGAGGTGTCAGGACTACTTTTCAGAGATAAAGCAAGTCAACCCTGCTATGCATTGATGAAGCATTTAATTAGGCAAACGGTAACATGGGAAAAACGGCCATATTCAAACGGCTAGCCCACCTACCAAGAGATCAAAATGTTTGAAGACTATATAAGGGAGCTCAACTTCATTTATGAAGCAATCAATTATCTTTGAATATTCTTGAGAGAAGTTAGAGCGAGAAACTAAGAACACCTTCAAGCATTCAAAGCTGCCCAGAAAAGAAAAGAGCATTTAACACATCGAGTGATCCTTTTCATCTACATATTCTGTACTCTTTGTTGTTAAGTCTCTTTCTGTTATAAGAGCATTTATTGTACCTAAGTGTGTAACAACATCCGTTCTTTGAGAGAACTTAGAAAAATCCTTTAAGTGTAAAGGTTAACCCCTTGCTTGCTGTGAGGGGGAGTTAGTTAGAAAGGTTACAAGTGAGCCAGCGTAAAACTTGTAATTGTAAGGTTGCAAGTGATCCCGTGTAAAACTTGCAGTTGTAAGGTTTCAGGTGAACCCGATTTAAAACCTGAGATATAGTGGAACTCGGCCTGGGTGGTTGAGGACTGGACGTAGGTCAGGTAGACCGAACCAGTATAACTCTTGTGTTGTTTTATTCGAGCGTTATTTTTGAAGCACAATTCACCTCCCTCTTGTGCATCCATCACTTTCATTTGGTATCAGAGCAGGTCTTTCTCAATCGATTCCAACGAATCAGAAAGCAAAGATCCAGCAATGGATACAGACTATTCCCTCCCAGATGTCTCTGTTCAACCCAACAAGCCCCAGGCTTCGATGGGTACAACTATCCATTCTGGAAGTTCAGAATGGAGACTTATATCAAGTCAAGTGACATAAGACTCTGGGACGTAATAGAACAAGGGGATCAAACTCCACTAGATGAGGATGGATTTGCTAAAGTGAGAGCCAGATACACTCTTGAGGACTATGCCCTAGTCCAACTGAACCATCGGGCCATGCATTACATCCAGTGTGCTCTCAGCCCCAAAGAGTTTCACAGGATCAGCCACCACAAAAATGCTAAAGATATGTGGGAGGCTCTTGAGGCTGCTCACTCTGGAACCAGGGGAGTAAAAGCGAGACGTGTTGAGATGCTGGTGGAAGAATTTCACAAGTTCGCCATGCTAAGTCCCACTGAGCCCATCAGAGAGCTAGAGCACAGGTTCACCCATCTCATCAACAATTTGGCCTCGCTGGGTAAGGATATTCCTGAAAGAGAGCAAGTAAGCAAGATCCTAAAGATCTTGAAGGGTGACTGGATCACCAAGGTAACTATCTTGCAAGAAGTGCAAGGAGAATCAACCAGCTCCATCACTGCACTATTTGGCTCTCTTGCTGAATATGAAACTACCTTGCTGGCTATGAGAGCTCCTCAAACCTCATCCAAGAACAAGAACCTTACTCTCGTTGCTCCCAGCAAAGAGATCAATGATGATGATGAAGATGATGAGGAGGAAATGGACGATGAAGAAATGGCTATGATGGTGAGGAAATTCAGGAAATTCTTCAGAAAGAAAGGAGGCTATCAGAGAGGTGACTCCAGCCAGAAGAAGGGATACAAGAAAGAAAAGGTCCCTGTGTGCTTTGAATGCAAGAAGCCTGGTCACTTCAAGGCTGAGTGTCCCAGCCTGCAGAGGTCAAAAGGCAAAGATAAAAGAAAGGCCCTTGTCTCCTCCATTTGGGTAAACAACTCAGATGAGGAAGCAAGTGATGAAGAAGAAGTTGCCAACCTCTGCCTGGTAGCTAGAGAAGATGATGAAGAAACATCTTCAGATCTTGATCTCACCAACGAAGATCATGAGGTAACTCTTTCTGAACTACAAGAGGCTTATAATGAGGTTCATGAAGAATTCTCTAGACTATGTAAAGCCTACAAAGTGTTGAAAACCAAAAAGGAATCACTTGAGTCCAAGGTGGACTCACTCAGTGAGGAACTAGCGGAAGCTAGGAGGCTTCCGGTAGTGGATGGCCAGGGTTCTCCCCAAGTAGAACCCAACGCCCCAACACTTGAGAGCTGCCCTAATTGCAGCAAAATCTCAGCTGAAAATGACAAGCTGCAAAATGCCCTGCAGAAGTTTACCAATGGTTCAGAAATGTTAAATATAATCTTAATGAACCAAAGGGCATATAGGGATAGAACTGGTCTAGGATATACTCCTAGAGGGAAGAAGTGGGTAGAACCAAAAGTAAAGCCCTACTTAAAGTTCTTCCATAAAGCCACCAGTCATAGCTCCTCACCCTTTAGCTTCTGTAACTACTGCAACAGGAAAGGACACTCCACGTCCACCTGTAATGCCAAGAAGCATGGAGCTAGTAGCTCTTACAAATGGGTCCCTAAAGGAACCAAGGCTGCAAAGGATCCTCCACCTGCAAAGGAAACCAAGAGAGGACAAGGATCCCGAGCCTGGAATCATCCCACAGGGAGAACCCAAGAGCCTAGAGCCAGCACTAGGCCAGAGGCTCCAAATGATCATAAGCCCAAGGTTAAGACCAATACTAGACCAAGGGCACTAAATACTAATAACAAAGGACCCAAGAGAGGTTGGGTACCTAAGGTTGCTTGATTATTACAGGTGTGTCTCAAGGCATCCAAGAACAGAAAAAGGTACATCGATAGCGGATGCTCGAGACATATGACTGGAGACAGAGACAAGTTCAAATCTCTGGTGATCAAGGATGGAGCCACAGTGACCTTTGGAGGAAATCAAAGTGGTAAGATCACTGGAGTTGGAGAAGTTGGACCAGTCAAAGATGTCTATCTAGTGGACGGTCTCTGTCACAACCTGCTGAGCGTGAGCCAGAGCACGGACAAAGGAAATTGGGTAATATTTGATTCAAATGAGTGCATAATAGTTGATAAGCAGGATCTGAGTATAGATAAGGCCAACTTAAAATGCAAGCTTAAGGCAAACAGAAATGGGAACCTATATACTTTAGACTTATGTCAACAGCTAGAAGAAAAATGTTTAATATCTAGTGACGAGAATAGTTGGCTTTGGCATAAGAGGTTAGCTCATGTCAATTTTACTCAATTGGATATGCTAATTAAAAAGGAGATGGCTATAGGTATTCCCTCTTTTAAAGTTAAGCATGATTTTATTTGTGAATCCTGCCAACGAGGGAAGCAAACAAAGTCCTCGTTTAAAACCAAGAAGAGAGTCTCCACCAGCAGGCCCTTGGAACTAATCCACATAGATTTGGTTGGGCCAGCGAGAGTAAAGAGCTTGGGTGGAAACCTATATGCTTTAGTGGTGGTGGATGACTATTCAAGGTTCACGTGGACTATGTTTCTTGCCTCTAAGCAAGATGCTTTTGATGCTTTTGTTGTCCTGGCTAAGAAAGTGCAGAATGAGAGAGAACTCAAAATCACAGCCATAAGGACAGACCATGGAGGAGAGTTTGAGAACCATAGCTTCTCTGAGCTATGTGAGCAAAACGGCATTGAACATAACTTCTCAGCTCCGAGGACTCCTCAACAAAATGGAGTGGTAGAAAGGAAGAACAGGGTTCTGACGGAGATGGCTAGAAGCATGCTCAATGAGAAAGAGGTTTCTCAAGTGTTCTGGGCGGACGCTATGAGCACTGCTTGCTATATCTCCAACAGAGCCTATGTTCGTAAGGGCTTGGACAAGACTCCATACGAGCTATACAAAGGGAGGAAGCCCAACATCAACCACCTCAGAATATTTGGATCAAAATGCTATGTGCATAACAATGGAAAGGTAAACTTGGGTAAGTTTGATCCAAAGGCTGATGTAGGTATATTCATAGGATATTCCCTTAGGAGTAAAGCATATAGAATATACAACATGAAAATTAAAACTGTAGAAGAATCCATGCATGTTGTATTTGATGAAACTCCTACATGGGGACAATCCACAGAGGATGATGGAATACCTGATCTCACAAAACTACCATCATCTTCCTCATCACCAAAAGAAACACCAACAAGCAATCCTAAAGAAGAAGATGAACCCAGTGATGAACCTGGAGTGGAACCCGTGCCTGAGGAGGCACAGATGCCAATAGCTAGGAGACATCACAGGGATCATCCTCTTGATCAAGTGCTTGGTGATGTTTCTTCTGGTGTCAGAACTAGAAGACAAGTTCAAAATGAAGTTGAGTTTGGAGCATTCCTATCTCAAATCGAACAAACTTCAGTTGAACAAGCTCTTGAGGACTGCGACTGGATTATTGCCATGCAGGAAGAGCTAAACCAATTTGAGAGAAGTCTAGTTTGGGAACTAGTCCCAAGGCCGTCTCATCAATCCATAGTAGGGACCAAGTGGGTCTTCAAAAACAAGCTAGATGAGACAGGTCAAATCACAAGAAACAAAGCCAGACTAGTAGCCAAAGGATATAACCAAGAAGAAGGCATTGACTATGAAGAAACTTTTGCTCCAGTTGCTAGACTCGAAGCAATAAGAATTCTTCTAGCCTTTGCATCCATGAAAGGCTTTAGGTTATATCAAATGGATCTAAAGAGTGCTTTTCTTAATGGTTATATTAAAGAAGAGGTATATGTAGAACAACCTCCTGGCTTTGAGGATCATAAGCATCCCAAACATGTGTATAGATTAAAGAAAGCTTTATATGGCCTGAAACAAGCTCCTCGAGCTTGGTATGAGAGACTCAGCAGCTTTTTGCTGGGCAAGGGTTTCTCAAGGGGCAAATTAGATAATACACTGTTTATCCTTCACAAACATAGAGATATGTTAATTGTCCAAATTTATGTTGATGATATTATATTTGGGGCAACTAACGAAAAGCTTTGTGAAGATTTCTCTAAGACTATGCAGGGTGAGTTTGAGATGTCAATGATGGGAGAACTAACGTTCTTCCTAGGCCTGCAAATTAAACAAAAGAAGAATGGAATCTTCATCTCCCAAGCTAAGTACTGCAGAGAACTACTCAAAAAGTTTGGAGAAGTTTGGATTCACAGACAAGCTATCTTTTGGTCAGATGGCTTGCCTCGATGCTGATAGAGCAAGTGCCATGCCCACTCCTCCAATTAGCAAGAGCAAAGGGAAGAGCAAAGGGAAAGGGAAAAGGAAAGCCCAGGAAGTTGAGGAGGATCCCAACTTCCCTGTATGGAACGTGAAAATCCGGGCTGTTCACTATCCCAATGGAGAGGTCCTCTACTTCGACGATGCTACTGGGTTCCCTGGGTATGAAGAAGTGGAGAACCTAAAAAGGGCATTCGAGGAGTCTATTGAATCAGAGAGGCTCAGAAGGGAAAGAGATGAAGAAGAGCTTCAGGAGATCATTGCCCAGATAGACCAGAATGTGCGTGAGGCCGAGCTAGCCAAACTGCAAAAAGAAAATGAAGAGAGGCAAAAAGAGAGGGAGAGGAAAAAGAAACACAAACCCTAAACCCCCAATCCAAACATATTTTTTTTTAACTTAGAAAGTTTTCCTTTGTGTTTTGTTTTCATGCATACTTTCATACTTGCTTAGTGTAATTTACTTGTATACGTTCTTTACTTGTATATGCTATTTAATTGTATACTCTGATTTGTAACTTTTACTTATCAATAATATTTGTTCAAGTTACTTGTTCTTATCTATTGCTTTTATTCTCTTGCTATTCTTTCCTTATGAATCTAATCGATAAAACTAAGTTTGTCATCATCAAAATGGGGGAGAATGTTAGAATCTTAAGTTTTGATGAAGACTAAAATGTGAAAGAATAGGCCAAGTACTTAGAAAGCAATAGGTTAACATAGGATCCCAAGTAAGAGTGCAACCGGATGTGGATTTACTTCCGGATAGACTAGAACTTGCGCACGCGTATGAATGTTTCATCCCCCAGCGGCAGCGAGTAACTCACTAGGGAAATAACTTAGTCCATGAGCATTATTAGGTACACAACACCTTAAGGCTAGGCTATGATTCAACCGGAAGTGAAATTGCTTCCTGTTAGATTTAGACTGGCGCAGGTTGATAGAAGAGATATAACCCTAAGCGTCAATGAGTTTACCACGTCAAGTGAAAGTGCTTCCGATAGCTTAGTGACTAGCGCTGACTGTTGGAATGAAATACACTGAGCAAGAGTAAGTGATAGTAAGCTAAATCCTTCATCAAGTGGAATCACTTCCGGATGTAGAAGTGCTTCCGGATACACCTTAGACTTCGGGAACACCCACTGCATGTGACTATATGCTTATGTGCTTATATTGTTAAACTAACGTTCAAGTGCAGCACACGAAGTAAGGTTGCTTCCGGATGTGATTTTGCTTCCGCAAGCAATCAGAATGTCAGAGCGTTCAGAGATGCAGTGTCAGAATGCTTTTGTCAGAGCAGAGGTGTCAGGACTACTTTTCAGAGATAAAGCAAGTCAACCCTGCTATGCATTGATGAAGCATTTAATTAGGCAAACGGTAACATGGGAAAAACGGCCATATTCAAACGGCTAGCCCACCTACCAAGAGTTCAAAATGTTTGAAGACTATATAAGGGAGCTCAACTTCATTTATGAAGCAATCAATTATCTTTGAATATTCTTGAGAGAAGTTAGAGCGAGAAACTAAGAACACCTTCAAGCATTCAAAGCTGCCCAGAAAAGAAAAGAGCATTTAACACATCGAGTGATCCTTTTCATCTACATATTTTGTACTCTTTGTTGTTAAGTCTCTTTCTGTTATAAGAGCATTTATTGTACCTAAGTGTGTAACAACATCCGTTCTTTGAGAGAACTTAGAAAAATCCTTTAAGTGTAAAGGTTAACCCCTTGCTTGCTGTGAGGGGGAGTTAGTTAGAAAGGTTACAAGTGAGCCAGCGTAAAACTTGTAATTGTAAGGTTGCAAGTGATCCCGTGTAAAACTTGCAGTTGTAAGGTTTCAGGTGAACCCGATTTAAAACCTGAGATATAGTGGAACTCGGCCTGGGTGGTTGAGGACTGGACGTAGGTCAGGTAGACCGAACCAGTATAACTCTTGTGTTGTTTTATTCTAGCGTTATTTTTGAAGCACAATTCACCCCCCCTCTTGTGCATCCATCACTTTCAGATACTAAAGCTAAAGCTAATTTTTCCATTAGAGAATACCTGGTCTCCGTGTCAAGTAACGCCTTACTCACGTAGTAAACTGGACTTTGTTTCCTTCCAATTTCTTTTATCAGCACCGCACTCACTGCACTTCCTGCCACAGCTAAGTACAAGTACAACACTTCACCTGTTTCAGGTTTCATCAACAAAGGTGGACTACTCAAGTAAGTTTTTAAATCTTGCAATGCTCCTTCCGCCTTATCATTCCATTGGAAATCTTTGCACTTTCTCAAAGCTTCAAAAAATGGTTGACACTTCTCAGATGACCTGGAAATAAAATGAGTCAAAGCAGCTAGACGCCCTGTTAGCTTCTGAACATCCTTAACACTTTGAGGAGAAGGAATTTCCATTATTGCTTTAATTTGTGCTGGATTAGCTTCAATCCCTCTTTTTGAAACAAGATACCCTAAAAACTTCCCTGATTTTACTCCAAAAGAACATTTTTCAGGATTCAATTTCATATTATACTCTCTTAGCAAATCAAAAGCTTGTTTCAAATGACTAACATGATCTACTGCTTTCAAAGACTTAACTAACATGTCGTCTATATACACTTCCATAGTTTTTCCTAGATGTTGATAAAACATTTTATTTACTAATCTTTGATAAGTTGCTCCTGCATTTTTCAAACCAAATGGCATAACTTTATAACAATAAGTTCATCTCTCTGTTATGAAAGATGTTTTCTCTTGATCATCACTATGCATTAAAATTTGATTATACCCAGAAAAAGCATCCATAAAACTTAATAATTCATGACCTGAAGTAGCATCGACCAATGTATCTATATGAGGCAATGGAAAAGAATCTTTTGGACATGCTTTGTTTAAATCTGTAAAATCAATACATACTCTATGCTTACCATTCTTTTTAGGTACTACTACCACATTAGCTAACCAATCTGGATACTGTACCTCCCTTACTGAACCAATTTTCAATAACTTGTCAACTTCATCATTTATAATCTTATTTCTTTCAGGTGCAAATTTTCTTCTTTTTTGCCTAATTGGTTTAAACGATGAATCTACATTCAACTGATGAACTATTACCTCTGAACTAATTCCTGTCATATCCTCATGAGACCAATCAAAACAATCCAAGTTGTTAGATAAAAATGCAATTAATTCTTCCCTAATTTTCTTATTCAAATATGCTCCAATGGATAAAGTCCTCTCAGGTTTTTCAGGAATTAAAGAAATTTTCTCTAATTCGTCACCTAAGCCCCCCTTATCCGTTGGAGACAGATTCTGTAATTGCTATACTGGTTCAAGACTTTTTGAAATTCCTTTTAAAGCAGTTTGATAGCATTCTCTTGCAATTCGCTGTTCTCCTTTAATTTCCCTTACCCCCAAGGAGTATGAAATTTAATAGATTGATGCAAAGTAGATGGTACAGACCTCATTTGATGAATCCATGGTCGTCCTAACAACACATTATATGCTGAAGGGCAATCCATCACCTGAAATTTAATTAGTTGATTGACACCCACAGCCTGAGTGACTAAAGAAATTTCCCCTACCGTTCTATCTGGCGCTCCATTCCCAAAGACCAAAATAGTAAGTGCTTGTACAATTTGAGATTCTAAATTTAATTCTATAACTGTTTGCAAATAAATTATATTAATAGAACTACCTGCATCGATTAGAACTCGTTTAACATTGCAATTAGCTATCATTACATTTATTACCAAAGCGTCATCATGATAAGAAAACATCTGAATTTCAATACTCTTAAAAGTTATTTGTTCATTAATATTGCTAGTCGACATAACGTCGCCTAAAGATCTAGTCGATGAATCATAGTTAAACAAAGATCGAGCATGTCTTTTTGCTGCAGAATATGTACTGCCACTTACCTCGGACCCACCTATTATCATATGAATAGTACGAGCATTTTGTGGGGTAGTCGATGAATTGAACGACTTCTGTTGTGTATCCCCTGCATGAGATTTATTATTTTTAATAATATCTTTTAACATACCTTTCTTCATCAATTCCACCACTTCCTTCCTCAGCTGAATGCAATCCTCCGTCCTGTGTCCATGATCATCATGAAAATGGTACCATTTATCCGGATTACGCTTTTCTGGCTCTCGCTTAAGCTTACTGGGCCACCTAACAGAATCGCCTAGCTTCTGCAATGTGTTAACTAATTCTGCCGGGCTTACTGAAAAATTATGCTCACTTAACTTGGGTACGGGCGGCTTCTTGGAGTCGTCTCCATGCGATCCTCCCCGATTACCTGTGGAATAAGGTTCAGATCTCCAATTCTTACCTCGAGATTGCTGGGATCGCCTATCGACATAACCACCTTGCTGTGTATTTTTCTGTCGCTCAGCTAACTCTAATCTAAATTTCGCATCATCTTCCTCCCACCTTATCTGAGCCCAAGCATAAGCTTGTACTTCCACCCAAGTCTTAACTTGATGCATGGTAAGCTCTTTATAAAGCTGTGAACGTGGAAGCAAACATCTACGAAAAGCTTGCACAGCAATAAATTCATCACAATTCGGAATACTTACCATTTCTTGAGTAAATCTGGTTAATATTTCTCTAGTAGTCTCATTTGGTCTTTGTAAAATTCGGTACAAATCATCAGACGTTTTGACCAAATTTCGACTACTAGCAAACTGCTGCACAAACATTTCAGTCAATTGACTAAACGAATTAATACTACCTGGCATGAGGTTCGTCCACTAAGATAATGCTGGACCTATCAAGCTAATGCCAAAGCCACGACACATCGCAGCTTGACGCTTTTCTGCAGGTATGACAGCAGCCATCATGATTTGTCTATATTGAGCCATATGCTCATCTGGATCTATTTTTCCACTATACTTTGGCAGAACAGGAAATACAAAACGTTCAGGTAAATCAATTAAAGCAATTTGATCAATAAAAGGGCTATCGGAATAATTTCCCAATCTGGCAGACTCAAAAGGCTTCCTGATTCCAGGTATTTGCAACACCGTTCTTTCCAAAGTTTGAACCTTCTTCTTTAAAAATTCCGTCTCAGTGACACGAGTGTCACCTGAATAAGTTGATGCTTTTGTGGATTCTTCCTCCTCAGAACCTGCATCACGACTGGAATTGTTATTTTCAACATCTTTATCATTCTTTTTCTTACCTCCATGTTCATAATCATGAGGAATATCTTCCTCATGCTCATCTTCAATTTCAAGATGTTTGCCAGCGATAGCATTTAGTTTCTGGTGCAACTCCTGATTTTCTTTCTGCAATCGTTCCAAAGTTTCAGTTTGAACGGCAATAGCCTCACTTTGCTGTGTGACAAATTGTTCCTGCCGAGTCATCCTTTCAGATTGTTCAGTCAACTTGGCTAGGATCTGTGAGAGTTGATCGCCATGACTTGGTTGCTCCATGATTAGTGATTTGCCAATAAAAAGACGGTAGCTTGTATGAAAAGACTATCGTCCCCACGGTCGGCGCCAAATGTTGATACACAAATATGCGATATCAAAGGAAAGAAGAATTTCTTTATTTGGAATTGGTGGAATAACCACAAGAACAATACAAAAGGCTTGTCGCCTAGACTTAGTCGACTAGCGAGAGCAAGAAATAGAAAAACGTATGATTCAGAGGATATTAGATGATCCCAATTACATGGATTGAGTTTCTATATATAGACTACAAATTTTTTTCCCGTTGGAACAATTAAATCCCTTCTTTATGAATATCTCCGTTTTGATTCGCATAAATATGAAGGTTACAAGAAATTAATTTGGCGGTTACAAAATATCTTTGACCAACAATAATGTTAGAATCTTAAGTTTTGATGAAGACTAAAATATAAAAGATTAGACCAAGTGCTTAGAAAGCAATAGGATAACATAGGATCCCAAGTAAGAGTGCAACCGGATGTGGATTTACTTCCGGATAGACTAGGACTTGCACACGCGGATGAATGTTTCATCCTCCAGCAGCAGCGAGTAACTCACTAGGGAAATAACTTAGTCCATGAGCATTAGGTACACAAAACCTTAAGACTAAGCTATGATTCAACCGGAAGTGAAATTGCTTCCTGTTAGATTTAGACTGGCGCAGGCTGATAGAATAGAATAACCCCAAGCGTCGGTGAATCAGCCACGTCAAGTGAAATTACTTCCTGATAGATTTAGACTGGCACAGACTGATAGAGGTGATATAACCCTAAGCGTCAGAGAGTTCACCACGTCAAGTAAAAGTGCTTCCGATAGCTTAGTGACTAGCGCTGACTGTTGGATTGAAGGACACTGAGTGAGAGTGAGTAATAGTGAACAAAATCCTTCATCCAGTAGTTTTACTTCCGGATGTAGAAGTGTTTCCGGATACATCATAGACTAAGAGGACTAACGTTCAAAGTATACAATACACTAAGTCAGAACATAGTCTAAGTAAGACTACTCCCCATAGCAAACTTCCCACAACATGTATAGTTCTTACTATATTTGATTATATATATTGCTATGTTGGACTAACCAGTATGTGCAGAACTTAGTCACACTTCCGGATGCAAATGAGCTTCCGGATGCAAAGACTCTTGGCATTGGATTTCAGAGATTAACACTTGCAGAGCAAGATTGCCACTTCCGGATGAACGATGATCATCCGTCAGCAAGAGTACAAGAGTAAACGTCACATACTCAGAAGTCAGAATGCTTTTGTCAGAGCAGAGGTGTCAGGACTACTTTTCAGAGATAAAGCAAGTCAACCCTGCTAAGCATTAATGAAGATGTACTTCTCAACGGTAACATGGGATTAACGACTATATTCAAACGGTCATATTCAACCTGCCACCCAAGCCTATGAAGCCGAGTATAAAAGGGACATTCACATTCAGAAGAGAAGAAGAGAGAACATAGCATATTATCTGATATATCATATTCTTCATTCTTCACATCTTCTACTCTCAGATCTAGATTTGTAATATTATTAGAGAGTAATTCAGTTGTACTTAAGTGAGTAACATTATCTACTCTTCTAGAGAGTCATTTGTACTTAAGTGTTTACCACAATCAGTTCATAGAGTGAACATATAACCAAATCCTCTAATTAATAGAGGCTGTTCTAAAGCTTGTGCTTGAAGAACAGAATTGCTATTTTATAATAGTAAGGGGGAGCATTTAGAGGTTCTCTAAATCTCCATAGGTTGCAAGTTAGCCCACAAAACTTGTAGTTGTAAGGTTGCAGGTGATCCCGTTGTAAAACCTGTGGTTGTAAAGGTTTGCAGGTGAGCCCGTTGTAAAACCTGTGGGTTGTTAGGTGAACCCGTGTTCGTAAAACCTAAAGTGTAAAGGCTTTCTTGTGCCTGGTTCAAACAAGAAGTTTAGTGGATTGAAAATCTCAGGTGGAGCCTGGGGACTGGATGTAGGTCTGGGAGTGACCGAACCAGGATAAACTCGCTTGTGCATATTCTGCTTATTAAAATCTCACACCAAGCACCACACCACTACATACTTACTTGTGCTTGGGATGATTCATCGTCACTCTCATCAAGCACAAGGAGTAAAGTTATAAAAAGAGGAAAATTATCAGTTTTTATTCTGCCACCCAATTCACCCCCCCTCTTGGGTGACAGCCACGCATTTCAAATAATGCCTTTGTCGACTTTCTAATGCAATGGACTTCTCCAGACTTGTCCTCCTTTTGGGCTTAATGGGCCCCTTCATTGAGTTGAAACATGTCGTAACAGTATTGAATCATCTTTATAAAGTATTTGTTCAAATCAGATGAGTCTATTGTTTTTGCTAAAATGGTCGTGCTCACAACATTACATTGCGTTATAGATTGTGTTCCTCATATTATATCATATGCTGATTTATGTTTTATTCATATATTGTAAATATACAAAGTATAACATTTTTCTCTCTTTCTATTACATTAAATGTTCATATCAAAGTCATTTGGTAATTTACTTTTTTTTAACATATATAGATTTTAGCCATCCTCATTTTTAGTATGTAGGAATAATCTTGATTTTGAATCCTAAGCTACAATTGTGAGATTTTCTCTCATACTGTTGTCTAATCTTGCAAGTTATCTACATTACTCAGCCAAATTAATTTATTTTGTGCAGTTGTTCAGTATGAAGCTCGTTGAAGAAAACTGTTGCGTCGTGGCTGCTGCCAAATTGCTGGAAAACCATCACATGTAATGTCTTGAACATGGTTTTGTAACCCGTGATTATCAGTAATGCTGTCCATAAAATTGCAGAACAAATCAATACTTTTGCCATTAAACTTGCTTGAGTGGTTTGTTACATGTGTGTAATAATGAATTGGTATTGCAAGTGACATTCTGTAGAATTTCATGTGGTAAAAGAAAATGAACTGTGAATTATGATGATTTGTTTATGTCTTATTTGCGCAATAGCTTTACTTTCATTAGTTACCGAATGCTTAGGTATGGAGAAGACAAAAAATGGTGCCGGAAATGATCACCTACTGCGGTTTTAGGAAATTTATATTCATACACACACACGCACATCACATGAAAATGGAGGATCTGACAAGTCACAACTCTGTATACTCATATTGTAAATAAGGGCAAGGTAGAAAAATTGTAAATGGTCAATTTTAATAAAATAACGTGCAAAGTAAAAGAAAGCTAACAATATATAGAAGAGGCAATATGATTGAGAGGTACCTATGGCGGCTAGTGTTGTTGACACATTTGCATGTTTGTGATAGGGAGCATCAGATATAGTGTACATGTGTGTGGGGAGAGAGAGAAAAGAAGATGATCTTGTGTACGGCAAATGTTGATGTGGTGAAAATTAGGGTGAGAGTAAAAGAAGATTTATATAGAAAAGAGTTTAGAGTTCCCAATTGGGCTTTACATACATATTTGGGCTTCCTTTAATAATTTTATTTTAAACCTAGACATCTTGATTTATATATTTAAGTCTCTTTCATTTAAAATTTATTCTCATAATGTAAAAGAAATTTACATATAATATTTTAAGCATTAAAACAACTTTTTGTTATTTCTTTATAGCATATTCTTAAATAATAATTTAAAATTTTTCAAAGACAATTTATTTCTAAGTGTTTAAAAATATGGAATGTTACACATCGCACACACTGACTACACATTATTATCAATTTCTTTCTAAAATCTCTTGCTTTCCTTTCACGCACCATCTATCCGCATCCGCCTTTCTCCTGTTCTTTTGAGAGGTACATTTTAGTTTCCTTATTTGGTTGGTGGGATTCAAGTCAAGTGTGTTTGTCAATCTAGGGCTGTTTGGATTCAGCTTCTGAAAATAGCTTCTAGGAATATAGCTTTTGGAAAATTACTTTTGAGTAAAATAGTTTTTCTGAAAAATAGTTTTTGATAAAATGAAAGTGTTTGGATTAAGCTTTTTGAGAATAACTTTTGAGTAGAATATAACTTTTCTGAAAAATAGTTAGGATGAATAGCTTTTCATATTTTATTTATTTGAAATAAGTGTTTTTCCTAAATGAGAGATCGAAACTTTCAGCTAGAAAATGAGAAAAATGTAGTTTTTCTCAAAATAGCTTTTGGAACCCCAAATTAGTTTTTTTTTTCTCAAAATAACTTATCTAAAAAAATTGAGTGTTTGAATATCTTTATGTGAAACTAAGTTTGGGAGCCAAAATAACTTTTGGAAATGTATCCAAACAGACACTTATTTAAGTGGGAAAAATCCAAACATGTCTCCCCCTTGTGGGGTTGGTTTTTCATGCCAATCTAAATATTGCTCTATACTAATTCAATTTTAAAAATTGAATTTTATCTCAAACTCACTCTCAATCTCAATCTCAATCTCAATCCCAAACTCAACCTTCAAAATCCATTAGCTCCAACCAAATAGGGCAATAGGAGTTATGGGACATACGAAACCTCCTAAATTTGTTTGTTTCTTTAAGAGAGATATAGTCTGTATTTTTTATACTCCGTATCATATAATTGAAAAGTGACTCTTTGTTGTCATGTTATTTAATTTTGTCATGCCCTTAAGATTTTCTACTTTATTTAAAAACCATTTTCAAGATTTCACATAATAGGGTGTATGTCAGAGCCTAAACGTTGTAAGGTTGTTTAGTTATTTGTCTTTTTAAATTCTAAAAAAAAATGATTTTATGAACTTCACAGAGGGCATGGCAAATTTAAATGCCATTGCATTTGCACTTCCCTTATAAGAATTAGTCAGATTAGTTTTTGTTGCCCGGCTTAATTATAACTTCACATAGGTCATGACAAATTTAAATATCATTGCATGTGTACATCCCTTTTAAGAATTAGTTAGATGAGTTTTTATTGCCCAGCTTAAACATCTCTGTGTTGACAATGAAGGCGAGAGTAGTAACGACTAGGAATGATTTAACCAATTGCATGCGAGCCCAAATTTTGAAATTTTTTCCACTTAGATAATTGAATTTCAAACCCACCTTCAACTTATGAGTAACATGTACAGCTAATACATCTAGGTAATTCTAGTAGAGTAGAAACATTTATAAAGATTGGAAATGTAAAATAAGTGTTAGCAAAGAAAAAATTGAAATGATGTCAATTCTTTTTCTCTGGTCAGGTTCTTCCTTTGTAGTTTTGAATTTGAACGGTAATCTGAAGTTGAGCAATGGCGCTTCCGGCCCCTGTGCAGCTGAATCTTAATGAATATGGAACTCTTGATTGCAGCTGAATCTTAATGAATATGGAACTCTTGATTGCTTCAAAATGTTGGAGAAAGTTGGGGAGGGCGCTTACGGGTTGGTTTTAACCTCTCTTTTCTCTTTCGCCGCATGTTTCCTTTTTTCAATATCACTATACTCATTAGTTATATACTACCTCCAGTCCCAAATATAAGACCTAGTTGACTTTTGTTTGGAAAGATTAAGGTTCACTACTACAGAATAACCCCTTTACATGAGCTCATTTTGGCCTTTACATGCGCTTAAAAAGCGCTGGCAATGTCGTTGCTGGGAAAGGATTTACATGCGCTTTAAAAGCGCATGTATAGAACACCTTTACATGCGCTTGTTTTAAATAAAGTGCATGTATAGACACCCTATACATGCGTTGGTGTAAGAAATGCGCATGTATAGCTACCCCTATACATGCGATTGTTTAAGAAAAGCGCATGTAAACGGCGCGTAAAGCGCATGTAAAAGGGTGTATTTGGTTATAGCTATACATGCGCTTCGAGCGCATGTAAAGAGCCAACTCCTTCTAATTAAAATATTTATATTCCTCACCCTGCTGAATCTATTCAGCAGTACTGTTTTTTTTATACACATCCACCTAGCATATAAACTAACAAAGTCCAAAAATCAAACTTACAATCAAACAAGTAGAGTATCAAAATAGATAGACCAACCAAAGAACCTTAAATAAGCACAAAAAATACTATGAAGTCACAGTTGCTCAAATGCATAAGTCCAAACTAACTCATTTGTAGAAGAAACTTCACTGATTAGGAGTCAAAAGCCTTCAAAATTTTGGTTCAGAGCAACATGTTTCACCGGACTAAATAGAAAAACCTTTAACACCGCCTCCTTGCTAATCAATATATATTTAATTAGATGAGTTATGCCAAAGTCCAAAAACCTAGCAATAATGAGATGTATCAACAACCAGTGTATGTTTTCTGTCCATCACCTACCAATTTCCATCATCCCTCCCATGTAAAGCCATGTAATGTAAATCATAGCATAGCTAATTAAAGATTGAAAATGTCAATATCCTTAATGTTATTTTAAAATAAATGAAACTGGGTGTGATGAAGGGAAATCTTTAACAGTTAAAATGTCTATGAACTACTATAAAAAAATCATGAACCACAAGCCTGACATGGAACAAAAAGACCCAAGTGGGCCAAAATTGTGGACCAAATGAATGTGATGTTATTGTCATATATTAAATACAAATTCTGTAAAAAAGGATGCTTTGAGATGATCGGCATCATCAACTCAGGTGTCAAACAGCAGAGCAAGTAGAAACATGAAACCATTCATAACTGTTTCGCAAGCTCAAGTTTTTTCAAGACATAAGCAAAGAAAAATACATCATTCAATCTAATGCATTGAGCATTGAAGCAGCAACAACCATAATAGTTCCCGAAATGTGACATAATCAAACAAAACCATGACAAGAAACTTACATAATCAGCAAATTTCTGAATGGGGGGCCTTGGACATCTGAGCTGTCTCAACCAAGCTAATTATTATCTGACTCAAGACACCATCCGATCCTACTTCCGTAGCTTCAATGAGAAGAATTCCATGTAAATTTATTGTACCTCCAATAACAGTTGTGTTCTCCTCCTTTAAAACTGGGACAGATTCACCAGTTACCATGCTCTCATTTATATAACTTGAGCACCATGTAACAATGGCATCAGCAGGAACCCTTGCACCAGGGAGAACTTTTAAGGTGTCACCCAGTTGGATCAGCAAAGAATCTATTTCTCTTTCTTCAATAGTTCTGCAACCTAGAAGGGGAAATACAAAACAAAAGGGGGCAAGAAACAAAAAAATATTCTAGTTATAATTTGACACTAAAATCTTGAACATGATTGGATGTGTAACTATTTAATTGTTTACAACTCATGCATAAAATCAAACTTCAGATGTTTCAAGTTTGAACTCCAAATTCGTAAGAAAATAAAGCACAGAAGCAGACAATATGCACCTTTATCTTTGGTAACCAATATAGCTATTGCAGGAGCAAGTTCTACTAACTTGATGGCATCTGATGTTTTTCCCTTTGCAAGACATTCGAAGTACTTGCCCATCAATACAAATGTTATGAGCATGGCACTGGTCTCAAAATATGTCGGAGATCAAAATCCAGTAAGAGCACCATACAGTAGAGCACAAACAGAATAAACATAAGATGTTGTAGTTCCTAATGCAACCAAGACATCCATGTTAGTTGAACCATTTCCTATACAAGCTTAACATGGATCTTAATTTGCCTTATCAACGAATTCTGTTCAGGTTCCTTAAAAAAGCAGAGTAATAAAGTTAACCAATATAAACAACTTTATGATTTTATTTCATCTAACTAAATCCAAACCAATCGTGCAATTTGAAGGATACATCACACACAAAACAAACAGCCCAAAACTTTCTTTTCTTATGCGCGTTTTGAAAGTGTATACCCGGCGAGATTTATATGCAAGCATAAGAGCATCATCAATAGTTGTTAGAATCTTAAGTTTTGATGGTGACTTAGGTATGATATGGTCTAGTACTTAAAAGAACATAATTAACACTTAGGAAGGATTAGATGACATGGTTAGAACCCTGAGTTAGATCACTTGTGAATGCAAGATCATTTCCGGAAGTATTAGCACTAGAGTCACAACCGGATGCAGATTCACTTCCGAATGAATTAAGACTAGCGCTCACGGATGCGGAATCACTTCCGGATAGACTAGGACTCGCGCACGCGGATAAATGTGTCATCCCCCAGCGGCAGCGAGTAACTCACTAGGGATTTAACTTAGTCCATGAGAATTAGGTACACAAACCTTAAGACTAAGCTATGACTCAACCGGAAGTGAGTTTACTTCCTGTTAGACTTAGACTGGCGCAGAGCGATGGAATAGATCTCACCCCAAGCGTCAGTGAGTCTACTTCGCCAAGTGAAAGCACTTCCTGTTAGATTTAGACTGGCGCAGACTGATAGAATAGAATGACCCCAAGCGTCAATGAATCAGCCTCGTCAAGTAAAATTGCTTCCTGATAGATTTAGACTGGCGCAGGCTGACAGAATAGATATATCCCCAAGCGTCAGTGAATTAGCCTCGTCAAGCGAAATTGCTTCCTGTTAATTTTAGACTTGCACAGACTGATAAAAGAGATATAACCCTAAGCTTCAGTGAGTTCACCACGTCAAGTAAAAGTGCTTCCGATAGCTCAGTGACTAGCGCTGACTGTTGGAATGAAATACACTGAGCAAGAGTAAGTGATGGTGAGCTAGATCCTTCATCAAGTGAAAGTACTTCCGGATGTAGAAGTGCTTCCGGATACATCCTAGACTAAGTAAACTCCCACTTCATGTGATTGTGTGTTGACTTAATATACATAGCATGAACAAATGACACACTGAGTCACTTAGGAAGACTTAGAGTAAACTAACGAGACTTAAGCTGACTATTGGAATAGAGATCCCTTAGAGTCAGTAGACATTACACTAAGTCAGAACATAGTCTAAGTAAGACTACTTCCCATAGCAAACTTCCCACAACATGTATAGTTTTACTATATCTGATTATATATATTGCTATGTTGGACTAACCAGTATGTGCAGAACTTAATCACACTTCCGGATGCAACTGAGCTTCCGGATGCAAAGACTCTTGGCATTGGATTTCAGAGATTAACACTTGCAGAGCAAGATTGCCACTTCCGGATGAACGATGAATCATCCGTCAGCAAGAGTACAAGAGTAAATGTCACATACTCGGAAGTCAGAATGCTTTTGTCAGAGCAGAGGTGTCAGGACTACTTTTCAGAGATAAAGCAAGTCAACCCTGCTGAGCATTTAAGAAGATGTTCCTTCCAACGGTAACAAAAGGATAACAGATATTCAAACAACATTGTTACCTACCAAGCATGAGGAGTATGAGAACATAATCTGAAGATTCACTCAAGGTGTCAAAGCTCATACTACCCACAAGAGTCGGAGTCCATAAGAGAGCTTCTGATAGCAAGAGAGCATCCAATAGCAAAGCACTCTTATCATTCATGGACAAGTGCTTGGAAGACAAAGTTCCTCTATGATAGCAAGCAGAATGTTAGAGTCCACGAGCTTCACTTCAGTTAGCAAGAGAGCTTCCGATAGTAAGTCTCTTAGCATCCTGGACTTATGCTTGAGGAACGAAGTCCTCATCTGACAACAAGCAAGAGTCAGACCGTACAGTGTATAGATGTCAGAACGACTTTTGCCAGAACAGTGTTGTCAGAACAGTGTTGACAGAACAGCTGGACAAAGCACCCTATTCAGATAAAGCAAAGTCAACTCTGCTGTGCATTAATGAGGACAACGTAAACAAGGCCCAACGGCTATATTCAAACGGCCTTATTGCCTCTCCAACGGTTGGATATTCAGAGGCTGGTATAAAAGGAACATCTACATTCAGAAGAACTAAGAGAGAGAGAGAACAGAGCTTATTGTCTGAAACACTATTCTACATTCCTCTCATCTTCTACTCTCGGACTTAGATATGTAATATTCTTAGAGAGTGATTCTTTTGTGCTTAAGTGAGTAACATCATCTACTCTTAGAGAGAGTCATTCGAGCTTAAGTGTTTAGCACAATCAGTTCATAGAGTGAACATAATTGTAATCTTACATTTTGTAAGGGGGAGCATTTAGAAGTTTTCTAAATCTCCATAGGTTGCAAGTTAGCCCGTAAAACTTGCGTTTGTAAGGTTTGCAGGTGAACCCGTTGTAAAACCTGTGGGTTGTTAGGTGAACCCGTGCTCGTAAAACCTAAAGTGTAAAGGCTTCTCTTGTGCCTGGTTTAAACAAGAATAGTGGATTGAAAATCTCAGGTGGAGCCTGGGGACTGGATGTAGGTCTGGGTGACCGAACCAGGATAAATTTATGTGTGCATAAACTTACATTTAAACATTCTATTTTTGCATCACATAACATACTGACTTGTGCATACCATTACTCAGTAACATCATCACCAAGCACAAGCAGTCTTTCGAAAAGAAATAAAGTTTTTATTCCCTCACCCAATTCACCCCCCCCCTCTTGGGTGACAGCCACGCATTTCATTTGGTATCAGAGCAGGTCACTTGTTTAAAGGATCCAACGATCTCAAATGTAAAGACCTTGGCTGATTTGGGTTAAAATGTTTTCCAAAGGCTTTGATCATACCATTCCACCTGTGTTAGAAAATATTGATATTTGTTGGTGGAAAGGAAGAATTGAAAATTTTATACAATCCACTAGTTTGAAAATGTGGGATATTTTTGAAAATGATTTTGATTTCAAACCAAGAGGGAACTGGACTGAAAAGGAGAAAAATTTGTTTTCCTTAAATACTAGAGCAATGCAAATTTTATACAAAGGCTTAACTGAAAATGATTTCCAGAAAATCAAACATTGCTCTAGTGCTAAAGACATTTGGAATACTCTTGATGTGATATATGCTTCTAACCCATCTCTTGAAAGCGCAGCTGTCCAAAGCTCAACTCGTGCTCGTTGTGGATCATCTACTGATGAGCTTCTGGAAGCTGATATTGAGGAAGCAGGCTTCAGTGAGGAGAGTATCCATTTCTGCCTAGAAGATTCAGAAAGTGAGGTATCTGGATCTGAACTTGAACTTTCTAAATTGCAAGATGCATACAATGAGTTATATACCGAATATTGTAAACTTGCAAAAGAACTTCTAGGCTTAAAAGAAAAAGATAGGAAACTTGAAAAACTAATTTCTTCTTCTACGTCCAAAGTTTCCAAGGTTTCTTTTAAAGAATTAGTGGTTCCGATAGTTAGCCCACGATCGGCAGGGAAAACTTCAACATGTCTTGAAAAATGTTTTGATTGTAAACACTTGTTGAAGGAAAAAGAAGAGCTTTCAAAAGAAACTGAGATTTCAAAGGAACAAAAAGCTTTTCTAAAGAAAACTAATCATGATAATGATAGAAAACCCCATTTTGATTATCATTCCATTATCTGTCATTATTGTGGTAGATTAGGACATATTTCTCACACATGCAGTCTTAGAAGAAATCTAAATGTGAGAAATAAATTTGTATGGATTCCTAAAGGACAAGTAAGGTCCAGTGCTAACCAAGTAGGACCCAAGTACAAATGGGTACCAAAACATCCTCCTAGTGCCTTACTTGTGCAGGAAAGATCAAGAGTTTCTCTTACCCCAAAGGAGAGAACTCGTGGCGATGCAACTGCTGAAAACCCCTGGTACAATCATAAGAAGCAATGTGCAACCACCAGGAACAATGGTTCTGTCTCAAGGATGAGCTATCACAAAGTTCCATTCAACTATCCTGAGAAGAACAAGAGAGAGTGGACTCCTCGATCAACATTGAAAAGGCACTTGAATCCTAACTCTCAGAAGAAAGTGCTTCGAACCAAGGATAAGTATAGAAGATCTTCTTGGGAAAGACAATTCCGAGGTTCAGCAAGACTCAGGACTTTATCTCATCTGAACAATCAGTCAAGTCTTGAAAAGCATTCGTCACGCATAGATGGTGATATCATTCCTACCTTCCTCTTTACTCGAACAATCACTTGGGTAGTAAATGCATGATGGGCTTAACAGTTTTACTCATATATGCTTAGCGAATCTTTTAAGGGCGTCTTTCATGAAAGAAACTAGTTTATGCATTCACCTTGATTTTTGAAAGATCCTTTTGATATACAAACTTTCAAAACAAATTCTGATCCTCTTTAAATCTACATGACAACCATACCTCATGATAGCACTCAAAAGTTATTTCTGATTTTCCATTTCATGTGGTATCTCTTGCATCAAGCTTTTCAATGCATAAGCAGCTATGGTTTCGAGAACAATACATCCCTCTTAATTACATCTTTAAGTTCTCAATCTACTAATGATCTCAGTTCAAGTTTGTGGTTTAAGAATGTTGACACAGATTATTGAAGCTTGAACAATGAATATAACCAAGAGAGAATGACAACGAAAATGTCTCTTATCAAGATGTGTGGAATGGCTATACCAACCCTGAGAAACTCTCGCCAATACACATGAGCATTTCTATCCCTTACATATTCTGTTGTGAAATTAAATGGATAGACTCTCTCTTGTCTGACATGCATTAGAAATCTTAGGAAATGCCTTGAATTGAACTCTGCTAAGATCTGTAAAACATGGCATAGAATCACAAGCATGCTATAATCTGTATTAATTTCAAGCTTGTTGATATCCTAAGAACAATGAGATCACACTGAGCATATCTAGAAGAACTTGAGCAAAAATTTGGAAATTATTCTCGTAATCATATGCTGAAATTTGGTTGTTTTTGTAAACCGAATTTAGTCTTAAAATCAAACTATTCTGTGAGCATGAAAATTTCCAGTATTTCATTTTTGTGAGGATGAAGATTTTTCAAAATTTCATTGTGTTAAAAATTCACATGTCTTCATGATCTAACATGAACATCCTTGAGGCATATTTATTGAACTATACTTGCTTATGAAACTCTGAAAGTATGCCACCTGTTTGATACTCTTTGTACTATAACATTGATATTTATCTATGAGAGTATAAATAGAGTTCATGTCTTGATAGTGAAACTATGTGAACGTATAGACAATTTCAAAATTAGTTTTCACATAATCATTGTTCATATTTTCTTAAACCAACTAGCAAGCATGATTTCTTAAAATTATTAACTTGTGGTGATTAACACAGATTGACTTGAATGTCCAGAGGATGGTCTCCAATGTTAAATCTTAAGTTCTTTCACTGACCATCAGAAAAGCACTTGTTTCCTCAAGCACATGAAGGCCCAATCATCAAGTTTGAGCAAGGATGCTTTCGCAACAATCAGCGCTTTCGATAGCAGGCCAACTATTGAACCATGGGAAGAGTAGAGTGACTGCCCAGTCATGTCTGCTTTTGGTTGTAGCTCAGCTTGCCGAAGCGAATCATCAAAGCACTTGCACTAGGGGTTTCCACTTGAGATAGCACATCTCTTGAAGATGTCAGGAAGCATGCTTATCTGCATATGATTAAGATTCATGAGTCTAATAGAGTCTGGAGATTCCTCATCTGTGGTAACATCTACACCTTACCATCTCTTATATATGATGCATACATGGCATTGGTAAGGGTGTCAATTTAGGATTTCTTTGCTCAATCTGCATTGACTTCAAATCATTCACTGCTTTAGAAAATCATCCTAGCTCACACATCTGTATCCTTTATATGACACGCTGGAAAGTAAATTGATAACATACCTCTCTTATATGCTTCCTTTCTTGATTCAGTAATGATTAACCTTAATATAGAAGAGAAGTAAAGGACATTACTCGATAATGATCCCTTGAAAATAGAGAGTTGCATGCTGTCATAGATAATAAACTCTTGAGATGCTGTGATGCAATTATTTGGAAATTATTTTTGGCACTTAAAACTCACAAATTTCATTTGACTTGATTTCATTTTTCACATGGTATCACAAATTTCACTTGGCATTCAATCATTTCATTTGATATCACAAGTTCAAACTCACATATTTCATTTGATTTCATTTGGTATCACGAATTTAAAAATCACAAATTTTCAATTGATATCATAATCATCATTTTAAACGCACCAAAATTATTTTGATATCATGTTAATCATTTCAAGAGGGTCAAAATTACTTTTGATGTCTTTTATATTTAAAAAGGAACTTTCACCTTCAAAAAGAGAACTGTTTTTGTATGTTTTGATCTAGACTTAATTCTTGCAAAACATGTTCTGTTATCTTGCATAATGGTTAGGGAGAGTAAACACACTTAGAATACTGAATCAATATTTTCTTCCTTCTGTCTCACACTGTTTAGTTATCCTACATAATATTTAGGGAGAATAGGGAGAAATATTAGGTAGAAAGCCCATTCCTAGGAGAACGATAGAAGTATCCCCATCCCTAAGGCTAGCTTGCACTTGTTGAATTTTGATGAAGCCAAAAGGGGGAGAGAAATGAGACACGAGATGTCTAGAGATGAGACATGAGATGTCTAGAGCTGAAAGATAAGATATCTGGGGAGAGAACTGGGAATGAAATATAGCTCTGGAAGTGATCTAAGTTTAATTATGTTCTCTAGTCATCTATGGGTTTGTCATCATCAAAAAGGGGGAGAATGTTAGAATCTTAAGTTTTGATGGTGACTTAGGTATGATATGGTCTAGTACTTAAAAGAACATAATTAACACTTAGGAAGGATTAGATGACATGGTTAGAACCCTGAGTTAGATCACTTGTGAATGCAAGATCATTTCCGGAAGTATTAGCACTAGAGTCACAACCGGATGCAGATTCACTTCCGAATGAATTAAGACTAGCGCTCACGGATGCGGAATCACTTCCGGATAGACTAGGACTCGCGCACGCGGATAAATGTGTCATCCCCCAGCGGCAGCGAGTAACTCACTAGGGATTTAACTTAGTCCATGAGAATTAGGTACACAAACCTTAAGACTAAGCTATGACTCAACCGGAAGTGAGTTTACTTCCTGTTAGACTTAGACTGGCGCAGAGCGATGGAATAGATCTCACCCCAAGCGTCAGTGAGTCTACTTCGCCAAGTGAAAGCACTTCCTGTTAGATTTAGACTGGCGCAGACTGATAGAATAGAATGACCCCAAGCGTCAATGAATCAGCCTCGTCAAGTAAAATTGCTTCCTGATAGATTTAGACTGGCGCAGGCTGACAGAATAGATATATCCCCAAGCGTCAGTGAATTAGCCTCGTCAAGCGAAATTGCTTCCTGTTAATTTTAGACTTGCACAGGCTGATAAAAGAGATATAACCCTAAGCTTCAGTGAGTTCACCACGTCAAGTAAAAGTGCTTCCGATAGCTCAGTGACTAGCGCTGACTGTTGGAATGAAATACACTGAGCGAGAGTAAGTGATGGTGAGCTAGATCCTTCATCAAGTGAAAGTACTTCCGGATGTAGAAGTGCTTCCGGATACATCCTAGACTAAGTAAACTCCCACTTCATGTGATTGTGTGTTGACTTAATATACATAGCATGAACAAATGACACACTGAGTCACTTAGGAAGACTTAGAGTAAACTAACGAGACTTAAGCTGACTATTGGAATAGAGATCCCTTAGAGTCAGTAGACATTACACTAAGTCAGAACATAGTCTAAGTAAGACTACTTCCCATAGCAAACTTCCCACAACATGTATAGTTTTACTATATCTGATTATATATATTGCTATGTTGGACTAACCAGTATGTGCAGAACTTAATCATACTTCCGGATGCAACTGAGCTTCCGGATGCAAAGACTCTTGGCATTGGATTTCAGAGATTAACACTTGCAGAGCAAGATTGCCACTTCCGGATGAACGATGAATCATCCGTCAGCAAGAGTACAAGAGTAAATGTCACATACTCGGAAGTCAGAATGCTTTTGTCAGAGCAGAGGTGTCAGGACTACTTTTCAGAGATAAAGCAAGTCAACCCTGCTGAGCATTTAAGAAGATGTTCCTTCCAATGGTAACAAAAGGATAACAGATATTCAAACAACATTGTTACCTACCAAGCATGAGGAGTATGAGAACATAATCTGAAGATTCACTCAAGGTGTCAAAGCTCATACTACCCACAAGAGTCGGAGTCCATAAGAGAGCTTCTGATAGCAAGAGAGCATCCAATAGCAAAGCACTCTTATCATTCATGGACAAGTGCTTGGAAGACAAAGTTCCTCTATGATAGCAAGCAGAATGTTAGAGTCCACGAGCTTCACTTCAGTTAGCAAGAGAGCTTCCGATAGTAAGTCTCTTAGCATCCTGGACTTATGCTTGAGGAACGAAGTCCTCATCTGACAACAAGCAAGAGTCAGACCGTACAGTGTATAGATGTCAGAACGACTTTTGCCAGAACAGTGTTGACAGAACAGCTGGACAAAGCACCCTATTCAGATAAAGCAAAGTCAACTCTGCTGTGCATTAATGAGGACAACGTAAACAAGGCCCAACGGCTATATTCAAACGGCCTTATTGCCTCTCCAACGGTTGGATATTCAGAGGCTGGTATAAAAGGAACATCTACATTCAGAAGAACTAAGAGAGAGAGAGAACAGAGCTTATTGTCTGAAACACTATTCTACATTCCTCTCATCTTCTACTCTCGGACTTAGATATGTAATATTCTTAGAGAGTGATTCTTTTGTGCTTAAGTGAGTAACATCATCTACTCTTAGAGAGAGTCATTCGAGCTTAAGTGTTTAGCACAATCAGTTCATAGAGTGAACATAATTGTAATCTTACATTTTGTAAGGGGGAGCATTTAGAAGTTTTCTAAATCTCCATAGGTTGCAAGTTAGCCCGTAAAACTTGCGTTTGTAAGGTTTGCAGGTGAACCCGTTGTAAAACCTGTGGGTTGTTAGGTGAACCCGTGCTCGTAAAACCTAAAGTGTAAAGGCTTCTCTTGTGCCTGGTTTAAACAAGAATAGTGGATTGAAAATCTCAGGTGGAGCCTGGGGACTGGATGTAGGTCTGGGTGACCGAACCAGGATAAATTTATGTGTGCATAAACTTACATTTAAACATTCTATTTTTGCATCACATAACATACTGACTTGTGCATACCATTACTCAGTAACATCATCACCAAGCACAAGCAGTCTTTCGAAAAGAAATAAAGTTTTTATTCCCTCACCCAATTCACCCCCCCCTCTTGGGTGACAGCCACGCATTTCAATAGTTCCTTTATTATCTTCATTTCACTTTAACGAAAACAACTTCGGAAATCAACTAAGAAAGAAAGAAACTCCAAATCAAACAAAATCATGAAACAATCTTAATAACAAACCAAATATGTAAGGCATACACATGCTTCATCCTTCACACATTAGAAATCAATCATCAATCAATTAGTGAATACAAAAGCACAACTCCTCTGGAATTCAACAACATAACAAACACCTTTTTAAACATCTTTTAAAAAAATATATGTGTGAAGCAAAAAGGATATTTCACTTCCAAGCTCATAGATATTTAAACCTTATATTCTAGTCACTGTTACTCATATATATATCATTTAACAACAACAACTAGCATAATTTAAATAAGAAATCATCACTTAAGTTCAGCCATGACTATCATTTAAATAAATGCATTAACATTCATTTAAATATACACACATTCCAGCCACAAATCAAATCAAAGTATACATGAAATTCTTATGAATCCCTAGCTCAATCAAGACTCTTTTAAATCATTAAAATTTGAAGCCTACTTTGTACCTTGAAAAATTATGGGACCCAGTACAGGAACACCCCTTCCATTTAATCTACTTAAGTCACAAAATAACACACTATACACATATACACACCAAGAAAAACATCTCGACAAATCAGCAACACAATTTCTGAAATCCTAACTTCAACAACGTCAGATTTAGAGCCTAAATCCTTAAAGAAAATCAACAAATTTAACAACCCCAGGTCGGCCCTTTCTCAAACTCACCCGAAATCGTAGAAAAGGAAATAGAAATGGAAAGATTAGAGCTACCTGAGCTCAATGTCGCCGGATTCCGCCAAGCTTCACCGTGACTCGCCGGAAATAGCCACCATAGAGGATAGGCCGAAGATGAATCAAGAGAGACAAGGAAAATATGAGAAATAAAAAAAAGGAAATTTAGCTCAAAAAATGCAGTAAAGACCGAACCTTTAACCTATTCTCGCCGTCAACCACCATGGGCTCGCCGGAAAACAAAAGAAAGCTCAAAAACCCGACGGAAGTGAGAGGAAAACGAAGGGGACCGAAGTACACAGAGAAGAAACGAACCAGCTCAAGCTAGGATGGAGGATAAAGAGGAGAAGAAGCTTAGGAGGAAGCTCCACCGTCGCCAGTGGCCGGCGACGGAGAGGAGGGCGAAGGGATTGGGGTTTAGGAGGAAAGGAGGCAGCTGATTGTTTGAGTTGAGAAGGGAGGCTAGGGTTCTCATGTATATAATATACACATTGATTGGGGTTACTTATTCTTTAATTAAAAAAGAATCCTATACATGCGTTTTACGCGCATGTAAATACTTCTCTTTACATGCGCTTAAACAACGCATGTATAGGCTTCTCTTTACATGCGCTTACATATAAAACGCGTGTATAGATTTTCTCTTTACATGCGCTTGATATACAGCGCATGTATAGGGCTTCTCTTTACATGTGTTTTAAGCGCATGTATTGGTCAAAAACTTATACATGCGCTTGAAATACATGTATAGCATATCAATACCTGCGTTTTTTATTGAGCGCATGTAAAGGTGTGCTGGTATAGGGAAAATCTGTAGTAGTGGTTGCAAAATAAGTATTAAATCATGAAATATTTGATTGCTTTTTAGATTATCCATTAGCTCATAGGTAAAATAAACTAGTGTAAGAGAAAAAATTAGGTAAATCAATTTATAATTAACTTATTTTGCTTTTTTTAGGATTTTTCAAAAAAATCAACTAGGTCTTATATTTAGGACTGAAAACTCGTTTCTGGATTGTAGCAATAATTCATGATTGAATATTTGAATATTTTTTAAATATATGTTCCACTTTTTCCCATTTTGTTTGTCTTCTGATCTTTCTTCATGTTGGTCATATGTGATTATGGTTATTGTCAACAAAATTTCTCTTCTTAAATTTCCCTTTAAAGATTATGGCAGGCAGAGTTGTTGGCATATCTATGCTCTAGAAAATCTTGTTTTTGCAATTCTTGTATGCTTGTACTGCAAGAATGAATTTATCCATATTTATGTTTTTGCAGCCAAGTTTACAAGGCTGTAGATGTTAGAACCGGTGAAATTGTTGCATTGAAGAAAATAAAAATGGACAATGAGAGAGGGGTACTCTCTTTGATCACCTTAATATTGAATGTTATTTTCTTATCATGGGAGGCAAAAGATGATTTTGTTTAATATATTGATGATTTGAGATTCAATAATTAGGAAAGTGTTAATGGGTTTCTTCTACTGACGTATGACATTACTGTTGATACACAAATATATCAAATCGAAGAATAATGACTTTATTCAAAATGGGTGGAGGGACCACTATGATAATACAAGAGTACAGTCGCCTAGACTTTTGTCGACTAGCGAAAGAGTGAAATAGAAAGTAGAAGATTCAGAGAGTATTGGATGATCCTTTTCATGGATTGTGTTTCTATATATAGGCTACAAGTTTCTTGCCCGTTGGAATAATCAATTCTCTTACTTATGGGTACTTCCGTTTTGATTCCCATAAATATGGAAGTTACAAAGAATTAATTTGGCGGTTACAAAGTATCTTTGACTAGCGAAAAGGACTTCGTCGACCTTCTGGTATTTTGGGCTGCTTCGGACTTATCTTTCTTTTGGGTTTAATGGGCCCTCTTCACTAAGTTGAAACATGTCATAACAATTACATTATGAGAATTTCCATAAATTAGTGTCTTTTGTTGCAGTTTCCTTCAATTGTTATTCATGAAATTAAACTTCTTATGAGATTGAACCATAAGAATGTTATAAAGTTGAAGGAGATTGTGACATTACAAGGTATAGCTAGATATTAAATATATGACTGTGTTGTTGTATAGTTTCATCTTGCTATTGAAATAACTGTTCTTTTAATACTTCAGGCCCTAAGATAGATGAGCAAGGAAATCAGGTATCCATTTTCACTATTATAGCACTTTTCTTTATGGTTTTTCCAGTGAAATTTTTTTGTTAAATTTCCTTAGTTTCATTGATCCCATAGCTTATATAGCATGTCTTCATTTTTTCACTGGATATTACATATGCTAACAAATATAATGGCGACATCTATATGGTATTTGAATACATGGAGCATGATTTGACTGGTCTTGCAAATACTATTTAAATCAAACAGTTGTAGTAGTAATTCAAAAAAACATTGTCTAATATCTTCTTTCTTCTTGCCTAAGTGTTACATGAGACAACTGTTGATGGGGATTCATTATTACCATGTGAATTATGTACTTCATCACGATTTGAAAAGTATGTGTAAAAAAAGAATTTATTTATTGTACCATATTTTAAGGTTTGTTTCACAAGAATTGCATGTTTCATGCATTTTGTTTTGATGCAGGCTCCAATCTTCTCATAGAGAATGAAGGCAATCTGAAGATCGCAAATTTTGGACTTGCGCGATCCTTTCCTAATGACAATCATGCAAATCTTACAAATCGTGTGGTCACATTGTGGTATAGGTAATTATTGTAATTTGTAGTTGTTGTGTTAGGAGAGAGGGGTATATAAACATGCTGTTGTGTTCTAACGATGAACTTGGTCTTCTCTGTTCAGACCCTCGGAGTTACTATTAGGAACAACAAATTATGGACCTGCTGTTGATATGTGGTCCGTCGGATGTATCTTTGCCGAGTTTCTTATGGGAAGGTCAATCTTCCCCGGAAGAGATGAGGTTATTAATATCTCTCTAAAGACACTTTTTTCAATTTCATTGTTTACAAGTGTTTGGTTTATCATTGTGTGGATGGAAACAAGGTTGGGGCACTAGCAAATTACCTCTTTGTAAATATTGGGTTAATTTTATCTTTTTTGTTGTTTGTGAAACTAAAAATCATTGTGGGAAATTAGTCACCATATTAGTTTCTTTTGTGGCTAAAATTTTATACTTACTCGCTTCATGAACATTGTAGTCGGAAATGCTATATAGAATTTTCGAGCTTTGTGGAACACCAGATGAAGTGAACTGGCCTCAGGTTTCTCAGTGTCCGTGGTATCATAAGCTTAAACCAATAAGAATAGTGAAAAAACGTCTGAGGGAAGTTGTCAAACAGTGAGTACCACCCAAATTATATAAATAATCATATGTTGCAATATTATGAGTGTTTAATCATCATAATCACTTTTCTCTGTGCTTGAATTATTGTGTTGATTATCATGCCTTAGAGTTGTTAGAGAGGATGCTAACCCTTGATCTTGCTCAGATACGTCATTCAACATGGTCCTTTTTTATTTTAGTGCTTTAAGCACCTGGCATTACTATTCATACCTTTTTCATTGAAATCATTATTTTTCAATAGAGAATTACTGCTAAAGCTGCCCTTGATACTAGCTATTTCAGAATTGAACCTTTACCTTGTGAACCCAAAAGGTATAACTTTCATGTGGTTTTATTATAATTGTTTTTCCACGTATTGATAAGATATTCCCCATAATATTTTTGCATTTGATTTTAGTGATCATTGCTCCACTATTTTGCCACTAAAAAATTCATTATTTGAATGGCTCAGTTTACCCAAATACGAATCATCACACGAGCTTGAGATAACCATAAGACGACTACAACAACGACAACAATATGAAAAAAAAATGTCAGACGTTGGCAAATGCAACACACTCGTCCACCATACCAAAATATACCCCGTATTGTGAAATCACATGGCCATGACTAGAAGCATTATAACTTTGATTTTATTTTTTATTACTCTTTTGTAAAAGTATCTTCGTTGTTATTTAAAGACATGAAGTTTTATGGTTCAAACTTAAAAGAGCTTGAAGACTATAAAGACATACCGTTTAAATATAAAAGTATTTGTATGTACTAGTGAATGAGAGTCTCATATATGATATTCAATGTGTTATCCAACCATTTGTATATACCAATGCAATTTATATGATTACTATTAATGAATCATTTAAAAAACATTCGATCTCATGTAATATTTTATATATATATCTTGGTTGAAAATAATACTCACCCTCTTACAAAAACAATAGAAGACCCCTCCAAACAAAACATAAACTAAACTTCCCTCGAGCACCTTCCGATCTGCACGTTCACTTGGTCTAAAATTTTTTAGTAGTTGATTTTTTCAAATAAATTTAATTTACATTACATGGGTTAATTTTAATAAAAACAAAATAAGATTCTAACTTCATCTCCAATCTCACTCATCTAGCCCCCCCCCCCCCCCCAAAAAAAAAAAAAAATTCCCTCAACATCTACCCATTTGAAAGTTCACTTTGTATATATTTTTTGGGTACTTGATCTTTACAAATAATTTCATTATAAATTACATGTAATATTTTAATTTGTTCAAGAATTACACTTGCCCATTTATAAAAAACGAAATAAGAGTTCAACTCTATCTCAATCCCCTCAAATTTAAACCACATGTAATATAATTTTAACTCTTATTAAACTTGTTCATGTGTAAAGAAAAAGAAGAATCAAACTTTATCTTCAATCACCCCCATCAGACACCCCCCCCCAACAAAAAAAAAGAATTTTAACTCTTATTAAACTTGCCCGTGTAAATCACCAGCACCTTGTTCAAGTAAAACCATTCACATAAATCCCATAAGTATATCTCAGAAAACCTTGAAAACTACGGAGAATATGATAAGCAAATAATCGCCCCCCCCCCCCCCCCCCCCCCCCAAATGAAAGAAACAAAAACCACACTATCTTAAATTTCCTTGGAGGAAAAGGAAATCAATCTTTATAGTCAAAACAATCATTCACAATTGATCACATCCTCATATCCCTAATTAAAAGATGATTTTAACCAAATTTAGAGATGTGTATATGACACAAATGAAGTGAGGTACAAATTAATTGTGTATGTTTGGAGTGTATAGACTAATTCATACAATCTCAATCACTTGTTGTCACAACTGAATACATTCATATCATCAATTATAACATGTACTAATCCAAGTCACAGCTGTACAATATATTATTTACATTGCCAATTGCTACTGATAACTGAATTAAATTAGCAACCATTCAATTTCTTGATGGCTCAAAAACGTAAATACTAAATGAATGTCCAATGCCTTCTTCAGGAAAAAAACATAGTATATAAATGATGTTCAAAAGCATAACTATTAAATGAATGTCCTGATCATTTGAAATTATAGCTCTAGTAGGTTCAGCATAGCCTGCGTTGGCAACTTGGACAACATTTCCAGGTGAGGGGACCTTGCTTTTATTAAAATCTTCGCCATATTGATCAAGTACATATAAAAATAAATCCATAATTGTTTTACCACACTAACATGAAAATAATATCAAACACGTTGGAGGATTCATATTAAGCATTTACAAACAGACATATTTAGCGATTTGTTAGTATTGAACCAACGTATTTAAGGCTACTTTGAGAGCTTTGCATATTAGGTTCCCTATTTCCGACAAAATTGTTCAAAGTGTATTATATTTGCTCTATACTATTAAAATATTAATAGGCAATGTTAACTTTTCAATCAGCAACAACATGAGTTTTTTTGTCAATGTTAACTTGTGAACCCTTCATATATGTAAAATAAATTTTTTCGATACATATATAAAATAAATATCAAGATTTAAGGATTATAAAAATACTGGATAAATATAGTTTGACTAATTGATTATTAAGTATCATACATTTTTATATGAATATAAAAAATAAATATAGAAATGGAATATGAATATTTGAAGTCCTAGGAAAGTACATGTTGGAATACATTTTTTAAATGAAAGGAAGACTATGGATTTGCCCATGAAAGAATTTTTAATAATGTGAATCGATCTCAGATTCAAGCATTCTTCATTAATTAAAATGATTGTCTCTGTCAAAGATTATTGCGACCCATAAAAAATTTGTGATTTAGTCGCATTTAAATCAAAATTGCTCATGAAATTTGGAACAAATAATTTATGACATTATTTTTAAAATAATTATTCTCAGTTTCAAACTATATTATTACTGTTCAATAGTGATTGTGGTTGGAAAATTTTTTATCAGATTCGTTTGTAATCAGTTTAACATCATACAAAATTCCATAATTTATGCAAATTCCAAAACCAGTAATTTGGCCATAATTAGTGTGTGTAACATTAACACCAAAATTAATATATTTTCAAATTATGATAGAGATAACACATATTGAAATGGGATTTCCCGAAATTTTTTATGAGAAACAGACTCACATTAAGATTAAAGCATTATTACGAAAACTCCATTAAAATTCTTATATATATATATATATATATATATATATATATATATATATATATATATATATAAGAATGGAAATCAAGTTTTTACGAAGTTTGTATATGCTTTCAATGCTATTAATGTTGATAGGTTTTACTAACCGGTGTAGGTTATTTGATGCCCTCGGTATGCAGTTTATATTGTTGATTTGTTGTGTATCAAGACAAAATTAATAGCATCGATAGGGTTGAAAATAGGAGTTTCGTCAAAGAATGTGGTGGAGTTAAAACTAAGTCCCCATGAATCAGTGTTATGAAACCCGGACGGTCCGACCGTCACCCGGTGACTGAGACGGCTTGGCTTGGAGCTTCTGGCCGCCTGAACTATGTAGCCGCTTTCAGCCGTCAAGAGCCGGACGTTGAGCCGGGAGCTGGCTGAAAACCGGAAACCGGAGCGGCTTCAAGAAAACCGGCCGGTTGGACAAAAAAATAAAGAAAGTGAAGGGGAGGGAGATGGATCCATCATCCATGGCCACAGAGAGAACGAAGAGTCTGATAAAAAAGCTCATAAAGAACAAATAAAATAATAAAGAACAGCAAGCGATAGAGAGAAAATACTTATAAAAAAGTCCTTTTATAGTTTGTCCATTGGAGATGGACGTGGAGAGCTCGCACAGACGACGGAGGAAGAAGAACAGAAGAAGAACTCCATGTTGCGTTTAACCATGGATAAGTTTGAATTGACATTTGCTTTTTACTTTCCCTGCCATGTAATTTTTTAGTTTCTTTAATAGACTAGGGTATGCTGTCAAGGTAAAAGTAGGGGTACAATACAGTGGATAATTATTTCAATTGTATATTACTAGTATTTACCTTTGCCTCGGGCAAAAACAAATTTACCTTGTAACTTGATGGTATTTACCTTGTAACTTGTAACATTGTGCATATCAGTTTTAATAGTTTTTGCTAAGTTTGCTCACTAACTACTGGATGGTATTTACCTTGTAACTTGTAACATTGTGCATATCAGTTTTAATATAATTCCCTTTCTACTAATAAGAAACACGAGTTTGAGTGAAAACAATTAAATACTAGGGATAATTAATTAGATGTCCTATGAAAAAAGTATAATTAAAATGAGGTCCCGCAAATTGTTGTGTGAAGCCAATAAACTGTAATTGTTAACTCTATAAGTTATAATTTAAAAGTCATAGGACCTCATCTTAATTATCTTTCTTCTAAGGGACCTCTAATTAATTCTCCGTAAATACTACTCCCTTCGTTCCTAAATATAGGATCTAGATGACTTTTCTGAAAAATCCTAAAAGAACAAAAAATAAGTTAATTATAAATTGATTTACCTAATTTTTTTCTCTTAAACTAGTTTATTTTATAATCTAAAAAGATATCAAATATGTCATCATTTAATAATCTATTTTGCAACCTTAATCTTTCCAAAAAAAGTTATCTAGGTCTTATATTTAGGAACGGAGGGAGTATTTAACATCATAAAATAAGTATGTTACTTATACATACTAAAAACATTAATGTGTATGTTATTTTTATTTAAAGAATAGATATTAATATAGACTTTGTATATAATATTATCATATTTTTTATATTTATATAATATAAAGAACTAAACTTTATTTAATTATTTACTAAACGGTCCAACCGGCGGTCTAACCGATCCAACCGGTTGAACCATGACCCGAAACTCTCTCCGGCTCGCATTCCGATCCGACTTTTGCAACATTGCCATGAATAGTTAGTGGTCTCGTAATTGTTATAAATTGGTACAACTTCAGAGTTTTCTACGTGATAAACCTCACTGTCAGTTGTTTTGGACTGGTACTTTCAGAGTAGTGATTTCTGTGTCACATGAAACTATGTTAATTGACCAACAAAAACACAACTTTTCAAGGGAACAGATTCTCTCATAATCGTTCCCTCATAATCCCTCCTCATCCTCTCACATGGGTTCTCATGTGGGACCAGTCATATTCATTTAAGAGCTCATAATTTTCCACTTGTACTATTAAAAATAAAAAAATTGTATTATAATATAAAATAAATGAAAAACTTTTAATTTTTTTATTTTTGAAATTTATTTAGCATAAAAAATTTCAACTATCTACACCTATTAATTTTAACTATATAGACCTATTTCATTTCAATAGAAGTATCTATAGGAGATACAGACTTATCCAGTTAACTGTAAAATAATTTTGCAATTAACTGGATAAGTCTGTATCTCTTATAGATCCTTCTATTGAAATGAAATAGGTCTACATAGTTGAATTTTTTATGCTAAAAAGTTTTCAAAAATAAAATTTCTTCATTTAATTTATATTATAATACCGTTATTTTATTTTTAATGGTACAAGTGAAAAATTATAAGTTCTTAAATGAATATGAGTGGTCCGCATGAGAACCCATGTGAGAGGATGATGAGGGATTATGAGGAAACGGATTCTGAGAGAATCCGTTCCCACTTTTCAAACATGTTTTAGTTTGACAACTAAATCAAAAACACGAAAGTAACCAAAAGAGTATTTTCCCCAAAGTAATCTAATCAGAGCAAATTTACCATAACTTTTTTTTGACAAAAAATTTACCATAACTTAAAACTATTAAGTTTGATCATTTAATTTTCTTTTTTGAACCACTCATGCTGATGTAGTTTTGATATCATATACACATCATCATTTATTTAAAGGTTTAATTTTGCCCAGAAGTAAACATCAAGTAGCTTTTTCACCCCCCAAAAGTAAATTTTGATCATAGTAAATTAGTTCACACCATTATTCAAAGTTAAGCTTTGATGTTAAATTACACGTGACACCTCATATAACTCCCAATAATGTATCTCATCACACAACTCACCACCAATATTTATTTAAATAACATGTTACTTGATGATCTAGCATTGGTTGTGCACTCACCGAGGCACAACGAAATGTGAATACACATATTAAAATTATGGGATTAGGTAGAATTGGCATTTTTGTTGCTTTAAAAACAATATAAATTAAACAATAGATAGTTGGTTGAGCTGGTAAGTAGATTACAACCCACGTAAAGAAGAGAATGCATGTTCGCTTCCAGGGAAACCTTTCATTGGGAGAGGGGACAACCTTGCCTACATGGGTAACAACACTCCTACACCTCGAGTCCGGATTAAACAGACGATGATTAACAAAAAAACAATATAAATTAATTACTTGATGACAGTAAAGTTATTTTTTTTTTTGACTAAAGTCAATTACCTTGGGTTATACTCCCTCCGGTCCTAAATATAAGACACAGTTGACTTTTTTTTGGAGATGTTAAGTTAAGAAATATGTTATTAAATTATGACATATTTGATAAATTTCTAGATTAGTCATTAGTTTATAGGTTAAATAAACTAATTTAAGGGAAAAATTAGATAAATCAATTTATAATTGACTTATTTTGGTTTTTTAGGATTTTCCAAAATAGTCAACCATGACTTATATTTAGGACAAGAGGGAGTAACTTATAATTTTAAGGTAAGCTATGGTAGAATATAAGTAGGAGAGGCTTGTGTATAAAGGTGCAGCCATGAAATGCTTCATCGTCATCATTCATCACTATGTTGTCTGTGAAGAAGATGCATTTAGATGCTTCACTGTAATCCTAAACCTTTCCTCTACTCTCTGCTTTGCTACCCTTCTATTCCAAATCATCTCATTCAGTGGTTTTAGTTTTACTTCTCGTTAGGGACTGTTTATTCATTCATTACTATACTATTTCTATTAGTATTACTGGGCATGCCATATTTTCGCTTCACTTAGTTCAGTGGCGAAAGGATTGAACAATGAACGTTGGGTAGTTCACCTAATCGCGAGTTCGATTCCTGGGGAGTGACACTTTATTGTGTTTCCATCGCGGCGCTTGAGGAGACATCTTCCCGAAGCTTAGTGTAGCTGGGAGTAACCTACCTGTGTGGACAGTCAGAATGAGCTTGCTGGTCATGCCCTAGAGCTCACAGGCCCCAATGGATCATGAGTTGGGTGTCATAACCTTGGATTGGGTTGAGTCCAAACCACTTCCTAAAATTTTGTCACCTAAAAAAAATGAAACTAACAGATAATCTAATAAACTTGCAGTGTAATTTGCTGCTTTCAATTTGATGTCAGGTTTTAATCTCTTTCTCTTATAGCTATGTTGTGCCAGAGCACTGAGGATGGGGAGAGAATGAAGTTACTATCAGTTCTTATAGTCCATGTAGGATTTGTGCATCACTATCAGTTCTTGCTATAATTGTTTACTTGGTTTTTTACACCAACTCTGTTCTGAAGTTTCCAGCTGACATTACTAATCATTCCATCTGCTATAAGCACCAGGAATTATTTTTGTTCATATGAATCTTCGTGTTGAGGGTGCCAGACATAGTTTAGCATGCTCTTATTGAATTGAATTGTATTTGTGCATTAACTGTTGCAAGGTGAGAATATGTGTTTGAATCCCGGGAAGACTCTCATTGGGAGAGGAGATAACCTTGTCTATATGGGCAACACTCCTACCTTTCGAGTCTGGATTACTTGTCTATATGGGCAACACTCCTACCTTTCGAGTCTGGATTACTCAGTTGCTAATAGATGTCCAATTATCTAGCATTGTTTCACAAAAAAAAGTAATCATGATCCTCTACTCTACATGGATTTCGAGGTAAACCTAGTGGTTCAGCTTATGAATGTTAGAAATTCTGTTTGATGATGTATTAAATATGGATACGTATACATTTATCAAAAAATATGGATACATATATTTAGTCATTGTTAGTAGTAGGGCAGAATATGAAAATCACTGTTTGGCAAAAATTCACTGAACCAATTGCAGTTTCCACTAAATGCATGCCAAGTCAAACAATATAGTGTTTCAAAGTTATTGAATCCAACAATTAATGAGACAACACATCCTGGAAAAGAATAAATCAATTCTAGCCCATAATTATCTAGAAGGATCGGATTGTTACTCTATTTGAATAATTACCTTTTCAAACACAAATGCCACTTTGGTACCATAATTAATTGTGAGAATTAGGTAAATTGGACTAATAGAAACAACAGAATGACATGCCACTATATTTATAACTAGCTCTTATGTTTTCTAAAAGTCATTGCAGCACAAGTTACTCAAATTTAATTCAAAGGTTTTGATCAACATAGTGAAACTTGAAAGTTTCAGTGTGGAAAGAGTTGCAAACATAGAATCTGGCAATATTTTATGTACTGGAAATATTATGTCTAGGAAAATTCGGGACTACAAATCCCTCAACCAAATATTTTCTTTTCTTTAGTCTAATACAGTTTAGTACTGGAAATAACCCATGATAGTAAAGCTCTTGACATGTCTGATCTGAACTATTCACTCTGATGATGCACTGGACTTTTCAGCAACATGCATTTTATTGTATTCTTCCCTAAGACCCTTAAATTTGTCGTTTAAGGTGTTGAAAGATGCCATTTTCGCTTCCGGAATGTCTGTCTTCATCTTCTCCAAGTGCTGCTTTGTTGATTCCTCTGCATCTTAAGCCTTTGTTTTTTCTGAACTTTCTCTTCATGCTCTTTGGGAAATGCCGTAGACTTACATGCCTGAATTTCTAGAGCAAATATCCCATGAAATGTATACATATTTACCAACAGAAACTATGTCTTTCTTTGACAGGCCATGCATAAAATAATGTTTATTACTCCCTCCGTTCCTAAATATAGGACCTAGATGACTTTTTTGAAAAATCCTAAAAAACGCAAAAAATAAGTTAATTATAAATTGATTTACCTAATTTTTTCTCTTAAACTAGTTTATTTTACCTATAAGCTAATGGATAATCTAAAAAGATATCAAATATATCATATGATTTAATAACCTATTTCGTAACCTTAATCTTTCAAAAAAAAAGTTATCTAGGTCTTATATTTAGGAACGGAGGGAGTATTTTTTAAGAAGATAAATGATTTGTTTTTCGAAAATATTGAAGGACTTCACTGGTGAAAATTGTGTCATCTACTTCACTAGTTTTAATGTGCAAGGTATTTGTTTGGCCAAAAAATGTGTAGGGTTATTGTGGGTTATCTTGATTTAACAGGTTAAAATTTATTTATTAGAAAAATAAAATATTATAACTCTACTAATCTTAATGGAGGTATATTTATTATCTGTAATATAGTTTATTTTAATTTACTTAGATGTATTTTACACAAGAGCCATATTGTAAGCCATGAATATTGTTTCTTTACCAGTTACTAATATACTATGTATGTAGGAAATGATATGCATAAATAAAGATATATTTGACCTAAAAAGGATATCTATAATTAAAAAAATCATGAGTAGATAATAAAAATAGAAAATGTTATTACATCTTACTACAAATGAGCCACTACAGATATGTCTAGATAATGTTCTTATTATAGTAAACTTTGAAAAATGATTGCCTTACCAATTGAAGAAAAAATGGCACATCGTTTCTTATTTAACTCGTGCTCGTTTGTAAGTAACTTATGAGCATTGAACTTTGAATATATTTTATCCCATAGTAAAAGCTTAGTTTTAATTTTGTGGATCCATTTATGACATTATTTCCAGTTTTATTCATTATTTATTCCACATACTTGCACTTTTGTCTTTATTATCCAAATGATGTAAGTTCATGCAAGCTAGAAAGTTGCTGGAAATTGGAACAAGAGACACGATTGATTTTACATTTGATTAAGAATCTCCAAACATGGTTTTGAAGATTCTTTGTATCTCTACACCCCATGTAACAAAAAGTCAGCACTTTCATACTGTTACTTTTTAATACAATTCAAAACCAAAAACAAACAATTCTCAATATTTTCCATATAAAATGGTCTCTTTGTGATTTGTGAATTGATCACTGGCACGGGTTCAGTACCAACATTAAGGTTTCTGTCTTCTTCTACAGAACACTTTAGATAGATTCTGGTATATACAATACTTAATTCATTTGGTTCAAATATCAACTTTATGATTGTACATATATTCTGCTTCTGAGATGGGATCATTTTCTGCTTGATTCATTTTTGTTTTCTACTAGTGAAAACTTTATCTTTCAGCTAATTCAAGTAAATATTTTCAGATTTTCCTTCTTAATATGCTTGCTTCAGATCCTGTTTGAAATTTTCTTGGGTTGTGAAAGTGATTTATTAATTAATTTAAATTCTGAGCTCCCGAAGAAGTTGTTGAATTAGAAATAAAGATGGTTTATGTTTAAGTTTTGGTTAGAGTAGCTATATATAGGAAGTCATTTTTCTCTAAATAAGGACTATTTGTTCTAGTAACTTTTAGTTTCTGCATTTTCAGAACACTATGTGAATAGTTTATAATCTATTTGTTATTGTTTCAATATAGCCTTTCAATCCGTGTGCAATACAGTTGCAGAGAATTATTACCTTGTGTTTGCAAATTCTGAGCAACAATGGCAGTGGATGAAGCTTATACAAAAGATGGGACTGTGGATTTACAGGGGAATCCAGCTAATAAGAAGAAAACTGGGACCTGGAAGGCTTGTCCCTTTATTTTAGGTACATTGTTATTAAAGTGTGTGATATTTGTTATTATGAATTGTGAGATCCTTATGGATTTATGCTTCAATTGACTCAGGAAATGGATGTTGTGAGAGATTGGCTTATTATGGGATGAGCGCAAATCTGGTGCTTTATTTTAAGAAGAGGCTGAATGAAGATAGTGCTACTGCTTCCAACAACGTCTCATATTAGAGCGGGACATGCTATGTTACGCCATTGATTGGAGCTTTTTTGGCTGATGCTTATCTTGGGAGATATTGGACTATAGCCACTTTCTCCATAATCTATGTTATTGTGAGTATCTTTTCTCCAGTACCGTTCTTGATTACTTAAGCATAGGTTTGTCTCAATTGTGGTTTCTCTGTAATCTGGTGCTAATGGTTTTGTCTCAAATGTGTCTCCTCCTTTGCTTTTTTAGTGAAGTTGAATTTCCTTTTTCTCTGATAATGATCACTGATTGTTTGTTATTGTGTTTGGAAGTCTCAAAAGTCAGTTGAGACAAAAAAATGCTTGTTAGCCAAAAAATGATGTTTGGCACACAGCTTTGGGTTCAAGTGATTTTTAGCTTACAAGCCATTTGAAAGTTGAAGCAATCATTTCTTGCTTTTGGATTCAGGCTTTTCTTTTGTTTTTTTTTTTTTGGGTGAATAGCTTTTGGCTTTTCTTCATATATGAACCTTTTGAACTGACTTTTCAATATAGCATCAAAAGAAGTTTATAGTAAACTAAATTTTTATAAAAGCTTGTGAAAACATACCTCATATTACATTGGTTGACTGGACCCCAACTTCTATTTGCAAGAGTCAGTAGGCAGAAAATTCACTTTTACCAATGTTATTCATAACAAACCCTTAAGCATCACATATGACTTGGGATGAAGAAAACTAATCTTGGGCACATACAATCAAGTTACTAATGGGTTCAAACTTGAAGAAGTCAGTATTAAAATAGGCGCATTTTCTAATATGGAATATGAGGTAAGTTGTGTTGCTTATGGCTTGTGAATGATATAACTTGATATATTTATGTATATTATCTTCTTGCTTAAGACAACTTCTGAAAAAAGATTCCCCTATGTACACAGGGAATGACACTCTTGACACTGTCTGCATCGGCTCCTGGCATGAAGCCAACATGTCATGGAGACAATTGTCAGGCTACTGATTGGCAGAGCGCAATCTGCTTCGTAGCACTCTACCTCGTAGCTCTCGGCTCTGGTGGAATCCGGCCTTGTATGTCATCATATGGAGCAGATCAGTTTGATGATGCTGATGAGGTTGAGAAGGAACAAAAGAGTTCTTTCTTCAATTGGTTCTATCTTTCAATCAATATCGGTGCTCTTATTGCTTCTTCTCTTCTGGTTTGGGTACAAGATAATGTAGGTTGGGGATGGGGTTTCGGTATTCCAGCAGTGACCTTGGCATTAGCTGTGGTGAGTTTCTTTTCAGGAACTAGATTGTATCGAAACCAGATTCCCGGAGGCAGTCCCCTCACGCGAATTTGCCAAGTCATTGTGGCATCCATAAGAAAGTACAAAGTAAGAGTGCCTGAAGACAAGTCTCTTTTATATGAGATAGCAGATGCAGAATCTGTTATCCAAGGAAGCCGCAAGCTTGACCACTCCAAAGGATTGAGGTATACCAACCACACTGAACTTTGTAGATTAGTTGATTTGTTATCAGGTTTTTTTACAAGAGTATAAATAGTGGATGGTTTTTCTTGCAACTCAATGACACATGATTATTCTTGCGCATAAGGCCTAGTGTACTGTCCCTTCCCTGACTCCCCTTGGTGTAGGCCTTATGTACTGGACTACCCATTTAATTGTTAGAATCTTAAGTTTTGATGAAGACTAAAATATGTAAGAATGAGCCAAACACTTAGAGAAAGTTAGGCTAATATAGAACCCCAAGAAAGAGTACAACTGGATGTGGATTTACTTCCGGATGGACTAGGACTAGCGCTCACGGATGAACATCTCATCCCCCAGCGGCAGCAAGTATTTCACTAAGTCATAACTCAGTCTAAGAACATTAGTTGTATAAAATCCTTGAGACTAAGTTAGGAAGCTTCCGGATGTGGATTTGCTTCCGATTGCTTAGTGACTAGCGCTGGTTGTTGGTCTAGATAACACTGAGCGCCAGTGAGTAAAATATGAACATAACCCAACGTCCAGTGGGTTTGCTTCCCATTGTTTAGTGACTAGCGCTGGCTGTTGGTATGGATAACACTGAGCGTCAGTGAGTAAAATGTGAACATAACCCAACGTCCAGTGGAAGTGCTTCCGGATGTGGAATTGCTTCCGGATGTAAAAGAGCTCCCTTAGACTAAATGAACTCTCACTGCATGTGACTATGTGTTTATATTGCTAGACTAACGTTCAAGTGCAGCACACTGAGTGATGTTGCTTCCGGATGTGAATTCGCTTCCACAAGCAATCAGAATGTCAGAACGTTCAGAGCAGTGCAGTGTCAGAGTGCTTTTGACAGAGCAGAGTTGTCAGAACTACTTTTCAGAGATAAAGCAAGTCAACCCTACTAAGCATTAATGAAGCATTAAATGGGCAAACGGTAACTTGGGAAAAACGGCCATATTCAAACGGCTAACCCACCTACAAAGAGTGAGAATACTTGAAGACTATATAAACAAGCTCATCTTCATCTATGAAGACAACTAATATCTTTGACATCTTGAAGAAAGCTAGAGTGAGAAACTGAGAAATTCTTCAAGCATTCAAAGCTGCCCAGAAAAGAGAAAGAGCATTTAACACATTGAGAGTTCTTTTCATCTACTTAGCTTGTACTCTTTGTAGTTAAGTCTCTTCTTGTATTAATAGCATTCATTGTACTTAAGTGTGTAACATTATCCGTTCTTAAAGAGAACTAGGTTTAGAAAATCCTTTATTTGTAAAGGTTGAACCCTTGCTGGTTGTAAGGGGGAGCTAGTTAGCAAGGTTGCAAGTGAGCCTTGAGTAAAACTTGTGGTTGTAAGGTTGCAAGTGATCCCGTCCAAAACTTGCGGTTGTAAAGGTTTCAGGTGAACCCGTTTGTAAAACCTGGGGATAGTGGAACTCAACCTGGGTGGTTGAGAACTGGACGTAGGTCAGGAAGACCGAACCAGTATAAAACCTTGTGTTGTTATTGTTCGATTTTTATTTGGTAGCACAATTCACCCCCCCTCTTGTGCATCCATTACTTTCATTTGGTATCAGAGCGGGTCTTTCTGACTTGATTCCAACGAATCTAGAAAGTAAAGATCCAGTAATGGATACAAACTGGGTATAACCATAGTTGGGACCAAATGGGTCTTCAAAAACAAACTGGATGAGACAGGTCAAATAACAAGGAACAAAGCCAGATTGGTAGCCAAAGGGTATAACCAAGAATAAGGCATAGACTACGAAGAAACTTTTGCTCCAGTCGCTAGACTCGAAGCAATAAGGATTCTTCTAGCCTTTGCATCCATGAAAGGCTTTAGATTATATCAAATGGATGTGAAGAGTGCATTTCTTAATGGTTACATCAAAGAAGAGGTTTATGTAGAACAACCTCCTGGCTTTGAGGATCATAAGCATCCTAAACATGTGTATAAGCTAAAGAAAGCTTTATATGGCCTAAAACAAGCTCCTCGAGCTTGGTATGAGAGACTCAGCAGCTTTTTGCTGGGAAAGGGTTTCTCAAGAAGCAAACTAGATAATACACTGTTTATTCTGCACAAAGATAGAAACATGCTAATTGTCCAGATTTATGTCGATGATATTATTTTTGGGGCAACTAATGAAAAACTTTGTGAAGAATTTTCTAAGACTATGCAGGGAGAGTTTGAAATGTCAATGATGGGAGAACTAACGTTCTTCCTAGGCCTGCAAATTAAGCAAAAGAAGAATGACATATTCATCTCCCAAACTAAGTACTGCAGAGAGCTACTCAAGAAGTTTGGGATTGATGAGTGCAAGGAGTATGACACTCCCATGAGTACCACTGCCGCACTCGATGCTGATGCAAAGGGTAAATCTGTCAGCCTGCCCATGTACAGGGGAATGATAGGTTCCCTGCTGTATTTAATGGCAAGTAGGCCTGACATTCAATTTAGTGTAGACATGTGTGCTAGATTTCAAGCCAACCCCAAGGAGTCACATCTAACCTGTGTTAAACGAATTCTAAGATACCTTGAGGGAACACAAGAGCTTGGTCTTTGGTATCCCAGAGGTAACCAAGAGTTTTTGTGGGCTTATTCTGATTCTGATCATGCAGGTTATAAAACTGATAGAAAGAGCACCAGTGGACAATGCGCCTTCCTTGGTGGTTGTCTGGTCTCTTGGGCTAGCAAGAAGCAAACCTGCGTGTCCTTATCATCCACAGAGGCAGAATACATTGCTGCCGCAAGCTGTTGTGCCCAAGTGCTGTGGCTGAAGAACCAACTAAGAGATCTTGGCTTGGAGTTCCCTGAGGCCCCCATCCTCTGTGACAACACAAGCACCATCAGCCTCGCCAAGAATCTGGTTCAGCACACAAGGACAAAGCACATTGATGTCAGACATCACTTCATCAGAGATCATGTTCAGAAGAAGGATGTCAAAGTGCAATTTCTCCCCACTCAGCATCAGCTTGCTGATATTTTCACCAAGCCTCTGGGGGTTGATCAATTTACATTCATAAGAGGTGATTTGGGAATGGTAAACCCAAATGAAGTTTAATTCTTCAAAATAAACTTGTGCTTAATTGATTAAAACCTGCAACTATACTAACTTAGGCATCAGAGTGCCAATCTTTAGTTTTGCAGGTCCCCCACAATGTTGAATCTTAAGTGAGTCCAACCGGAAGCAAAACCACTTCCGGATACTCCCTTGCTGGCGCTGGATGACAACTCAAAGTGACCTGGAGCACCACTCCAACCGGAAGCAAAACCACTTCCGGATGCTCTTCTGCTGGCGCTGAGTGTCAAATCAAAGTGAGCGGGAGCGCCAGTGTCTGAACAAAGGGACACGTCACCTCAGAAAACGTTTCATCTTCTCACACCTAAAATTATGCCTCTTCTGACATTGTGCAGAGACACGTGTCACAAAGGTGCGACGTTTCAATTTGAATATTTATGTTTTCCCACAAAAGGTGCATATTTTCAATGAAGAGTCATTATGAACCATCACATCGCTTATTACTTCGCATATATATAGGCCATTGACATTCATTTCTCACTTCTCACACAAATTTCTCACCCAAACTCTCTGCATACATTCATCGTGTTCTTCATCTTCATCGCATTCTCTTCATCTTCTTCTACATCTCTGCCATTTCATTCCATTCATTTCACTTAAAACCCCAACCCAATACAAAATGGCCGACTCTCTTGATTCCAACTCCAACGATCAACGTACAAAGAAATCTGGGCAGAAATCTGGTAAACAGCTTGAACGCCAAGAACATTCTGGCAAAACTGGGCAGAGGAATGAAGGTTCTGGTAAATCTGGGCAAGTTCATCACCATCATCATGACAAATCTGGAAAGTCCAAGAAGAAACACAAAAGAGTCAGATTTGAGGAAGAACACACCTCCAAACGTCAGCGAGTGGAGGATGATGATGATCTGACAACATACAAGGATGGGCCACTTGAGGCGATTTCCTCCAAGTTTGAGAACACCAAACCCTATTTCACAAACGGAATGTTTGTTGATCTGAAGAAGTTTGAAGAATTAGGGTTTGAGCATCTGAAGGGCCATTTGGAGAAGTACATGTGCTGGCTGGGGATCAGTAATGAATACAACATCAACGTCCTGCGAGTGTTCTATCAGTCGCTCACAGCCAAGCCTAAGTACAAGTTGATTAATGGGAAGGAAACCATAAAAAGAGTTGACTTCAAGGCCACAGTCAGGGGAGGCATATGAAGTTCTCATGGCGAGACATCAACAGCCTACTCGGGGTCATTGATGAGGGTATGAACCAATGGATCTACCCCGAGAAGCTGAGCCAGGAGGAACTTGAGCTTGCCTATGAGACCAAGGGGAAGAAGGTTTTTGGTATGCCTGATTCCAACCGGGTGCTCCAGTATGTCTACTCCCGGTTGATGACGCACAAAGGGGGGAACTTCAACGAGTTCACATTGCTTGACAACCCCTGGCTTCCAAGGTTCCTCACCAAGAAGCCCGTCAACCCAGGACAACTGATCAGCTTGGAGCTACATAGATGGTGTGAAACCAAGGAAACCAAGGAGAAGAGTCCTGGCCATCTTCCCTATCCCCAAGTGATTGCCTTCCTCATGGAGAAATTTTTGATCAAGTCCACTGAGGAAGCTGACAACATCCCCTGCCTACCCATTGGAGCAGTCAACATTAGCAAAATGGGGGTAAGATATATCAAGCCTGCAAAGCCTGCTCGGTCTGGCTCACAGGTTGGGAGTCACTCCAACACCAATATTCCCTCTACATCTGGAGCAGGGGATCAAGAAGTTGACTCTCACGCTGGACCAAGACGAGCCCCAAGAGTATCCATGGCTCAGCAAACTATAATAAATGAGCTCAGGGAAGAGCTCCTCCTCAGGCTACCTGCACAACTGCTGGCTCCTCTTCAAGCAGAGTTTGGAGAGCGAATTCAGAGGGTCGAGCAATGCCTTGATGAGCTGGACACCAAGCTTGATCTCATCTTGGCTATCCTAGTTCCTGGGCCCTCCACCACTCCCTTTTCTACTGATCCATCAGATCCTCCACCACCTCCACAAAATGACCAACCTCCGCCTCCTCCACCTAACCAACCATCACTCCCTCCTCCTAATACACAACAACCCCCTCCACAGAATGACTCCCATCAACCTTCACCACAAAATGAGTCTGACACTCACAACACCTCTCACCAAACTCCTCAAAGTTCCCCTCGCCAATCACCCCAGAACTCACCATCACCTCATACCTCCCCAAACCATTCACAACCCACAAATCCCACAGGGCCCTCTAATCCTCCTCCTAACACTCAACCCACCATAGCCCAATCTCTTGGATTCACCTCTCCTGATCACCCACTTCACACCTTCTACCTCAGAGACCAACCCCCTATTCGGTGGAGAGTCAAACAACCCCCCGCCTACTCCTCTACCTACCCCTTCGATGGCCTATTCACCAACCCCACTTTCTTCGAAAGAAACACAGCCCTCTTCCCAAACCCTCCTAATTCACCAGAAAACACCTCACCCACATCCTCGCCCGAATCCTCACCACCCAGAACTTTTGGCCCTGACCCTTCACCCTCTTCTTCACCCAATCCATCCTCCCTGGCCCTCGTTCCTTTTGATGAGGGTATGAAACAATGGATCAACCCCGAGAAGCTGAGCCAGGAGGAACTTGAACTTGCATACGAGACCAAGGGGAAGAAGGTTTCTGGTATGCCTGATTCCAACCGGGTGCTCCAGTATGTCTACTCCCGGTTGATGACGCACAATGGGGGGAACTTCATCGAGTTCACATTGCTTGACAACCCCTGGCTTCCAAGGTTCCTCACCAAGAAGCCCGTCAACCCAGGACAACTGATCAGCTTGGAGCTACATAGATGGTGTGAAACCAAGGAAACCAAGGAGAAGAGTCCTGGCCATCTTCCCTATCCCCAAGTGATTGCCTTCCTCATGGAGAAATTTTTGATCAAGTCCACTGAGGAAGCTGACAACATCCCCTGCCTACCCATTGGAGCAGTCATCATTAGCAAAATGGGGGTAAGATATATCAAGCCTGCAAAGCCTGCTCGGTCTGGCTCACAGGTTGAGAGTCACTCCAACACCAATATTCCCTCTACATCTAGAGCAGGGGATCAGGAGGCTGACTCCCATGGCCCAAGCAGAGCACCAAGGCTGTCTGTTGCACAAAGGACAATGATGGCAGAGTTGCGAGAGGAAATATTTCAAAGGCTGCCTGAGACTTTGTTGGCCCCTCTCCGAGCTGAATATGATGGAGCCCTTCAGCAGCAAGGGCAAAGAATCCAAGGCATTGAGGATCGCCTAGGACGGGTTGAGGCCAAACTTGACTTAATCATCAATCATTTCCGCATTCCTCAACCACAAGGTAACCTACCTCCACCTCCACCTCCACAAAATGACCAACCTCCGCCTCCTCCACCTAACCAACCATCACTCCCTCCTCCTAATACACAACAACACCCTCCATAGAATGACTCCCATCAACCTTCACCACAAAATGAGTCTGACACTCACAACACCTCTCACCAAACTCCTCAAAGTTCCCCTCGCCAATCACCCCAGAACTCACCATCACCTCATACCTCCCCAAACCATTCACAACCCACAAACCCCACAGGGCCCTCCAATTCTCCTCCTAACACTCAACCCACCATAGCCCAATCTCTTGGATTCACCTCTTCTGATCACCCACTTCACACCTTCTACCTCAGAGACCAACCCCATATTCGATGGAGAGTTAAACAACCCGCCGCCTACTACTCTACCTACCCCTTTGATGGCCTCTTCACCAACCCCGCCTTCTTTGAAAGAAACACAGCCCTCTTCCCAAACCCTCCTAATTCACCAGAACACACCTCACCCACATCCTCACCCGAATCCTCACCACCCAGAACTTTTGGCCCTGACTCTTCACCCTCCTCTTCACCCAATCCATCCTCCCTGGCCCTCGTTCCTTTTGATGATGCCAAAAGGGGGAGAGAAACTCTACCAGCTGCTGCCCTCCGTCGGGCATTTGATTTGGAGCAAATAAGGACTCAACCTTCCCTCTGGCTAGATGAAGACATCACTGCTGCGCTTCGCCGAGCCATGGACCTTCGAAGATTGGGTGGTGCTGAAAGTCTGATCCGAGGGGAAGCCATCCGATTTATGCAACAGCAGCGATCAGATGAGCAAAGGTCGAAGTGAGCAATGGTTGTGTATGAGCAACCTGAAGAGATCCCACAGCCAGAGTCTTCATCGTCTGAGCCTCCATCCTCTGAGCCTGGCCGAAATATAATTGAGGAGATAATGAAATATGGGCTGGAGAAGATTAACCATCCACCAATGGTGATAGCCAAGCCAATCCCTTCTCCTTCTGAACCAACCTCTGCTCCTTCTCCTTCTGAGCCAACCTCTACTCCTCCTCCTTCAGTAGTCAAGTACAGCGAATCAAGGAAGAAGGCACTTGCTAGAAAGCATGCCAATAAAAGTACTACTACTTCCGCGTCTGCTGTGAGTGAGCAAGAGGTCCCATCTGTTCAAGCTGAGATTGTACCTGAGACTCAATCATCCTCTCAAGAGATGCATGCCCCTCCGCCACTGAAGGAAGTCAAGCTGGAAATTGAGGACATGACTCCTGAAGAGTTCGAGAGGTATGGGTTCACGGACAAGATCTCATTTGGTCAGATGGCCTGCCTAGATGCTGAAAGAGCAAGAGCCAAGCCTACCCAACCAATAGGCAAGGGCAAAGGAAAAGGCAAAGGCAAAGGGAAAAGGAAAGCCCAGGAAGTTGAGGAGGACCCCAACTTCCCAGTGTGGAATGTGAAGATCAGGGCTGTCCATTATCCCAATGGCGAGGTCACTCCCTTCTCTGATGCAACTGGGTTCCCTGGGTTTGAGGAAGTTGAAAACTTGAAGAGAGCCTTTGAGGAATCTGTTGAGTCTGAGAGACTCAGAAGGGAGAGGGAAGAGGAAGAGCTTCAAAGGATAATTGCTCAGATTGACCAGAATGTGAAGGATGCCCACATTGCCTAACTTCAAAAGGAAAATGAGGAAAGACAAAAAGAGAGGGAGAGGAAAAAGAGACATCACCTTTAAACCCCACTCCACCCCATACATTTACCTTAGAAATATTTTTTCTTTTCTCATATTTTTCTTGCATAGTTCATTTTGCAATGCCTTTAATTACTTGTGAATTTTATATGTTATTGTAATTCTAACTTGTAATCTTTTGTTCATCAATGATAATTATCTTAGTTGTTTGTGCTTTTTATTATGCTTAATTCTTTCATATGAACTTAATTGAATAACTTAGTTTGTCATCATCAAAAAGGGGGAGAATGTTAGAATCTTAAGTTTTGATGAAGACTAAAATATGTAAGAATGAGCCAAACACTTAGAGAAAGTTAGGCTAATATAGAACCTCAAGAAAGAGTACAACCGGATGTGGATTTACTTCCGGATGGACTAGGACTAGCGCTCACGGATGAACATCTTGAAATTCGTGGCTGTCACCCAAGAGGGGGGGGGGTGAATTGGGTGAGGGAATAAAACTTAAACTCTTTTCGAAAGACTGCTTGTGCTCGGTGATGATGATAATAAATAATGCTATGCACAAGTCAGTATGCTATGTGATGCAAAATAGAATGATCAAGTATAAATATATGCACACATAAATTTATCCTGGTTCGGTCACCCAGACCTACATCCAGTCCCCAGGCTACACCTGAGATTTCCAATCCACTATTCTTGTTTAAACCGGGCACAAGAGAAGCCTTTACACTTTAGGTTTTACGAGCACGGGTTCACCTAACAACCCACAGGTTTTACAACGGGTTCACCTGCAAACCTTACAAACGCAAGTTTTACGGGCTAACTTGCAACCTATGGAGATTTAGAAAACTTCTAAATGCTCCCCCTTACAAAATGTAAGATTACAATTAAGTTCACTCTATGAACTGATTTTGTTAAACACTTAAGCTCAAAACTAACTCTCTCAAAGAGTGGATGATGTTACTCACTTAAGTACAAATGAATCACTCTCTAAGAATATTACATATCAAAGTCCGAGAGTAGAAGATGAGAGGAATGTAGAATAGTGTTTCAGACAATAAGCTCTGTTCTCTCTCTCTTTTTCAAGCCCCTTTCTTCAGAAATGAAGAACATCCCTTTTATACCAGCCTCTGAATATCTAACCGTTGGAGAGGCAATAAGACCGTTTGATTATAGACGTTGGGGCCTTGTTTACGTTGTCCTCATTAATGCACAGCAGGGTTGACTTTGCTTTATCTAAAAAGGTGCTCTGACCAAGCTGTTCTGTCAACACTGTTCTGGCAATACTATTCTGACAAAAGTCGTTCTGACATCTGAACATTTTGTACGGTCCGACTCTTGCTTGCTGTCAGAGAGGACTTCGTTCCTCAAGCATAAGTCCAGGATGTTAAGAGACTCATTATCGGAAGCTCTCTTGCTATCTGAAGCTCGTGGACTCTAACATTTTGCTTGCTATCACATAGAGGAACTTTGTCTTCCAAGCACTTGTCCATGAATGATAAGAGTGCTTTGCTATTGGATCCTCTCTTGCTATCAGAAGCTCTCTTATGGACTCTGACTTTTGTGGGCAGTATGAGCTTTGACACCTTGAGTGAATCTTCAGATTATGTTCTCATACTCCTCATGCTTGGTAGGTAACAATGTTGTTTGAATGTGTCTGTTATCCTCTTGTTACCGTTGGAAGGAACATCTTCTTAAATGCTTCAGCAGGGTTGACTTGCTTTATCTCTGAAAAGTAGTCCTGACACCTCTGCTCTGTTAAAAGCATTCTGACACTGCATCTCTTTGAACGTTCAGACATCCTGATTGCTTGCGGAAGCAACTTCTCATCCGGAAGCAACCTTACTGAGTGTGCTGCACTTGAACGTTAGTTTAGCAATATAATCATATAGTCTCATGCAGTGGGTGATCCTAAATCTAAGGTGTATCCGGAAGCACTTCTACATCCGGAAGTAAATTCACTTGATGAGGGATTTAGTTCACCATGACTTGCTCTCGCTTAGTCTATTTCATTCCACCACTCAGCGCTAGTCACTGAGCTATCGGAAGCACTTTTACTTGACGTGGTGAATTCACTGACGCTTAGGGTGAAATCTATTCTATCAGTCTGCGCCAGTCAAGATCTAATAGGAAGCAACTTCACTTGATGTTGCATTTCCGCTGACGCTCGGGGTTATATCTAGTCTATCAACCTGCGCCAGTCTAAATCTAATAGGAAGTGCTTTCACTTGGCGAAGTAGACTTACTGACGCTTGGGGTACTAACTATTCTATTGCTCTGCGCCAGTCTAAGTCTAACAGGAAGCGCTTTCACTTGGGGAAGTAGACTTACTGACGCTTGGGGTAATATCTATTCTGTCGCTCTGCGCCAGTCTAATTCTAACAGGAAGCAAACTCACTTCCGATTGAAACATAGCTTAGTCTTAAGGTTTTGTGTACCTAATTCTCATGGACTAAGTTAAATCCCTAGTGATTTACTTGCTGACGCTGGGGGATGAAAGCATTCATCCGCATGCGCAAGTCCTAATCTAACCGGAAGTGATCTTGCATTCTCAAGTGATCTAACTCAGGATTCTAACCATGTCATCTAATCCCTCCTAAGTGTTGATTATGTTCTCTTAAGTACTAGACCATATCATACCTTAGTCACCATCAAAACTTAAGATTCTAACATTCTCCCCCTTTTTGATGATGACAAACCCATAGATGACTAGAGAACATAATTAAACTTAGATCACTCATCCTAGAGCTATATTCCTTTCCCCATTTCTCTCCCCAAAAATCTAGGCATCTTATCTATCTCTCAGCTCTAGACATCTCATGTCTCATCTCTCGCTAGACATCTCATATCTCATCTCTAGCTAGACATCTTATATCTCATCTCTAGATATCTCATCTCTCTCCCCCTTTTGGCTTCATCAAAATCCAACAGGTGCAAGCTAGATCACTCATCCTAGAGCTATATTCCTTTCCCCATTTCTCTCCCCAAAAATCTAGGCATCTTATCTATCTCTCAGCTCTAGACATCTCATGTCTCATCTCTCGCTAGACATCTCATATCTCATCTCTAGCTAGACATCTTATATCTCATCTCTAGATATCTCATCTCTCTCCCCCTTTTGGCTTCATCAAAATCCAACAGGTGCAAGCTAGCCTTAGGGATGGGGATACTTTTATCGTTCTCCTAGGAATGGGCTTTCTACCTAATATTTCTCCCTATGTATCGCTAATAAAGATTTGTTCTAGACTATTCAATACAATGTACGAGAATTAACAAGGAACAGCAATAATGGCTCATGATCCTAAATGATTGTATTTTCCCTAAACACTATGTAGGATAGTTAAACATGTTTTTCAAAGGAGATATTGATACATCAAATCTAATCATAATTAAATTAAGATCAAAACATACAAAACAGTTTTCTTTTTGAAGGTGAAAATTCTTTCCAAATGTAATTTTGATCCTCTCGAATTGATTAACATGATATCAAAAGTAATTTTGATGTGTTTAAAAATGATGATTATGATATCAAATGAAATATGTGATTTTAAAATTCAAATGAGATGAAATCTGATACCTAATGAAATCAAATGAGATCTGTGAGTTTGAACTTGTGGTATCAAAGGAAATGATTGAATGCCAAATGAAATTTGTGATACCATATGAAATGAAATCAAATCAAATGAAATTTGTGTTTTTAAAAGTGCCAAAAATAATTTCCAAACAAATTGCATCACAGCATCTTAAGAGTTTATTATCGATGACAGCATGTGACTCTCTATTTTCAAGGGATCATTAACAGGTAATGTCCACTTACTTCTCTTCTATATTAAGATTAATCATCATTAAATCAAGAAAGGAAGCATATAAGAGAGGTATGTTATCAATTACTTTCCAGCATGTCATTTAGAGGATACAGATGTGTGAGCTAGGATGATTTTCTAAGACAGTGAATGATTTTGAAGTCAATGCAGATTGAGAGAAACATCCTAAGTTGACACCCTTACCAATGCCATGTATGCATCATATGTAAGAAATGGTAAGGTGTAGATGTTACCACAGATGAGGGGTACTCATACTCTATTAGACTCAGGAATCTGAATCATACGCAGATAAGCATGCTTCCTGACATCTTCAAGAGGTGTGCTATCTCAAGTGGAAACCCCTAGCGCAAGTGCTTTGATGATTCGCTTCGGCAAGCTGAGCTACAACCACAAGCGGACATGACTGGGCAGTCACTCTACTCTTCCCATGGTTCAATAGTTGGCCTGCTATCGAAGACGCTGATTGTTGCGAAAGCAACCTTGCTCAGACTTGATGATTGGTCCTGCATGTGCTTGAGGAAGCAAGCGCTTCCTGATGGTCAGTGAAAGAACTTAAGATTTAACATTGGAGACCATACTCAGGACATTCAAGTCAATCTGTGTTAGTCAGCACAAGTTAATAATTTTAAGAAATCATGCTTGCTAATTTGGTTTTAAGAAAATAAGAGCAATGATTATGTGAGAACTAATTTTGAAATTGTCTACACGTTCACATAGTTTCACTATCAAGATATGAACTCCATTTATACTCTCATAGATAAATATCAATGTGATAGTATAGCGAGTATCAAACAGGTGGCATATTTTCAGAGTTTCGTAAGCAAGTATAGTTCAATAAATATGCCTCAAGGATGTTCATGTTAGATCATGAAGACATGTGAATTATTAACACAATGAAATTTTGAGAAATCTTCGTCCTCACAAAATAGTTTGATTTCAAGACTAAATCCGGTTTACAAAAACAGCCAAATTTCAGCATGTGATTACGAGAATAATTTCCAAATTTTAGCTCAAGTTCTTCTAGATATGGTCAGTGTGATCTCATTGTTCTTAGGATATCAACAAGCTCGAAATTAATACAGATTATAGCATGCTTGTGATACTATGCCATGTTTTACAGATCTAGCAGAGTTTAATTCAAGGCATTTCCTAAGATTTCTAATGCATGTCAGACAAGAGAGAGACTATCCATTAAATTTCACAACAGAATATGTAAGGGATAGAAATGCTCATGTGTATTGGCGAGAGTTTCTCAGGTTTAGTATAGCCATTCCACACATCTTGATAAGAGGCATTTTCGTTGCCATTCTCTCTTGGTCATTCTCATTGTTCAAGCTTCAATAATCTGTGTCAACATTCTTAAACCACAAACTTGAATCGAGATCATTAGTAGATTGAGAACTTAAGATGTAATTAAGAGGGATGTATTGTTCTCGAACCCATAGCTGCTTATGCATTGAAAAACTTGATGCAAGAGATACCATATGAAATGGAAAATCAGAAATAACTTTTGAATGCTATCATGAGGAATGGTTGTCATGTAAGTTTAAAGAGGATCGGAATCTGTTTTGAAAGTTTGCATTTCAAAAAGGATCTTTCAAAAATCAAGGTGAATGTATAAACTATTTTCTTTTCTGAGAGGCGCCCAAAAAAATTGCTAAGCATATATGAGTAAAACGATTTAGACACCATATGAAAAACTCTGAAGAAGGTTTTTTGTTTGTGTCAAAATTCTGAAACTAGTTCTGAATCTTCTTAACAATGTCAGAAATCTTGGAACACAATGATTCAGCATGCACAAATTTAGTAGGTTTTGAAGAAGGTTCAGTTTCAAAGTGTCAGACTTCTTGAATCTGTAAAATCAGTATGCATTATATCAGAAAATGAATTTGATATGATAGGATCATTTTTACAGAAAATAAGGTTATCACAGATAAGGGAAATCATATCAATTTCAGAGAAATAAAATCTGTTAAGCTCATCATGCATTTACTACCCAAAAGATTATTCAAGTAAAGAGGAGGGTAAGAATGATATCACCATAGCTCCATTCGCATCAAGCAGTAGCTCGCTTGATTTTGGTTGACAATGCAAGGATTCTATTTTCAGAGCAGCACCAAAATCTATGCGTGACGAATGCTTATCAAGACTTGACTAATTGTTCAGATGAGGTACAGTCCTGAGTCCTGTTGAGGCTAATAGGATGAATTGGAGCTGGTGCAGAGGGATGAATTCACTTGGTGATCACTACTACTCGCATCTCTCGCCTCTTGAACCCATACTTCTTACACAGCTCTTCACTCAAATTAGGTGCTGGCGCAGAGAGAGACACAGGTTCAGCAGAGGGTATCTCCGCAGGTTGATCACTCAGTGCTATCTCAAGCTTGCCTCTGTGCCAGCAGACTGTTGGGGGCACATGAATCAGATGGCTTCCCCAAGGGCGAGCCTTCCTGCTTGGGCAATCCGCTTCATTTCAATTTCCCTTCTGAGGGCAGCAGTGACATCCTGGTCAAGTCCGAGGGGTGGCTATCTTAGCCTATCTCTCTCTGATTTTGTTCATGTTCCTTGTTCATTTTAGCCCATAACTCATCTTCACCCTTGTCTTGCTGAACCTCCGGATTGCCTTTCCTACAAAATATCAGATAGTTCCTTCCTTTTGTATCCAAGTCTGGATCTGAAGGTCAGTTTGTAGGCTATATGTAATTCACATGCACTTAGAGATTACTTGCTATGTGTATGGCATGGTGAATCTATCATGACTATATGCACAAGGATATACAAGGTTTTTGATCAAGATAGTCATGGATCTCATGTAGATTATGAACATTACTTATTTCTTTAAGCTTTCTTCAATGATGAATATAATGTTCACATCTTAGGATGCTTAATGTAAAATCTCAATAAGTCCATCTAATATTAGCATAGGAGATTTTACTATCAAATGCTTCGTTGCTAAGTGATCCCTTGTTTACCCAAGGAGATCTTCTATACTTATCCTTGGTTCGAAGCACTTTCTTCTGAGAGGTAGGATTCAAGAGCCTTTCCAATGATGATCGAGGAATCCACTCTCTCTTGTTCTTCTCAGGATAATTGAATGGAACTTTGTGATAGCTCATCCTTGAGACAGAACCATTGTCCCTTGTGGTGGCCGACAGCTTCTTATGATTGTACCAGTGGGTTTCAGCAGTTGCATCACCACGAGTTCTCTTCTTTGGGATAAGAGGAACTCTTGATTTTTCCTGCACAAGTAAGGCACTAGGAGAATGTTTTGGTACCCATTTGTACTTGGGTCCTACATGGTTAGCACTGGACCTTACTTGTCCTTTAGGAATCCATACAAACTTATTTCTCACATTTGAATTTCTTCTAAGACTGCATGTGTGAGAATTATGTCCTAATCTACCACAATAATGACAGATAATGGAATGATAATCAAAATGAGGCTTCCTATCATTATCATGATTAGTTTTCTTTAGAAAAGCTTTTTGTTCCTTTGAAATTTCAGTTTCTTTTGAAAGCTTTTCTTTTTCCTTCAACACGTGTTTACAATCAAAACATTTTTCAAGACATGTTGAAGTTTTCCCTACCGATAGTGGGCTAGCTATCGGAACCACTAGTTCTTTAAAAGAACCCTCGGAAACTTTAGATGTAGAAGAAGAAATTAGTTTTTCAAGTTTCCTATCTTTTTCTTTTAAGCCTAGAAGTTCTTTTGCAAGTTTACAATATTCAGTATATAACTCATTGTATGCATCTTGCAAATCAGAGAGTTCAATTTCAGATCCAGATACCTCACTTTCTGAATCTTCTAGGCAGAGATGGATACTCTCTTCACTGAAGTCTGCTTCCTCAATATCAGTTTCCAAAAGCTCATCAGTAGATGATCCACAAAGAGCACGAGTTGAGCTTTGGACAGCTGTGCTTTCAAGAGATGGGTTAGAAGCATATATCACATCAAGAGTATTCCAAATATCTCTAGCACTAGAGCAATGTTTGATTTTCTGGAAATCATTTTCAGTTAAGCCTTTGTATAAAATTTGCATTGCTCTAATGTTTAAGGAAAACAAATTTTTCTCCCTTTCAGTCCAGTTTCCTCTTGGTTTGAAATCAAAATCATTTTCAAAAATATCCCACATTTTCAAACTAGTGGATTTTATAAAACTTTCCATTCTTGCTTTCCACCAACAAAAATCAATATTTTCTAACACAGGTGGAATGGTATGATCAAAGCCTTTGGAAAACATTTTAACCCAAATCAGCCAAGGTCTTTGCACTTGAGATCGTTTGATCCTTTAAACAAGTGACCTGCTCTGATACCAAATGAAATTCGTGGCTGTCACCCAAGAGGGGGGGGGTGAATTGGGTGAGGGAATAAAACTTAAACTCTTTTCGAAAGACTGCTTGTGCTCGGTGATGATGATAATAAATAATGCTATGCACAAGTCAGTATGCTATGTGATGCAAAATAGAATGATCAAGTATAAATATATGCACACATAAATTTATCCTGGTTCGGTCACCCAGACCTACATCCAGTCCCCAGGCTACACCTGAGATTTCCAATCCACTATTCTTGTTTAAACCGGGCACAAGAGAAGCCTTTACACTTTAGGTTTTACGAGCACGGGTTCACCTAACAACCCACAGGTTTTACAACGGGTTCACCTGCAAACCTTACAAACGCAAGTTTTACGGGCTAACTTGCAACCTATGGAGATTTAGAAAACTTCTAAATGCTCCCCCTTACAAAATGTAAGATTACAATTAAGTTCACTCTATGAACTGATTTTGTTAAACACTTAAGCTCAAAACTAACTCTCTCAAAGAGTGGATGATGTTACTCACTTAAGTACAAATGAATCACTCTCTAAGAATATTACATATCAAAGTCCGAGAGTAGAAGATGAGAGGAATGTAGAATAGTGTTTCAGACAATAAGCTCTGTTCTCTCTCTCTTTTTCAAGCCCCTTTCTTCAGAAATGAAGAACATCCCTTTTATACCAGCCTCTGAATATCTAACCGTTGGAGAGGCAATAAGACCGTTTGATTATAGACGTTGGGGCCTTGTTTACGTTGTCCTCATTAATGCACAGCAGGGTTGACTTTGCTTTATCTAAAAAGGTGCTCTGACCAAGCTGTTCTGTCAACACTGTTCTGGCAATACTATTCTGACAAAAGTCGTTCTGACATCTGAACATTTTGTACGGTCCGACTCTTGCTTGCTGTCAGAGAGGACTTCGTTCCTCAAGCATAAGTCCAGGATGTTAAGAGACTCATTATCGGAAGCTCTCTTGCTATCTGAAGCTCGTGGACTCTAACATTTTGCTTGCTATCACATAGAGGAACTTTGTCTTCCAAGCACTTGTCCATGAATGATAAGAGTGCTTTGCTATTGGATCCTCTCTTGCTATCAGAAGCTCTCTTATGGACTCTGACTTTTGTGGGCAGTATGAGCTTTGACACCTTGAGTGAATCTTCAGATTATGTTCTCATACTCCTCATGCTTGGTAGGTAACAATGTTGTTTGAATGTGTCTGTTATCCTCTTGTTACCGTTGGAAGGAACATCTTCTTAAATGCTTCAGCAGGGTTGACTTGCTTTATCTCTGAAAAGTAGTCCTGACACCTCTGCTCTGTTAAAAGCATTCTGACACTGCATCTCTTTGAACGTTCAGACATCCTGATTGCTTGCGGAAGCAACTTCTCATCCGGAAGCAACCTTACTGAGTGTGCTGCACTTGAACGTTAGTTTAGCAATATAATCATATAGTCTCATGCAGTGGGTGATCCTAAATCTAAGGTGTATCCGGAAGCACTTCTACATCCGGAAGTAAATTCACTTGATGAGGGATTTAGTTCACCATGACTTGCTCTCGCTTAGTCTATTTCATTCCACCACTCAGCGCTAGTCACTGAGCTATCGGAAGCACTTTTACTTGACGTGGTGAATTCACTGACGCTTAGGGTGAAATCTATTCTATCAGTCTGCGCCAGTCAAGATCTAATAGGAAGCAACTTCACTTGATGTTGCATTTCCGCTGACGCTCGGGGTTATATCTAGTCTATCAACCTGCGCCAGTCTAAATCTAATAGGAAGTGCTTTCACTTGGCGAAGTAGACTTACTGACGCTTGGGGTACTAACTATTCTATTGCTCTGCGCCAGTCTAAGTCTAACAGGAAGCGCTTTCACTTGGGAAGTAGACTTACTGACGCTTGGGGTAATATCTATTCTGTCGCTCTGCGCCAGTCTAATTCTAACAGGAAGCAAACTCACTTCCGATTGAAACATAGCTTAGTCTTAAGGTTTTGTGTACCTAATTCTCATGGACTAAGTTAAATCCCTAGTGATTTACTTGCTGACGCTGGGGGATGAAAGCATTCATCCGCATGCGCAAGTCCTAATCTAACCGGAAGTGATCTTGCATTCTCAAGTGATCTAACTCAGGATTCTAACCATGTCATCTAATCCCTCCTAAGTGTTGATTATGTTCTCTTAAGTACTAGACCATATCATACCTTAGTCACCATCAAAACTTAAGATTCTAACACATCTCATCCCCCAGCGGCAGCAAGTATTTCACTAAGTCATAACTCAGTCTAAGAACATTAGTTGTATAAAATCCTTGAGACTAAGTTAGGAAGCTTCCGGATGTGGATTTGCTTCCGATTGCTTAGTGACTAGCGCTGGCTGTTGGTCTAGATAACACTGAGCGCCAGTGAGTAAAATATGAACATAACCCAACGTCCAGTGGGTTTGCTTCCGATTGCTTAGTGACTAGCGCTGGCTGTTGGTATGGATAACACTGAGCGTCAGTGAGTAAAATGTGAACATAACCCAACGTCCAGTGGAAGTGCTTCCGGATGTGGAATTGCTTCCGGATGTAAAAGAGCTCCCTTAGACTAAATGAACTCCCACTGCATGTGACTATGTGTTTATATTGCTAGACTAACGTTCAAGTGCAGCACACTGAGTGATGTTGCTTCCGGATGTGAATTCGCTTCCGCAAGCAATCAGAATGTCAGAACGTTCAGAGCAGTGCAGTGTCAGAGTGCTTTTGACAGAGCAGAGTTGTCAGAACTACTTTTCAGAGATAAAGCAAGTCAACCCTGCTAAGCATTAATGAAGCATTAAATGGGCAAACGGTAACTTGGGAAAAACGACCATATTCAAACGGCTAACCCACCTACCAAGAGTGAGAATACTTGAAGACTATATAAACAAGCTCATCTTCATTTATGAAGACAACTAATATCTTTGACATCTTGAAGAAAGCTAGAGTGAGAAACTGAGAAATCCTTCAAGCATTCAAAGCTGCCCAGAAAAGAGAAAGAGCATTTAACACATTGAGAGTTCTTTTCATCTACTTATCTTGTACTCTTTGTAGTTAAGTCTCTTCTTGTATTAAGAGCATTCATTGTACTTAAGTGTGTAACATTATCCGTTCTTAAAGAGAACTAGGTTTAAAAAATCCTTTATTTGTAAAGGTTGAACCCTTGCTGGTTGTAAGGGGGAGCTAGTTAACAAGGTTGCAAGTGAGCCTTGAGTAAAACTTGTGGTTGTAAGGTTGCAAGTGATCCCGTCCAAAACTTGCGGTTGTAAAGGTTCCAGGTGAACCCGTTTGTAAAACCTGGGGATAGTGGAACTCAACCTGGGTGGTTGAGAACTGGACGTAGGTCAGGAAGACCGAACCAGTATAAAACCTTGTGTTGTTATTGTTCGATTTTTATTTGGTAGCACAATTCACCCCCCTCTTGTGCATCCATTACTTTCATTAATGACACATGATTTTGTGTTATCCGAAATAAACCCTCCATATATTTTATTTTTTATGGACAGCTTGAAAATAAACTTCAAAGACACTCTACCTAAGTTTATCACTTGATTGTCAATGGTTACTGTTGAATCTGAATTTTAAGCAAAAGGAAAAGAAATTGGAATGTCATACTTGATTTTTAAAACATGGGTACACAGTGATATAGTCATCTTTAATGCCACCTCAGATGTTTTTGAAACTTGAATTAGTATTGCCATTTGCATTTGCCTAGATGATAGAAAATTCCAATTTAGAATATAACTATCCTTTGTTTCTTGGCTTATCGAATGTATGCATGCATTTCTTTATATTAACTGTTGTTGTTTCTCTCAGCTTCTTTGACAAAGCAGCTGTGCCAGAGCAATCAGATATTGTGATGAGTCTAATAGACCCTTGGAGACTTTGCACTGTAACTCAAGTGGAAGAGTTGAAAGCTATCATAAGACTTCTCCCTGTATGGGCCACTGTTATCATCTTTGCTACCGTCAATGGTCAGATGAGCACCTTATTTGTGTTGCAAGGGGCGGCAATGGATACTCATGTCTGCAACTCTTCCTTCAAGATCCCGCCAGCATCTCTTTCAATCTTTGACACCATTAGTGTGATCATTTGGGTCCCAGTGTATGATAGGATTATTGTGCCAGTTGCTAGAAAGTTCATTGGCCACAAAAATGGCATAACTCAGCTTCAAAGAATGGGCATTGGCCTCTTCATATCCATATTTTCCATGCTCTCAGCTGGAGTTCTGGAGCTCGCGAGGCTTCGAATCGTGAGACGCCACAATTACTATAAACTTGAAGAGATTCCCATGTCTATCTTTTGGCAGGTCCCCCAATATTATATCATGGGTTGTGCACAAGTCTTCACGTTTGTTGGTGAGTTGGAGTTCTTCTATGAGCAAGCACCCGATGCAGTGAGAAGTCTGTGTTCTGCTCTTGCATTGCTAACTGTTGCACTCGGACAATATCTGAGCTCACTTCTGGTGACATTTGTCACAAATATCACTACCAAAAATGGCAGTCCTGGATGGATACCTGACAATCTGAACTATGGTCATGTTGATTATTTTTTCTGGTTATTAGCAGCACTAAGTTTTCTGAATCTGATAGTTTACATCATGGTGGCAAGGATCTATATGTTCAAAAAACCAATTGGTACTCTCCGCTGAAAAATGGGTTTAAAGTGCTGAACCTCAATATGTTTGGTAACAAAAGCCTTGTTGTAGTGTAGGAATGAAGATGGTGAAGGTAATGGATGCACAAGAGGGGGGGGGGTGAATTGTGCTACAAAATAAAAGCTCAAATAAAATCAACACAAGAGTTTATACTGGTTCGGTCTACCTGACCTACGTCCAGTTCTCAACCACCCAGGCCGAGTTCCATATCCCCAGGTTTCACAACGGGTGCACCTGAAACCTTTACAACCATAAGTTTTGAACGGGATCACTTGCAACCTTACAACCACAAGTTTTACTCAAGGCTCTCTTGCAACCTTTCTAACTAGCTCCCCCTTACAACCAGCAAGGGTTCAACCTTTACAAATAAAGGATTTTTCTAACTAAGTTCTCTTTTAGAACAGATAGTGTTACACACTTAAGCACAATTAATGCTCTTATAACAAGAAGAGACTTAACTACAAAGAGTACAAGATATGTAGATGAATGGATCACTCAATGAGTTAAATGCTCTTTCTCTTTTCTGGGCAGCTTTGAATGCTTGAAGGATTTTTCGATTTCTCTCTCTAGCTTCTTTCAAGAATGTCAAAGATAATAGATGTCTTTATAAATGAAGTTGAGCTCCTTTATATAGTCTTCAAACATTCTCACTCTTGGTAGGTGGGTTAGCCGTTTGAATATGGCCGTTTTTCCCATGTTACCGTTTGCCCAATAAATGCTTCATCAATGCATAGCAGGGTTGACTTGCTTTATCTCTGAAAAGTAGTCCTGACAACTCTGCTCTGACAAAAGCATTCTGACACTACACTTCTGAACGTTCTGACATTCTGATTGCTTGCGGAAGCAGATTCACATCCGGAAGCAACTCTACTTAGTGTGCTGCACTTGAACGTTAGTTTAGCAATATAAGCACATAGTCACATGCAGTGGGTGTTTACTTAGTCTAAGGGAGTTCTTTTCCATCCGGAAGCAATTCCACATCCGGAAGCACTTTCACTGGATGTTGGGATATGTTCATATTTCACTCACTGACACTCAGTGTTATCTATACCAACAGTCAGCGCTAGTCACTAGGCATTCGGAAGTAGATCCACTGGACGTTGGGTTATGGTTACTGACGCTCAATGTTATTCATACCCACAGCCAGCGCTAGTCTTAATACAATCGGAAGCAAATCTATATCCGAAACTTCCTTACTTAGACTCAAGGATTTTATCTACTCATGCTCTTAGACTGAGTTATGACTTGGTGATATACTTGCTGTCGCTGGGGGATGAGACGTTCATCCGCGAGCTCTAGTCTTAGTCCATCCGGAAGTAAATCCACATCCGGAAGCACTCTAGTTTGGGGTTCTATATTAACCTAGTATTCTCCAAGTGTTTGTCAATTCTTCCATATTATAGTCTTCATCAAAACTTAAGATTCTAACATTCTCCCCCTTTTTGATGATGACAAACTAAGTCTATCGATTAAGTTCTTATGAAAGAATTAAAACAATAATTAATCAAGGCACAAATGACTTAGACAAATATTATTGATAACCAAGAGATTACAAGTTAGTGTTATACAAGCAGGTAAAATATACAAGTAATCAATAAATATTGCAAAAATGAGCTATGCATGAAAAGTATGAGAAAAGAAAAAGATTCTAAGATAAAAATGTATGGGGGTTGAGTGGGATCTAAAGGTTGTGTCTCTTTTTCCTCTCCCCCTCTCTCTCTGTCTGTCCTCATTTTCCTTTTGGAGCTTGGCGAAGTGCTCTTCCTTTTCCTTCTGGTCAATCTGGGCAATAATATTCTGAAGTTCTTGCTCGTCCCTCTCCCTTCTGAGTCTTTCAGACTCAATGGATTCCTCAAAGGCTCTCTTCAGGTTTTCAACTTCCTCATAGCCTGGGAACCCTGTTGCATCTGAGAACTGGGTGACCTCGCCATTAGGGAAGTGAACAGCCCGAATCTTCACATTCCATACTGGGAAGTTGGGATCCTCCTCAACTTCCTGGGCTTTCCTCTTCCCCTTGCCTTTTCCCTTTCCTTTGCCCTTGCTAATTGACTGAGTCGGTTTGGCACTTGCTCTCTCAGCATCCAGGCAAGCCATCTGACCAAAGGAAATTCTGTCCATGTACCCATATCTTTCGAATTCTTCAGGAGTCATGTCTTCTATCTCCAACTTGACTTCCTTCAGAATTGGAATGGCTTGTACAGATGGGATCTCTTGCTCGGCTTGGACAGATGGAGTCTCTTCCTCATTCTCAGCAGGCTCAGTGGAGGTAGCACCCTTGTTGGCATGCTTTCTAGCAACTGCCTTCTTTCTTGATTCACTGAACTTAACTGCTGGCTCAGATGGAGGAGGAGGGGCAGATGTTTACTCAGAAGCGGGAGTTTCAGATGTTTGCCCAGGGGATGAAGGAATTGGCTTTGCAATCACAATGGGAGGATGATTGGTCCTCTTCAGCCCATACTTCATCATGATTTCCTCAACTATACTCAGGGCAGGCACAGAGGGTGGAGGCTCAGAGGCTTCTGGCACTTGTTTAGCCTGCTCTGTTTCAGATGAAGGAGGTTCTGATGATGAAGAGGCTGGTTGTGGAATTTCTTCATTTTGCTCAAACACAACCATGTCCCAATTTGACCTTTGCTCATCCGATCTCCGCTGTTGCATAAACTGGATGGCTTCCCCTCTGATCTGGCTCTCTGCACCCCCCAATCTCTGGGACTCCATGGCTCGGCGCAGGGCGGCAGTAATATCTTCATCCAGCCAGAGGGATGGTTGAGACAGAACATCCCTTGTCTCCATGGTCTGGCAAAGAGCGAACATAGCATCTCTCCCCCTTTTGTCATCATCAACAAGGGCGAGGGCCAGAGAGGATGGAGTGGGTGAAGAGGAGGGTGGAGGTTCAGGGCCAAATCTTCTTGGGGGTGAAGGTTCTGGGGAGGATGTAGGTAAGGTGGTTTCTGGGGATTTGGGAGGGTTGGGGAACCAAGTGGGGTCTGTGAACAGACCTTCGAAAGGATAGGTGGATGAATATGGGGTAAATGGTAAATGATCCTCAGAAATTCTCTGAAGGCGGGGGTAATCTCTTAGATATATCTGGCTGAGGGGGTGAATGACAGTTTGGAAGCCAAGGTGCTCGGCCAAAGGGTTGGATTGTAGGTTGATAGGGTTTGGATTGGATGGTCCGGCGGAGGTGTCGAGTGGTGAGCGAGTAGGGGTGTTGGGTGGTGTGCGAATGGGGGAGTTATGTGGAGTTGGGGAGTTGTTGGAGTGAAGGGGTGATTGGCGAGGAGATTGTTGGGGTGAGTCTTAGGGTTGTTGGTCATGGTTGGGTGAAGGCTGGGATGGTTGATCATTGTTTGGTGATGTGTATGGTTGTTGGTCATTTTGTGGAGGTGGCTGTGGTTGTTGAGTGTTGGGAGGAGGAGAAGGGGGAAGTTGAGGGTGATTAGGAGGAGGAGGAGGAGGGTTTTGAGGAGGAGGTGGTGGTAGGTTACCTTGTTGGGGTTGAGGAATCCGGAGGTGTTGGAGAATAAGGTCTAGCTTGGCATCCACCCTGGCAAGCTGAGTCTCAACCTGACCTACTCTGTCCTCAAGTAGCTGGATGCGCTCCCCTTGCTGTTGGAAACCAGCATCACAGTCATTCCTCAGAAGGGCCACCAAGGTCTCGGAAAGTTGAAGGAGAATTTCTTCCTTCATCTCCTGAGCAAATGCCTTCACAGTGGCTGGCACCCTCGCAGCACGGCTTGGCCCGGGATGGGAGTCAACTTCTTGATCCCCTGCGCCAGAAGTAGAGGGGGCTGAGGTTTGTGAGGCACTGCCTGCCTGAGATCCTGATTTTGTGCCCTTGGCCTTCTTGATGTACCGGATCTTCATCTTGCTGATGTTAATTGCACTCACTGGAGCACACTTAACATTCTCTTCCTCCACATCAGATGTTGCCTTGATCAAATGCTTCTCAAGGAGGAAGGCAAGGATGGTGGGGTAGGGAAGATATCCAGCCTTGCTGTTGACCATCCAGCGATGTAGTTCAAGGCTGATCAACTGCCCGGGGTTGATTGGCTGCTGGGTGAGAAGTCTGGGGAACCATGGGTTGTCCAGCAGAGTGAACTCGTTGAAGTTACCCCCCTTGTGTGTCATCATGCGGGAGTAGATATAGTACAAGAGTCTGTGGGAGTCAAACATCCCGGACACCTTCTTCCCTTGGGTGTCATAAAGCTTCTCGAGTTCCTCCTTGCTTAACTTGAGTGACTCAGGGTATAGCCACTCATTCATCCCCTCATCCGTAATCCCCATGAGAGCATTGATATCCCTCCAGGTGAAACTGAAGGTTCTTCCCCTGACTGTGGCAGTGAAGGTGAGTCTGCGGATCTGTTCCTTCCCAGCCACTTTCTTATGTTTGACCTTCCCAGTGAGAAACTCACAAAATACCCGCAGGACGTTGATGTTGTAGTCCTGGTTGATCCCCAGCCAGGGCACGTATTTTTCCAGGAATGGCCGCAAGTGGGGAAACCCTAGCTCATCAATTTTATCCAGATCCAAGAACATCCCACTATTGAAGTAGGGCTTGATAGTCTCAAACATGGAGGAAACACTCTCCAAGGGTCCATCCCTATAGACCAGAGGATCATCCTCCTCTACCCTTTGTCTTTTGGAAGAAGGTTCCTCGATGAATTGAACCTTTTTCTTCCCTTTCCTCTTGGCTTGTGCTTGTTCATGCCCAGTCTGCTCTGGCTGTTCTTGCACTCGCCCAGAATGTCCAGGCTGTTCCTGGACTTGTTCATTCTCCCCTTGTGTCTGCCCAGAATGTTCTTGGCGTTCATGGCGTTCTTCATGGTGTTCATCGGATTGCCCAGATTTCCCAGAGCGCTTATGCCCAGATTTGCCAGATTTGGACTTAGATTTCTTGGAGGTGGTTGTTAGAATATTAAGTTTTGATGAAGACTAAAATATAAAGGATTAGACCAAGTGCCTAGGAAGCAATAGGATTAACATAGGATCCCAAGTAAGAGCGCTTCCGGATGAGGTTTTACTTTCGGATAGATTAGAACTTGCGCACGCGGATGAATGCTTTCATCCCCCAGCGTCAGCAAGTAAATCAATAGGGTTTTAACTTAGTACATGAACATTAAGCACACAAATCTTAAGGCTAAGCTATGACTCAATCGGAAGTGAGTTTGCTTCCTGTTAGACTTAGACTGGCGCAGAGCGATAGACTAGATATTACCCCAAGCGTCAGTGAGTTTACTTCGCCAAGTGAAAGCACTTCCTGTTAGAGTTAGACTGGCGCAGACTAATAGAATAGATATCACCCCAAGCGTCAGTACGTTTACATCATCAAGTAAAAGTGCTTCCTGATAGATTTAGACTGACACAGACTGATAAAAGAAATATATCCCTAAGCGTCAGTGAGTTCACTACGTCAAGTAAAAGTGCTTCCGATAGCTTAGTGACTAGCGCTGAGTGTTGGGATGAAATACACTAAGTGAGAGTGAGTTATAGTGAACAAAGATCCTTCATCTAGTGGTTTTACTTCCGGATGTAAAAATGCTTCCGGATACATCATAGACCAAATCAGAACACAGTCTAAGTAAACTACTCCCCATAGCAAACAAGCTTCCCACAGCATGTATAATTCTTATATATATATTGCTATGTTGGACTAACCAGTATGTGCAGAACATGGTCACGCTTCCGGATGCAAATGAGCTTCCGGATGGAAAGACTCTTGACATTGGGACTCAGAGCTTAACACTTGCAGAGCAAGATTACCACTTGCGGATGAATGATGATCATCCGTCAGCAAGAGTGCAAGAGTAAACATCACATACTCAGAAGTCAGAATGCTTTTGTCAGAGCAGAGGTGTCAGGGCTACTTTTCAGAGATAAAGCAAGTCAACCCTGCTATGCATTGATGAAGCATTAAATGGGCAAACGGTAACAAGGGAAAAACGGACATATTCAAACGGCTAGCCCACCTACCAAGAGCTCAGAATGCTTGAAGACTATATAAGAGAACTCAACTTCATTTATGAAGCATCGAATTTTTGAATATTCTTGAGTAAAGTCAGAGCAAGAAAACGAAGAACATTCTCAAGCATTCAAAGCTGCCCAGAAAAGCGAAGAGCATTTAACACATCAAGAGTTTACTCTCACCTACTTATTCTGTACTCTTGTTGTTAAGTCTCTTCTTGTCATAAGAGCATTTATTGTACTTAAGTGTGTATCACAATCTGTTCTTTAAGAGAACTTAGTCAAAAATCCTTTAAATGAAAAGGTAAACCCCTTGCTTGGTGTAAGGGGGAGTTAGTTAGAAAGGTTACAAGTGAGCCTGAGTGAAACTTGTTGTAAGGTTGCAAGTGAGCCCGTGAAAACTTGCGGTTGTAAGGTTTTCAGGTGAACCCGATTTAAAACCTGAGGTTTAGTGGAACTCGACCTGGGAGGTTGAGGAACTTGACGTAGGTCAGGTAGACCGAACCAGTATAACTCGTGTGTTATTTTATTTGAGCATTTAATTTTTGAAACACAATTCACCCCCCCCTCTTGTGTATCCATTACTTACATTTGGTATCAGAGCAGGTCTTTCTTACTCGATTCCAACGAATCGCAGAAAGCAAAGATCTAAGTAATGGATACGGATTATTCTCTGCCAGATGTCGCTGTACAACCCAACAAGCCCCCAGGCTTCGATGGGCACAACTATCCATTCTGGAAGTTCAGAATGGAAACTTATATCAAGTCAAGCGATATCAGACTATGGGACGTGATCGAACATGGGGATCAAACTCCCTTAGATGAGGATGGATTTGCTAAGGTGAAAGCCAGATACACTCCTGAGGACTATGCTCTAGTCCAACTCAACCATAGGGCTATGCACTACATCCAGTGTGCTCTCAGCTACAAAGAGTTTCACAGGATCAGCCACCACAAAAATGCAAAAGATATGTGGAAGGCTCTTGAGGCTGCACACTCCGGAACCAGGGGAGTAAAAGCAAGACGTGTTGAGATGCTGGTGGAAGAATTTCACAAATTCGCCATGCTAAGTCCCACCGAGCCCATCAGAGATCTAGAGCTCAGATTCACCCATCTCATCAACAATCTAGCCTCGCTTGGTAAGGATATCCCTGAAAGAGAGCAAGTGAGCAAGATTCTGAAGATCTTGAGGGGTGACTGGATCACCAAAGTAACTATTCTGCAAGAAGTGCAAGGAGAATCAACCAGCTCCGTCACCGCTCTCTTTGGCTCCCTTGCTGAATATGAGCCTACCTTGCTGGCTATGAGAGCTCCTCAAACCTCATCCAAGAGTAAGAACCTTGCTCTCGTTGCTCCCAGCAAAGAGATCAATGACAATGATGAGGATGACGACGATGAGATGGACGATGAGGAGATGGCTATGATGGTGAGGAAGTTCAGGAAATTCCTCAGAAAGAAGGAAGGCTATCAGAAAGGTGACTCCAGCCAGAAGAAGGGATACAAGAAAGAGAAGGTCCCTGTGTGTTTTGAATGCAATAAGCCTGGTCACTTCAAGGCTGAATGTCCCAGCCTGCAGAGGTCTAAAGGCAAGGATAAAAGAAAGGCTCTTGTTTCCTCCATTTGGGTAAATAGCTCAGATGAGGAAGCAAGTGATGATGAAGAAGTTGCCAACCTCTGCCTGGTAGCTAGAGAAGAGGATGAGGAAGCATCTTCAGATCTTGACCTCACCAACGAAGAACATGAGGTAACTCTTCCTGAACTACAAGAGGCTTACAATGAGATTCATGAAGAATTCTCTAAACTATGTAAAGCCTATAAATTCCTGAAAACCAAAAAGGAATCACTTGAGTCCAAGGTGGACTCACTTAGTAAGGAACTAGCGGAAGCTAGAAGATTTCCAATGGTGGATGGACAGGGTTCTCCCCAAGCGGAACCCAACACCCCAATACCTGAGAGCTGTCCAAATTGCAGCAAAATCTCAGAAGAAAATAATAAGCTGCAAAATGCCCTGCAGAAATTTACCAATGGTTCAGAAATGCTAAATATACTCTTAATGAACCAAAGGGCATATAGGGATAGAACTGGCTTGGGATATACCCCTAGAAAGAAAAAATGGGAAGAACCAAAAGTAAAGCCTTACTTAAAGTTCTTCCATAAAGCCACCAGTCATAGCTCCTCACCTTTTAGCTTCTGTAACTACTGCAACAGGAAAGGACACTCCGTGTCCACCTGTAATGCTAAGAAGCATGGAGCTAACAGCTCTTACAAATGGGTGCCCAAAGGAACCAAGGCTACACAGGATCCTCCTCCTGCAAAGGACACCAAGGAAGGACAAGGATCCCGAGCCTGGAATCATCCCACAGGGAAAACCCAAGAGCCTAGAACCAGCACTAGGCCAAAGGCTCCAAATGTTCATAAGCCCAAGGTTAAGCCCAAAGCTAGACCAAGGGCACTAAACGCTACTAACAAGGGACCCAAGAAAGGTTGGGTACCTAAAGTTGCTTGATTGTTTCAGGTGTGTCTCAAGGCATCCAAGAACAAAAAATGGTACATCGATAGCGGATGCTCGAGACATATGACTGGAGACAGAGACAAGTTCAAATCTCTGGTGATCAAAGATGGAGCCACAGTGACCTTTGGAGGAAATCAAAGTGGCAAGATCACTGGAGTTGGAGAAGTCGGACCAGTCAAAGATGTATATCTAGTGGACGGTCTCTGTCACAACCTGCTAAGCGTAAGTCAAAGCACGGACAAAGGTAACTGGGTAATATTTGATTCAAATGAGTGCTTAATAGTTGACAAGCAGGATCTAATCTTAGACAAGGCCAACTTAAAGTATAAACTTAAGGCCAATAGAAATGGGAATCTATATACCATAGATTTATGTCAACAGCTAGAAGAGAAATGTTTAATATCTAGTGACGAGAACAGCTGGCTTTGGCATAAGAGGTTAGCTCATGTCAATTTTACTCAATTGGATATGCTAATTAAAAATGAGCTAGCTATAGGTATTCCCTCTTTTAAAGTTAAGCATGATTTTATCTGTGAATCCTGCCAACGAGGAAAGCAAACAAAGTCCTCGTTTAAAACCAAGAAGAGAGTCTCCACCAGCAGGCCCTTGGAACTAATCCACATGGATTTGGTTGGGCCAGCAAGAGTAAAGAGCTTGGGTGGAAACCTATATGCTCTAGTGGTAGTGGATGACTATTCAAGGTTCACTTGGACTATGTTTCTTCCCTCTAAGCAAGATACTTTTGATGCTTTTGTTGTCCTGGCTAAGAAAGTGCAGAATGAGAGAGAGCTCAAAATCACAGCCATAAGGACAGACCATGGAGGGGAGTTTGAGAACCATAGCTTCTCTGAGCTATGTGAGCAAAACGGCATTGAACATAACTTCTCAGCTCCTAGGACTCCTCAGCAAAATGGAGTGGTCGAAAGGAAGAACAGGGTTCTGACAGAGATGGCTAGAAGCATGCTCAACGAGAAAGAGGTTTCTCAAGTGTTCTGGGCGGACGCTATGAGCACTGCTTGCTATATCTCCAACAGAACCTATGTTCGCAAGGGCTTGGATAAAACTCCATACGAGCTATACAAAGGGAGGAAGCCCAACATCAACCACCTCAGAATATTCGGATCAAAATGCTACGTGCATAATAATGGAAAGGTAAATTTGGGTAAGTTTGATCCAAAGGCTGATGTAGGCATATTCATAGGATATTCCCTTAGGAGTAAAGCATATAGGATATACAACATGAGAACTAAAACTGTAGAAGAATCCATGCATGTTGTATTTGATGAAACTCCTACATGGGGACAATCCACAGAAGATGATGAAGCACTTAATCTTCCAAAACTACCATCATCTTCCTCACCACCAAAAGAAACACCAACAAGCAATCCCAAAGAAGAAGGTGAACCCAGTGATGAACCTAGAGAGCAACCCATGCCTGAGGAGGCACAGTTGCCAATAGCTAGGAGACATCACAGGGATCATCCTCTTGATCAAGTGCTTGGTGATGTTTCTTCTGGTGTCAGAACTAGAAGACAAGTTCAAAATGAAGTTGAGTTCGGAGCATTCCTATCTCAAATCGAACCAACTTCAGTTGAACAAGCTCTTGAGGACTGCGACTGGATTATTGCCATGCAGGAAGAGCTAAATCAATTTGAGAGAAGTCAAGTGTGGGAACTAGTCCCAAGGCCGTCTCATCAATCCATAGTAGGGACCAAGTGGGTCTTCAAGAACAAACTGGATGAGACAGGTCAAATCACCAGAAACAAAGCCAGACTAGTAGCCAAAGGATACAACCAAGAAGAAGGCATTGACTATGAAGAAACTTTTGCTCCAGTCGCTAGACTTGAAGCAATAAGGATTCTTCTAGCCTTTGCATCCATGAAAGGTTTTAGATTATATCAAATGGATGTAAAGAGTGCATTTCTTAATGGTTATATTAAAGAAGAGGTATATGTAGAACAACCTCCTGGCTTTGAGGACCATAAGCACCCCAAACATGTGTTTAGATTAAAGAAAGCTTTATATGGCCTGAAACAAGCTCCTCGAGCTTGGTATGAGAGACTCAGCAGCTTTTTGCTGGGCAAGGGTTTCTCAAGGGGCAAATTAGATAATACACTGTTTATCCTTCACAAAGATAGAGATATGCTAATTGTCCAAATTTATGTTGATGATATTATATTTGGGGCAACTAACGAGAAGCTTTGTGAAGATTTTTCTAAGACTATGCAGGGTGAATTTGAGATGTCAATGATGGGAGAACTAACGTTCTTCCTAGGCCTGCAGATCAAACAAAAGAAGAACGGAATCTTCATCTCCCAAACCAAATACTGCAGAGAACTACTCAAAAAGTTTGGGATGGATGAATGCAAGGAGTATGACACTCCTATGAGCACCACTGCCGCACTCGACGCTGACGCAAAGGGTAAATCTGTCAGCCTGCCCATGTATAGGGGAATGATAGGTTCCCTCTTATACCTAACAGCCAGCAGGCCTGATATTCAATTTAGTGTAGGCATGTGCGCCAGGTTTCAAGCCAACCCCAAGGAATCACACTTAACATGTGTCAAACGCATTCTGAGATACCTTGAGGGAACACAAGAACTTGGTCTTTGGTATCCTAGAGGTAACCAAGAGTTCTTGTGGGCTTATTCTGACTCTGACCATGCAGGTTATAAAACAGATAGAAAGAGCACCAGTGGACAATGCGCCTTTCTTGGTGGTTGTCTGGTGTCTTGGGCTAGCAAGAAGCAAACCTGCGTGTCCTTGTCATCCACTGAGGCAGAATACATTGCTGCTGCAAGTTGTTGTGCACAAGTGCTATGGCTGAAAAACCAGTTGAGAGATCTTGGCTTGGAGTTCCCTGAGGCACCCATCCTTTGTGATAACACAAGCACAATTAGCCTCGCCAAGAATCCAGTTCAGCACACAAGGACTAAGCACATTGACGTCCGACATCACTTCATCAGAGACCATGTTCAAAAGAAGGATGTCAAGGTGCAGTTTGTTCCCACACAACAACAGCTTGCGGACATCTTCACTAAGCCTCTGGGGACTGACCAGTTTATTCTCATTAGAGGTGATTTGGGAATGGTAAACCCAAATGAAGTGTAAATTTTTTTTATATACTTGATTATTTATCACTTACAACAATACTGACTTGGGCATCGGAGTGCCAATATATGTTTTTGCAGGTGTTCAATGTTAAATCTTAAGTAAGTGCAACCGGAAGCAAAACCACTTCCGGATGATCACTCACTGGCACTGGATGATCAAACCAAGAGAGCGCCAGCACAAGTCCAAAAAGACATGTCACTTCAGAAAACGCTTCAACTTCCAAATGAGACGTTTCGACTTCTCGGACAATATAAAGCGACACGTGTCATCAGGTATATCGCTCCAACTTAAATGTTTACGCTACCCAATGTGTGATAATGTGAAGAAGCATGACCTTTTTTTTTTGCCCTTAGTGACTTTACCTATAAAAAGGACATCTCTTTTCACTTCACTTTTCATCTTCAAGTACAAATTCTTGCATACATTCTTCATCTTCATCTATGTTCTTCATCCTTTTCATATAAACTTTTCATCAACCCCACAAAAATGGCCAAACCCTCTGAAACAAACCCAGTTTCGAGGAAACCCTCCTCATCTAAGAAACACAAGTCCAAATCTGGGAAATCAAGTCATCAACATTCTGGAAAATCTGGGTATCGTGAAAAACACCATGAAGTCTCTGGGCAAATTGCACTAGGGCAGGATGAAAATATTCAAGGTCAGCCTGAAACTTCTGGTAGAATGGCAGAACTGTTAGTGGGTTCTAAGCAAGAGAAGCTTGATAAGAAGAGGAAGTCCATCCCTAAGGAGGAGGCTACGGCGATCAAATACGAAAAAAAAAAAACCCTCTTTGATGATGCCAAAAGGGGGAGAGATGCATTGACCACTAGCCTTGCTATCCTGGGAGTTCCTTGATGAAAAAGAGCTTCAGCATGAGGGAGAGGAAGAAGAAACAAAAACCCTAAAACCCCAGTCCCAATTTTATTTTGTGTACTTAGAAATGTTTCCTTCTTCATGCATACTTTCATATCTGCCTAATATATGCACTTTACCTGTAAATGTTATCTGATTATATGCTCTGACTTGTAACTTATGCTTATCAATAATATTTGTCTAAGTTACTTGTTCTTAACTATTGCTTTTATTCTTCAGCTAATCCTTTCATATGAACTTAATCGATAAAACTAAGTTTGTCATCATCAAAAAGGGGGAGAATGTTAGAATCTTAAGTTTTGATGAAGACTAAAATATAAAGGATTAGACCAAGTGCCTAGGAAGCAATAGGATTAACATAGGATCCCAAGTAAGAGCGCTTCCGGATGAGGTTTTACTTTCGGATAGATTAGAACTTGCGCACGCGGATGAATGCTTTCATCCCCCAGCGTCAGCAAGTAAATCAATAGGGTTTTAACTTAGTACATGAACATTAAGCACACAAATCTTAAGGCTAAGCTATGACTCAATCGGAAGTGAGTTTGCTTCCTGTTAGACTTAGACTGGCGCAGAGCGATAGACTAGATATTACCCCAAGCGTAAGTGAGTTTACTTCGCCAAGTGAAAGCACTTCCTGTTAGAGTTAGACTGGCGCAGACTAATAGAATAGATATCACCCCAAGCGTCAGTACGTTTACATCATCAAGTAAAAGTGCTTCCTGATAGATTTAGACTGACACAGACTGATAAAAGAAATATATCCCTAAGCGTCAGTGAGTTCACTACGTCAAGTAAAAGTGCTTCCGATAGCTTAGTGACTAGCGCTGAGTGTTGGGATGAAATACACTAAGTGAGAGTGAGTTATAGTGAACAAAGATCCTTCATCTAGTGGTTTTACTTCCGGATGTAAAAATGCTTCCGGATACATCATAGACCAAATCAGAACACAGTCTAAGTAAACTACTCCCCATAGCAAACAAGCTTCCCACAGCATGTATAATTCTTATATATATATTGCTATGTTGGACTAACCAGTATGTGCAGAACATGGTCACGCTTCCGGATGCAAATGAGCTTCCGGATGGAAAGACTCTTGACATTGGGACTCAGAGCTTAACACTTGCAGAGCAAGATTACCACTTGCGGATGAATGATGATCATCCGTCAGCAAGAGTGCAAGAGTAAACATCACATACTCAGAAGTCAGAATGCTTTTGTCAGAGCAGAGGTGTCAGGGCTACTTTTCAGAGATAAAGCAAGTCAACCCTGCTATGCATTGATGAAGCATTAAATGGGCAAACGGTAACAAGGGAAAAACGGACATATTCAAACGGCTAGCCCACCTACCAAGAGCTCAGAATGCTTGAAGACTATATAAGAGAACTCAACTTCATTTATGAAGCATCGAATTTTTGAATATTCTTGAGTAAAGTCAGAGCAAGAAAACGAAGAACATTCTCAAGCATTCAAAGCTGCCCAGAAAAGCGAAGAGCATTTAACACATCAAGAGTTTACTCTCACCTACTTATTCTGTACTCTTGTTGTTAAGTCTCTTCTTGTCATAAGAGCATTTATTGTACTTAAGTGTGTATCACAATCTGTTCTTTAAGAGAACTTAGTCAAAAATCCTTTAAATGAAAAGGTAAACCCCTTGCTTGGTGTAAGGGGGAGTTAGTTAGAAAGGTTACAAGTGAGCCTGAGTGAAACTTGTTGTAAGGTTGCAAGTGAGCCCGTGAAAACTTGCGGTTGTAAGGTTTTCAGGTGAACCCGATTTAAAACCTGAGGTTTAGTGGAACTCGACCTGGGAGGTTGAGGAACTGGACGTAGGTCAGGTAGACCGAACCAGTATAACTCGTGTGTTATTTTATTTGAGCATTTAATTTTTGAAACACAATTCACCCCCCCTCTTGTGTATCCATTACTTACAGTGGTGACTTTCTATGTGTTAGGGTTTGTTTCGTGTGAGCCGGCCATTGTTGTGAGGGTTTAAGGTTTGTTTGTGGTGAAAGGCGAAGAAAAGGATGAAGAAGATGAAGAACACAGTGAAGAAGATGAAGAGAATATACAGAGAGTTTGGGTGAAAATTTTTGCAAGTAAAAAAGTGAAAGTAAAAGTGACTTCCTATTTATAGGCAAAGTTAGAGAGGGTAAAATGGGTATGACTCTTCAGATGAATAAGCATATGTTTACACATTGGGTAACGTAAACGTTTTAATTGAAACGGCGCACCTTATGACATGTGTCGCTTCACCTTTTCAGAGAGGGCACAACTTCTCATGGAGAAAGATGAAACGTTTCTGAAGTGACGTGTCCCTTGGTTCAGGCACTGGTGCTCTTTCTCGCTTTAGTTCAACATTCAGTGCTAGCAAATGAGTATCCAAAAGTGATTTTGCTTCCGGTTGGAGTGACGCTCTAGGTCACATTGAGTTGTCGTCCAGCGCCAGCAAAAGAGTATCCGGAAGTGGTTTTGCTTCCGGTTGGACTCACTTAAGATTTAACATTGTGGGGGACCTGCAAAAACAAAGATTGGCACTCCGATGCCTAAGTTAGTATTGTTACAAGTTTAATCAATTAAACACATGATTATATAAATAATTAAACTTCATTTGGGTTTACCATTCCCAAATCACCTCTTATGAATGTAAATTGATCAACCCCCAGAGGCTTGGTGAAGATATCAGCAAGCTGTTGTTGAGTGGGGACAAATTGCACTTTGACATCCTTCTTTTGAACATGGTCTCTGATGAAGTGATGCCTGACATCAATGTGCTTTGCCTTGTGTGCTGAACCGGATTCTTAGCGAGGCTGATTGTGCTTGTGTTGTCACAGAGGATGGGTGCCTCAGGGAACTCCAAGCCAAGATCTCTCAGTTGAATCTTCAGCCACAACACTTGGGCACAACAGCTTGCGGCAGCAATGTATTTTGCCTCAGTGGATGACAATGACACGCAGGTTTGCTTCTTCCTAGCCCAAGACACCAGACAACCACCAAGGAAGGCGCATTGTCCACTGGTGCTCTTTCTATCAGTTTTATAACCTGCATGGTCAGAGTCAGAGTAAGCCCACAAGAACTCTTGGTTACCTCTGGGATACCAAAGACCAAGCTCTTGTGTTCCCTCAAGGTATCTAAGAATACGTTTAACACATGTTAAATGTGACTCCTTGGGGTTGACTTGAAACCTGGCACACATGCCTACACTAAATTGAATGTCAGGCCTGCTTGCTGTTAAGTATAAGAGGGAACCTATCATTCCCCTATACATGGGCAGACTGACAGATTTACCCTTTGCGTCAGCATCGAGTGCGGCAGTGGTACTCATGGGAGTGTCATACTCCTTGCATTCATCCATCCCAAACTTCTTGAGTAGCTCTCTGCAGTACTTAGCTTGGGAAATGAAGATTCCATTCTTGTTTTGTTTAATTTGCAGGCCTAGGAAGAACGTTAGTTCTCCCATCATTGACATTTCAAATTCGCCCTGCATAGTCTTAGAGAATTCTTCACAAAGCTTTTCATTAGTTGCCCCAAAAATAATATCATCAACATAGATTTGGACAATTAACATATTTCTATCTTTGTGAAGGATAAACAGTGTATTGTCTAGTTTGCCTCTTGAGAAACCCTTGCCCAGCAAAAAGCTGCTGAGTCTCTCATACCAAGCTCGAGGGGCTTGTTTCAGGCCATATAAGGCTTTCTTTAGTCTATACACATGTTTGGGATGCTTGTGATCCTCAAAGCCAGGAGGTTGTTCTACATATACCTCTTCTTTGATGTAACCATTAAGAAAAGCACTCTTTACATCCATTTGATATAATCTAAAACCTTTCATGGATGCAAAGGCTAGAAGAATCCTTATTGCTTCGAGTCTAGCAACTGGAGCAAAAGTTTCTTCATAGTCAATGCCTTCTTCTTGGTTATATCCTTTGGCTACTAATCTGGCTTTGTTCCTTGTAATTTGACCTGTCTCATCCAGCTTGTTTTTGAAGATCCACTTGGTCCCCACTATGGATTGATGAGACGGCCTTGGGACTAGTTCCCAGACTTGGCTTCTCTCAAATTGATTTAGCTCTTCCTGCATGGCAATAATCCAGTCGCAGTCCTCAAGAGCTTGTTCAATTGAAGTTGGTTCGATTTGAGATAGGAATGCTCCAAACTCAACTTCGTTTTGAACTTGCCGTCTGGTTCTGACACCAGAAGAAACATCACCAAGCACTTGATCAAGAGGATGATCCCTGTGATATCTCCTAGCTGTTGGCAACTGTGCCTCATCAGGCACGGTCTGCATTCTAGGTTCATCACTGGGTTCATCTTCTTCTTTGAGATTGCTTGCTGGTGTTTCTTTTGGTGGTGAAGAAGATGATGGTGGTTTTGGAAGATTAAGTATTTCATCATCTTCTGTGGATTGTCCCCATGTAGGAGTTTCATCAAATACAACATGCATTGATTCTTCTACAATTCTAGTTCTCATGTTGTATATTCTATATGCTTTACTCCTAAGGGAATATCCTATGAATATACCTACATCAGCTTTTGGATCAAACTTACCCAGATTTACCTTTCCATTGTTATGCACATAGCATTTTGATCCAAAGATTCTGAGGTGGCTGATGTTGGGCTTCCTCCCTTTGTACAGCTCATATGGAATCTTGTCCAAGCCCTTGCGAACATAGGCTCTGTTGGAGATATAGCAAGCAGTGCTCATAGCGTCCGCCCAGAACACTTGAGAAACCTCTTTCTCGTTGAGCATGCTTCTAGCCATCTCCGTCAGAACCCTGTTCTTCCTTTCGACCACTCCATTTTGCTGAGGAGTTCTAGGAGCTGAGAAGTTATGTTCAATGCCATTCTGCTCACATAGCTCAGAGAAGCTATGGTTCTCGAATTCTCCTCCATGGTCTGTCCTTATGGCTGTGATTTTGAGGTCTCTCTCATTCTGCACTTTCTTAGCCAGGACAGTAAAAGCATGAAAAGCATCTTGCTTAGAGGCAAGAAACATAGTCCAAGTGAACCTAGAATAGTCGTCCACCACCACTAGAGCATACAGGTTTCCACCCAAGCTCTTCACTCTCGCTGGCCCAACCAGATCCATATGGATTAGTTCCAAGGGCCTGCTGGTGGAGACTCTCTTCTTGGTTTTAAACGAGGACTTTGTTTGCTTCCCTCGTTGGCAGGATTCACAAATAAAATCATGCTTTACCTTAAAGGATGGAATACCTATAGCTAGCTCCTTTTTAATTAGCATATCAAGTTGAGTAAAGTTAACATGAGCTAACCTCTTATGCCAAAGTCAACTGTTCTCATCACTAGATATTAAACATTTTTCTTCCAGTTGTTGACATAAGTCCAGAGTATATAGGTTTCCATTTCTATTTGCCTTAAGTTTGCATTTTAAGTTGGCCTTATCTAAATTCAGATCCTGCTTATCAACTATTATGCACTCATGTGAATCGAAGATTACCCAATTTCCTTTGTCAGTGCTCTGGCTCACGCTCAGTAGGTTGTGACAGAGACCGTCCACCAGATAAACGTCTTTCACTGGTCCAACTTCTCCAACTCCGGTGATCTTTCCACTTTGATTTCCTCCAAAGGTAACTGTGGCTCCGTCTTTGATCACCAGAGATTTGAATTTGTCTCTGTCTCCAGTCATATGTCTCGAGCATCCACTGTCAATATACCATCTCCTATTCTTGGATGCCTTGAGACACACCTGAAAGAATCAAGTAAGCTTAGGTACCCAACCTTTCTTGGGTCCTCTGTCATTAGCTTTCAGTGCCCTTGGTCTATTGTTAGCCTTGACCTTGGGCTTATGATCATCCTGTGCCACTGGCCTAGTGCTGGCTCTGGGCTCTTGGGTTTTCCCTGTGGATTGTTTCCAGGCTCGGGATCCCTGCCCTCCCTTAGTTTCTTTTCTTGGGGGAGGATCCTTTGTAGCCTTGGTTCCTTTTGGAACCCATTTGTAAGAGCTATTTGCCCCATGCTTCTTTGCATTACTGGTGGACGTGGAGTGTCTTTTCCTGTTACAATAATTGCAGAAGCTAAAAGGTGAGGAGCTGTGACTAGTGGCTTTGTGGAAGAATTTTAAGTAGGGCTTCACTTTTGGTTCCACCCACTTTTTCCCTCTAAGAGTATATCCTAAGCCAGTCCTGTCCCTATATGCCCTTTGATTCATTAAAATTATATTTAACATTTCTGACCCATTTGTAAACTTCTGCAGGGCATTTTGCAGCTTGTCTCTTTCTGCTGAGATTTTGCTACAACTAGGGCAGCTCTCAAGTGTTGAGGCATTGGGTTCTGCTTGGGGAGAACCCTTGCCATCCGCTACTGGAAGCTTTCTGGCTTCCGCTAGCTCTTCACTTAGTGAGTTCACCTTGGACTCAAGTGATTCCTTTTTAGTTTTTAACACTTTATAGGCTTTACATAATCGAGAGAATTCTTCATGAACCTCATTGTAAGCCTCTTGTAGTTCAGAGAAGGTTACCTCATTATCCTCGTGGGTGAGGTCAAAATCTGAAGATGCTTCCTCATCATCTTCTCTGACTACCAGGCAGAGGTTGGCAGCTTCTTCCTCATCACTTGCTTCGTCATCTGAGCTATTCACCCAGATAGAGGACACGAAGGCTTTTCTCTTGTCTTTCCCCTTTGATCTTTGCAAGCTTGGACACTCAGCCTTGAAGTGACCAGGCTTTTTACATTCAAAGCACACCGGGGTCTTTTCCTTCTTGTATCCCTTCCTCTGACTGGAGTCACCTTTCTGAAAGCCTCCTTTCTTCTTGAAGAAATTTCTGAATTTTCTCACCATCATGGCCATCTCCTCTTCGTCCAGTTCCTCCTCATCATCCTCATCATCATCATCATCATCAATCTCCTTGTTGGGAGCAACAAGGGCAAGATTCTTGGATTTGGATGAGGCTTGAGGAGCTCTCTGAGCCAGCTATGTTGGTTCATACTCAGCCAAAGAACCAAAGAGTGCAGTGATGGAGCTGGTTGACTCTCCTTGGACTTCCTGCAAGATGGTTACTTTGGTGATCCAATCACCTTTCAAGATTTTTAGGATCTTGCTCACTTGCTCTCTTTCTGGAATGTCTTTACCCAGGGAGGCCAAGTTGTTGATGAGGTGAGTGAACCTTAGCTCCAGCTCTCTGATTGGCTCAGTCGGACTAAGCATGGCGAACTTGTGAAACTCTTCCACCAACATCTCAACTCTTCTTGCTCTCACTCCCCTGGTTCCAGAGTGAGCAGCCTCAAGAGCCTCCCACATATCCTTAGCATTTTTGTGGTGGCTGATCCTATGAAATTCCTTATGGCTAAGAGCACACTGAATGTAGTGCATGGCCCGATAGTTCAGTTGGACTAGAGCATAGTCCTCATTAGTGTACCTGGATCTCTGCTTAGCAAAACCATCCTCATCTAGGGGAGTGTGATCCCCACGTTCAATTACATCCCAGAGTCTAATGTCACTTGACTTGATGTAAGTCTCCATTCGAAACTTCCAGAATGGATAGTTATACCCATCAAAGCCTGGGGGCTTGTTGGGTTGAATAGAGACATCTGGTAGAGAGTAATCTGTATCCATTACTGGATCTTTACTTTCTGGATTCGTTGGAATCGAGTGAGAAAGACCTGCTCTGATACCAAATGAACGTAATGGATGCACAAGAGGGGGGGTGAATTGTGCTACAAAATAAAAGCTCAAATAAAATCAACACAAGAGTTTATACTGGTTCGGTCTACCTGACCTACGTCCAGTTCTCAACCACCCAGGCCGAGTTCCATTATCCCCAGGTTTTACCACGGGTACACCTGGAACCTTTACAACCACAAGTTTTGAACGGGATCACTTGCAACCTTACAACCACAAGTTTTACTCAAGGCTCTCTTGCAACCTTTCTAACTAGCTCCCCCATACAACCAGCAAGGGTTCAACCTTTACAATTAAAGGATTTTTCTAACTAAGTTCTCTTTTAGAACAGATAGTGTTACACACTTAAGCACAATTAATGCTCTTATAACAAGAAGAGACTTAACTACAAAGAGTACACGATATGTAGATGAATGGATCACTCAATGAGTTAAATGCTCTTTCTCTTTTCTGGGCAGCTTTGAATGCTTGAAGGATTTTTCGATTTCTCTCTCTAGCTTCTTTCAAGAATGTCAAAGATAATAGATGTCTTTATAAATGAAGTTGAGCTCCTTTATATAGTCTTCAAACATTCTCACTCTTGGTAGGTGGGTTAGCCGTTTGAATATGGCCGTTTTTCCCATGTTACCGTTTGCCCAATAAATGCTTCATCAATGCATAGCAGGGTTGACTTGCTTTATCTCTGAAAAGTAGTCCTGACAACTCTGCTCTGACAAAAGCATTCTGACACTACACTTCTGAACGTTCTGACATTCTGATTACTTGCGGAAGCAGATTCACATCCGGAAGCAACTCTACTTAGTGTGCTGCACTTGAACGTTAGTTTAGCAATATAAGCACATAGTCACATGCAGTGGGTGTTTACTTAGTCTAAGGGAGTTCTTTTCCATCCGGAAGCAATTCCACATCTGGAAGCACTTTCACTGGATGTTGGGATATGTTCATATTTCACTCATTGACACTCAGTGTTATCTATACCAACAGTCAGCGCTAGTCACTAGGCATTCGGAAGTAGATCCACTGGACGTTGGGTTATGGTTACTGGCGCTCAATGTTATTCATACCCACAGCCAACGCTAGTCTTAATACAATCGGAAGCAAATCTATATCCGGAAGCTTCCTTACTTAGACTCAAGGATTTTATCTACTCATGCTCTTAGACTGAGTTATGACTTGGTGATATACTTGCTGTCGCTGAGGGATGAGACTTTCATCTGCGAGCGCTAGTCTTAGTCCATCCGGAAGTAAATCCACATCCGGAAGCACTCTAGTTTGGGGTTCTATATTAACCTAGTATTCTCCAAGTGTTTGTCAATTCTTCCATATTTTAGTCTTCATCAAAACTTAAGATTCTAACAGATGGTATCCTTATGTACAAGATTCTCTGAATATTTGTTCTGTTACTTCAACGTTTACATTTTAGCTTGACTTTGTTTCATTTTCATACTCTTTCAAAGGTTAAGTATTCTATAAGGTTGAAACAAAATTATTCACATGATTTGAGTGCTAGAATGATAAAATCTTTTGATGTTTCCTACTGATGTTACACAATCTTTGGATGAAACAAAATGAGGTTGTTGTCATTGTCAATAATGAAGTTATGGTCCTATGTCCATTAAGTATTTTATCCTCTAGGTTTATAATAAAGCTATTGTCCAATTCATAGATTCCTTATATTTTTTTTTGTGTTTTTAAAATCTTGTCTGGAACTAAGTTATAATGACAAAATCAAACAGAGAGCAAATACAGAGGGATTTAATTTAAGGGACCCAGAAAGTAATTTAATAACTTGAAAAGTCCAATAAGAGAATTGAAGGGCATGTAATGACAAGTTGTAGTTACTTAAGTAATGAAATATTTTTGTTGAGATCTTATAGTAATTATTGCTAACGTGGCAAATAAAAGATATTGTCCCTATAATATAAAAGTCTGTCATATTTATAACAAACTTTTGAGCCCATTTGGCTTTTCTGCGATAATAAAAACGTTAATGCATTCACATTCATTAGGATATTTTTAGTTGATTAATCTTTTATTTGGAAAATTAAACAAATTGGGTTACATGATTTTTTTTTATCAGAATTGGATTACATGATCAAACAAGCAAAAGTTGATAGTCATCATATCATTTTACATGACATTTTTTTTGCTCAGAATTTTGCATGACATTCATTTACTGATGTTTTGTAAAATTTAATGATGATATAAATATGGGTAAGGGACCTAATCTGCCCCCGAAGTAACCACCAAGGAGCGCTGAGCACCCTAAACTAACAACAGGCCCGTATCTGCACTCCAAGTAACCAAGGTGTTAAAAAACTACCCCGGTTTGACGGTCAACAACGTTTGACCGTTAGTATGCCTATGTGGCCGCCACGTGGTTAAATTTTTGCCACCTGTCGCCACGTAGGATATGTTTATGTGGGGTCCACATATAATAAAAAATAATTCTCTCCCTCCCTTTCATCACATCCAAACACACCCTCCCCCCAATCTCCATAACCACCCGCCGCCCCTTTCACCTCCACAGCCCCACCGGCCACCGCCGCCCCCTTCACCTCCACACCCCCCGCCGCCACTTCACCTCCATAGCCCCACCACCACCCCTTCACCTTCACCTCCACAGCCCCGCCGCCACCCCTTCACCTCCACACCCCCTTCACCTCCCTCCCTCCCTTTACCACCAGCCCCACCCCCTTCACCTTCACCTCCACATTCCGTGCCATCATCGGAGACTTGGATGAGTTTAAGGCCGCTGTCTTTGATGGCGACGCTGATGTTGGAAGAGTTGGCGTCGATGTTGTTTTCGATGAGCTCTTTGACGGCGGAGACATGGCGCTGTGGTTGAGTGTTCATTTTAGTGGTTGGAGGGGTTGTGGAGGAGGGGGTGGTGGTGGGGCTGTGGAGGTGAAGGTGAAGGGGTGGCGATGGGGCTGTGGAGGTGAAGGTGAAGGGGTGGCGGTGGGGCTGTGGAGGTGAAGGTGAAGGGGTGGCGGTGGGGCTGTGGAGGTGAAGGTGAAGGGGTGGCGGTGGGGCTGTGGAGGTGAAGGTGAAGGGGGGTGGGGCTGGTGGTGAAGGGAGGGAGGGGGTGAAGGGAGGGTGGGGCGGGTGGTGGGGGGAGGTAAAGGGGTGGGGCGGGTGGTGGGGGGAGGTAAAGGGGTGGGGCGGGCGGTGGGGGGCTGGGAAGGGAGGTGAAGGGGGGGTGGGGGGCGGTGGGTGGGAGGTGAAGAGGGAGGGTGAATTTTTTTTTTATTTAATGTGGAACCCACATTAACTTATCCTACATGGTGATGACAAGGCGCCGGGTGGCAAAACAGGTCTCCACGTGGCGTCCACATATGCATACTAACGGTCAAATGTTGTTGACCGTCGAACCGGGGTAGTTTTTAAACACCTTAGTTACTTGGAGTGCAGATACGGGCCTGTTGTTAGTTCAGGGTGCTCAGCGCTCCTTGGTGGTTACTTCGGGGGCAGATTATGTCCCTTACCCTATAAATATTAGGGTAAATGTGCAAAAATATATGTGATTTTCACCAAGGTGCACCAAGACCATGTAATTGTTTTGGCTTAAATATCATATTTGCCCTGAACGTTTTAGCCAAAGATCAATTTTACCTTTATTTTTTGAGATCAATTTTGCCCTTGAAGTATACAAAACAGATAAATTTCACTCCACATCTTATGTCTTGACACCTCATCATCCACGTCAAAACTCTTGCCACTTCATCATCTTCTCTATCCCTCCACCATATAATCCTAACTTGATTCTTAAGTTAAGTACTATTATGTTTTCCCTTGTTTGAATAAGATTTGTTCGTGATTTGGTTATTCTAAAATTATGTGTTCTTAACGATGTTAAGTGGAGTCCGAATTTTCATAAGAAGGCGTCTGATGAGGTTCACCATCAAGCCTCAGTTGCCCCTATCTTCTCCGGTGCTAACCAATGGAACGTCCTGGTCAAGAAATGGAAACTCCAGTGATCCTCCTATTGTCGCATTCTAGTATGTTTTGAAGCATATCATATTCAAACTTTCACATGGAAGCGTACTATCATTCCTGATGAATTTTTTGTCCACTACCACAGATTAACCCATTTACATGCGCTTATTTTGGCCTCTACATACGCTTATAAAGCGCATGTAGAGGGGGGCGCTGGTAAAGGCTCTACATGCGCTTTTTAAAAGCGCATGTAGAGGGGGGCTCTACATGCGCTTTAAGCGCATGTACATCTACATGCGCTTAAAGCGCATGTAGATGTGCCTCTACATGCGCTTAAAGCGCATGTAGAGGTACATACCTCTACATGCGCTTTAAGCGCGTGTACAACTATATATTTTTTTAATATATATTCTTTTACATTTGTCACCTGTATACACGTAATTCTGCCACTGCACCAATGGTATACAAATAAGTAGCACGTGGCTGATTTTAACCAAAATGTACCAGAAACATTTACATTTACTCAAAACCTAATAAGTCACCAGAACTTATTTTCACTTATATATAAACATCACCAATATATATATGCACTACTGCCATTGCACCAAAAGAAGATCTACCTCATAACCAAAAGAATATTATGCACGGCCATTGCACTAAAAGAAGATCTACCTCATCACCAAAATATTTGCCACTTGCACCAAAGAATCAAAAAGATATGAACCTACATGAAAGAATAGTATAATATCAAAGATGAACTAATAAACAAGCCACAATTGATCAAAAGTCAAAACGAAAATTCCTTCAAGGATGTCCATAATATAAAACTACCAATTCCTAAGTAAGACTACATGCAGCAAAAGATCATATGTACCTCAACTCCACAAATGAAGATGATCTCAAGTAAAGCACCAAAAGGGATATCATCAACCTACATGAAAAAATAGCATTAATATCATAGAATAAACAAGCATGTTATTCATAACAAAATTTCATCAAGACAAATCCACATTTTTTATTCAAGTAATATATGAAGATACTTTAGTAAAACCTAATATGTAGCAGGTGGCTGATGGGGTATACAAATTTGCTCCATTCTTCAATAACTTCTCTAACTTGTGCCTTGGAGAGGCTGTCAAAACGACAGTCTTCATAATACTGGGTGGACAGAAACATGTCAGTAGCAATTAAATTTAAGTGAGTTAAAAGTAATCCACACATACAAGCAAATATGTGAACAAATTAAAAGAGTTTTAAATTAATGGAAAATTTCAGAACTTACCTTTTCTGGGACCTCCAGTTGATCATGAGTGACAATATCTTTCATAAATTTCATAACATAATACCCACAATCATTATCATTCGGTTGGAATGGGCACTACAACAAAAAAACCACAAATGTGTTAAAAGACTTGTATATGATTACAGTCCATAATTCAAATCATTGTTTTAGCATGTATAATTAACCTGAATTTTGAGCCAGTCATATGCTTTGGAGTATTTCATTTTTTTACTAGACCTACAAGAAGTGATCACACTAAAGTCGAGACAAATAAAATTAGTAAGAGTGACATTTATAAATGAGTTAACATAATTTAGTAAGGTTAAATCATTACCCATTGATAAACATTATATACGAAGGTCTATTTTCAAGTTTACCCGACCTAATAGGATCCAGATAGTACACCACAGGCTTTGGTGCAACGGGATTGAATGCAAGGAGAACCCAATGATTCCTAAAATGTGATTAACAGTACAGTTATATACATGTAAAATTTGGGAAAATAAAAAAAATTATTATTGACGAGTAAGAACTTACCCTACATTCACTGGGGCTAGAAACAATGTTTTATCTGAAGAAGAGCTCCCCAGACGCGCTTTCACGTCACCTTCATCCCAATAGGTAGTTGTTTCAGTCAGCATTGAGGTTGTATTTGGATTTATGAATGCGAAATTGACATTTTCTCCTGGCACAATTATTTCATCATGCAAATACCTATACAAAAAAACATATCAACACATACAATTATTGTAATTTAAATACAAATGACAATGTAAGAAACCACAATAACATAAAAATAAATTCAACATTACATACTTGATCCATATGTTGATCGCTGACGCACTAATCCATTCCTGATTAACCACATCCATAATTACTTCACTACCTAGGTGCTCAGTGACACTCTTGTAATAAATTGTCCTTGTTAATTTAACTTCGATTTGTTGAAAATCAGGTAATTGGTTTGTCAAGTTCTTTAGTTTAACACGGAATGATTCAGAGGGATGTGGTTGGGTGAAACGAGTAAGAGTTGGCTGATGCGGTTTGGTGACACGAGGAGTAGAAGTTGGCTGATGCGGTTGGGTGTAACGAGGAGTAGGAGTTGGCTGTTCAAGAAATATGTCAATAAGTGTAACATCCTGGAAAATTTAATTCAGGATTAGAGAGTATTTTGGGCAATTTTGGAATTTTTAGGAATTTTTGGGATATTTTTGAAAATTTTGAGTAATTAATATGCATATAATTAATTAAGAAATGAAGAGTTTGAAATATGAGGGAGTGGTAAAACTAAAAATATTTTGGAGTTTAAGAAGATTGGAGGCTGGTTTAAGTGGTTTTAAATCAAAATATGTACACTATGGCAAGTTTGGGCTACAAATCATTAGAGAACCCCCTAATTACAACAAAACAAACGCGCCCTCCCCCCTTTTTATATAAAACCAGCGAACTCCCTCCAGTCTTCTTCTTCTTCTTCGTCCGACTTCTTCTTCCTCTCCTCCGTTCATGCGATTTCCGGCGGCCACAGGCGGGGCGGCGCCACCCCCCTCACAAATCCATCATCTTTCTCTCTTTTCCTTCATCCTCCTCACCAAAAACCATCTTCTACCTTACTCCCTCGCGTCTTCTCTCTCCTCTGGTTCTTCATCATTTCCGGCGGGTTCCTTGGCTCCGGCGACCCAGGCAACGTCAGACCCGAGATAAGGTAAGCCTTGCCATTTCTTTGCTCCATGCTCTTCTTTCCAACTTCGATTTTCCTCTTCTCCGTTCCTTACTCTGCTCCGTCGTGTTCTTTGGTTTTTCCGGCGGATGCAGCGGCGGCTGGCATGGGAAAGGTAAGTCTTTGCCTTTTCTTTCGTCCCTCAAGTTATTGGTTTCCTTTCAAAGTCGTTTTTCCCACTCTTCCTTTTCTTTGGGGTTTCTGTTTTAGTTCACTTAAGGCAGCGGCCATTTCCGGCGGTTTCCGGCGACGGCGAAGCCATTATGGCGCACCTGCAAGTGGGGTTCAAGCTTAGGTTTGTCTCTTTTTATTCTATGTGACTTCTTGGCGAGATTTGAGAGTTAGGGTTTGAGTGGGGTTTTAGGATTCAGGTTCAATAATCACCAAAAATCAAAGCTTAGAGTTAGATTTTGTGTTTTCCTAAATCAAATTGAGCATGTATGATGAATTTTAAAGGGAATGCTAAGATCCTCTTCTTTCTCCTTGTGTTGGTCGATGGGTTTTCAAGAGGGTTTGAGTTCAAAATCATTAATTTGTTTTGGTAGGAATGTAATGGAGCTGAAAGATTTTGTGGCATGTTTGTTGTTGTTGAAGTTGGTGATTTCACAAATTCATATTCATCTCTTTGCTCTGTCCGTGTGGGATATTGGTGTGGAAATAAAATTATGATTTCATTTTGAATATGGATATCAAATTTATGATTTTTTGCGCATTGTATGTTAAATTGCTGGATGATTTGAAAGGTTATTAATTCATATTCGCTCATACATTGACTTGGGCTGATTTGTGTCATTAGTGTTTGTCAATGCATATTTGATTCTTGATAGTCTGATTATATATTAGATGCTGGAATTTAATGACTTGCTAAGTGTTAAAGAAGAGTAGGATTCTGTTTGGAGATTTTAACATATAAGTTTTAATCGAAAAGGTGCACATTTGTTGAAGCTTGGGCTGTTTTGCTTTGATTGTAAGATAGATGTCCTACCATATTTTTGTTTTTCCAAGGAAATCAGTTGATCTAAATCAGATTTTGTGCAGTGAACATTTTATTTGATAGTATCTTGTTATTTGATAAGTTTATGCCATTCTCATGCCTTGTATATGTCATTTGAATTGTTAGGTGCTAGTAAATTCTGAATTTGAAACTAATGAATTGTTGATAATGTTATTGCGTTATTTAAGATAATGTTAATGCTGAATTTGGTGGGTAAAGTTGCTATTTACATTTCATGTGGTATGAAGGTGACATTCTTAGTTTGGTTTTGCTTATGGATATAATCATCCATGCTTGAACTTAAAGATTGATATGTTAATGTTGCAATATGAAAATGTATGAGAAACTAGTTGTATCCTTGAGTTTTGAATGGAAAAGAATTTGCAAATGGTTGCATTGAAGTATGTAAAAACAATCTGAATTATGTTTGACAGTGAAATGTAAAGAGGGATAACAATACTAATCTTGAATATTGAGGATTGGATAGGAATGAGTTATGTTAATGTTGAATATGAAGTTGTGTCATAGTTAAAAATCTTAGTAACTTTTTGTTTGATTCCTAAAAGTGAAATGACCTCATAGTTTCCTAAAAAGGTTAATATGTGTGTGTAAGAATATATTACTGTAAGTTAGCATGTTTGATTGTTGAGGTGATTATGCTTATTTGTTGAATGTGACTAGGCTATTGTACAACAGAATGTTGTTTTGATCAAACGGCAAGCATGAGGAATTTGTTTTCCTTGCTGTATCAATTCAATTAATTGTAATTGGTAAGTTTTTGGTTGGCCATGAATTGAAAATCTAAAGCCTTGATGATTATTGTATTTGTGTTACTTGCATGTGCTCATTTTGCAAAAGAAAGAAAAATTAGGAATAACATATTCATGTAGGGATTGGGTAGTCATATAGGAACGAGAGAGACGTTAAAATACTTTAAAAGGGGAAATGCTATTAATTTATCATTTGGTTCTATATTATTATAGGAGTGGATGCAAGTAGGCTTTTCTGGCATCAATAAAGAAAGGTTGAGAAATTTGTGCAAAAGTGCTAAAGGGCGACAGGTAATCACACTTACCTTACTATAACATTGAGGGTGATGTTAGCTAGGATTTTGTAAAATCTTTTTTCACCCTCTATATATATATATATATATTATCTTTGAAAGGTTATTTTTATATAAAACAGGCTATCGGGTGCCTTTTAAACACGATTATTTCTGTATAAAAGATTTTTACACATTATATATATATTATTATCCTGCCTGGTGGTGGCCATCGATCTGGAATGGCGTGGAATGTATATAGGGATAGTATTGGATAGTGGTTTAAGAGGTGATAAAGATAGAAAAGAGGGTTATATGCTGAGTTGAGATAGTTGAGAGTTATATTGATGGAATATAGAGTAGGGATTGTAAGTATTGCATGACACTGATAGTACCGTCGGCCGATGTAACCTATCGATCTGCACAATCGATAGGTTAATTGTACAGGTTCCTCGGATTTTAAAGGAACCAGGGACGTTTTCACTTTTTATAGTGCTCCCTTTTCAGGGACGTTTTCACTATTTAAAGTGCTCCCTTTTTATGCTTTCAGATTTGAGACTGGGCACAGTGTCAATCACGTTTATTTTTGTTGTTGAGTTTGAGATAGTGGTGAGTTAGGTTGTGGGGAATCATTTGATGTTGTTGATTAAAGTATTGACAAGTGATGTGGAATTGATAGAGGGATATTGAGAGATGAATGGAAGAAGAATTGACACGGATATATATATATATTACTGGTTTTAAAATGAGGTACCCTTTAGACGCCCTCGCTACCGCACATCTCACTGTTATAGTGAGTTAAGCGGTGATTACTGGGACAAATTGTCTCATTCCACGATTACTGACATTTTTGCAGGTATTCATGCACTGATGCAAGAAGCAGGAAAGGGAATTAGGTAGTAAGGGCTATATAGGCTATTTAAATTGTATATTGCCAATTTGTATAGGCCTGCATACGTTTCCGCATATATTTGTATGTATTTGATATTATTGAACATTAGGTTATTTATTTTTCTAACCATGTTAGGTGATTCTTTTCTAACATGGTTAGCTATTAATTATCCATGATAGTATTCAGGTTATATTAGTTTATTCTTTCCTATCATGGATAAATTATAAAAGGATTAGAATAATGAATTGAAATAAATATTATTGGTTAATTAGGTAATTAGTAACACAATGTAACAACTTGGTTATCAGTATTTGGTATACGATAACCCTGGACTGTGTTGCATTGCATATAGATTGGCAATATACATTCTTAGTATTCCCTTCCTTTTGTGCATGAATATCTGGCCTTTTTGAGAGGATTATCACTCATCCCGTGGTGGGGAGAGAGTGATAAGAGAAATTGAATAGGTACTGTGGAGAGATTGAGATGAACATAGAAAGAATAACAAAATAAATGTTGATATGTATAAAATTTAGGAAAAATAGCGAAATAAGGATGTTTTCTCTGGGGTCTCGAGTATAGTTATGTGCCGGCCATAATCATAGTCGAGGCATCATGAGATCCCTTATTGGGTTTAAGGGATAAGATAATTTGAAATAACATTTAGTAACCTAAAAGAGGAAGTCATGAAGTTGTGCTTTGATAATAATAAGCTAAGTGGTTTGCTGAGTGTTATATTGAAATCTATGATTTTGTGAATGATTGGTTGTTAGTCATTGTTTGGCTTTATTGGTAAATGAATTAAGTTGGACTGACAGACGCCTACAAATGGTATTGATTCCTTATAATTGTATAGTGGACTATTTTTGGAGTATGATTTTTGTTGGATTCGTGTTTTCATGTTTCCAGTGGATTGAAATGCATCCGAGTTTTATGTATGCTTTAAGTAATAAGACTAAATTTGAAAGATGAAGGCGAATATCTAATGTGAAATTGCTCTTTTTCTACATGTATAATGTATTATCATTCCAAATTACTAGTATTATTGTTTCTTGAAAGGTTTTTATGATCTTCATACATAATGAAATTGTAGAAAGTAGTGTACTATAGGGATTATGGTGGAGATCTAGGTTAAGAATTAAAGTGACATTAGAAAAAGGGGATTGGGAGGTTTTCTTTAGTTTATACGGCATGTGGATATTACTACTAATGAAGAATTCAATTGGTACAGATTGTTACAGTTAAAATAGGGCAAATAATGAGATTAAGTTTATGATTATTTAGCTAGTAGTGATTAAGTTAGATGTAATTAAAGAGGAGTTATGATTTTGATGATCGGAGTATACAATAATGATTATGGATTGAGTTGGATAGTGTCAAGTATATTTGGTGTTAGCGATATGGTGATTTATTAAGACATTAAGAGGAAGTGCGGAGTTCTATGAGAAGATGTCGTTATTCTATTGATGAAAGTAAGACCATGCGAAGTAGAAATGATTTTAGAATTGTGATCGAGGGTGAGTTAAATAGATATAGAAGCTATTGATTCATTGGGATGAAGTGATTTAGATATGGTGGGACATTTTAAGTTAGAGTCACGAGTTAAACTAAGGAATAAACTCTTGGGGAAATATTATCTGACTGTAAGAAGTAAAGGTCTTGGAGTAGGAGTGAGAAAAACAATTTGATGGGAAGGTGAGACTAGGAAAATTTGATCCAATTGAGGGTAGTGCTTGCATGAGTTATGCTTGATTGGGAAGAGATAGGGAATGATTGAGATAATTAAAGCCAAGGCAGTTTTGATGTTAAATAGAGGGGAAACCAATTATTAGAGCAAAAGAGGAAGATGGTCGATAGATGATGGATCGGTTTTGGCATAGTTTTGAGATTTGTTTACAATTCTTTTGACTTGTGAAATGATTTCATAAAAAAAAAAAATTATGTGTGTGCTTACAATTCTTTTGAAATGCTGCATGACTCTATAATGAGAGAGTGTGGTAGTTAAGTGGTAGAGATTTGAGTAGAAATGAAATTTTATGCTAGTATGGTATGTAGTTTAACTTAAGCTTAAGTGATTCATAAAGCCATTGGAAAGTAACTTAGTAGTTGTTAATGATAATTATGGTTAATCATGATTGGGTATTGGTGAATCAAATAGGTTTGTACCAAGTTATTAAGTTTAAATTGGTATTGATGCGAGGAAGGATGAAGGGATGTCAAATATATGAATGAGATTGCTTCTCTTGTACTGGTTGAAAGAGTGCTTGTAATTTGGAGAAGAATTTTAATAAGAAGCATTTAAAATTATGATCATAAATATAATCCTTTGGTCCCTGGTTTTGAGTGCGTGGTCAGATTTATATTTATAATGAAAGAAGAAGAGGATGATTAAGAATGTTAATCTATGATGCTTTGTTAATGTGGAACAAATTATATTTCTCCCTACTATTTTATCATTATGTTCAATTGGGACAAGTATATGTGGATATAAGCTAGAGTGGTAAGGATTATTTTAAGTGATAAATGTGACCAAATACTTTGGATGGTGTTGTTTGAGATATACAAATGAATAATAAAGCTAGATTGGTGATGATGATTTTATATGTGACTAGTATGTATGAAATTTGTGTTTGCCCTTTTCTTGCTTTTAGAAAATGAGAAAAACTTAGTTAACTATGCATTCAGAAGTCTTGAAAATGGTGAGATTGGTGTGCTAAGATGCTTTTAAATTGTGGATGTGATTCATTTTGAAAGAAGTGGATTGTGAAATTAAGGAAGTATGATTTAGAAGAAGGGGATTGGATGGTTGAATGAGTAAATCGATTTAATTTTAAGGACATTTTCAACTATATTTTAATTATAGGGAATGAACGGTGTTGTCTAGTACGCATGAACATTAGGATTAGAATGAGAGTGATGAACTTTCATGATTGTCATGGTTCATATATCTTGCCTTGGACTGAATATATTGCTTATTGAATTTGCTTTCTGTTGATTTCATTGTTTTGGATTAGTTTGATTTGGGACTTTTTATGTTGTTGTTTGGCGGTTGGTATAGTCATGTGTGGGTGATGAATGTAACTTGGTAGGATGTATATTGTTGTGACATGGTAGATTTTCAATGGAATGATCATTTGGTTATCCACCTTATGGATTGAATGCATGTTGATCCTTATAATTGTTACAGTGTGACTTAGTTGCTCTCATTTTCTATGACTTGAGCCATTGTTCTTGGAATATTGAATGATTTACATGTCCATAAATTGAAGAATTCATTGCTGGATTTAGTGCACTAGAGTTGTTGTGCAGGATAGATTTAATGGTGTTTAAAACTCTTGCATCATTCATGCTTTGTGCAGCAAATTTTGTAGTGGAATTTGGTCTCGGTATCGTTGGTGCTTTGTGATTCTTGACAAATTTGTTCATTAAGTTGCAAATATAACGAAATTAATTGGGATTTAGTTTAGGATTTTATTTATACACCTAGTCTTTTGGCGTTGTGCTTTGACTACATTCTTAGAAAATTTCGGACAGCCGCCTCAGTTAGAACATTCATCTCTAAATCATCGATACTTCTCCATTGAGTTATAGGGATGACACGCATGACAATGAATTTTCATTGCAAATGAGTGCAATTTTCCTAAATTATATCCAAATTTCTCTTTCTACCACTTGAAATAGGATTATCAATTCAAGAAACTGTTTCCTTTCTTTGTATTTAATGATAGTTTCTACTAATTTCGAGGACGAAATTAATTAAGAGGGGTAGAATTGTAACATCCTGGAAAATTTAATTCAGGATTAGAGAGTATTTTGGGCAATTTTGGAATTTTTAGGAATTTTTGGGATATTTTTGAAAATTTTGAGTAATTAATATGCATATAATTAATTAAGAAATGAAGAGTTTGAAATATGAGGGAGTGGTAAAACTAAAAATATTTTGGAGTTTAAGAAGATTGGAGGCTGGTTTAAGTGGTTTTAAATCAAAATATGTACACTATGGCAAGTTTGGGCTACAAATCATTAGAGAACCCCCTAATTACAACAAAACAAACGCGCCCTCCCCCCTTTTTATATAAAACCAGCGAACTCCCTCCAGTCTTCTTCTTCTTCTTCGTCCGACTTCTTCTTCCTCTCCTCCGTTCATGCGATTTCCGGCGGCCACAGGCGGGGCGGCGCCACCCCCCTCACAAATCCATCATCTTTCTCTCTTTTCCTTCATCCTCCTCACCAAAAACCATCTTCTACCTTACTCCCTCGCGTCTTCTCTCTCCTCTGGTTCTTCATCATTTCCGGCGGGTTCCTTGGCTCCGGCGACCCAGGCAACGTCAGACCCGAGATAAGGTAAGCCTTGCCATTTCTTTGCTCCATGCTCTTCTTTCCAACTTCGATTTTCCTCTTCTCCGTTCCTTACTCTGCTCCGTCGTGTTCTTTGGTTTTTCCGGCGGATGCAGCGGCGGCTGGCATGGGAAAGGTAAGTCTTTGCCTTTTCTTTCGTCCCTCAAGTTATTGGTTTCCTTTCAAAGTCGTTTTTCCCACTCTTCCTTTTCTTTGGGGTTTCTGTTTTAGTTCACTTAAGGCAGCGGCCATTTCCGGCGGTTTCCGGCGACGGCGAAGCCATTTTGGCGCACCTGCAAGTGGGGTTCAAGCTTAGGTTTGTCTCTTTTTATTCTATGTGACTTCTTGGCGAGATTTGAGAGTTAGGGTTTGAGTGGGGTTTTAGGATTCAGGTTCAATAATCACCAAAAATCAAAGCTTAGAGTTAGATTTTGTGTTTTCCTAAATCAAATTGAGCATGTATGATGAATTTTAAAGGGAATGCTAAGATCCTCTTCTTTCTCCTTGTGTTGGTCGATGGGTTTTCAAGAGGGTTTGAGTTCAAAATCATTAATTTGTTTTGGTAGGAATGTAATGGAGCTGAAAGATTTTGTGGCATGTTTGTTGTTGTTGAAGTTGGTGATTTCACAAATTCATATTCATCTCTTTGCTCTGTCCGTGTGGGATATTGGTGTGGAAATAAAATTATGATTTCATTTTGAATATGGATATCAAATTTATGATTTTGTGCGCATTGTATGTTAAATTGCTGGATGATTTGAAAGGTTATTAATTCATATTCGCTCATACATTGACTTGGGCTGATTTGTGTCATTAGTGTTTGTCAATGCATATTTGATTCTTGATAGTCTGATTATATATTAGATGCTGGAATTTAATGACTTGCTAAGTGTTAAAGAAGAGTAGGATTCTGTTTGGAGATTTTAACATATAAGTTTTAATCGAAAAGGTGCACATTTGTTGAAGCTTGGGCTGTTTTGCTTTGATTGTAAGATAGATGTCCTACCATATTTTTGTTTTTCCAAGGAAATCAGTTGCTCTAAATCAGATTTTGTGCAGTGAACATTTTATTTGATAGTATCTTGTTATTTGATAAGTTTATGCCATTCTCATGCCTTGTATATGTCATTTGAATTGTTAGGTGCTAGTAAATTCTGAATTTGAAACTAATGAATTGTTGATAATGTTATTGCGTTATTTAAGATAATGTTAATGCTGAATTTGGTGGGTAAAGTTGCTATTTACATTTCATGTGGTATGAAGGTGACATTCTTAGTTTGGTTTTGCTTATGGATATAATCATCCATGCTTGAACTTAAAGATTGATATGTTAATGTTGCAATATGAAAATGTATGAGAAACTAGTTGTATCCTTGAGTTTTGAATGGAAAAGAATTTGCAAATGGTTGCATTGAAGTATGTAAAAACAATCTGAATTATGTTTGACAGTGAAATGTAAAGAGGGATAACAATACTAATCTTGAATATTGAGGATTGGATAGGAATGAGTTATGTTAATGTTGAATATGAAGTTGTGTCATAGTTAAAAATCTTAGTAACTTTTTGTTTGATTCCTAAAAGTGAAATGACCTCATAGTTTCCTAAAAAGGTTAATATGTGTGTGTAAGAATATATTACTGTAAGTTAGCATGTTTGATTGTTGAGGTGATTATGCTTATTTGTTGAATGTGACTAGGCTATTGTACAACAGAATGTTGTTTTGATCAAACGGCAAGCATGAGGAATTTGTTTTCCTTGCTGTATCAATTCAATTAATTGTAATTGGTAAGTTTTTGGTTGGCCATGAATTGAAAATCTAAAGCCTTGATGATTATTGTATTTGTGTTACTTGCATGTGCTCATTTTGCAAAAGAAAGAAAAATTAGGAATAACATATTCATGTAGGGATTGGGTAGTCATATAGGAACGAGAGAGACGTTAAAATACTTTAAAAGGGGAAATGCTATTAATTTATCATTTGGTTCTATATTATTATAGGAGTGGATGCAAGTAGGCTTTTCTGGCATCAATAAAGAAAGGTTGAGAAATTTGTGCAAAAGTGCTAAAGGGCGACAGGTAATCACACTTACCTTACTATAACATTGAGGGTGATGTTAGCTAGGATTTTGTAAAATCCTTTTTCACCCTCTATATATATATATATATATTATCTTTGAAAGGTTATTTTTATATAAAACAGGCTATCGGGTGCCTTTTAAACACGATTATTTCTGTATAAAAGATTTTTACACATTATATATATATTATTATCCTGCCTGGTGGTGGCCATCGATCTGGAATGGCGTGGAATGTATATAGGGATAGTATTGGATAGTGGTTTAAGAGGTGATAAAGATAGAAAAGAGGGTTATATGCTGAGTTGAGATAGTTGAGAGTTATATTGATGGAATATAGAGTAGGGATTGTAAGTATTGCATGACACTGATAGTACCGTCGGCCGATGTAACCTATCGATCTGCGCAATCGATAGGTTAATTGTACAGGTTCCTCGGATTTTAAAGGAACCAGGGACGTTTTCACTTTTTATAGTGCTCCCTTTTCAGGGACGTTTTCACTATTTAAAGTGCTCCCTTTTTATGCTTTCAGATTTGAGACTGGGCACAGTGTCAATCACGTTTATTTTTGTTGTTGAGTTTGAGATAGTGGTGAGTTAGGTTGTGGGGAATCATTTGATGTTGTTGATTAAAGTATTGACAAGTGATGTGGAATTGATAGAGGGATATTGAGAGATGAATGGAAGAAGAATTGACACGGATATATATATATTACTGGTTTTAAAATGAGGTACCCTTTAGACGCCCTCGCTACCGCACATCTCACTGTTATAGTGAGTTAAGCGGTGATTACTGGGACAAATTGTCTCATTCCACGATTACTGACATTTTTGCAGGTATTCATGCACTGATGCAAGAAGCAGGAAAGGGAATTAGGTAGTAAGGGCTATATAGGCTATTTAAATTGTATATTGCCAATTTGTATAGGCCTGCATACGTTTCCGCATATATTTGTATGTATTTGATATTATTGAACATTAGGTTATTTATTTTTCTAACCATGTTAGGTGATTCTTTTCTAACATGGTTAGCTATTAATTATCCATGATAGTATTCAGGTTATATTAGTTTATTCTTTCCTATCATGGATAAATTATAAAAGGATTAGAATAATGAATTGAAATAAATATTATTGGTTAATTAGGTAATTAGTAACACAATGTAACAATAAGTCTTTTTACAAAATGAGTGCTAGCTAATGTAAATCCATTAGTAAATAGTTACCTTCAAACTCTTTTTCCCAGGTTTAGTCGGAATAGCAGAACGTGGCTGGGCATCATGGTGGTCTGTTTTCCCCAATTCCTTCCTTTGTCCTTTTTTGGGCTGTAAAACATAGTAAGTAAGCAATTAGACATATACTAATTAAATCTCTTTATCTATTATATATTAATTATAACTAACTAAGTAATCACCTCTGATTGAGGAACCATCCACTTTTTGGGCCATGCCACAAAAGAGCCTATTGCGTCAACGACCACGTTCATTCCATCAATGGGATACGGCAAAGGTGAATTATCTCTAAGAGAGATGTGGATGGACACCCTCACCGTGCCTGCAGGGAGAGGCGAATTGTGCAATATTTTGCTCCCATCATTGAAGACATAAGCCAGAGCAACCAGGGTATTTAAGGACAGATCAGAATATAGTTGACAATAAGACTCACCCTACAAATGAATGTTCACCTTCAATTATGAAGTAACAATTCATAAGAAGATTAATATTTAAAAGTGAAAAGCATAACGATTACCTCTGCAATGGGGGCACTTTCCATTGTACAACTATAGTTCTCCATGACCGGGCTTTCATGAGCCGATGGAGCATCAGATTGATGGCCTGATGCCTGACCTCGCCCTGATCAAATCTCATTAACTTGTTCTTGCAAGTCTGCATACAATTCGTACAAGACCTTGTACTGCTTCTCAATTACGGACGTTTAGTGGCTTTTCAGCTTCTCCTTAAAAAACTGTGAGGGCAAAACACCAAGCCCCTTGCCCCTGACACGACCTGTACTTTCTGGGAGGCCAAGTGTTCGGCCAAGCAAGTCATCTTGGCCATGGGACGGGATTTCTCCTAATGCACCTTGCTTTAGTTCAATCTGTAAGAAGGAAATGATAATTGTTGGTTATGTATCAAGCAATATAACAAACTGAGAATATAACCAAGAAAATGACTTACTGCTCGATCACAAGCCGCTTTGACGGAATCATGGTGTATAGTCCCGTCCTTCTTTGTATGACCTTCCAACCACAAGTCAAGGCGATCTACTTTGCGATTAGGGTCAGCAGTCAACTGTAACGGAAAAATAGGTTAACATAAATTAATTATAGGAACATTCATTTATATCATTAATGAAGATGTTAACGTACCATTTCATGCTCTAAATCAGCATACTTATTTCTACCACGCATATACGGGTATAGATTGTTTCCTGCTGACTGGCTATTCTTTTCGCTAACGACGCGAAACTCCTCTGAGCATCGTATCTCAACGAACTCATCCCATTGCTGCTGCGTAATCACATCATAGAAATCTACTGGACTCTTGGGAACAATATCACCATCAACATTGCGAAAAAAGTATATGCCTAGATGCGCTTAAAGCGCTTGTGCATGACTTCATCTTTTGCACTTCAGTACAAGTACACCCATGAGTGGTAAATGGAGCTTTTAAACACTAAGTAAACAAGCAGGAACACCCTTTTAGGTCTGACTAGGAGCTCTTGTGCATGACTTCATGTTTTGCACTTCAGTAGTGCCTTTACATGCGCTTAAAGCGCATGTAAAGGGTGTTTAAACATTACAATAACACCCATGAGTGGTAATGGATCTTTTAAGTTCTTGAAGAGATATATTGCATAATGAGAAGTCACAGATTGTTGCTTTTTACTCTCTGTCTAACACATCAACATGGACAAAACGCCATAGGTTCTTTTATCTTTTCCATCCACATCAACATGCAGGTCAGTTTTGTTTTGTCATTTAATTATTTGCAGGGTTGCTGATCATTAAGGTACGATTATCCTTTTTATTCCTTCCTTTCTCTGTTGTATATATTTTGTGCGTGTGATTTTTCTAGTTTATGGGTTTATAAAAGATTTGTATCTATTTTTTTATGTATTTTTTTGAGTTTCTATAATTCTTGTAGTAGGATTTAGTAGTACTATAGCAGAGAGGGTAGTTGTTGCTTGCGAGTTGTTGGAAGTGGGGCGGTCGGAAAAGTGACCGGCGATGGTGAGGTTTAAGAGGAAGAAGGAGAGAGGGAAAGGTTTGGAGTTTTAGGAGGGTATGTGGGTTTTTGGATGAGTGTTGTGGTGGTGTTTGTGGGTGAGGGATAGGAGGACGGTGGTTTTATTTGGCGGTGTCGTAGTGGTGATGCTGTGAAGGAGGATGACGACGGTGAGGGTGAGTTTTGAGGTTACAGTTATTGCATTCCTGATTTTAGGGAGTTTTGTTTGGCATTAGTGCAAGATTATTATAGGAATTTTTCAAGTTAGTGGTGATCATGATGAAATAGTTAGAGAAATTCGGGGTGAAATTATTCATTTCTCATTTTATTTTTATTATTAGTATTATTAATATTATTATTTATTATTACTACAGTTTTGACTCAGTTTTTTTTGCGGAAATTGCATTTTTGGACCCGTTCTCCTATTTTTGCGGAAATTACGGTTCTGATCCTTTTTTTTTGTATTTTTTATTTTTTTTATTTTTTATTATTTTTTTGGTTGCGGAAATTGCAGTTTTTGACCCGTTTTCCTACTTTTGTGGAAATTACAGTTTTGACTCAGTTTTGTTTTGCGGAAATTACAATTTTGACTCATTTTTTTGTGGAAATTGCATTTTTTGACCCGTTCTCCTATCTTTGCGGAAATTACAATTTTGACCCAGTTTTTTTTTTTTCGTTTCGTCGTGTTATCTATGTCATTCATATATGATCTTTTCTCTTCTTCCTCTCGTTTCTTATAATCTTTCTCCTCATTAATCTATCAAAATGAATTAATTTTGATTTTCTTTTTAAGGCATTTTACTAAATTTACATAGTTTTATTAAATCTTTTGTTTTTCATGCATATCTTAACCTTTGTATATTATTTGTGAACATTGTGTTGTTTTGTTTTCATAGTATATTTATTAATTATTGTTTTATTTTATTGTTGAATATTGTGGTTGTTCTGTTTTATTGTTTATTGTATATTGTTATTTATTTATTATTTGTTTATGTATTATTTTATTTTGTTTTTATGGTTTTATTGTATTGTGTTATTATTTTATTGTATTGTGATTATTGTTTTTATTGTTTATCGCTTTATTTATTTGTTATTATTTGTGCTAGTTTAATTATTATTAGTGTTTAGTGTTATTATTTTATTGTATTTTGTTATTATTGTAAGTAATACTCTGCCTATAATATAGTCGGTCCTAAACCCGGATAAAAAGAGTAGGTTGTATTAGGCTTCGGCAGCCAACATAAAAATTTGTCTAATCTTAAAGCATGGACACACACAACCATTTTTGCAATATGTCATCGTCTAGCATTTTACAGAAGAAGGGATATATAAAGAAGCAAGTGAATGAGTGTAGGATTAGATTTAGTGCGTGGAATGTTGGAACCTTAAAAGGCAAAGCTTGGGAGGTAATAAGTGTGATGAGGGATAGAAAGATAAACATTTTATGTCTACAAGAGACTAAATGGGTATGTGAAAAGACTAAGGATATTGATGGTTATAAACTTGGGTACACTGGTAAAGTGAGTCATATGAATGATGTAAGTATAATTGTGGATGAAGTATGGAAGAAGAATGTGGTTGAAGTTTATAGAAGTGGTTGATTTAACCTCTTTTGTCGCCTAAAGAGATTAATCAAAACAAATCAATACTCTAATCCACTAGTTGTATAGTAGAGAGTATAGGTCTTTTCCTCAATCTAGGTTAAAACTCTTGCTAATTCTAAGTATAAGCCACACAAATTATCAATGGTTTTGAGAGTGATTATGTTTGTTAACTAACTACAATTACAACTAAAAATAGCTATATTACCGAAATGAAATGGATGAAAATCAAGAGTGAAACCTCCTCCTTCAAGCCTCAATTTGTGCAATCTCAATTGATGGGCCTCATGTGACAATTTCCTCTTAATCTAACTAGCTTAAATCGACCTAAGCTTCTTAAATCTAAGAAACTTAAGTTAATTTAAACTAATTAATCAAGAAACCCTAGCTTAAGCTTCATGCATTTTCATATGCAACATAGAACCTAAATCTAGATTCTAATTATATGATTCACTTAAAGAAACAACCACAATGTAATCACATATAATTGTTCTCATAAAGCTACAAAAAATATAAGCCTAACACACATGAAAATCAAGTTTCCTAGAACTTAGGTTACAAGTTTGAAGAATAAATGAACTCCACATGGAAATCTCCACATAGAATCCTAGTTCTAACATACCTAAAGACTTAGACATGAAAGAACTAAGATGAATACAAACTTGAAAACCTAGAAGTAGAAATTCTCACACAAGGCCAAATCCATGAAGCTCATAGCACAAATCTTGACTTGAAGGAAGGAGAGGAGAGCTTAGCCAAGCTTGGAGATGGAAATGATCATGAATTTGCGTGGAGGAGCCATGGAGGAAGGAGGAATTTCGTGAAAAATGGGTATGGAGGGAGAAGAGAGAAGTTGAGAGGATTTGGGAGAAGAGAGAGAAAGTGTAAGTGTGGAATGTGACTAATGAAGCTAGGAGATATTTATGTCAAGTGTTTAGGTGAGTTAATGAGGTAGATTAGGGTCTTGATGAGTTGTTTTTAAGTGTCAATTTCGGCCAAGAAGGGATTTTTATGGGTATGAGAGTGTGTGAGGCCAAAATGTGGGTGAAGGGAAGTGAAAGGAAGGGTATTTTGGGGATTAAGGGAAAAGGTGGGTGAATGTGGCATAAATGTGGGGTAGGTTCATCCTCCAAAGGTTCCTCCTTTTTCTCCTCATGATTGTGCTTCCAAAAATGCCCTTAATGAGGCCTTCAACTACTCCAAATTTGAATTTGAATGTGGAGCCAAATTACCCCTTTTAGTAACATCAAAATCCCTTCTTTTTGACAAATGAGGTAATTTTTGTCTTATGCCTTTGCCTTTCCCTCCAAGCCAAATCCTTGCACACCAAGCTATCCCAAAGGGTTGTGGGGCCCACGTGGGACCCCCCTACATGTAGAAAAGCACAAAATAGTCAAAATGACCAAAATACCCTTGGTTACTTAAAATGCAAGTAATAAGGCTAATATTTCCCAATTAAATCCAATAAGCATGCGCAATAAAAATGTCCAAAAATGATCAAATATATCAATTAAATCACACTAATTAAGCTCAATTGCACATGCTTAAATATATAAAAATAGGTCTAATCAAATCCCCTACACTTAATCTTTGCACTCCGGGCAAAGTCATATAAAAAGATTAACTCAATCATTAAGCATAGTGAAGGCACATGGAATTGACATAGAGTATAAGTTGAGCTTTTTGAACCTTTCCCTAAAGCATCACATGGGCCAAATCTAAGAATACAAAGTGGAAACAAGTTTAACAAGTAACTAGAATTAAGGGGGAATGCTAAAAGAGATTTTTCCTCACCGGATTTAAGTGTTTGCACTCAATCTCTCAAGTTAGGAATAATGCCTAACTAGGGTCTTTGTAATCACTCTTTGGCTCAATGCATTCCACCTCACCATAGGCTTGTAATAGTTCTTAGTTCTCCACCCATTAGTATGCATGGCACAATCAAATCTAGGGGACTTTAGGGTTTAGATGGAAGGCTAATCATGAATGATCAATGATGGAAAGTAGTCAATGACCAATGACATGAACAAGTAATCACCACATATGCATGCAATACAATGAAATCAATCCAATCAAGCATGCTACATATCACTCTCTCTTTTTTTTTTCTTTCCAAGCACTTTGTGCTTTTCATCATTTTCTTTTAGGCCTTTGGCCTTATTATTTTTTTTCATGCCTTTGGCATACTTGAGCACTTTGTGCCTTTTTTTTTTTTTGGCCAATGGCGCCCCCTCTCTGGAATGGCGCCCAAAATGGCGCCCAACTGGCGCCCCATTTCCCCCATGTAACATGCTTTTCACAAGATACAACAATACAATACTAATATAAATGCAAGCATATGTTATAATCACTCATTCAAACATTGGTCAAGGTGGCAGAAAAGAATAGTGAATGGCCCAAAGGGGTTAATCAAAGGATATATTTTTGGTGGCTTAGTGTTTGGGTCAAAAGGGTTTAGAAAGAAATGCCCCTTTCATTTTCAATTGTACCATGCATTGTGATCTTGAACAAGAACTAGGACAAGTTCTAGGAGGTGAAATAACTATTGGCCCACTCAATTCGGTTGAAGGCTTCTCACTTTAATGGCTTACTCTAATTAGTCACTTACTCCCTAAGAAAAGTTAAATGAGAAACGTACACCCTCTTTATACCTTAAAAATGCCCCAAGTAATATCCTAAGTATTCATTCCAAAAATAAAATCAAAACAAATCAATACTCTAATCCACTAGTTGTATAGTAGAGAGTATAGGTCTTTTCCTCAATGTAGGTTAAAACTCTTGCTAATTCTAAGTATAAGCCACACAAATTATGAATGGTTTTGAGAGTGATTATGTTTGTTAACTAACTACAATTACAACTAAAAATAGCTATATTACCGAAATGAAATGGATGAAAATCAAGAGTGAAACCTCCTCCTTCAAGCCTCAATTTGTGCAATCTCAATTGATAGGCCTCATGTGACAATTTCCTCTTAATCTAACTAGCTTAAATCGACCTATGCTTCTTAAATCTAAGAAACTTAAGTTAATTTAAACTAATTAATCAAGAAACCCTAGCTTAAGCTTCATGCATTTTCATAGGCAACATAGAACCTAAATCTAGATTCTAATTATATGATTCACTTAAAGAAACAACCACAATGTAATCACATATAATTGTTCTCATAAAGCTACAAAAAATATAAGCCTAACACACATGAAAATCAAGTTTCCTAGAACTTAGGTTACAAGTTTGAAGAATAAATGAACTCCACATGGAAATCTCCACATAGAATCCTAGTTCTAACATACCTAAAGACTTAGACATGAAAGAACTAAGATGAATACAAACTTGAAAATCTAGAAGTAGAAATTCTCACACAAGGCCAAATCCATGAAGCTCATAGCACAAATCTTGACTTGAAGGAAGGAGAGGAGAGCTTAGCCAAGCTTGGAGATGGAAATGATCATGAATTTGCGTGGAGGAGCCATGGAGGAAGGAGGAATTTCGTGAAAAATGGGTATGGAGGGAGAAGAGAGAAGTTGAGAGGATTTGGGAGAAGAGAGAGAAAGTGTAAGTGTGGAATGTGACTAATGAAGCTAGGAGATATTTATGTCAAGTGTTTAGGTGAGTTAATGAGGTAGATTAGGGTCTTGATGAGTTGTTTTTAAGTGTCAATTTCGGCCAAGAAGGGATTTTTATGGGTATGAGAGTGTGTGAGGCCAAAATGTGGGTGAAGGGAAGTGAAAGGAAGGGTATTTTGGGGATTAAGGGAAAAGGTGGTTGAATGTGGCATAAATGTGGGGTAGGTTCATCCTCCAAAGGTTCCTCCTTTTTCTCCTTATGATTGTGCTTCCAAAAATGCCCTTAATGAGGCCTTCAACTACTCCAAATTTGAATTTGAATGTGGAGCCAAAATTACCCCTTTTAGTAACATCAAAATCCCTTCTTTTTGACAAATGAGGTAATTTTTGTCTTATGCCTTTGCCTTTCCCTCCAAGCCAAATCCTTGCACACCAAGCTATCCCAAAGGGTTGTGGGGCCCACGTGGGACCCCCCTACATGTAGAAAAGCACAAAATAGTCAAAATGACCAAAATACCCTTGGTTACTTAAAATGCAAGTAATAAGGCTAATATTTCCCAATTAAATCCAATAAGCATGCGCAATAAAAATGTCCAAAAATGATCAAATATATCAATTAAATCACACTAATTAAGCTCAATTGCACATGCTTAAATATATAAAAATAGGTCTAATCAGTGGTGACAAATTATTATCGATAAAAATGGTAATTGAGGAGGAAACAGTTAATGTAAACCGTGAACGATGGACAGTTAAAAAAACAACAAGAACATAAGATGGATGTGACAGAGATGAAAATGTTAAGAGGGATGAGTGGGTATATACTAAAAGATAGGATTCGTAATGATCACATTAGTGAAAGAGTTGGGGTAGCACCAATTTCAGAGAAAATGAGAGATTATCATTTGAGGTGGTATGAACATGTTCAAAGAAGAGAATTAGATGAGCTAGTAAGAATAATGAAGCAGATGGTAAGGGAGCAGTATATAAGAAATAGAGGGAGAACAAAAGAACTCTTGATGAAGTTATTCAAAGTGATATGTTAGTGAAAGGTTTATCTCCAGGAATGAATAGGGATATAGGAAAATGGCGTCGTGTAATCCATGTAGCTGACCCCACTTGAGTGGGATAAGGTTTACGTTGTTATTATTATTTTATTTTGTTTATATTATGTCATTCATTATTTCCCTTTATTTTGTCATTTATTATTTTGTTAATTATGTCTATTTTTGAGATTCATATTATTTTAGTCATAATTTATTATATTATTTAATCTTATATTAATATAATTTGTTATTATTCATATATTCAATCATTATGGGATAAAAATCCATGATATATTATAATGTCACTTTATCCAATGGCTTGAAGCCATGACACTCCCAAATTTGTTTTATTATATGACTTAAAAAGGGGCATGAAAAAGAGGAGTAAAAATTTGATGTTTTGATGCTCAAAATATTATTATCTAGCCTTGAAGGCCAATGATGAGAAATGACTTAAGTGACAATGACTTAAGCATCAAGTGACATCAAATAATTTTATATCTTCGGAAGATATTTGATGTGGTCTTAAAGACAAATATTATGAAAAAATATGAAAATATGACCAGAAGTCATATAATAAAAAAGAAAATTTTACAAAATAATGAGATGTCATAAGAATAAGTATATGACCAAAAGTCATATGAAAAATAAAATTTACACAATAACTAGATGTCATAGTATGAATAAGTATGTATCAATTTATGATTATAATACAAATAAATGAAATATTGATAACCCCCGAAGGATCGTCGATGTTTATTTTAAGTTATAATTTAATGTTGTTATTTATTTCAATATTAAGGTTATTTACATATTGCATATATCCTATATTATACTTTCATTATATGACATTTTATATATTTTCTTCCTTGATGATATTATTATTTCATTTGATGTGATTAATTTGAGGGATAAATACGTTAAAAAAAAGTCCTGAAGACTGATTAGCATATTTTGCTATAATCACACATGAGAGATGACCATGTTGTGGATTAAAAACACCAACATTTGGTGATATAAAAATATAAGATTTTGATGATAAGTCTATATGACTAAGAAGTTATAGTCAATGAAAGCAAGTAATACAATGGTATGGTTCTGAAGACCAATCAATATTTGGAAATATTAATAATATGAAAAATGAATGCGAGAAATATAGTGATAAATATTTGTGAATTTTCAATAAGAATGTTCTTTACTATTATTGTTTAAATTTATTGTTGTTCAAATTTATTGTGATTACACTACTACAAATTACACCTATACCAGCGCAGCTTTACATGCGCTTAAAAAAGGACGGTAAAAAACGCATGTAAAGATAACGTGTACATGCGCTTTAAGCGCATGTACATATATCACTCTCTACATGCGCTTTAAGCGCATGTAGAAAGTCACCTTTACATGCGCTTTAAGCGCATGTATCTAGTCGGCTAGATACATGCGCTTTAAGCGCATGTACAGGCATTAGTAGAGTGAAAAACATAAAGTCATGCATAATAGTTCCTCCTCAGATGGCAAAAACTACTAATGCAAGTGTTTATAAGCCGGGGTGCTATGCTTTGGTTATACTATCTATACATGCGCTTAAAGCGCATGTACATGCAGTAGTAGAGTGATGAACATGAGGTGATGCTTGAGAGTTCATGCTCAGATGTCATAAGCTACTCATGCAAATGTTTATAAGCTAGACCACCCCATTGGGGTGCTATGCTTTGGTTATACTGCCTATACATGCGCTTAAAGCTCATGTACATGCTCTACATGCGCTTTAAGCGTTTGTAGAGCCTGTACATGCGCTTTAAGCGCATGTACAGGCAGTAGTAGAGTGTTGAACATGAGGTGATGCTTGAGAGTTCATGCTCAGATGTCATAAGCTATTCATGCAAGTGTTTATAAGCTAGACCACCCCATTGGGGTGCTATGCTTTGGTTATACTGCCTATACATGCGCTTAAAGCGCATGTACAGGCTCTACATGCTTTTTAAGCACATGTACAGGCGCATAGATAATCTTATTACGGGAGAAAATGTGAGTTGATATATAGAACAATTTTATAATTTGTTTATGTTAGAATCTTAAGTTTTGATGAAGACTAAATATGAAAGATTGAGCTAAACACTTAGAGAAAGTTAGGCTAACATAGAACCCCAAGTAAGAGTACAACCGGATGTGGATTTACTTCCGGATGGACTAGGACTAGCGCTCGCGGATGAACATCTCATCCCCCAGCGGCAGCAAGTATTTCACTAAGTCATAACTCAGTCTAAGAACATTAGTTGTATAAAATCATTTAGACTAAGTTAGGAAGCTTCCGGATGTGGATTTGCTTCCGGTTGTTTAGTGACTAGCGCTGGCTGTTGGTTTGCACAACACTGAGCGTCAGTGAGTAAAATATGAACATAACCCAACGTCCAGTGGATTTGCTTCCGATTGCTTAGTGACTAGCGCTGGCTATTGGTTTGGATAACACTGAGCGTCAGTGAGTAAAATATGAACATAACCCAACATCCAGTGGATTTGCTTCCGATTGCTTAGTGACTAGCGCTGGCTGTTGGTTTGGATAACACTAAGCGTCAGTGAGTATAATATGATCATAACCCAACGTCCAGTGGAAGTGCTTCCAGATGAGGAATTGCTTCCGGATGTAAGAGAGCTCTCCTAGAGTAAGTGAATTCCCACTGCATGTGAGTATGTGCTATTATTGTTAAGATTAACGTTCAAAGTAGAAAATACACTAAGTCAGAACATAGTCTAAGTAAGATTGCTTCCCATAGCAAAGAAGCTTCCCACATCATGTATAGTTCTTACTGCATTTGATTATATATATACTACTCTGTTGGACTAACAAGTATGTGCAGAACTTAGTTTTACTTCCGGATGCAAATGAGCTTCCGGATGCAAATACTCTTGTCACTGGGACTCAGAGACTAACACTTGCAGAGCAAGATTGCTGCTTCCGGATGAACGATGATCATCCGTCAGCAAGAGTACAAGAGGCAACGTCACATACTCAGAGGTCAGAATGCTTTTGTCAGAGCAGAGTTGTCAGAGTTGCTTTTAGAGATAAAACAAGTCAACCCTGCTAAGCATTAATGAAGATGTACTTCTCAACGGTAACATAGGATTAACGGCTATATTCAAACGGACATATTCCATCTGCCGCCCAAGCCTGAATGTTTTGAGGCCGAGTATAAAAGGAACATCTACATTCAGAAGAGAAGTTGAAAGAACAGAGCCTATTGTCTGAGATATTGTATTCTACATTCTTCTCATCTTCTACTCTCTGATCTTAGAGTTGTAACATTCTTAGAGAGTAATTTATTTGTACTTAAGTGAGTAACATCATCTATTCTTAGAGAGAATCATTTGTACTTAAGTGTTTATCACAATCAGTTCATAGAGTGAACACATTATCAAATCCTCTAATTGATAGAGGTTGTTCTAAAGCTTGTGCTTGAAGAACAGAATTGTTATCTTACAAAAGTGAGGGGGAGCATTTAGAGGTTTTCTAAATCTCCATAGGTTGCAAGTTAGCCCGCAAAACTTGTGATTGAAAGGTTGCAGGTGATCCCGTTGTAAAACCTGTGGTTGTAAAGGTTGCAGGTGATCCCGTTGTAAAACCTGTGGTTGTAAAGGTTAGCAGGTGATCCCGTTATAAAACCTGTGGGTTGTTAGGTGAACTCGTGCTCATAAAACCTAAAGTGTAGAGGCTTTCTTGTGCTTGGTTTAAACAAGAAGTTTAGTGGATTGAAAATCTCAGGTGGAGCCTGGGGACTGGATGTAGGTCTGGAAGTGACCGAAGCAGGATAAATTTGTGTGTGCTTATTCTTTTTGTTTAATCTACACATCAAGCACCACACCACTAGATACTTACTTGTGCTTGGGGTGATACATCGTCACTCTCATCAAGCACAAGGAGTAAACTTTTAAAAGGGAGAATTTATAAAAGTTTTATTCTGCCACCCAATTCACCCCCCTCTTGGGTGACAGCCACGCATTTCATTTGGTATCAGAGCAAGGTCACTTGTTTAAAGGATCCAATGATCTCAAGTGCAAAGACCTAGGCTGACTTGGGATATAAAATGTCTTTTGAAGGTTTTGATCATACTATCCCACCCTTGTTAGAAAATACTGATTTTTACTTATGGAAGGCAAGGATGAAAAGTTTTGTGTTATCCTCGAGTTTCAAAATGTGGGATGTCTTTGAAAATGACTCTGATTTCAAACCAAAAGTAAACTGGACTGAAGAGGAGAAAAATTTATTTTACTTAAACATTAGAGCAATGCAAATTTTGTACAAAAGCTTACCTGACAGTGATTTCCAGAAAATTAAACATTGCTCTAATGTTAGAGATATTTGGACCACTCTTGATGCTATGTATGCTTCTGATCATTCCCTTGGCAGTAAAGATATCCAAAGCTCCTTTTGTGCCCCTTGTGGATCAACTGATGTTGAGCTACAAGAAGTTGATATTGAGAAAGCCAGCAGCAGTATAATGAGTTATCTGAACTTGAACCTTCTGACTTGCAAGACATGTATAATGAGTTACATATTGAATTCTGTAAATTTGCAAAAGAAGTTCTAGGATTAAGGAAAAAGAATAGGAAACTCGAGGAACTCATTATCTCTTCTACATCCAAGGGTTCCAAAGTTTCCTCCATAGAAAAACAACTAGTGCTGCCCATAGAAAACCAGCTATCGAGAGCAGAAGCTTCAACATGTACTGAAAATTGTTCCAATTGTGAATCCCTGTTGAAGGAAAAAGAAAGTTTTTCAAAAGGCCCTGAGACTTCGAAATTATTTCAAAAGAACAGAGAGTCTTTGAAAACAAAACTGATCAACAAGATAATGATAGGAAACCCTATTCTGAATATCATTCCATTACCTGTCATTATTGTGGTAGATCAGGTCATATTTCTCACACATGTAGTCTTAAGAAAAATTTACATGTGAGAAATAAATTTGTATGGATCTCTAAAGGACAAGTAAGGTCCAGCGCTAACCATGTAGGACCCAAGTACATATGGGTACCAAAACTTCCTTCTAGTGCCTTACTTGTACAGGAAAGATCAAGAGTTCATCTTGCCCCAAAAAAGAGAACTCGTGGTGATGTCACTGCTGCAACCACCTGGTACAATCATAAGAAGCAGTGCACTACCACAAGGAACAAAGGTTCTGTCTCAAGGATGAGCTATCACAGAGTTCCACTCAACTATTCTGAGAAGAACAAGAGAGAGAGAGAATTTATCGGTCAACATGGAGAAAGCCTATGAATTCTGTCTCTCATAAGAAAGTGCTTCAGGCCAAGGATAAGTATAGAAGATCTCCTTGGGTAAGCAAGGGATCACTGGGAGTCAAAGCGTGTGAAAGTAAAATCTATTATGCAAATGTTAGATGGGATTAATGAGATTCTGCATCAAGCATCATAGATATGAACATTATATTCCTAATAGAAGAAAGTTTAAAGAAATTCACAATGTTCATAATCTACATGTTGTCTGACTATCATGATCAAAACCACACACACATATATATATATTTATCCTTGTGCATATAGTCATGATTGAGTTGCAATGCCATATTCATAGTGATCAATTCTAAGGTGCATGTGAGTTATACAAACTGACCAGTCAGATCCAAGTTTGGATACTGGAAAACAAAGGGAACTATTTGGTATTTTGTAGGAAAGGAGATCCGAAAGAATGGCAAGACTTGACTGTACCTCATCTGAGCAATTAGACAAATCTTGATAAGCTGCTCGTCACTCTTGGGTCTTGGTGCTGCCCTTGGATTGGAAAGAACTCTTGCATCACCTATCAAAATCAAGCAAGCTACTGGCTGACGCGAATGTAGCCTTTGTGATGACATTCTTGCCCTCTTCTCTACTTATGTGATATTGATATGATTTTTAACCTGTGATAATCTTATTTTTGAAAATGATCAAATCATTTCAAATCCATTGTTTTTGGGTTTATAATATTTGTGCATATCAAATCATTTCCTTTTGAAAAGGCACGATTCATAAAAGAAAATAGTTTATGCATTCACTTTTGACTTTTGAAAGATTTTTGAAATGCAAACTTTCAAATCAAGGATAGCCTGTGCTACTGATGAATCATAAGATATCTTGACTGTCTATCATAATATTGACCCTTATTAATCATCAACTAGAATCTTGTGTTTACAAACTAATCCTGAATATTCTTAGTGATAAAATGACTGGCTGTGAACTCGAGCAATAATTTTTAATCACATCCTAAGTCTCCATCTACTAATGATCTCAGTTCAAGCCTGTGGTTAAGTATGTTGACAGATTATGAAAGCCTGAACGATGTGGATGTACAAGAGAAAACATCAACGAGCATGCTCCTTATCAAGATGAGAAGAAATGGCTGTTCTGAATTCAATCTTGGAAATCTCGCCAATCTTATTTGAGAATTTCTTTCCATTACTCATTCTGTTGTGCATTTTAATGGATAGTCTCTCTTGTGAGACATACATTAGGAATCTTAGGAAATGCCTTGAATTAACTTCTGCAAAATCTGATAAATCCAAGAGCAAATGCCAATAGGATAGAAGCCTAAGTGAGTGTAGATAACTAGGCTGGAAAGAACTATTAAGAATCTCTACCCACTGAAAGCCTTATATCCTGGCACATTATCACAAGCCTAGTACAATCTGAATTAAGTTCAAAGCTTGTTGAAACCCTAAGAACAATGAGATCATATTAAGCATATTTGAAAGAACTTGAGCTAAGATTTGAAAATTATTCTTGTGATCATATGCTAAAATTTGGATGTTTTAGAAACTTGATTATGGATATTAAAGTTTTTAGAACTTCATTGTGTTGACAATTCACATGCCCTCATAATCTGACATGAACACTCGCATATTTATCGAACTATACTTGTTTATGAAACTCTGAAAATATGCAATCTATTCGATACTCGCTGCACTATCACATTAGTATTTATCCAAGAGAGTATGAGTAAAGTTCATGACTTGATAGTGAAACCATGTGAAATTGTGAACTAACTTTTCAAAATCTGTTTTCACTTTATTAATTCCTGTTTTACCAAACCAGTCAGCAAGCAAGTTTTTCTTAAGATTATGATATTGAGCTGATTGACATAGTTTATAACTTGGAAAGTCCTCAGCATGTACACCAATGTTAAATCTTAAGTGAGTCTAACCGGAAGCAAAACCACTTCCGGATGCTCCTTTGCTGGCGCTGGGTGACAACTCAAAGTGACCTGGAGCTCCACTCCAACCGGAAGCAAAACTACTTCCGGATGCTCTTTTGCTAGTGCTGGATGATTACTCAAAGCAACCAAGAGCTCTAATCCAACCGGAAGCAAAACCACTTCCGGATGAACAATTGCTGGCGCTGTGTGATGAATCAAAGTGAGCGGGAGCGCCAGTGCCTGGGTAAAGGGACACGTCACTTCACCAAACGTTTCATCTTCCCACACAGAAAGTTGTGCCCCTCCTCTGACTATGTGAAGAGACACGTGTCCAAAAGGTGCGTCGTTCCAATTAAATGTTTACGTTACCCAATGAACAAACGCATGTTTTCATGTAGAGTCATTATGAGCATTTTACCTGTTGTGACATTGCATATAAATAGGAAGCCGTTTTCACTTTTACTTTTCACTTGCACAAATTTCTTACCCACAAAACTCTCTGAATTTATTCATCGAGTTCATCATACTGTTCTTCATCTTCTTCTTCTACATTTCTGCACATTACATCTCATTCACTTCACTTAAACCCTAACCTACACAAAATGGCCGGCTCACACGAATCCAACCAAAACATTGAGAAAGCCTCGTCGTCCAAGAAATCAAAATCTGGGAAATCTGGGCACTCGAAATCTGGAAAATCTGGGCAAGTACATGAACAGCCTGGGAAATCTGGGAAAGGGCATGAACATTCTGGGGAATCTGGGCGTCAACATGAACACCCAAAGAAAAAGGGCAAGAAGAGGGTACAGTTTAGCGAAGAGCCATCATCCAAGCGACAGCGAGTTGAGGAGGATGATCCTCTTATATACAGAGATGGGCCTCTGGAGACAGTTTCTGGGAAAATGGAGACTGCAAAACCCTACTTCAACACTAGGATGTTCATCGACTTGAACAAAATAAATGATCTAGGGTTTCCACACTTGAGGGAATATCTAGAGAAGTACATGTGCTGGCTGGGGATCAACCAGGAATACAACGTCAACGTCCTGCGGGTGTTCTGCCAGTCCCTCACTGCCAAGGCCAAGTATAAGAAGGTGAATGGGAAGGATCAGATTCGAAGAGTCACCTTCACTACCACAGTAAGGGGGAGAACTTTTACCTTCACTTGGAGAGACATCAACCGGCTGATGGGGGTCACTGAGGGAGCAATGAATGAATGGCTATTCCCAGAGAAACTCAGCCAGGAGGAGCTTGTAAAGGTTTATGACACCAAGGGGAAGAAGGTGTCTGGGATGTCTGACACCAACAGGCTCCTATACTATGTCTACTCCCGCATGATGACACATAAAGGGGGGAACTTCAACGAGTTCACTCTCCTTGACAACCCTTGGTTCCCCAGATTCCTCTCCCAGCAGCCAATCAACCCTGGGCAGTTGATCAGTCTAGAGCTACACAGGTGGATTGAGAATCAGAAGTCTAGAAGCCTTCCCTACCCCACTGTCATCGCATTCCTCCTGGAGAAATATTTGATCAAGTCAACATCAACTGAGGAGGAAGAGAATGTTAAGTGCGCACCTGTCAGCGCAGTTAACATAGGGAAGATGAAGATAAAATACATCAAACAGACCAAGGCCACTCGCTCAGGCTCTCAGTCAGGAAGTGCCTCACATACCACTACCCCCTCTGCGTCTGAAGCAGGGGACCAGGAAGTTGACTCCCATGCTGGCCCAAGCAGAGCTCCAAGGCTGTCTGTTGCACAAAGGACAATGATGGCAGAGTTGCGAGAGAAAATATTTCAAAGGCTGCCTGAGACTTTGTTGGCCCCTCTCCGAGCTGAATATGATGGAGCCCTTCAGCAGCAAGGGCAAAGAATCCAAGGCATTGAGGATCGCCTAGGACGGGTTGAGGCCAAACTTGACTTAATCATAAATCATTTCCACATTCCTTGACCACAAGGTAACCTACCTCCACCTCCTCCACCACAAAATGACCAACTTCCGCCTCCTCCACCTAACCAACCATTACTCCCTCATCCTAATACTCAACAGCCACAACAACCTCCTCCTCAGAATAACCAACAACCCCAAACATCACCCAGCAATGACCATCAACCATCACCTCAAAACTCCACTCAAAACTCACCCCAACACTCCCCTCGCCAATCACCTCTTAATCCAAATAACTCTCCATCTCCACATAACTCCCCAAACCATTCATCACCCCCAAATCCCACAGGGCCCTCCAATCCTCCTCCTAACACTCAACCCACCATAGCCCACTCTCTAGGATTTCACTCTCCTGATCACCCACTTCACACCTACTACCTAAGAGACCAACCTCCTATTCGATGGAAAGTTAAACAACCCGCCGCCTACTACTCTACCTACCCCTTTGATGGCCTATTCACCAACCCCGCTTTCTTCGAACGAAACACAGCCCTCCTCCCCAACCCTCCTAATTCACCAAAAAACACCTCACCCACATCCTCACCCACATCCTCGCCCGAATCCTCACCACCCAGAACTTTTGGCTCTGACCCTTCACCCTCCTCTTCACCCAATCCATCCTCCCTGGCCCTCGTTCCTTTTGATGATGCCAAAAGGGGGAGAGAAACTCTACCAGCTGCTGCCCTCCGTCGGGCATATGATTTGGAGCAAATAAGGACTCAACCTTCCCTCTGGCTAGATGAAGACATCACTGCTGCCCTTCGCCGAGCCATGGACATAAGAAGAATGGGTAGTGCTGAATGTCTTATTCATGGGGAAGCCATCCGATTTATGCAACAGCAGCGATCAGATGAGCAAAGGTCAAAGTGGGCAATGGTTTTATATGAGCAACCTGAAGAGATCCTACAGCCAGAGTCTTCATCGTCTGAGCCTCCATCCTCAGAGCCTGGCCGAAATATAATTGAGGAGATAATGATGAAGTATGGGCTGCAGAAGATTAACCATCCACCAATGGTGATAGCCAAGCTAATCCCGTCTCATTCTGGACCAACCTCTGCTCCTCCTCCTTCTGAGCCAACCTCTGCTCCTCCTCCTTCAGTAGTCAAGTACAACGAATCAAGGAAGAAGGCAGTTGCTAGAAAGCATGCCAATAAAAGTACTACTACTTCCGCGTCTGCTGTGAGTGAGCAAGAGGTCCCATCTGTTCAAACTGAGATTGTACCTGAGACTCAGTCATCCTCTCAAGAGATGCATGCCCCTCAGCCACTGAAGGAAGTTAAGCTGGAAATTGAGGACATGACTCCTGAAGAGTTCGAGAGGTATGGGTTCACGGACAAGATCTCATTTGGTCAGATGGCCTGCCTAGATGCTGAAAGAGCAAAAGCCAAGCCTACCCAACCAATAGGCAAGGGCAAAGGAAAAGGCAAAGGCAAAGGGAAAAGGAAAGCCCAGGAAGTTGAGGAGGACCCCAACTTCCCAGTGTGGAATGTGAAGATCAGGGCTGTCCATTATCCCAATGGCGAGGTCACTCCCTTCTCTGATGCAACTGGGTTCCCTGGGATTGAGGAAGTTGAAAACTTGAAGAGAGCCTTTGAGGAATCTGTTGAGTCTGAGAGACTCAGAAGGGAGAGGGAAGAGGAAGAGCTTCAAAGGATAATTGCTCAGATTGACCAGAATGTGAAGGATGCCCACATAGCCCAACTTCAAAAGGAGAATGAGGAAAGACAAAAAGAGAGGGAAAGGAAAAAGAGACACCACCTATAAACCCCACTCTACTACCTAGGCATTTAACTTAGAAATTTTCTTTTCTCATATTTTTCATGCATAGTTCACTTTGCACAGTTTTGATTACTTGTGAATTTTATCTGTTATTATCTTAACGTGTAATCTTTTGCTCATCAATGATAATTATCTTTGAGTTCAGTTGTGCACTTTATCTGATTATAACCTTCAATTCTTCCATATGAACTTAATTAGATAACTTAGTTTGTCATCATCAAAAAGGGGGAGAATGTTAGAATCTTAAGTTTTGATGAAGACTAAATATGAAAGAATGAGCTAAACACTTAGAGAAAGTTAGGCTAACATAGAACCCCAAATAAGAGTACAATCGGATGTGGATTTACTTCCGGATGGACTAGGACTAGCGCTCGCGGATGAACATCTCATCCCTCAGCGGCAGCAAGTATTTCACTAAGTCATATCAGTCTAAGAACATTAGTTGTATAAAATCATTTAGACTAAGTTAGAAAGCTTCCGGATGTGGATTTGCTTCCGGTTGCTTAGTGACTAGCGCTGGCTGTTGGTTTGCACAACACTGAGCGTCAGTGAGTAAAATATGAACATAACCCAACGTCCAGTGGATTTGCTTCCGATTGCTTAGTGACTAGTGCTGGCTGTTGGTTTGGATAACACTGAGCGTCAGTGAGTAAAATATGAACATAACCCAACATCCAGTGGATTTGCTTCCGATTGCTTAGTGACTAGCGCTGGCTGTTGGTTTGGATAACACTGAGCGTCAGTGAGTATAATATGATCATAACCCAACGTCTAGTGGAAGTGCTTCCGGATGAGGAATTGCTTCCGGATGTAAGAGAGCTCTCCTAGAGTAAGTGAACTCCCACTGCATGTGAGTATGTGCTATTATTGTTAAGACTAACGTTCAAAGTAGACAATACACTAAGTCAGAACATAGTCTAAGTAAGATTGCTTCCCATAGCAAACAAGCTTCCCACAGCATGTATAGTTCTTACTGCATTTGATTATATATATACTACTCTGTTGGACTAACAAGTATGTGCAGAACTTAGTTTTACTTCCGGATGCAAATACTCTTATCACTGGGACTCAGAGACTAACACTTGCAGAGCAAGATTGCCGCTTCCGGATGAACGATGATCATCCGTCAGCAAGAGTACAAGAGGCAACGTCACATACTCAGAGGTCAGAATGCTTTTGTCAGAGCAGAGTTGTCAGAGTTGCTTTTCAGAGATAAAAATAGTCAACCCTGCTAAGCATTAATGAAGATGTACTTCTCAACGGTAACATGGGATTAACGGCTATATTCAAACGGACATATTCCATCTGCCGCCCAAGCCTGAATGTTTTGAGGCCGAGTATAAAAGGAACATCTACATTCAGAAGAGAAGTTGAAAGAACAGAGCCTATTGTCTGAGATATTGTATTCTACATTCTTCTCATCTTCTACTCTCTGATCTTAGAGTTGTAACATTCTTAGAGAGTAATTCATTTGTACTTAAGTGAGTAACATCATCTATTCTTAGAGAGAACCATTTGTACTTGAGTGTTTATCACAATCAGTTCATAGAGTGAACACATTATCAAATCCTCTAATTGATAGAGGTTGTTCTAAAGCTTGTGCTTGAAGAACAGAATTGTTATCTTACAAAAGTGAGGGGGAGCATTTAGAGGTTTTCTAAATCTCCATAGGTTGCAAGTTAGCCCGCAAAACTTGTGGTTGAAAGGTTGCAGGTGATCCCATTGTAAAACCTGTGGTTGTAAAGGTTGCAGGTGATCCCGTTGTAAAACCTGTGGTTGTAAAGGTTGCAGTTGATCCCGTTGTAAAACCTGTGGTTGTAAAGGTTAGCAGGTGATCCCGTTATAAAACCTGTGGGTTGTTAGGTGAACCCGTGCTCGTAAAACCTAAAGTGTAGAGGCTTTCTTGTGCCTGGTTTAAACAAGAAGTTTAGTGGATTGAAAATCTCAGGTGGAGCCTGGGGACTGGATGTAGGTCTGGAAGTGACCGAACCAGGATAAATTTGTGTGTGCTTATTCTGTTTGTTTAATCTACACATCAAGCACCACACCACTAGATACTTACTTGTGCTTGGGGTGATACATCGTCACTCTCATCAAGCACAAGGAGTAAACTTTTAAAAGGGAGAATTTATAAAAGTTTTATTCTGCCACCCAATTCACCCCCTCTCTTGGGTGACAGCCACGCGTTTCAGTTTAAAGGTAGGGGTTTAGGATTGGAAAAGTAAATAAATAAAGTTATATGGGCAATTTGATAATTAACCGCTAAACCCTAGTTTATACTCTCTCCTTCACCTTCTCATGGCCGACAAAAACCAAACCTCCTCCTCCTCCTCCTTCATTATTCCTCCTTGTCTCTCAACAAAACCAAACCTTCCACCCCCACAAACTCACAACTTCGACCCTCACCCATTCCATCCCTCTCCATCATGTTTTTCCATCGTTCCTCTTTTCTTTTCATCTCTGTCGGACTTCATTTACCTTCCATCGTTTTCTGCGTTTTCCGACGAAACAACGGCGGTCGGCGGCGAAGATAGGTAAAGTTTCGGCCTTTCTAATATTTCTCGAGCTATGCTTCCATTGTAAAGTTATTTCTCATAGTTCTCTTTATTTTCCAATTTCTTTTTCGCCCTACCTTCGGTAATGGCTGTTTTCCGGCGACGAGAGAGAGCTCTGGCCAAACCACCAACTCGGAATGTGAACATAGGTGAGGCTTTCTTCGATTTTATATTTTTATGCGATTTCTTGGCGAGATTTGAGAGCTAGGGTTTCGATTGGGTTTTGATTTTGGGCGATTTTAATTAAATAAATGAAAGATTATTGTGTGAGATGAAATTTTGTTGTTTCTACTGTGTTTTGGCTGAAATGAGTTTTAGGTTTTGGAGTTTGAATGGTTGATGACTCAAACTTGCTTTAGAAAGGGTGAATAATGTTACAATTCTGGAATAAATAATACTATATGATTATGAATGGGTTCAAGCTGATTTTCTGTTTTTGCTATTGATATAGGTCTGCATGTTTCTTCCTCAAATTGATTTGAAAAGACTGTAAAGATGTATATGCATAATGATTAAAAGTTCTTATGATGTTTTGAATGCTTGTATGCTAAATTATATGGATTTTTATCTTGCCTTGGCTGGACAGATTTTAATGAAGCATGTAATATGTGAGTATATGTGTTAAAAAATGAACTTATAAATTGTGAATAAGAGGAAGAACATTCAAGGAACATAAAGTACAATTAAAATTATTGAATGTAGGTGAGGAGATTTTAATATGGGTCTGTGTGTGTGTGTATTTGTATGAACTTGTTGATTTTGAATGGGGAAAACCCTTATTTTTCTGTCTTGCAGCATGGCTGGAAGTGTTGTGTGATTATACAAATTTCAATGAAGATGTAAAATAAAGTTACATATGTGATTTTCATTGAGTTGATGGATTACTTGACACTTCCTTTTTCCTTCACTGTTCTGCTGATATTATTAGTGTTAGAATTGCTGTTTTGTTTTTGATTTTAGAGGGGTATTAATGAGTAAAGAGAGGGCTGTACGAAAGGGTTTAGATTGTAATTGATTTTAAGTTGATTTACCATGCAAGATCTTTCTTATTTTTATGATATGAGTTGTGATTATTGGAGTATGAATGAACAAAGAGATGAACTATATGTTAGTATTTGCATACTTGCCTGAATGATTGCTTGAGATGTGATTGTTCTCCATTATTGATGTTAACATTGATTCTTTTGTTTTATGAATATATTTTGAAGATTTTATGTGCTTCTTTTATCTCTCTGTCTGGAATATTTTTCTTGTCTCACATTTATTGAACTCAGGGAATTGTGTTTTAGTATTGGATGATATGTGGGACTGTATACGTTGGATGATATGTTCTTCTTCTTCTTCATGATTTTTGAAATGATGATGATGATGGTGAGATGAAGTTTGGATCACAGAAAAGGTGGGGGAGAAATACAGCGAGGACTATTAATTGAAATTTGCCGCGTGTAGTGTCTTGCTACAGAAACATTAAATGGGGGCTTATTATCTTCTAGTGTGTGTGAAATATATCTATTAACCCATTGCTTTGTCTTTCTCTTCAGATTATGACCCATTCTTTGGACTGAGCTAGAAAGGTTCTTTTCTTGTTATAGACCCTTTAACTTTTTGTTTGGAATGAGCTAGAAAGGTTCTTTCTTTTTAGAGAGTATTTATGGAGTTGGTTATGACACCCTTTATAGCACCCTTTAACTGAGTTGCTATTATGACACCCTTTCTTCATAAGCAATGACACCCTTTATTTAAATTTTCATTCCCTGATCAGTTATTAAACTGGTAGCCAATGTGTAACATTCTGTTACTAATTCCCTCATTAACCTAAGATACCCCTTTGTAATTCAATCATTTCTTTACTATGATAGAAAAAAAGATTTTCCATAATAACAACGTCCTATCATAGTTAGAAAAAGAATTTACTAAAGGTTAAACACTATCCATGATAGAAAAGAATTTCCTAATACAACCTGAAAACTATCATGGATAATTAATAGCTAACCATGTTAGAAAAGAATTTGCCTAACATGGTTAATAAACAAAACCAAATGTAATTTAACAATACCTAAATATATATATACATGCGGAAGCGAATGCAAACCTATACATATTGGCAATATACAATTCTAAATAAACTATATCACCTCCACTACCTAATTTCCCTTTCCTGAAGATTGTGTTTGTGCATGAATACCTGCAAAAATGTGAGTAATCGTGGAATGAGACAATTTGTCCCAGTAATCACCGCTTAACTCACTATAACAGTGAGATGTGCGGTAGCGAGGGCGTCTAAAGGGTACCACAGTTTTAAAAACAATAATAATATATATAACCAGATCTTCTTTCATTCCTTACTCAAGTCCCTCTGTCATATCCAAATCAAGTCAAATTCACTATTTCTACTTTTCCAATTCAACCATCCTACTGCCCCAACTCTCACACTCACCTATAGATGCATTGTGCCATCACGGGGCATTCAAGCATCTAATCTTCACTATATGATTTGACACTGTGTCCCTCTCCATAAGGAGGGGACAATTTCCCTCTCTGGCAATCTCCAGAGAGGGAACCCCAATTCTGTTTCCATTACAGAACGGGAATGGTTGGACTCTTCAATGCCAAACAACCGTAGGTCACTTTCTCTCAATAAGTCGACCTATGATCCCCGGTCTAATCAATCCGAAAAGGATCATCAGTACAAATAACTGTCGATTGGCCTATCGACAGTTATCATCGCGCGATGGTACATAAGTAACAGTGTCATGCAATGCTCACCATATCTGTAACATTGTGTTACTAATTCCCTAATTAACCTGTGACATCTCTTTTAGTTCAATAATATCTTTACTAACTATGATAGAAAAAGGAATTGCAATAATATCAATTTCTATATCATAGTTAGAAAAAAAATATCCTAATGATTAAAATATTATCCATGATAGAAAAGAATAAACTAATACAACACAGCTGCTATCATGGATAATTTATTGCTAACCATGTTAGAAAAGATTTGCCTAACATGGTTATTAAACAAAACTAATTAGTATTAAACAATAAATAAATATGTATACATGCGGAAGCAGATGCAGACCTATACAAATTGACAATATACAATTCTAAATAAACTATATAACTTCTACTACCTAATTCCCTTTCCTGATGCTCGCGCCTGTGCATGAATACCTGCAAAAATGTTAGTAATCGTGGGATGAGACAATTTGTCCCAGTAATCACCGCTTAACTCACTATAACAGTGAGATGTGCGGTAGCGAGGGCGTCTAAAGGGTACCTTATTTTAAAACCAGTAATATATATATATATATATATATATATATATATATATATATATATATATATATATATATATATATCCATGTCAAATCTTCTTCCATTCATCACTCAAATCCAACAATCACCTTCAAACCAAATCAATTCCACATCTCCATACTCCAATCAACTAAAACTACCACAACAACTCTCACACTCACCTAAAGATGCATTGTGCCACCACGGTGCATTCAAACATCTATTCTTTTCTATATGATTTGACATTGTGTCCCTCTCCATAATGAGGGGACAATTTCCTTCTCTGGCAATCTCCAGAGAGGGAACCCCAATTCTGTTTCCATTACAGAACGGGAACGGTTGGACTCTTCAATGCCAAACAACCGTAGGGGCGGTTGGGCTCTTCAATGCCAAAACAACCGTAGGTCACTTCTCTCACTAAGTCGACCTATGATCCCCGATCCAATTAATCTGAAAAGGATCATCAGTACAAATAACTGTCGATTGGCCTATCAACAGTTATCATCGCGCGATGGTACATATATATCAGTGTCATGCAAACCTCACAATAACCATCAATCTCAATCTCATCAATATTTCAATCTCACATCTCATGTTCTCCTCAACATAACTCTTCACAATCTCAAACTCAACATCCAACTCTCTTTCCTATCCTCATAACTTCTCAAGTCACTATTTAAAAAAACACTATACCCATATACCTTTCACAACCATTCCGGATCCATAACAACCACAGCCAGAGTAATACATATATATTGTTTCAAATTTCTTTTTATGAAGATAATCGTGTTTGAAAGGCTCCCGATAGCCTGTTTATATAAAAATAATTTTCCAAAGATAATATAGATATATATATAGAGGGTGAGAAAGGATTTTACAAAATCCCCAACTAACATCACCCTCAATGTTATAGTAAGGTAAGAGTGATTACCTGTCGCCCTTTAGCACTCTGACGTTCTTCCTTACCATTTCTCGTGGATTTCCTCCAAATACTTTCTCTTAGTTCCTCCTATAAGGATAGGATATAAAATGATAAATTAATATCATTTTCACTTTATAACATTTTAACATCTCTCTCGTATTCCATATTACTACCCAACCCTTTCTTCTTTTACAATATCTTATGAAGTATTTTCATTTTTGTTTAGTTTTAGTATCTATAACAATCATAATCAAAATCCAATTATAAACAAATAACCTTCATATCACCAACGACAAAAGTTCAACAACAAACACAATAAATCATAATTTAAAGCAATCCAAGAACAAGACAATACGATTTTTAATCAAGTGAAGACCAATGATTTTATCACAGAAAATAACAGTACAAGAATAGGGGTTTTGCTTAACTTATTTACAATAGAACAAAACTACCACAAACATTAACAATATCTCATCAGGGTTTCCAAAACAAGAATAGAATACCCTTAGTCATTAACTATTTTTTTAACCTAAATAATAGTTCACAACTATTATATTCATCTATTTTGTTTAACCATATATCCATTGAGAAATCAAACTAACATCGACCAAATGTCTTCCTAAGCTTTAGATTTCAAGTTGAATAACAAGATGAACAACCTATACACATTCCCCCAACATAATGTCATAAAGGCAAATTCAAACTTATCAAACTTAACACTTTATTTCATAACTTCAAGAATCACACTAATTGGAATTAAAGAAAGACTTGACAACCTTTGGCTATCATTGTTACGGAAACTACGCACATGCATAATAATAGATACCTCAAGTAGTCACATATACAATTAACACATACCACCATGATTAAAATTACTCCTTTAGAGTTCTTAAATTCTGAATGACCTTTAATCTAATTAACCTTAAACTCGCATTACCATTTAAATTCAAATTTAATCATCAAGTTGAAGAGTAATTTTTTGCAAACAAGCATCAATAGCCAAAACAGAACACCTCAAAACATAGCAAGAAAGTAATGCTTCTCAAGCACACATACAAGAATCAACTTCCCCTAAATCTATTTGGTCACTATAGAAGCAATGATACAAGTTTTTAATATCATTTCACTGCACACTTGCAATCACAGCAGCTCCATATTCAATCAAACCATAACTTATAATAAAATCATATTAACCCAAGCTTCCACATTTATATCTCACATAAGGCTAATTTCATAACATAAAGTAATGACTTGTTTACAATTTTTAAGCCCCAAAATCACCATCAAACACTAATATCTGTAACAAGTCAAGGCATAAATCCATTGGAAAGAAAGAACAATAAACTGTCAATTGGAAAAATACACTCAAACAGAGAAACACACGCATATACAACCCTGTACCCACACACAAAAAGCTGAGCAGAGAAAGGAATCAAATTCTCTGAGCCACACAACAGCAGAACCACTAGACATGCACTACAATAATCCATCTTTAATAAAGTTTGTATCTTGCTAAATTTTAGGGAATTGTTAAACCCTAATTCTGACCCCATCTCAAACTCACTCCAAATTGCAATAACAGAGTTAGAAATTGGAAGCAAACAGTCATCTGAATTCAAAATCAAGCTTGAATGCATAACAGGGACAAAATAACTAAGGAAAATTGTAAATAAACCATACACTTGTCTGCACACTTAGCTAACATTTAAAATCTTCCTTTTCCTATATTAAATTAAAAATTTTTGAGACACGGTACCAGAATCCAAACGGTTCAGGGAAAAGAAAAAAACCAGAATTTGCAACAACATGGAACTACACACTTAAGCACAAGCCACTGTCTTCAAACTTGATGCAACAAGAATCAAAGTTAAAGGTCCACTTTCAACTATTTGACAACTCATAATCCCAAAACCTAAATCAAACTCTAACCAGCCTCTCTTCCAAACTCGTAGAAAAAGAGAGAAAATGATGGAAATGGAGCTCACCTAAACTTGTTTTGTGTCTTCCATGCCTCGCCGGAGCTCGCCGTCGCCGGACATCACCGGAAAATGGCCACTCAAACTTGTAGGCCGAACAGAACATCAAAAGAGAAGGGAAATAAGGAAACAAAGTGGAGAAGAATAATGGCTTAAAGAACAACAAGAAGTGAGGCTCACCTTCACAGTTGCCGTCCGCCGCTGCCGCCGCTCGTCGCCGGGGAAAGAAGGAGAAAACGGAGGAGGCGTGTGTGTGGGTTTGGAAGAGAACAAAAATGGGAGTGATGTTTAGGGAAGGAGAATCGCGGGGAAGGGAGAAGGAACCCACGGTGGCTTCCTTCTCCGCTATCGCCGTTAACGGCGGCCTCCAAGGCAGCCGACGAAAGTGGACAGGGAAAAGGAAGAGAGGAATCGGTGGGAAGGGAGGAGAAAGGAAGAATCTTGGGGAGCCAGTGGCGGTCGACACCGCCGTGTGGTTGCCGGAGGGAACAGACACGAAGAAGCTGAGGGAGGGGAGGAGAGAAATCGCAGGTGGGGGGGGTTTTCGGCAGCCAGGCAAAGTTTTGGAGAGGAAGAAGGGGGAGGTGAATATATATATATATAGTTTAGGGAAAACTACAATTAACTACCCTATTGTTTATTCTTAATTATATTTCTAGCCTAAAAGTTTACATATATATTATTTTTACTTTCTCTTTCTATCATACTATTTTCTAGGTTTCAAAAAGGGCGAAGGCCCAAAAATGATACATAACTATTAGCCAAGGAACAAAAGTAATACATAACTATTCTGAGGTACATCAATGATACCTAACTTTTATTTGGGATCAAAAATGATATTTTCACTAATATGACAATAAAATTGGACATGAAAAGTCCAAAATGCCCTAATAAATAAAATAAAGGACGAAGGCCCAAAAATGATACATAACTATTGGACAAGGAACAAAAGTAATACATAACTATTCTGAGGTACATGAAAAGTCGAAAATGCCCTAATAAATAAAATAAAATAAAACATGGGGTTAAACCAACTTTTGGTCCTATAGTTTCCCTCAATTTGGGTTTTGGTCCCTATAGTTTTAAAGCTAAAGTTTTAGTCCCTATAATTTCCTCCATTTAATAGAGTTAGTCCCTATAATTTTAAAAGGACCAACATATGACATTAACAGAGTTAAATATGATTACGTGGCACTAATGCTGTTAGTTTTTGTCATGTGGCTTATGACTGGAGAGTATGAGTTGGAAATAATTATTTAAGGTGGATAAATGATTTTATTTATTAAGGAATATATTAAAAAAATAGAAGTAATCTCTCACAAACCAAACTGGACGGAGAGGAGGAATTAGGGGAAGACGAAGAAGACATAGCCGGAGTAGTGGAAGGGGTGGGGGCCGCGGCGGCGGGCCTTCTCGCTGGGGTGGGCGAAGGGGAATCTGGTCTAGTCGTGGCTACGGCTTCACCTTGGGCTTCACCGTTCTCTGCCACCATATGTCGTTGCTGGTTTCTAAGAGAGGAAGAGAAAAGATGATGGGATGAAAGAGAGAGAAAGAAAGAGTAAGAGATGTGGTGAAAAGATCTTTATTAGGAAGAGCAAACTGACCAGATTGATATCAAAAGCCACCAAGAAGTAACATTTTTTATATTAAAGTTCTCAATTTGAGCACCAAACTTACAACAGAACCACACCAGTTGGTTTAACCCTATGTTTTATTTTATTTTATTTATTAGGGCATTTTGGACTTTTCATGTACCTCAGAATAGTTATGTATTACTTTTGTTCCTTGACCAATAGTTATGTATCATTTTTGGGCCTTCGCCCTTTATTTTATTTATTGGGGCATTTTGGACTTTTCATGTCCAATTTTATTGTCATATTAGTGAAAATATCATTTTTGATCCCAAGTAAAAGTTAGGTATCATTCATGTACCTCAGAATAGTTATGTATTACTTTTGTTCCTTGGCCAATAGTTATGTATCATTTTTCGGCCTTCGCCCTTTCAAAAATATTTGTTCATGTAAGTTTATAACTCCAATTAATTCTTTTTACTATACTTATTTAAATCCCAAACTAACTGAGATTTAATATTCATAAATTGCCCAAAATATCATAAAGTCCTCCCTAAAACTTTAAATTTTCTAATTAACACCAATTGATTTCATATCATTCTATATTTAAAAATTTGGGATGTTACAATATCTATCAACCTCAACCTTATTCAAGACCTCAATGTCCATATCAGTGCAATGCACTCTTACAATTTCCTATCAATATATCATCCACAACATTCAATGCTTTCCCTAATAGTTCTTTCGACAATCTCCAATTCAACATCTCATTCCTATCCTCATAATCTATGATACATCCAATCCATTATACCTCTCAATATCCCTGTCAAAGTACCAAATTCCAATGTATATACACTCACACATTCATAGTCCAGCAGTACCACCAGCCAGGATACTACATATAGTAAGTCAAATTCTTTATATGAAAGTAATCGTGTTTGAAAGGCATCTGATAGCCTATTTTGTAGAAAAATAACTTTTCAAAGATAATATATATATATAATGAGGGTGAGAAAGGATTTTCAAAATCCCCAGCTAACGTCACCCTCAATGTTATAGTAAGGTAAGTGTGATTACCTGTCGCCCTTAGCACTTTGTTGCTCTTCCTTACCGTTCCTTGTAAATTTTTCTTCAAATGTCATCACAACTACATACTCCTATAATGATATCACACAAAATGATAAATTAATGTCACTTCCATTTTATTTGTAATCTAACGTCTCTCTCTCTCACGTATTACTACCCATTTTCCCCTTTTTCGTTGAATCCTTTAACCAATTTTAATTATAAGTCATCTGAATTTCAAAATCATCAACTTCAATCCAAGAAAATCACATCGTTCAAGAGTACTTACAATTACCTAATTGGTCATACCACATCAACTTACTCAAGAAAATATAACTAATCTGAAATAAACAACCTTCACAACAATCACCGTATCAACAAAACGATCAATACCAAAATCCATGCAAGATTTCACAAAGGAAGGAACCCAAACATTAACCAAATTATAGTCATCAAGAAGAAATCTCAGACAAAACATAGCAGGGCCATTTGAGTTCCAAGATTCAAAACAAATGTCATTAAACTAACATGTACATGGATACATAAATCACACAGTCAAAGCAAACAACCCAAAACTGCAACAATCACACATCACAATGACCAAATCTGAAACTTAAAAGAAATCGCCAAGTTTAATCACATTCACATACAAGGATAAAAACATCATCAATTCTCATTTCAATTAATGATTAACTCATATTTTTACAAACAGCTAGGCAATAACAATAACTTAACAGTCAATAGGCCAAGTATTCAGATCACGAGAAGTCAAACCAATTATAAAAAACTCTTGACAAAATACTTAACCCACTACCAAATATAACAGCAAAGAAGTTCTTTTTACTTAAAACAACAACTTTATAAATTAATCAGATCTTAAAAATGTCAATACCCATCAGTCCAATCAGCACCTTCAACCACGATTTAGTTCAGCCAGTGCAAGAACAGTATTAAGACCACTGTAGAGCTACTTGTAGAAAATCAAATGCATTACCTAAGCAGTACACAACATATATACACTGTTTAGTACCCTAAAATTAAACCCAAAATAGATAATTAACAAGTGACTTAAACCTACAGAGGTAAGAATGTTCATAAATTATTTTATACTCTAATTTCCAAGAAATTAATGTGCAATCCTACTTATATGCTTTATTAATTCTCCATTACACTTCTACTTTCTTTCAACTATTATAATTCCTTTCCAGCTTCACTTCACGGTTAACACGAACTATAACTCAATAAATTGCACATCCAAATGTCTAAACAAGAAATGTACACTTCCCATCTATAAAATTATCAGCAAGAATTATGTGCTATTTCAACAGCTAGTAATGCACAATGTTAATCCATTAAGAACTTAGCCACATACACCCAACACCACACATCATACATAAACAAACACACACACATATGGTTATCACAAATTTATCTTCCTCATACTGCATTCCAATTCAGGTTCATAGCATTTCTTTTACTAAATTTTGTCCTACCAAAACAAGCATATCCATATAATTTAGTAAACAAGTCCTTTGAGCATCTTAAGAATTTTTAAATATCACGCATACCCATCATTGCATCTTTTCCAAATCAAATTGAGGAAGACATATGTGGATCTGTATCATTCACCAAAACAGAATTAATTAACTCTTTCAACTCTTTTAGTCATTTGGTTAATTAAGAAATAAAGAACAAAACAATCTTAACTTCAACAACTTCAAATCTCAAGCCTAAATCCTTCAAGAAAATTTACAATTTAACAACCCTCACTAACCAAACCTACATAGCCATCATCTAAATGCAACTTCACAACACCTTCAAAACAGAATAATACCAAATCAACCATAAAAAGGCAACACCCAAAATTAGGTTTTTGAAGAAACTCAACCAAAACTCAAATGAACACTCAAATCATTTTCTAAAACTTCAAACCCATGTCTAAACATGATTTTTAGTGGATTATTGAACCCAAAACAGAAACCCTTCTCGGATTACTCTCTCAAATCACGTGTAAATCGCAGACATGGGTAGAAACGGAAGAAAAATGTTACCTAAACTCGTTTTTTGACCTTTCATGACTCACCGGAGCTTCACCGTCGCCGGAAACCCGCTGGAAATCGGCCATTTAGGTGGCTGGCCGAGATTCAAAAGCAAGGAAAGAGAAAGGTAAGAAAAAGAAGTTGAGAAGAGATGATCTTGAAGATTCAACTAGAAATGGCGAAGCTTACCTTCCCCAATCGCCGTCCGTCGCAGTGGAAGCCGAAAAAACTCACCGGATTTACAGAAAATGAAGAGGACGGTGGAAGAGTGAAGGAGACCGAAGAAGACGAGCAAAAAGGAAGTAAGGGCACACGCGATCTGCAAGAGTTGGGAGGAGGAGAAGAAGTGGATGGAAGGAGATGAGTGATGATGAAAGCAAAGAAGGGAGTGAGAATCGGTGGGTGGGTTGAGAGAGATGAGTGATGATGAAGGTGATGTGTTTGTATGTATGGTGGATGCACATAATGGGAAGGAAGAAGAGTGTAGAGAGTTAGGGTTTTTAGGGACCAATTACCAACTTGCCCTTCATCCTATATTTATTTACTTTTCATTTTAAATACCTACCTTAAAACTAATTGTAAAATTAAATTCATACACCAACTTACATACTTCCTCCAACCATAGTATTATCTATGTTGTAAAGTATTTTTCATAAAAGTTGTAATTAAAAATTCAACCTCCAACTATTTTTCTTTAATTTCCAAGAAAAATAGGCATATTATTTTCTTAAAAATATATTTATCATCATTTATTTACTTACAATGCCTATTAATTTAATAATGACATCCTAATACCTTAATTAATTGTCAATTATTCCTAATTTAAAATTTGGGATGTTACACAATGTGAGAATCATGTTTTGTGCCACTGATTTTAGTTGTGTATAAGAGACTTGGGTGACTTTGCTGAATGAAGAGGGATATAGAATATATATTTGCCTTGTTGGTATTTGATCTAGTTAAGGGCAGCTTAATTTGATCATCTGATCATGTTTGGATTGGCATGAACATCTTGAAACTGTTTTAAATAACATGTTATAACTTATCACCATATGTGTATAGGTAATATACACACCTTGAGATGCAATCAGACCGTGGGGAGCTTGAACTCTTCATATAATGTCTCTTTTTCTTGATGAATTCTCATTACTTTGATTCTATTGCATGTGTATTTTTGGATTATTTTATTTGATGATTATTTGTCTTGATGAATTCTCATTACTTTGCAACTCAAACCTGCACTTTTCTACTTGTCCCAAATATATCCTATTCTATATACAATCAGTTGTTCTTATACAAGTGAAGTAGGACTTCATTTACATTTCTTTAGTAGATTTACCATTAGTTCTTAGATGACATATTTTAACATAACATTTTGCTATAGTCTTTTTTTCCCTAAACATTGTGTTTATATTGATTTATATTTCTGCAAGAATATATATTTGATGGTCTTTTTTTAAATAAAAACTAGTTTTCAGTTTTCACAACAGTGGAGAATCGATGCCTGAGTAATATTCAATTTCTGTTTTGGTACAAATTAAAGGGTATCCAAATCTGTATATGGACCCACTCATACATGGTGATCTTACACAAAAAAGAAATTGAGCCCATCTGTATAAATTGATTACACAAAAAACCATTGTAGTGGTTGTTGTTCCTGAAGGGCTCCATTTGGCAGTTACCTTAACGTAAGTTGGCCTGTGTTGGTTATCATTTAAAATTTTATTTGGTTTTACTAGTTATTCAAAGGTTCCAAAATTTATCTCTGTCTATTCATCTTTAGTGACAATTAATTGACCTTAGTAGTGGTCATACCTTCAGTATAGCACTATGCTTTATATTTTATAGTTTAAGCATTATACAAATATCGGCAACTAGAATTCCCATCCTATGAGTTTGTGCAATTGACTATATGGGTTTTATATTCGTATGTCACTTTTCAACAATATTGGTATGCATTTCTTCAAAAAAAATTTCAATCTTTGTTCTTAATGTTGATGAGTTTTGAAATGCGTGGCTGTCACCCAAGAGGGGGGGGTGAATTGGGTGAGGGAATAAAACTTTAACACTTTTCGAAAGACTGCTTGTGCTTGGTGATGATGTTACTGAGTAATGGTATGCACAAGTCAGTATGTTATGTGATGCAAAATAGAATGTTTAAATGTAAGTTTATGCACACATAAATTTATCCTGGTTCGGTCACCCAGACCTACATCCAGTCCCCAGGCTCCACCTGAGATTTTCAATCCACTATTCTTGTTTAAACCAGGCACAAGAGAAGCCTTTACACTTTAGGTTTTACGAGCACGGGTTCACCTAACAACCCACAGGTTTTACAACGGGTTCACCTGCAAACCTTACAAACGCAAGTTTTACGGGCTAACTTGCAACCTATGGAGATTTAGAAAACTTCTAAATGCTCCCCCTTACAAATGTAAGATTACAATTATGTTCACTCTATGAACTGATTGTGATAAACACTTAAGCACAAAAGACTCTCTCTAAGAGTAGATGATGTTACTCACTTAAGTACAAATGAATCACTCTCTAAGAATATTACATATCAAAGTCCGAGAGTAGAAGATGAGAGGAATAATGTTTCAGGCCATAAGCTCTGTTCTATCTCTTTCTCTTTATATTCGGCTTCATAGGCTTCGGTGGCAGGTTGAATATGAACGTTTGAATAAAGCCGTTAATCCTATGTTACCGTTGAGAAGTACATCTTCATTAATGCTTAGCAGGGTTGACTTGCTTTATCTCTGAAAAGTAGTTCTGACACCTCTGCTCTGACAAAAGCATTCTGACTTCTGAGTATGTGATGTTTACTCTTGTACTCTTGCTGACGGATGATCATCATTCATCCGCAAGTGGTAATCTTGCTCCGCAAGTGTTAAGCTCTGAGTCCCAATGTCAAGAGTCTTTCCATCCGGAAGCTCATTTGCATCCGGAAGCGTGACCATGTTCTGCACATACTGGTTAGTCCAACATAGCAATATATATATAAGAATTATACATGTTGTGGGAAGCTTGTTCGCTATGGGGAGTAGTTTACTTAGACTGTGTTCTGATTTGGTCTATGATGTATCCGGAAGCATTCTTACATCCGGAAGTAATTTCACTTGACGAGGCTGATTCACTGACGCTTGGGGTCATTCTATTCTATCAGTCTGCGCCAGTCTAAATCTAACAGGAAGTGCTTTCACTTGGCGAAGTAGACTTACTGACGCTTGGGGTAATATCTATTCTATCGCTCTGAGCCAGTCTAAGTCTAACAGGAAGCAAACTCACTTCCGGTTGAGTTATAGCTTAGTCTTAAGGTTTGTGTACCTAATTCTCATGGACTAAGTTATTTCCCTAGTGATTTTCTTGCTGACGCTGGGGGATGAAAACTTCATCCGCATGCGCAAGTCCTAATCTATCCGGAAGTAAATCCTCATCCGGAAGCATTCTTACTTGGGATCCTATGTTATCCTATTGCTTCCTAGGCACTTGGTCTAATCCTCTATATTTTAGTCTTCATCAAAACCTAAGATTCTAACATTCTCCCCCTTTTTGATGATGACAAACCTAGTTTTATCGATTAAGTTCCTAAGGAAGGATTAGCAAGAGAATAAAAGCAATGGATAAGAACAAGTAACTCAGACAAATATTATTGACAAGCAGTAGTTACAAGTCAGAGTTATACAATCAAATAACATATACAAGTAAAGAATGTATACAAATAAATTTCACTAAGTATGAATGAAAATATGCATGAAAACAAAATCAACAAAAATATTTGGATTGGGGGTTAGAGTTTGTGTCTCCTTTTCTTTTCCCTCTCTTTCTGCCTCTCTTCATTTTCTCTTTGCAGTTGGGCTATCTCAGCCTCACGCTCACTCTGGTTTATCTGGGCAATGATCTCTTGAAGCTCTTTTTCCTCTTTTTCCCTTCTGAGCCTCTCTGATTCAATGGACTCCTCGTATGCCCTTTTCATGTTCTCTACTTCTTCATACTCAGGGAAACCTGTAGCATCGTCGAAGTAGGAGACCTCTCCATTGGGATAGTGGACAGCCCGGATTCTCACATTCCATGCAGGGAAGTTGGGATCCTCCTCAACTTCCAGGACTTTCCTTTTCCCTTTCCCTTTGCTCTTCCTTTTGCTTTTGCTAATTGGAGGGGTGGGCATGGCACATGCTCTTTCAGCATCGAGGCAAGCCATCTGACCAAAGGATAGCTTGTCAGTGAATCCATACTTCTCAAATTCTTCAGGAGTCATGTCTTCAATTTCCAATTTGACTTCCTTCAGAATTGGAACCGCTTGGACCACTGGATTTTCTTGCACAACCTGAGCAGATGAAGTTCCTTGCTCAGGCAGGTCAGATGGAGTCTCTTCCTCAGACTCATCAGATTCAGTGGTGGCAATTAACTTCTTGGCACGTTTCCTAGCAACGGCCTTCTTTCTGGGTGCACTGAATCTGGCTGCTGGCTCAGACGAGGGAGGAGGATCAGAGGATTGCTCAGATGAAGGGATCTCAGACTCTTGCCCAGAGGATGCAGGAACATGCTTGGCTATCACAATGGGAGGATGGTTGGGTCTCTTCAGTCCCCACTTCATTCTGATCTCCTCAACCATCTCTCTACTTGTTTTATTTGGAGGAGGCTCTGATGATGACTCAGGTTGTGTGGATTGTTCATTCTGCCCAAACACAACCATCTCCAAATGTGATCCTTGCTCAGCTGTTCTCTTCCGCTCCATGAAACGGAGGGCCTCTCCTCTTATAAGGCTCTCTGCACCACTCAGCCTCTGAGACTCATATGCACGACGCAGGGCGGCCGTGATATCTTCATCAATCCAGAGTGAAGGCTGGCTGAGAACATCCCTTGTGGCCATACTTAGGCGAAGAGTAGACATAACATTTCTCCCCCTTTTGTCATCATCAACAGGGGTGAGTGCCAGGGATGGAGTGGATGTGGAGGAGGATGGAGGTGGTTCAGGGCCAAATTTCTTGGGAGGGGAGGGTGAGAGGGTAGAGGTAGAGGATGTGGGAGAAGATAGGTGTTCAGGAGTTTGAGGAGGGTCGGGGAAGCAACTGGAGGTGACAAGGATATCCTCATAAGGATGAGTAGAGGAGTATTCTTTGTAGTTGGTGGAGTCAGGGGTAAAGGGTAAATGGTCATCGGAGAGTGGTTGAAGGCGGGGATACTCTCCGTATGGTTGGCTGAGGGGGTGAATGGCTGTTTCAGATCCTATTGGTCTAGGGCTTGGATGGGTAGGGTTGGAGAAGTGGAGTGGAGAGCGTGTAGGGGCACCTGGTCGTGTGGAAATGGGCGAGGATGAGGATGAGAGAGGTGAGGATGAGAGGTTTCTAGGAGAATGGCGTGGAGAGTTGTGAGGTGAATCTTGGGTTTGGTGGTCACGGGTAGGTGAAGGTTGGGATTGTTGGTCATTATTGGGTGATGGTGGGGCTTGTTGGTCATTTTGTGGTGGAGGCTGAGGTTGTTGAGTGTTGGACGGAGGAGGAGGTGGTAGTTGAGGGTGATTAGGAGGAGGAGGAGGGTTTTGAGGAGGAGGAGGAGGAGGTGGTAAGTTACCTTGTGATGAGGGTTGGGGAATTTGTAGGTGCTGGAGGATGAGGTCTAATTTTGCATCCACCCTGGCAAGGTGATTCTCGAGTTGTCCTACTCTGTCCTCAAGCCGTTGGATTCGCTCCCCTTGATGGTGGAAGCCAGCTTCACATTCAACACGGAGAGGACCCACCAAGGAATCAGTCAATCTCAACAGAAGCTCTTCCTTTATGTCCTCGGCAAAGGCCCTAACAGAAGCTGGAACCTTTGCACTACGGCTTGGCCCAGCATGTGAGTCAACTTCCTGATCCCCTGCTCCAGATGCAGAGGGGGCTGAAGTCCCAGAAGCACTACTGGCTTGAGAGCGTGAGCGAGTGGGCTTAGGAGGCTTGAAATACTTGATCCCCATCTTTGCCATATTTGTTGCTCCCACAGGCTTACACTTGACATTCTCTTCTTCCACAGCAGATGTAGCCTTGATCAGATGCTTCTCGAGGAGGAAGGCAATGATGGTGGGATAGGGAAGGTGGCCAGACTTGTCATTGGTCAGCCATCTCTGAAGCTCTAAGCAGATCAACTGACCAGGATTGATGGGTTGTTGTTTGAGAAGTCTGGGGAACCAGGGGTTGTCAATGTTGGCAAACTCATTGAAGTTACTCCCTTTGTGAGTCATCATCCGGGAGTAAACATAGTACAGCAGTCTGTTTGAATCAGACATCTTGGACACCTTTTTGTCATCGGTGCCATAAAGTGTCACAAGATCCTCCTTGCTGTACTTGTGTGCCTCTGGATATATCCACTCGTTCATGCTTCCATCCGTGATCCCCATCAACTCATTCAGTGTCTCGCTCGTGAACCTGAAGGTTCTCCCCCTTACTGTGGCGGAGAAGGAGAGCTTGTGGATTTGCTCTTTCCCATCAACCTTCCTGTACTTGGCCCTGCCAGAGAGGGATTGGCAGAAGACTCGCAAGACGTTGACGTTGTAGTCCTGGTTGATGCCCAGCCAAGGCATATACTTCTCCAAGTAGGGGCGCAGATGTGGAAACCCTAGTTCATCCATCTTGTCCAGATTGATGAAGAGCCCATGGTTTAGGGTGGGGGTGGAGGTCTCAAATTTGGCGGTTACACTCTCCAATGCCCCATCCCTATATACTGTGGGATCATCTTCTTCGACAACCCTCTGCCTCTTGGAGGAAGGCTCCTCAGCAAATTGAACCTTCTTCTTCTTTCCCTTTCTCTGAGCATCCCTCTCTTGTTCAGACACTACAACCTGTTCCACTCGACCAGAAGTTCCAGGCTGACCCTGAACGTTTTCATCCTGCCCTTGTGTTTGCCCAGAAACTTCACGATGTTCATGATGTTCATCGCGATGTTCTTTATGATGCCCAGATTTATCAGAGTGCTTGTGACTTGATTTCCCAGATTTCGACTTGTGTTTCTTGGATGAAGAGGCTTTCTGGGTAACTGGGTTGGATTCATTCGAACCGGCCATTTTTTTTGTATGAATGTTGTGGAAAATAAAGATGAAATGCGTGAAGTGTGTAAAAATGAAGAACGCAATGAAGAAGATGAAGTAAATTTTCAGAGAAAAGATGCGAGTGAAAATAATGCAAGTAAAAAGTGAAAGTGAAAAATTACATCTATTTATAGGTAAAACTTCTGAGGGTAGAATGGGCATAGTCTTTCAAATTTTTACACATTGGGTAACGTAAGTTTTTAAGTTGAAACGACACACCTGAAGACACGTGTTGCTTCATTTAGTCAGAGAAGGCACAACGTTTCATAGAGGAAGTTGAAACGTTTTCTGAAGTGATGTGTCCCTTGGTCTGGCACTGGCGCTCTCTTGACTTAATCATCCAGTGTCAGTGAGTGATCATCCGGAAGTAGTTTTGCTTTCGGTTGGAGTGGTCCTCTTGATCATATTGAGTTATCATCCAGCGCCAGCAAAAGAGTATCCGGAAGTGATTTTGCTTCCGGTTGGAGTCACTTAAGATTTAACATTGTGGAGGACCTCATTTGAGTTGTATCAACTCCATGCTACACATCTGCTCTCAGCCATTTAAGTCAATTAAATCTGGCTTTGTCTTTTTGTACTTCCTCACAGCTTCAACATTTGTGTCAGGAGAAGAAGCAACAACGTTGAGTTATTTTTCTTCTCCATTATCATCCTTGTCGTTGAGGACCAAAAGGAGTTTCAAGAGAGAAATCTTCCATTGAATGACTCAGCATCATTTGAATTGTGATGAATGTCAATTCTCTCTTTCCCTCCTTGTTGCTTTCAGTCTTCTTTCCTACAATATATCAAATAGTCCCTTTTTCTCTTTTCAGTATCCAGACTTGGATCTGACTTGTCAGTTTGTAGGAAATATATGATTCACATGTACCTAAAGATTATTCATTATGAATATGGCATTGTAAATCAACTATGACTATATGCACATGGTTATACATGGTTTCTGATAAAGATAGTCATAGATAGTATGTAGAGTATGAACATTGTGTGGATTTTCTTATTAGCTCTATAATGTTCATGCTTATGATGCTTGTTGTAAAATCTCAATATGTCCATCTAACATTTGTGTAGGAGATTTTACTGTTGCATGCTTCAACCTTAAATGATTCCTTGCTTACCCAAGGAGATCTTTTATACTTATCCTTGGCCTGAAGTACTTTCTTAGGAGAGACAGGATTCGCAGGTTTTCTCCATGTGAGTTGAGACATCCTCTCTCTCTTGTCCTTCTCAGGATAGTTAAATGGAACTCTGTGATAGCTTATCCCTGAGACAAGGTCTTTGTTCCTTGTGGTAGCGCACTGCTTCTTATGATTGAACCAGGTAGTTGCAGCAGTGACATCACCACGAGTTCTCCTTTTTGGAACAAGAGGAACTCTTGATCTTTCCTGCACAAGTAAGGCACTAGAAGGGAGTTTTGGTACCCATTTGTACTTGGGTCCTACATGGTTAGCGCTGGACCTTACTTGTCCTTTGGGAATCCATATATATTTATTTCTCACAGATAAATTTCTCTTAAAATTGCATGTGTGAGAAATGTGACCAGTTCTACCACAATAATGACAGATAATGGGATGATGTTCAGAATCAGATTTCTTATCACTATTATGGTGGTCAGTTTTCTTTTCAAAGACTCTATGTTTATTAACTTTTGAAATCTCAGGGTCTTTTGAAAAATCTTCTTTTATGAGTGGGACTTTGGACTCCTTGGTTGTAGAAGAGGGAATAAGTTTCTCAAGTTCCCTATTCCTTTTTCTTAAGCCTAGAACTTCTTTTGCAAGTTTACAGAATTCATTATGTAGCTCATTATACATATCTTGCAATTCAGAAGTTTCAAGTTTAGGTACCTCATTTTCTTCAGCTTCTGAATCTTCTAGGCGGAGATCCACACTCTCTTTGCTGATACTAGCTTCCACTACATCACCATCCAGTAGCTCATCAAAGGTGAATTCACAGGGAGCACATAGTGAGCTTTGGACAGCCTTAACTTCAAGAAATTGGTTAGAAGCATACACAGTATCAAGAGTGTTCCAAATATCTATAGCCCTAGAGCAATGTTTAATTTTCTGGTAATCATTGTCAGATAAACTTTTGTGCAAAATTTGCATTGCTCTAAGGTTTAAGTAGAATAAACTTTTGTCCTCTTCTGTCCAATTTACTTTTGGTTTGAAATCAGAGTCCTTTTCAAAGACATCCCACATTTTGAAATTAGTGGATAGTATAAAACTTTTCATCCTTCCCTTCCATAAGTAAAAATCAGCATTTTCTAATACAGGTGGGATAGTATGATCAAAACCTTCAAAACACATTTTGTAACCCAAATCAGCCTAGGTCTTTGCACTTGAGATCGTTGGATCCTTTAAACAAGTGACCTGCTCTGATACCAAATGAAATGCGTGGCTGTCACCCAAGAGGGGGGGGTGAATTGGGTGAGGGAATAAAACTTTAACACTTTTCGAAAGACTGCTTGTGCTTGGTGATGATGTTACTGAGTAATGGTATGCACAAGTCAGTATGTTATGTGATGCAAAATAGAATGTTTAAATGTAAGTTTATGCACACATAAATTTATCCTGGTTCGGTCACCCAGACCTACATCCAGTCCCCAGGCTCCACCTGAGATTTTCAATCCACTATTCTTGTTTAAACCAGGCACAAGAGAAGCCTTTACACTTTAGGTTTTACGAGCACGGGTTCACCTAACAACCCACAGGTTTTACAACGGGTTCACCTGCAAACCTTACAAACGCAAGTTTTACGGGCTAACTTGCAACCTATGGAGATTTAGAAAACTTCTAAATGCTCCCCCTTACAAATGTAAGATTACAATTATGTTCACTCTATGAACTGATTGTGATAAACACTTAAGCACAAAAGACTCTCTCTAAGAGTAGATGATGTTACTCACTTAAGTACAAATGAATCACTCTCTAAGAATATTACATATCAAAGTCCGAGAGTAGAAGATGAGAGGAATAATGTTTCAGGCCATAAGCTCTGTTCTATCTCTTTCTCTTTATATTCGGCTTCATAGGCTTCAGTGGCAGGTTGAATATGAACGTTTGAATAAAGCCGTTAATCCTATGTTACCGTTGAGAAGTACATCTTCATTAATGCTTAGCAGGGTTGACTTGCTTTATCTCTGAAAAGTAGTTCTGACACCTCTGCTCTGACAAAAGCATTCTGACTTCTGAGTATGTGATGTTTACTCTTGTACTCTTGCTGACGGATGATCATCATTCATCCGCAAGTGGTAATCTTGCTCCGCAAGTGTTAAGCTTTGAGTCCCAATGTCAAGAGTCTTTCCATCCGGAAGCTCATTTGCATCCGGAAGCGTGACCATGTTCTGCACATACTGGTTAGTCCAACATAGCAATATATATATAAGAATTATACATGCTGTGGGAAGCTTGTTCGCTATGGGGAGTAGTTTACTTAGACTGTGTTCTGATTTGGTCTATGATGTATCCGGAAGCATTCTTACATCCGGAAGTAATTTCACTTGACGAGGCTGATTCACTGACGCTTGGGGTCATTCTATTCTATCAGTCTGCGCCAGTCTAAATCTAACAGGAAGTGCTTTCACTTGGCGAAGTAGACTTACTGACGCTTGGGATAATATCTATTCTATCGCTCTGAGCCAGTCTAAGTCTAACAGGAAGCAAACTCACTTCCGGTTGAGTTATAGCTTAGTCTTAAGGTTTGTGTACCTAATTCTCATGGACTAAGTTATTTCCCTAGTGATTTTCTTGCTGACGCTGGGGGATGAAAACTTCATCCGCATGCGCAAGTCCTAATCTATCCGGAAGTAAATCCTCATCCGGAAGCATTCTTACTTGGGATCCTATGTTATCCTATTGCTTCCTAGGCACTTGGTCTAATCCTCTATATTTTAGTCTTCATCAAAACTTAAGATTCTAACAAGTTTAATAATCTTGCACAGGTGATTGGAAGAATCATGTCTAGTTGGAAAGCTCTAGTTGATGAGAAAGCTCTTGTTCTCTAGAATTCCAAGAATTAAGGTTTGTAACATGAGTAAATCTTACCCTTTTCTCATCATGTTTTGATGATTGTTTATTATTTTAATGAAGTTGTTTGATTGTTTAGAGTGATGTTTTTGCTTTTAAAAGGTTCTTTTTAACCTATAGTCTTGCTTTCTGGGTTTAACAATTTTCAAAATTAGTATTAAAGTAGAATATTGGGCTGCATTTCTGCATTATTATTAATTATAGGAGATGCTTACTTCTTTTCCACCTTAATTTTTTCCAGGAGGATGTGTCGTCTGCTTATGTGTGTGCTGATATCTAGTTATATAATGCCAATGAATGGTATACATTTCAGGTACTTTTGTGGTTTTTTCCCACCTTTATTTCTCTTTAGATATAAGTTGCTACTTAGGAATTGGTAGTTTTATATTATGGACATCCTTGGTGGAATTTCCTTTTGACTTTGCTTAATTGTGACTTGTTTATTAGTTCGTCTTTGATATTATACTATTCTTTCCTGTAGATTCATATATTTTAGGGTTGACCATTAGTTTTAGGGTAAAGGTGCAAAAATGGGTCCAAACAATTACGCCAGGAGCACATAGGGGTAAGAAGTATTTTCGGGTTCAATTCTGGGTTTGAAGAATAAATATTGGTGCAATATAGGGAACGCCGTTAATGTTGACCGACGTTGACCGTTAAACGCTTACGTGGCGGGGGAAATAAGATTTTTGCTGACGTGGCATGCTTATGTGGCAATATTTTTCTGAGTGTGTGGGGCCCACATTAATTTAAATTAAAAAAAATATAAAAAACACACCCCTCAACCCCGCCCCCCCCCCCCCCCCCAAACCAAAAAAAAATCTCCCCACCGCCGCTTCATTGACACAAATCCTAAACGACAAACCACAGTCATTGTCAGGAAACATAAACTAACACAACTAAGACACACGAAAAAAAACAAGACTTTGATAGTACAAGCTATCCCACAAAACAAAAGAGAAGCGATATGCGAGACCTGTTGGAGAATGGTGGCAGGAAATGTGGTGGAGGTGGAGAGATAAAGCCAGAAAGAGAGAGAGAAATTTGCATCCTGTCAAATCCTGTTACTTATTCCCTGATTAATCCAATAATACCTTCACTAACTATGATAGTAAAATGATTTCCATAATGTCAATAAATCTATCATAGTTAGAAAAGAATTTCCTAATACTAGTGATTATCCATGATAGAAAAGAATTTCCTAATACAACCTGAATACTATCATGGATAATTAATAGCTAACCATGTTAGCAAGGATTCATCTAACATGGTTAGAAGAAAGAAACAACCTAAAATCTAAGTTACAACCTACGACAAATTTCCAATTAGTTTGTAATCACAATTACAACAAAAATATGCGGAAGCGAATGCAGACCTATAATTTGTTGGCAATATACATTTCTAAACAATACAAATAACCTATGGATCGTAGTTCCCTTTTTCGGTGCTCGCACCTGTGCATGATCACCTGCAAAAATAAAGGGAATGAGGTGAGACAAAAACCTTGTCTCAGTAATCACCTCTTAACTCACTGTGAGACTCAGAAATGGGGTAGTGGAGCGTCTACAGGGTACCACAGTTTTCAAAACCTGCATAACCACATAATATATACACATATATATATATAGTACAGATACATCCATCTCTCAAATAACAAAAATAAACATGATCGACACTGTGCCCAGTCTCAAATCTGAAAGCATAAAAAGGGACCACTCTAAAATGTGAAAAATATCCCTGGTTCCTTTACAATCCGAGGAACCCGTACAATTAACCTATCGATTTGCGGAAATCGATGGTTACATCGGCCGACGGTACTAATAGTCAGTGTCATGCAGCAATACAAAAATGATATAAATATATATAAAGTACAGTTCAATTGAAAGGTACCCTATAGCCCACGTTTAAATATAACATAATCTAAACTCATTTTATTTATATATATATATATATATATATATATATATATATATATATATATATATAAGTAGAAGAGGATGTTAGAAAATCCTCAACTACCTTCACCCTCAGTATCACAGTCAGTTAAGCGTGATTACCTATTCCCCAACAGTTATGCACTGAACTTTCCTTCCTTTCTTGATGCTAAATTAATACACTACGTCTCTCTCGTTCCAATGAAGTTACTACCCAGTTTTCCACATTTTTCTTAGTTCAAACACCGTTACCAATACAAATCATAAGTTACATAAACTAAACATGAACACACCATCAGACTCACATACTTCATTGATTAGAACATTGAAAAGTAGAACCAAATTTCTCATACTCCTTAATAATGCGAACAAGATTCTGTTATTCAAATCCATCTGCACAGTTCCAAATCCACTTCATCTCAACCCAATTGTCAATATTCATTTAGCCACATTCCAAACTATCACACTTGGCTTTCTTGACATCCATTTCAATACTTATTAATATCCCTTTGGGTTCGGATCCATTCAGCCATGACAACAACAAAAGTACAGGAAAGTTGCTAGTCATAAATGCAACAACTAACTTCAGTTTTAACCGACTTCCAAACATGCATATAGTCAAAAATTTATTCTTTTCTTCTCACAAACCAACAACATGAAAATAACAGAGAAATCGCAACAAAACCATTAGCTCAAACTACAAGTGCATACAACAAATCCTTACATATACATCCTCATAGGTAGACCAGACGAAATCTAATGAGGCATAATAATCCAGTTTCTAAAAACAGAGAAAGATGACCCTTTTTTGAATTTCAATTCACTCAAAATACCATAACAGTAAAATTCCCAATTACTTGCAACGGCAACCATCCATCATTCCCATTTACCAATCTTAATTAAAAATAAGCACATCTAAACTAAATCATAGATTTCCATACTTAATAACCATAAATTGTCACATTATCCTAAGTCTCAATCAATTTAATCTCTACGACAAACCACACAGATAGAAAGACAAATAGCTTAACCATTCAACAACTTAAGTTCTTCTTAAAAAAGATAGAACAAGGCAACAACATTGTCCTTTGTAGTCATTATAATCAATTAAAACCAATAGCATAAGTTTTTATCCAAACTCATATGCCATCTTCTTCAATCAACCAACATTTGAACTAAATAACTTTATCTTCTACCCATTCTAATACTATAACTATAAATCCCAAATGTAATTTCTCATTAACCACTAACTTTGCATTTATTAAAAGAACCATTACAACTTACAATTATTCCCCAAGAACTTATTCCATACATCAATTAAGTGACTAAGACATGACCTCTAATAAGGAAGCAACATACAACCAAATTTTTATAACCTTAAACCTCAACAGATATACCAATTGTATACAAACTCTATTTTATTTCAAAACAGATCTAGCAGTCACAAGAGCAGTCAGACCTTGACAAAAATCACATGCATTCATTAAATCTATCATCCCACACAAAATTAACATGAAACATTTGATTCCAACCATAACAGATTCTACACTAACAACTTAGAAATATTTAAAACCTAAAATCCTATTATATACTAATAGATTACTTAACACAAATTTTAAGTACCCTTCATCCAAGACAAAAGTTAAAACAACAATTTACTATTCAGCTTGCACTCACATAAACTCCACTATAGTTTCTCTAACCAAGCACACATACACATATCAACCAGAATACACTTCCATTTCTTAGCCCTGTGACAAAATCAAATCAGAATTACAAAAGAAAATAAATCAAACCATAACAGTTTCTAACATTTACATTTATTCAAGTACACCTAATCAAACATCAACACTTCCTTCATGCTTAGAGTCAAAATCAATTAGTTATAAATACAATGTTTGAGGCCAATCGAGCAAGAACATAAATAAAGTACCCACACAGTCTAATAAAAGAATGACATCTTAATCCCCTTTACAAAATGAGATAAGCCAAATCAACAATCATCTTTGAAACACCACAATCCTTTGCAAGACTACCAGAAATCACAATTTAAGTCTCTCTTTCCAACTATGCAAATGGGCCCCTAAAATGTATATGGTACCAACTTCACCAAATTAAACATACAAAGTAATTTGTTAGCTTCAATAATCTTATAGGTTAGTTAAGTTTACAATATAACCACTTAGAAACCCACAACCCCATTGGACCTAAGGTTAGGGTTTTGCACAAATTCAACCAAAATCATAATCAACATTCAAATAATCATCAAATCGCTTCTCAAACACTACAAATAGAATCTTAAATTTCAGTTTGATGTGTTATCTTAAGTCAAAAACACAACCCAAACTCAGCCCCCTCTTAAACTCGTCCAGAAATTGCAAGAAAAATAGTGAGGATTGAAAAGAAGGTTCACCTGCCGCTGCCAGAACTCGAGCCATCGGACCGCCGCTTGACTCGCCGGAAACCGGCCATTGAAGGAGGTGGGTGAAAACAGAAATTCAAAGGAACAAGAAACAATGAGAAAACCAACATGGAGGGAAGTAAGAGCTTGGGAAAACAAAGGAACATGCAAGAACTTTCTTACCTCGTCGTCGGCCGCCGGAGATGTCGCCGAAAGTGAAGGGGGCGACGAAAATGAAGAGGCATGGGGGAGGGTTTGGCCGTCGGGTTTGAGGAAAGAATAAGGAAGAAGAGAGGGTTCGGTTCTTGGGGACCCACTACACCGGAGATCGGTGGCTAGGCCGCCAAAAAATCGAAGAAGGGGAGGAGGACGAAGGAAAACGGAGCAGATGAGGGGGAAGGAGGGTGCGGCGCGTTTTGGAAGGAAGGAAGGAGAAGAAGACGTGTTGGTGGAGGGGGGCCGCCATCGCCGTCGGCTCCCTTGGTGGCGGCAAGCATACCAGGTCGGAGGGAGATCAAGAGTAAGGCGGAGGAAGGAAATGAAAAAAATAAGGGGAGGGGGTGCGCTGTCGGGTTTTGAGGAAGGGAGGAGGAAGGAGAGGCAGGGAATATTACGGTTCTGCCCCTGAAGTTACTTTCCTTTTCAATTTAGCTCCTCCTTAAACTTTATAATTTGGAATTTAGCCCATTTTCAACAACAATGCTCAATGAAATTAATAACATTCTTCCATTATAATTTAGTTTAGACTTCAAAGTATTTTTCATACAACTACTAACTCCCAATAAATCCTTTAACTATATTTCTTTAATTCTAAAGTCTTACGATTTAATATCAATAAATCATCTCAACCCTCATAAATTCCTCCTTAAAGCTCTAAGTTTACTAAATTACACCACAATAATTTCTTATTATCCTTAATTAAAATTTGGGATGTTACACATCCTTTACTTCAATTTGCAATCTCAAATCCTTCAAAAGAGAGTAATCTCCACTTCCCATTACTACCGCATCAGAACCCATGAGAGAAAATTGGTGGGGTTTTCTTCTCGCTTTGCTTTTTATGCCAAACTCAACACAAACCTCAGAAAGTCGAAACCTTTGTGACTAAATGAACAATGGCATTATTATTATTAAGAAACGAAAAGTAAGAATTTTGAAGAATCTGAATGTAGGTGTAGTAGTGGGAGGATCATAATCTCCACTTCGCTCGTGACGGCTGTTTGTTAAACTAACGGTTTTGATGAGGCGCCCTCATCAGTAGTTTTAGTTGGTTTCTTTGTTTTCAAGTTGTGGGTAGGTTGGTTGGGGGGTGGTGGCGGGCGCACCGGGAAGAAGAAGGGGCGGGGGGTTTGTGGGGTGTGTTTTTTATATTTTTTTTAATTTAAATAATGTGGGCCCTACACACTCAGAAAAATACTGCCACATAAGCATGCCACGTCAGCAAAAATCTTATTTCCCCCCGCCACGTCAGCGTTTAACGGTCAACGTCGGTAAACATTAACGGCGTACCCTATATTGCACCAATATTTATTCTTCAAACCCAGAATTGAACCCGACAATACTTCTTACCCCTATGTGCTCCTGGTGTAATTGTTTGGACCCATTTTTGCACCTTTACCCTTAGTTTTACTTGGTTCCTCTTTGATAAATGTAGAGATATGGTGTATTAAATTTGCTACTCTTTCTCTGTGAATGATAGAGATACTTTGAGGTGTAAAAGTAGTGTTAAGTAGTATCAAAAAGCTGTTTGAGAATTTATTAGGTTGTTGTCATAGTTTAATGTTGAATCTTGCTGGTTTTAGGGATTTCTGGAACTTGATGGGCTATTTGATTTATGAATTTATTGATGTTTCTAGTAAATGGTGTTTTATTTTTTTGAACAAATAGTAAATGGTGTTTTAGAATACTTCAAATCTGGAAGTAGAGTGTTGGTGCTATGTATGATTTATGAATTTCTGGTGACTATTGGTGCTGTATATGTGGCACATTTAATGAATATCATATTAAAAAAAATGTACCTTTACATGCGCTTTAAGCGCATGTACATGTATATCATATGCATGAGGGGGCCCCTCTATGTAACATCCCCAAATTTTGATTAAAGTTAATTGGAAATTTTTGAGGTATTATTTAGGGATTTGAGTTTTAGGGAGAAATTTATGGAGATTTATTGTTATTAAATCTTAATTTTTAGAATTTAAGGAAAAATATAGTTAAAATAATTATTTGGAGTTAGAAACTTTCATGAATAAGTATTTGGATAGTAGATAATATTATGATGGAAAGAAGGAAATATAGTAATATATACAAACTTCTGGGCTAGAAATATAATTACGCATAAACTTTAGGGTAGTTAATTGTAATTTTTCCCTAAACTATAAATAAAAACATCAACTCCTTCCATTTCATTTTCATTTCTCTCTCTCGGGCTCCCTCACCCTCTCTCTCCGTCGCCTTTTCTTTCTTCTTCTTCGTCTTCGTTCTTCTCCCTTCTAAGGCGACGGCCACCGGCGACGGCGGCAACGACGCCGTCCGTCTCGCTCCTTCCCTCCTCATCCTCATTGAAACCCGTCTCTGTTTTATCTCCCTTGCGTTCTCCTTCCTCTCCCGTCAAGCTTCTTGCTTCGCCTAGCCACTAACAACGGCGACGAAGCCATTTCCGGCGATGGCAAAGCTTCGGCGAGTCCTAGAAGGTCAAAAACGAGTTCAGGTAGTTTTATTTCTTCCGTTCCTTCTCCTTTCATTTCTGACCTTCGCGAGTTGAGTGTGGAGGACGAAAAGGGTTCCTATTTGGGGTTGAATAATCCAATAAAAATCATGTTTAGGTTTTGGTTTTGAAGTTTTAGGAAAGTTTTGAGTGTTCATTTGAGTTTTGATTGTATTTCCTCAAAAACCTAAATTTTGGTGCTTCTAATTAACTTCATGGGTGACGATTTCTTGATGGTATTAGCAGGTGGTGTTGCATTTTATGGCTGTCTTGATATTGTTCTGCATTTTATGGTTGTTTTGAAGGTGTTTGTGAGAAAGTCTAAGAGCTAGATTTGAAGTTTTTGTGAAGTTGGGTAAAACCCTAAGTCTTGGGAATTTGTTAAGATTTCTCATTTTTATTGTGTTTTACACATGGTGCAGTAGTAGTGTTTAAACTTGTGTTGTTTGAGATTGTTAAGTTGTTAGTTAAGTTGTATGTTGATTATATAGGAGTAATAATTGAAGCATGATTTTGAGGTTTGTTGTGGTACATAAATTCTATGGTTTCACTGATTTTATTCTGCTGCTGTCATAAGTAAAGAAATAGAGTTAAGTTGTGGTACTTGTGTATTTTAATCATGGGTGTTACTGAAATGTTGCATGGATGCCTGTTGACATATTTTTCTCACGCCTAATAGTTATGGCTGATTGGTCTTAGGGAAGAAAGGAATAAAATTGCAATTTGTAAGTGAGATTTATGATTTTTCTGTACTGCTGAACTGATATTAGAAATTGGATTTATTTAGCCAAAAATGATATATGGTCTGTGTGTGAATTCAATTGAATGATTATTGTATATAATGATGATTGCAAATAGGGATCTCTATTGCTGTACGAATTGAAGTTGTGTTTGGAATATATAAAAGGAATTTTTCTTCTTTCTCATTGATGTGGCTGAATATGGTACCATATAATGTGGATTGCGTGTATGTGTGAGATTATATATATATATGTTTGAACGTTGCATTCTGGTTTGGGGAAGTTATTAATTGTAGAATGTGGACATTGAGGAATGTATTGAGTAAATTGGGCATTGGTGACTTCTAAAGATTTATTGGTGCTTGTTTATGATTGGATAACCATGGGTTGGTTGGAGTATTGATTTAGTAAGATGTTAAGGGTTAGAAGAGAGGCAAATTTGCAATGTTAAACAAAGGATGTTAGATTTGAGGGTTAGGGTTTCAATTGGGTTTTTCTTTGGTTTTGGGCATGATCTTAAGATGTTCAAATGTTTGAAGTTGGTGGATTCTAAGTGGTTTTGCCTTTGTTATATCTCTGATTTTATTAGTTTGATTCCTTGTTCTTCTATTTTGATCATTGATGCACCTATATGTGTGTGTTGTCTATTTGTGAGGGCATGTGTACATAAATTTGGTCTGTATTATTGCTATAGCTGAATGGAATTAGGAAGGGATTAATGTATTTTGCTAGTATATGATGGATTTTGGAAATTATTGATGTTATGCTATAGTGACTTGATTGATATAGAGAGAGATTGTTATTCTTATGTTTTGAGATTTTGACATAATTGAATCAAAGATGAATTGATGGTGGAATATGGATAAATTATTTTTGGATGAGAAAATGGCTGTTGTGCTGTGATTATTAATGCTCTCTTGGTTCTGAATTTTGATGTCACTTTTAGCAAGAAGTTTTACCTTATTTTTATTGAATCCTAAATCTTTTCATGCTGTAATATTACATGTAACAACTATAGTTTTACTGCATTTCAATGGTTCCTTGATCTACTGATTGAGGTTTATGTTTTTAGCCTTGTTTGTCAATTGCTTGGGTATAAGTTGTAAATGTGTTCTAAAAGTCAGATTTAAAAAAAAAACAGAGAGAAGAAGATTTGAGTTAAATAAGTGGATTGGAAGTGAATTAAGTTGTTGTTACTTGATTTCTTTGATTACTAGTTTGTTAAATCTTAGCCTTTTGGTTATTTGTAGTTTGATTCTAAGATGTTCAAAGGAAATGTGGAATTTTCTATTTGTTTGCTGAAGTTAACAAGTCTTTTGGAATTTGGGATAGTTGTCACTTGGTTATGAATAATAAACATTGTTGTTGTTTGGTTAGACTTTATTTAGTGGAATGATATGATGTGACTAACTACATGATTGTAAGTGTACTTGAATGGCGTGATTCCTTTGGATTGGAAATGATGATTATTAAATTCATATAACATGAATTGAAATGGTTAGAGAATTGAACTAAGAAAAAAGGGGAATGGGTAGTAATACAAACGAGAGAGACGTTAGTTAATCTATGCCTTAGAATGATTATTAATCCACTATTATCACATGATGTAATAATAGGAAAGGATGAGATTTGCATATATTCCTTGAGGCATGGATAAGTAAAGGGAAAAGGCAACAGAGTGCTAAGGGCGACAGGTAATCACTCTTACCTTGCTATAACATTGAGGGTGACGTTAGTTAGGGATTTTGTAAAATCCCTTTTCACCCTCTATATATATATATATTATCTTTAAAATGGTATTTTTATACAAAACAGGCTATCGGGTGCCTTTCAAACACGATTATTTTCATATAAAGAAATTTGAAACACTACATATATATTACTCTGGCTGTGGTTGGTATTGTTCTGGAATGATTGTGGAAGGTATATAGATAGGTATAGTATTAGACAGTGACTTGAGAAATTATGGAAATAGAAAAGAGTGATAGATGTTGAGTTTGAGATTATGGTGAGCTATGTTGTGGAAAACATGAAATGTGAGATTGAAATATTGAATGAGGTTGAAGTTGATGGAATATAGAATAGGGATTGTTAGTATTGCATGACACTGATTATTAGTACCGTCGGCCGATGTAACCTATCGATCTGCGCAATCGATAGGTTAATTGTACAGGTTCCTCGGATTGTAAAGGAACCAGGGACGTTTTCACTTTCTAAAAGTGCTCCCCAGGGACGTTTTCACTTTTTAAAGTGCTCCCCAGGGACGTTTTCACTTTTTAAAAGTGCTCCCTTTTTATGCTTTCAGATTTGAGACTGGGCACAGTGTCAATCACGTTTATTTTCGTCTGTTGAGTTGATTTGGAATTGACTGAGGGATTTGAGTGATATGTGGGAAATAGAGATGATGAATTTGAATTGATTTAGAAGGAGGGACTTGAATGATGGATGAAAGACTTGACATATATAAATATAGTATTGGTTTTAAATGTGGTACCCTTTAGACGCCCTTACTACCGCACATCTCACTGTTATAGTGAGTTAAGCGGTGATTACTGGGACAATTTTGTCTCATCCCACGATTACTCACATTTTTGCAGGTATTCATGCACAGGCGCAAGCAACAGGAAAGGGAATTAGGTAGTAGAGATTTCATAATTTATTTAGAGTTGTATATTGCCAATTTGTATAGGCCTGCATACGTTTCCGCATATATTTATATGTATTTGATATTATTGAACATTAGGTTGTTTATTTTTCTAACCATGTTAGGTGATTCTTTTCTAACATGGTTAGCTATTAATTATCCATGATAGTATTCAGGTTGTATTAGTTTATTCTTTCCTATCATGGATAAATTATAAAAGGTTTAGAATAATCTTTTCTAACTATGATAGAGATATTAATATTATGGAAATTCCTTTTTCTATCATAGTTAGATTAGAGCATAATGAATTGAAGTAAATATTATTGGTTAATTAAGTAATTAGTAACACTATGTTACAACTTGGTATCAGTATTTGGTATACGATAACCTAGGACTGTGTTGCATTGCATATAGATTGGCAATATACATAGTTTGTATTCCCTTCCTCCTGTGCATGATACTCTGGCCTTTTTGAGAGGATTATCGCTCATCCCGTGGTAGGGAGAGAGTGATAAGAGAAATTGAATAGGTACTGTGGAGAGATTGAGATGAACATAGAAAGAATAACGAAATAATGTTGATATGTATAAGAATTTAGGAAAAATAGCGAAATAAGGATGCTTCTCTGGGGTCTCGAGTATAGTTATGTGCCGGCCATAATCATAGTCGAGGCATCATGAGATACCTTATTGGGTTAAGGGACTAAGAGAAATTGAAAATAACAATTAATAATGAATATAATGTGAGATTAAAAGTTGTTTGTTTTGCTTATTATTTGTTTAGTTATTGTGATATTGTTGCTTCATTGATGAATTGATTTGTTAATCGAAATTTTATTGAAATTATTTGTTTGTTTTAAAAAATATTCACTTTTATATTTTGGATTATAAAATTATATTTTGATTATCTTTCAATTAGTAATGGTTGGCGGTTACATCATCATTAGTAGAAAAAGGTTGTTGCCCATTTATCTTAAGTGGCTGGAGGCTTCCTCACTATATTTAGTGATTGGAAGCAGCCCCCTTAATAATAGATAGATGATGGTAGCCCTTCATTACTTCATGAGTCGATGTCTCCCTACCATTACTAAACGAAATACCGGTAAGTTATTTGTTTTAAAGTGATTATCAGTTGAATTTTATGTAGTTAATTATAGATAATTGAATGTTTTTGGCAAGAAAATCATAAGTAATTGAAAGAATTTGGCTGTTAATACTAAGTGAATGGAAATTGGTATGTTGTTAATTGTTGGTGAAATTGTACATTGTAGTGATAGACAAGAATCTTCCTCTTGAGCTGTGAATCTAATTAGGTTTGGATGAATAAGAGTTAGTTTGGATGAATAAGAGTTAGTTTGGATAAATTCGTATGAGATGTTTAAAGTTAAGTATTAAGACTTACTCATTTGATTAAGAAGCATGCATCTGGCTTAAATGGTAAGCAGTGCAGTTTTGATAATCTAAAATTTATTGAAGAAACTAATATGAATAAATATGATTGAAATCAATGTAATTTGCTTTATGAAAATGATAAAAATTTGATTATAAATTGTTTGTGAAGGCGGTGTTTGTGTTGTATGACCAGTAAGTTGTTTGTGGAGGAAATGAAGATGATTGACATATTTGAAATGTGGAATTTTTATGTTGAGCTTGATAATCTTCTTGATTATTCTTTCTTGTCTTTTCTCATTTTCTCTGTGAAAGGTTTTATTGTTTGAATTTTTATATAATTATGTGTTGTTAGAAAGACTTAACTGTAAGTATTATGTGATTATGGTATAGTTATTGAAAGATGGGAATAAAGTATTCATAAGTAGTGTTGAATTATATATTGTGAAGTGCTAAATGATAAGAATGCATAGGTGGTCAATTGTATGTAATAAATAAAGTTATGTGGGAAGATGTGATTCGTTAGTCCTATGTGTATGTGTGTGCCACGTTGTAAAATTGAGAACCTAATGGTGTGTGGTTTGATCGAAGGAATTTTGCAATGAAATCATTTTAAACCTAATGCTTTTATACTAACTTCTAATACTAGTTCTAATCTGTAGCGGTTATAAGCTGCAAAAATTTCTTACGTCTGTTTGGTTCAAATTCTACTAAAGTTGTGACATCAATTTGTTTTGATTATTGTGATTCTTTGATAATTAAAACTTGGCCAGTTAGTTTGTTGTTTGTCTTCTTCAGTTGTCATTGTTATTATGTATGCGCTGAAAGTAATGTGTGACCTTGGAAATTACCGGATAACATAAGTCATTTTAATTCTAGTTTTGTCGGATAAACATGTGAGTAGTAAGTTAGTTAATATTGCTTGGATTGAGAATGAGAGGGACATGAAAAGTTCCGTCTCTTATGTTTCCCCTTTGCTAATTGTTGTTCGAAACATTACAAGAGAGTAGACTATAAGTTTGAAAGCGGTTGTATTAGGTGTCATAAAGTTTTGAATTATAAAGGTTTGAACTACTAAATTGTTGAAGTTTGGTATGATTTGATTGAGAATTCTAGTGTTAGTGGTATGATTTTGGATTAATGTTAATTAAGGGAATTACTTGGGAGTACACGGTGATCTGATTACTTGTAGTAATACTTTGGATATGAATTGGAAATTATGTAGGATAATATGTCAGATTTGAGTTCTTTTCGGGAATTATGGAGTGAATACACTATGGTGATCATGGAGTTGAGGATTATTGGACATGGATTACTGTTAGGTTGTGGATTTAACTAGAGAAGCTATATATTATTGGTGAATGATCTATGTAAATTGACAATCTTATTCAAAGTATAAGAGAAACAATGAGATTTTATGATAGGTTATTATTAGAATTTTATTTAAAAGGTTAGGACCATTGGAGTTAATGACGAATTTTGATGTTGTGATTATGACAAAACTAAATAGATAAAGAAGTTAGTTGAGACGAAGAGTTTAAGGTGAAATTGTAGTGAGTGGTTTTAAATTGATTCATAGGAAATTGAATGCAATTTGAAATGATTTTGATAAGGAAGTTGACATGGTTAGCTATATATTAAGTTAGAGTCATGTTGAGGGGAATCAATGGGTTGATCAATTGGAGAATATAAGTGAACATATATTGTGAACATTGATTATATTGGATTTTAAAACAAGTAATTTGAGGTTAGTGTGACTAGTAAATGAAGATTAGCTAGGAAATGAGGGATGAGTATTGGTGATCACTACAGATTGAATGAGGATAAATGATGAAGGATGATGTGGAATGTATTAAGTGGTAGTGAAATTATTAGAGGTAATATGACGAATGTAAGGTTGACTTGTGTATTTTCTTTGTGTTAGGTGTATGTGTAGCGAATTTTGGGGACAAAATTCCTAAAAGGTGGGGTAAATTGTAACATCCCCAAATTTTGATTAAAGTTAATTGGAAATTTTTGAGGTATTATTTAGGGATTTGAGTTTTAGGGAGAAATTTATGGAGATTTATTGTTATTAAATCTTAATTTTTAGAATTTAAGGAAAAATATAGTTAAAATAATTATTTGGAGTTAGAAACTTTCATGAATAAGTATTTGGATAGTAGATAATATTATGATGGAAAGAAGGAAATATAGTAATATATACAAACTTCTGGGCTAGAAATATAATTACGCATAAACTTTAGGGTAGTTAATTGTAATTTTTCCCTAAACTATAAATAAAAACATCAACTCCTTCCATTTCATTTTCATTTCTCTCTCTCGGGCTCCCTCACCCTCTCTCTCCGTCGCCTTTTCTTTCTTCTTCTTCGTCTTCGTTCTTCTCCCTTCTAAGGCGACGGCCACCGGCGACGGCGGCAACGACGCCGTCCGTCTCGCTCCTTCCCTCCTCATCCTCATTGAAACCCGTCTCTGTTTTATCTCCCTTGCGTTCTCCTTCCTCTCCCGTCAAGCTTCTTGCTTCGCCTAGCCACTAACAACGGCGACGAAGCCATTTCCGGCGATGGCAAAGCTTCGGCGAGTCCTAGAAGGTCAAAAACGAGTTCAGGTAGTTTTATTTCTTCCGTTCCTTCTCCTTTCATTTCTGACCTTCGCGAGTTGAGTGTGGAGGACGAAAAGGGTTCCTATTTGGGGTTGAATAATCCAATAAAAATCATGTTTAGGTTTTGGTTTTGAAGTTTTAGGAAAGTTTTGAGTGTTCATTTGAGTTTTGATTGTATTTCCTCAAAAACCTAAATTTTGGTGCTTCTAATTAACTTCATGGGTGACGATTTCTTGATGGTATTAGCAGGTGGTGTTGCATTTTATGGCTGTCTTGATATTGTTCTGCATTTTATGGTTGTTTTGAAGGTGTTTGTGAGAAAGTCTAAGAGCTAGATTTGAAGTTTTTGTGAAGTTGGGTAAAACCCTAAGTCTTGGGAATTTGTTAAGATTTCTCATTTTTATTGTGTTTTACACATGGTGCAGTAGTAGTGTTTAAATTTGTGTTGTTTGAGATTGTTAAGTTGTTAGTTAAGTTGTATGTTGATTATATAGGAGTAATAATTGAAGCATGATTTTGAGGTTTGTTGTGGTACATAAATTCTATGGTTTCACTGATTTTATTCTGCTGCTGTCATAAGTAAAGAAATAGAGTTAAGTTGTGGTACTTGTGTATTTTAATCATGGGTGTTACTGAAATGTTGCATGGATGCCTGTTGACATATTTTTCTCACGCCTAATAGTTATGGCTGATTGGTCTTAGGGAAGAAAGGAATAAAATTGCAATTTGTAAGTGAGATTTATGATTTTTCTGTACTGCTGAACTGATATTAGAAATTGGATTTATTTAGCCAAAAATGATATATGGTCTGTGTGTGAATTCAATTGAATGATTATTGTATATAATGATGATTGCAAATAGGGATCTCTATTGCTGTACGAATTGAAGTTGTGTTTGGAATATATAAAAGGAATTTTTCTTCTTTCTCATTGATGTGGCTGAATATGGTACCATATAATGTGGATTGCGTGTATGTGTGAGATTATATATATATATGTTTGAACGTTGCATTCTGGTTTGGGGAAGTTATTAATTGTAGAATGTGGACATTGAGGAATGTATTGAGTAAATTGGGCATTGGTGACTTCTAAAGATTTATTGGTGCTTGTTTATGATTGGATAACCATGGGTTGGTTGGAGTATTGATTTAGTAAGATGTTAAGGGTTAGAAGAGAGGCAAATTTGCAATGTTAAACAAAGGATGTTAGATTTGAGGGTTAGGGTTTCAATTGGGTTTTTCTTTGGTTTTGGGCATGATCTTAAGATGTTCAAATGTTTGAAGTTGGTGGATTCTAAGTGGTTTTGCCTTTGTTATATCTCTGATTTTATTAGTTTGATTCCTTGTTCTTCTATTTTGATCATTGATGCACCTATATGTGTGTGTTGTCTATTTGTGAGGGCATGTGTACATAAATTTGGTCTGTATTATTGCTATAGCTGAATGGAATTAGGAAGGGATTAATGTATTTTGCTAGTATATGATGGATTTTGGAAATTATTGATGTTATGCTATAGTGACTTGATTGATATAGAGAGAGATTGTTATTCTTATGTTTTGAGATTTTGACATAATTGAATCAAAGATGAATTGATGGTGGAATATGGATAAATTATTTTTGGATGAGAAAATGGCTGTTGTGCTGTGATTATTAATGCTCTCTTGGTTCTGAATTTTGATGTCACTTTTAGCAAGAAGTTTTACCTTATTTTTATTGAATCCTAAATCTTTTCATGCTGTAATATTACATGTAACAACTATAGTTTTACTGCATTTCAATGGTTCCTTGATCTACTGATTGAGGTTTATGTTTTTAGCCTTGTTTGTCAATTGCTTGGGTATAAGTTGTAAATGTGTTCTAAAAGTCAGATTTAAAAAAAAAAAAGAGAGAAGAAGATTTGAGTTAAATAAGTGGATTGGAAGTGAATTAAGTTGTTGTTACTTGATTTCTTTGATTACTAGTTTGTTAAATCTTAGCCTTTTGGTTATTTGTAGTTTGATTCTAAGATGTTCAAAGGAAATGTGGAATTTTCTATTTGTTTGCTGAAGTTAACAAGTCTTTTGGAATTTGGGATAGTTGTCACTTGGTTATGAATAATAAACATTGTTGTTGTTTGGTTAGACTTTATTTAGTGGAATGATATGATGTGACTAACTACATGATTGTAAGTGTACTTGAATGGCGTGATTCCTTTGGATTGGAAATGATGATTATTAAATTCATATAACATGAATTGAAATGGTTAGAGAATTGAACTAAGAAAAAAGGGGAATGGGTAGTAATACAAACGAGAGAGACGTTAGTTAATCTATGCCTTAGAATGATTATTAATCCACTATTATCACATGATGTAATAATAGGAAAGGATGAGATTTGCATATATTCCTTGAGGCATGGATAAGTAAAGGGAAAAGGCAACAGAGTGCTAAGGGCGACAGGTAATCACTCTTACCTTGCTATAACATTGAGGGTGACGTTAGTTAGGGATTTTGTAAAATCCCTTTTCACCCTCTATATATATATATATTATCTTTAAAATGGTATTTTTATACAAAACAGGCTATCGGGTGCCTTTCAAACACGATTATTTTCATATAAAGAAATTTGAAACACTACATATATATTACTCTGGCTGTGGTTGGTATTGTTCTGGAATGATTGTGGAAGGTATATAGATAGGTATAGTATTAGACAGTGACTTGAGAAATTATGGAAATAGAAAAGAGTGATAGATGTTGAGTTTGAGATTATGGTGAGCTATGTTGTGGAAAACATGAAATGTGAGATTGAAATATTGAATGAGGTTGAAGTTGATGGAATATAGAATAGGGATTGTTAGTATTGCATGACACTGATTATTAGTACCGTCGGCCGATGTAACCTATCGATCTGCGCAATCGATAGGTTAATTGTACAGGTTCCTCGGATTGTAAAGGAACCAGGGACGTTTTCACTTTCTAAAAGTGCTCCCCAGGGACGTTTTCACTTTTTAAAGTGCTCCCCAGGGACGTTTTCACTTTTTAAAAGTGCTCCCTTTTTATGCTTTCAGATTTGAGACTGGGCACAGTGTCAATCACGTTTATTTTCGTCTGTTGAGTTGATTTGGAATTGACTGAGGGATTTGAGTGATATGTGGGAAATAGAGATGATGAATTTGAATTGATTTAGAAGGAGGGACTTGAATGATGGATGAAAGACTTGACATATATAAATATAGTATTGGTTTTAAATGTGGTACCCTTTAGACGCCCTTACTACCGCACATCTCACTGTTATAGTGAGTTAAGCGGTGATTACTGGGACAATTTTGTCTCATCCCACGATTACTCACATTTTTGCAGGTATTCATGCACAGGCGCAAGCAACAGGAAAGGGAATTAGGTAGTAGAGATTTCATAATTTATTTAGAGTTGTATATTGCCAATTTGTATAGGCCTGCATACGTTTCCGCATATATTTATATGTATTTGATATTATTGAACATTAGGTTGTTTATTTTTCTAACCATGTTAGGTGATTCTTTTCTAACATGGTTAGCTATTAATTATCCATGATAGTATTCAGGTTGTATTAGTTTATTCTTTCCTATCATGGATAAATTATAAAAGGTTTAGAATAATCTTTTCTAACTATGATAGAGATATTAATATTATGGAAATTCCTTTTTCTATCATAGTTAGATTAGAGCATAATGAATTGAAGTAAATATTATTGGTTAATTAAGTAATTAGTAACACTATGTTACACTCTACATGCGCTTTTAGCGCATGTACAGGGGGTACCTCTACATGCGCTTAAAGCGCATGTGGAGGGACCACTACCACAAATTACCCCATTTACATGCGCTTATTTTGGCCTCTACATACGCTTATAAAGCGCATGTAGAGGGGGCGCTGGTAAAGGCTCTACATGCGCTTTTTAAAAGCGTATGTAGAGGGGGGGCTCTACATGCGCTTAAAGCGCATGTAGATGTGCCTCTACATGCGCATGCGCTTAAAGCACATGTACAGCTATATATTTTTTTTTTAATATATTCTTTTACATTAAGAAACCAATCTGCTTTGTAATATCTAATGCAAAGATGGAATCTTAAGCTCAATATATAGATACATATATACTCCAAATCTTAAGCTCAATATATACTTCAAATCTTACGCTCATTGATGTTAAAATCATAAGCTCAATATATACTTCATTCTATGATTTGGCACCTTTACATTATTGATAGATATTGCATTCAAGATTGATGGTACACATTATAAACACACAGCAATGATACTTAGATAATTTTGGAAGCCAACTTAGCACCCTAGCAAATCAATCTCAAAGCATTATGCAAGATACTTTTATATAACATGTATTTATTATGATTCACAATGTCCACCATTAAATCAGAGACAAATTAGCGAATTTCAAACCAACCATGACAGCAACCAATACTGAAAATCAATCACAAAATCATAGCAAACAGTCCCAAAAATCACTAATCACATGCACAACCAATAACATACATACACAACTTATACATTCTCAATATTCATGCTTTGGGAAATAGTCATAGGCTTTAATATAAAATTTAAATCACACAAGTTCCTAGCACTTAAACCTATAATCCAAACACAAATCAAACATGCAAAATCATTTTACAACTTAAATGAACATACACATTAGCAAGTCTAAAGCCAAAGTCCCTTTGAACCTAAATCCTAAAACCCCATTTCGGCCTCCCCTCTCTTCTCACGAAAAACAAAGGGAAAAGTGTCTAGAAAAGAAAAGGAATGTTACCCAAAACTGATTTCCTTGATGCAGGTCAAATCGGAGTCTTGCTCTGCCTTAAATTGTCGTTCGTCGCCGCTGCAACACCCAAAAAAAATTGCATACTTAATTCAGTTTTCACTTCCCAAAAGCAAGCTCAAAACTGCACTTTCTACATTTATCTTAGCATTCAAACATAGAATTTTAGTCATACCTTGAACAAACAGCTTGAGGTATAATCTGCGTGACCAATGTAAAGTACCTTATTAGTCACTTTAAGCTGATCATGTTCATTATAAAATGACTCATAATAACTCACCTCGTCAAACATTAGTATCAGGGTTACTGACATAAGAATGGCCCCCCAAGCTGACACTAAACTATCAAGAAAAATCGGAAGAGCCTGTGAAAATTGAAAAAAAAAAGCTTTTATTCTGGACTTAAGAGTCATGGAGTCAAGTAAAATATGTAGGGATGGTAGTTTGTAGCAGTACTTCCATTGCTGCTGCATTGCTTATCAGAAGTGTGCATAGCAGTAAATGTTGTCTTTTCACAACTGGCAATATTTTTGCTGTTTCAAGAGAATATGTTTTCCATGAATTAATTTACCACAATTCCATGTATCATCCTTAAGCTTAATCTCAATCTCTGAATAATTCAAAACACTTACCAGCATGTTTACGATCAGCAGGTGAGCCAGACTTGGCAAGAACCTCAAGCTCCACAAGGCTCAGTGACATAAGGCCTAGAGTTAATCCAGACATGAGCCCAGCAAAAAGCACCAACACTATCACAATAATGTTGCGTATGAAGAAGCCTGTTTCGCAGCATGTGTACTCCACTGCCATTCAATTGTTCAACCCTTACTCTGCCTTCACCAAGACAAACAAGCTCTGATAAGAACGTGCAAAGTCATTTTACAACATTAATGAACATACACATTAGCAAGTTTAAAGCCAAAGTCCCTTTGAACCTAAATCCTAAAACCCCATTTGGGCCTCCCCTCTCTTCTCACGAAAATCAAAGAGAAATGTGTCTAGAAAAGAAAAAGAATGTTACCCAAAACTGATTTCCTTGATCCAGGAAAAATTGCAAATACGGCTCAACTTGACATATGTGACCATTCACAATAAATCATTCTTCATTCTCTCAGCACATGAAAATCCACATATTGGTTCAATCTTACTCTTTTTAATTTAGCTTTGACTTTGTTAAAAGTTCCAATAATCATGCAGTGATTTAAACATGTAAATAACAACAACCCTCTCATCTTTCACCATTTCAAAACACTTCAAGAATCATCAAACTTACAAGATTCGACTTACAACCATAGTCACAGCCTCAATCTTTTGTATATCAACTATAATCAATAATTACATACAGCCAAGACCAATATCCCCACCAAAACAGAGAAGTGAAAAGGATTAAAATGTTGGAACACATAGAACCTTCAAAATTTTCATACATACAATTGTAAGGACCATTTATATTATACTTCACATAACATTTGAGCATTATTTTGCATTGATTCATGTAAGAAATACAGGAGCAAGTTTGATGAACAGTAACACGCAAAGGAAAACCAAGGAGATTTGACCAACAACAGTTCATATAACTCAAATTTCGGAAGGGAAACTATGCATCTAAGTTCAACCTTTCGTTTAATCAGTTTAAATCACCCAAACTCAAACACTCACTTGAAACCCTAACTCTTAACCGGTGCAGATCGCAGAAACTAAGGTAAGAAGAGTGTGCAAAAATGCTTACAGTGAGAGAAAAAGGACCACCCGCCGCCGGCCGCCGCGTCGCCCGCTGGTAATTGGCCACCACCAAGGGTAGGGCTGAAAAAGAAACCAGAAAAGAAAGAGAACAATGAGAAATACTTAAATATGAAAGCATAGCCCAAGAAATACTAAAAAGGCTGAAGCTTTTACCCATTTTCCGCCTCTTCTTCGCCGGAAAACGTTTCCTCGCCATTACCCGCCGTCGCTCAGCTCTCCTCTCTCTCTCTCTCGCAACACACACACAGACGCGTGAAGATTTGGGGAGGGGAGATGCACACTGCTTGCCGGAGCCGGAGGAGCCGATGGAGAAAATAAGAGACAGAGAAAAGAGGGAGGTGTCAGGTTTGTTGGGTGAGGATGAAGGGAGAGAAGGGAGAGAAGGACGAGTAAGGTGAGTGGGTGTGTCTGAGATAGGGCAAGTTCAGCTTTATATTAAGTTGGAGCCTTTACATGTGCTTTAAGCGCATGTATTGGCTTTCCTTTGTTATTTTAATATTTTATGGCTTATACATGCGTTTAAAGCATCATGTAAAGACCAATGTCCATTTAATTATATGGATATTCATATGATTTGGTGCTTTTTAACTAAATTGTTTCAATACTTCATCTCAAAATGCTCAAATCTTGTGCTTGACAATGTTATAGTGAATTCCATTGAAAAACAATCCTTTACATGCGCTTTAAGCGCATGTAGAGGTAGAAACACCCTTTAAAGTGCATGTAAAGTGTGACATATTGTTACTAATTCCCTAATTAACCTGTGACATCTCTTTTTATTTTAATAATATCTTTACTAACTATGATAGAAAAAGGAATTGCAATAATATCAATATCTCTATCATAGTTAGAAAAAGAATATCCTAATAACTAGATACTATCCATGATAGAAAAGAATAAACTAATACAGCACAGCTACTATCATGGATAATTTATTACTAACCATGTTAGAAAGGATTTGCCTAACATGGTTAATAAACAAAACTAGTTGATATTTAACAATAAATAGATATATACACGCGGAAACGAATGCAGGCCTATACAAATTGGCAATATACACAACTAACTAATCTAAATAACCTTTGAAACCTAATTCCCTTTCATGATGCTTGCGCCTGTGCATGAATACCTGCAAAAATGTCAGTAATCGTGGGATGAGACAAATTTGTCCTAGTAATCACCGCTTAACTCACTATAACAGTGAGATGTGCGGTAGTGAGGGCGTCTAAAGGGTACCACAGTTTAAAAATCAATAATACGTATATACATGTCAAGTCTTTCATTCATCGTTCAAGTTCCCTCCATCCAAATCAATTCAAATTCATCATCTCTACTTTTCACATATCACTCAAATCCCTCAGTCAATTCCACATAACCAAATATCACCTTCCCAGTCTCCAATCTAATGCTACTACCACCACAACTCTCACACTCACCTATAGATGCATTGTGCCATCCGGGGCATTCAAGCATCTAATCTTAACTATATGATTTGACACTGTGTCCCTCTCTATAATGAGGGGACAATTTCCCTCTCTGGCAATCTCCAGAGAGGGAACCCCAATTCTGTTTTCCATTACAGAACGGGAACGGTTGGACTCTTCAATGCCAAACAACCGTAGGGGCGGTTGGGCTCTTCAATGCTAAACAACCATAGGTCACTTCACTGAATAAGTAGACCTATGAACCCCGATCCAATCAATTCGAAAAGGATCCTCAGTACAAGTAACTGTCGATTGGCCAATCGACAGTTATCATCGCGCGATGGTACATATAAAAACCAGTGTCATGCAATGCTCACAATAACCTATCAATATCACTTCCACAATATTCAATATCTCAATCACAATTTCCATCAACTTCTCAATTTCATCCAATATCTCCATCACAACAATTCCACTCCTTCCATCAAACTAAATATCACTATCCCTGACAATATACTATACACATCTCTCTCACCAGTATCTGAACATTATTCCTATACTCATTCACACCATTAAAGGTCAGTAACCACCACCAATCAGCATAATCAGCATAATATATAGATAATGAGTCAAATTCCTTTATACGAAAATATTCGCGTTTGAAAGGCACCCGATAGCCTATTTCATATAAAAATAGCTTTTCAAAGATAATATATATAGAGGGTGAGAAAGGATTTAAGAAAATCCCAACTAACATCACCCTCAATGTTATAGTAAGATTAAGTGTGATTACCTGTCGCCCTTTAGCACTCATTTGCTCTTCCTTACCCTTCCTTAGTAGATTCACCTATTATTACATAAAAGTAATAATAAAGGTAAACAACTATGCTTAAATCTGTAAAATAAATAGCACGTCTCTCTCGGTTCTAATTTTACTACCCAATTTTTCCCCATTTATATATCGTATCTTAATGAACCACATCAAACATAAACACACCATTACAATTAAGCATTTGGTATGTGACCTCAACATAATTAAAACTATCCCAATCATTCACAACCAATAACCAATCACCAACTTTGAAATCACAAGAATCCTTACTATAGTTCTCCACATACAAATCAGCCAATTTAATGAGTACACAACCAGAATTACTACACATAGATGAATTTATACGTTCCTAAAGGAGAAATTCAAAGTTCTAAATCATGCTTACACCCGAATAGTTTTCATACTCTCAATTTAAAGGTCCATTACACACACATCCCCCATTTTCATGTTTTTAATTCGGCCAAGGAAAAATGAAAGAAAGGAATTTGCAAATTATTCCTTCAATGCCCATATTCAACCATACAAAGCTCAAATCTACAAAGAAATCGAACCTAGGCCTATCCAACACAAATACCAATTAAACCATTTCAAATCATCAATCAATCAATACATCCAGCTTTATACTGAAATGCGTGGCTGTCACCCAAGAGGGGGGGTGAATTGGGTGGCAGAATAAAAACTGAGAATTTTCCCTTTTTAAAACTTTACTCCTTGTGCTTGATGAGAGTGACGATGAATCATCCCAAGCACAAGTGAGTATGTAGTGGTGTGGTGCTTGGTGTGAGATTTAAATAAGCAGAATATGCACAAGCGAGTTTATCCTGGTTCGGTCACTCCCAGACCTACATCCAGTCCCCAGGCTCCACCTGAGATTTTCAATCCACTAAACTTCTTGTTTGAACCAGGCACAAGAAAGCCTTTACACTTTAGGTTTTACGAACACGGGTTCACCTAACAACCCACAGGTTTTATCACGGGCTAACCTGCAAACCTTTACAACCACAGGTTTTACAACGGGATCACCTGCAACCTTACAACCACAAGTTTTGCGGGCTAACTTGCAACCTATGGAGATTTAGAAAACCTCTAAATGCTCCCACTTACTATTGTAAGATAACAATTCTGTTCTTCAAGCACAAGCTTTAGAACAGCCTCTATTAATTAGAGGATTTGGTTATATGTTCACTCTATGAACTGATTGTGATAAGCACTTAAGTACAAATGACTCTCTCTAAGAGTAGATGATGTTACTCACTTAAGTACAACTGAATCACTCTCTAATAATGTTACAAATCTAGATCTGAGAGTAGTAGAAGATGAGAGGGATGTAGAATACAATGTTTCAGACAATAGGCTCTATTCTTCTCTCTTCTCTTCTGAATGTAGATGTTCCTTTTATACTTGACATCAAGGCTTGGGTGGCAGGTTGAATATGTCCGTTTGAATATAGCCGTTAATCCCATGTTACCGTTTGCCCAATAAATACTTCATCAATGCATAGCAGGGTTGACTTGCTTTATCTCTGAAAAGTAGTCCTGACACCTCTGCTCTGACATAAGCATTCTGACACTGCATCTCTGAACGTTCTGACATTCTGATTGCTTGCGGAAGCAACTTCTCATCCGGAAGCAACCTTACTTAGTGTGCTGCACTTGAACGTTAGTTTAGCAATATAAGCACATAGTCACATGCAGTGGGCGTTCCCTAAGTCTAAGGTGTATCCGGAAGCACTTCTACATCCGGAAGTAAATCCACTGGATGAAGGATTTAGTTCACTATCACTCACTCTCGCTCAGTGTCCTTCAATCCAACAGTCAGCGCTAGTCACTAAGCTATCGGAAGCACTTTCACTTGACGTGGTAAACTCACTGACGCTTAGGGTTATATCTCTTTTATCTGCCTGTGCCAGTCTAAATCTAACAGGAAGCAATTTCACTTGACGTAGCTGATTCACTGACGCTTAGGGTTATATTACCTCTATCAGTCTGTGCCAGTCTAAATCTATCAGGAAGCAATTTCACTTGACGTGGCTTTTTCACTGACGCTTGGGGTTATTCTATTCTATCAGTCTGCGCCAGTCTAAATCTAACAGGAAGCAATTTCACTTCCGGTTGAATCATAGCTTAGTCTTAAGGTTTTGTGTACCTAATGCTCATGGACTAAGTTAATTCCCTAGTGAGTTACTCGCTGCCGCTGGGGGATAAATCATTCATCCGCGTGCGCGAGTCCTAGTCTATCCGGAAGTAAATCCACATCTGGTTGCACTCTTACTTGGGATCCTATGTTAACCTATTGCTCTCTAAGTACTTGGTCTATTCTTTTATATTTTAGTCTTCATCAAAACTTAAGATTCTAACATATACATCCTCATGCATTTATTAATTTCCCTTTCGCTTTCTCTACCTGTTCGACCAATGTAGTAGCAAGCACAAAGTTTATCCAACTCAACCTGTAAACATCCCTGGGGATATCCCTTCACCAATTTTAATTTAAATAGAATCATACTCACACAAAACAAGGACTTCAATTCCTCCCTATATTCATTCATTCGTCTAAGCACAATATCAGAAAATGATTAATAATACATACAACTACCCCATTCAGCTTTATCAAATCATTACATCTGCATAGAATTAAAATTCATTTAAGCTCTTCCCATAATAGCAATATTCATAAACACAAAGAGATTACAAGTATACCAAACAAACAACAAGCTTACTATGTATCTTAATTTGCCTTACCAACCAACTCTGTTTAAAACATAAATGCTAATAGCTCAAGGAAAGATTCGCTTGCAAGCATTCCAACTACATCATAACACTCTAAAACTTACACAAAAACATACCTCATCCTAACAAATATTAATTTAGCAACTAAGTACAAATGGCAAAACATTCATGGATCAAACAAGCCTTCATTATTCATAGCTTAATTCACTGAAACCATGTCGTCCCTAGTAAATTGAAGCTTAACTTCAGTATTAAACCAGCATTCCCAGATTTCTATAGTTTTGCATAGACCATACATTAATAACAAATTTAGCAACTTTAAATCTAGAATCAGTTCAGCCAGCATAGAGTATTTAATGTTGAGCAACAATAATAAAAAAAAAACAAAGAAAAAGAGAGTCAATGGAAGTCCTTCAAATTCTTCACTAAGCATTTCATCCAAATTCCAAAGAAAGAAAAATAAGGTTCATTTCTATATCCAAACTTACATTTAAGCTTAAAGGATTCAACATGTGAAAATAAACTTCTCTTTCATCACAAACCAAGCCAAGTAAGATTCCAGCCCAAATGAAAGAGGAAACAAAGGAATCGATTATTGTCATACAAATTGTAAAATTTTGACATACAAACTGCAACCAGCCACATTCCACTATTTTTATGATTTTAAAACTCGAATTTGAAACACCCATGACAGAATCCATTCAACCCTCAGTATCCAAAAATTTGGGATTTCCAAACAACTCAACAGAACTTAATTTAAACTATTAAATTCTCTTCTAAATACTTTAAAATCAAAGCATACTTTGTTGTTTAAGAGATTATAAAACCCTTAAATGAAATAAATTCGAACTCACCCCTCTCATCTCGCATAGATCAGAAAAAGTAAAGATTGGGAACAAAATCTTACCCTAACTCTATTATGAAACTGTAGATCACTCATGAGCACAAAGACCACCGGAAAAATCTCGCCGGAAATCGACCCCTGAAGTGGTGGGCCGAGACAGAATCAAGAGAGGAGGGAAAAATATGAGAAATCAACATGTACAAGAAGCATATAAATTGATAACTCAAGAAAAGCCGAAGATTTACCTTTCCTCGCTGCCAGCCGCCACTGCTCACCGGAAATTTGAAGAAGACGATGGAGGAACAAGTGAAAGATGGAGACGATGAGGAAACAGAGGAGGATGAAGAGTTTAGTGAGGGAAATGAGGAAGGAATCAAAGAAGGGGAAGACGGACGCTCACCCATGCCGGAGTCGACGTCGACGGCGGCGGCCGCCGTTCCTCACTGCCGAGAGAAAGAAGAAGAACAGAGAAGTGTGAGGGATGAAGGGAGAGAACGAAGATGATATTTGGGGAGGGAGGTCCACGCCGCTGCTCCGCCGCTGCTCCTCGCCGTCGCTGGAGGAGCTCGCCGGATTCAGAAAGGGAGACCGAAACGAAGGAGAAGGGTTATGGTTTGAGGGAAGGGAGGTCGTGAATGTGGAAGAAGGAGGGAGGGAGTGTTTATATATATACTTTAGGGAAAATTACACTTAACTACCCTAATATTTATTCTTAATTATATTTTTAGCCCAAAAGTTTATATATATTATTGTTTCCATTACTTTCCTTCATAACATTTTTCTAGATTTCAAAATAATTTCTATAGTAGTTTCTAACTCTAAATGACTCATTTAACTATATTTCCTTAAATTTTAAGGTAATTAAGATTTAATATTCATAATTCATCAAAAATGTCCTTAAATTCCTCCGTAAGCCTTTAAATTCTCTAAATAACATCTCTCTAATTTCTTATTATCTTTAATTTGAAAATTGGGATGTTACAATTTACCCTACCTTTTAGGAATTTTGTCCCCAAAATTCGCTTGAAATAATGCCTAAAACCAATAAATAGGTAATTCGGCCCTAACTATATGCAAAGTTCTAACTATTCAACCACAATTTATTTCACTCAACACTATTTTCACCATGTATCCACAGTTAATCCCATAGATATTCACCAATCCTCATCCCGCTTCCCTTAACTAACCTTTATTTACTAACTATCCTAACCTTATATTACACTCAAGTAGTCTCTTTATCTATTCTACGCAACTATAAGCAAAATTTTTAAAATTCATCACTAACTCAAATCATTCCAATATCATCCATAAAATCCTAATATTAACACATCACCTAATCATAATATCTTTCAATATCAATTTACTAAATATTAATGTTCTAATAATTCCCATAAATCCATAATCTCATTACCCGACGTTCTCAAAATTCTCACCGGATGCTATGATACTCATATAGAAATATGGGAAATTCCAACCCAATATTGAAAATCGAAAGTTAAGCCTTGATTTTGGATAGTTATTGAGACCATATCCTAAAACCTCACCATCTTCCATCTTAACTAAATAAGTTGCTCTCAGTCAATGTGATTCCTCAATCATAATCTTCCTCTCAAAGTCAATTATATCATCAACTTCATTCACCTGTCAACATATATAGTTCACATTCTCAAATTCTCGCAAAACTCAAACTTTATCAGATCCAACAACTTAAATTTTACAATTTAATTCATTAAACCTTCCATATACACTCGTAAATCTAAAACAAGAACTCCATAAACTCTAAAATTCTCATCTAAAAACGCACTTACACCTTCATAACTTGAAATTTTTATCAAAGTTCCATCATTCCATCCAAACTATATTCTTCAACTATCATATAATTAGTCCATAATCTCACAACATTGATCGTCACTACAATACATAATATTTTGTTCCAACATCACTAATCTACCCAACAGATCATTAGAAATCTTAATAGTTCTCTAAACTTTTAACAAAATCTTTTATAGCCCACTCTCTCTAACTTCAAATATTCCTACATCACTGCTTTTATCACTAACCTCATTTCACTATAGTAAATATTCCTCTCACTTAACAGTAATCAACTTACAGTACTAAAAACCACCAGACCCTTCAAGGGAAACTGCAACTACTTCGACTAAGTCAGCATCGTTATATCACCACGATAACCTATCGAACTCATCCATAATCCACAATACCTCATATCATAAAACCACAATTAATGCAATCTCTCAAATCCCTAAAGTCCAAAATAACCAAGGAAACCCCAATCAACTACTAATCTCTTCTAATAATTCAATTTCACGGTTCACTCTTATAAAATCCTAATCCATTTATGAACTCAACACTCAAACTAACAATTACTATATATACTACAACATAAATAAGCTTCCACCACATTAAACAGTCAATTCAGCCGAACAAAAATAGAAACAAACATCTTTAAATTAACATACAAATGTTAAAACATACACTATCATATTTTCACATCATCAACCAACAGCAACATATACATATTCTATTATATAATGTACCAAATTTCCGAAATTTCTGCACCCTAATTCCATTCACTAAGCCACAAATTAGTTTGGCTAATTGCCTTAGTATCCTCAAAACATAAGCTTTTGTCACATTCTTGGATCAACACCAAGATCAGCCCCAACCAAAGAGGGGAGGACGAACCAGATTCCACAAGATAATCAACTAAGACTCATGATAAAGCGTATAAAACATACAATTTCAAGAGAATTTTATTTCAATTGCAAGGAATCAAGCAGCACAAGTCAAATCATCAATAAACCCAACAGTTTAACACATAAATAAACAAGCAAGAAACAAGGTCAAGAATTATTATTTCACATTGTATTCCTCATTAATTGTTATTTTAAAATTTTATTGATCCCTTAACCCATTAAGGTATCTCATGATGCCTCGACTATGGTTATGGCTAGCACATAACTATACTCGAGACCCCAGAGAATCATCCTTATTTCGTTATTCTTCCTAAATTCTTATTAGTATCTGTTTATTTCTTTATTCTTTCTATATTCTTCTCAATCTCTCCACAATACCTATTCAATTGCTCTTATCACTCTCTCCCCACCACGGAATGAGTGATATTCCTCTCAAGAAGCAGATATTCATGCACATAAGGAAGGGAATACCAACAATGTATATTGCCAATCTATATGCAATGCAGCACAGTCCTAGGTTATCGTATACCAAGTACTGATAACCAAGTTGTGACATATTGTTACTAATTCCCTAATTAACCTGTGACATCTCTTTTTATTTTAATAATATCTTTACTAACTATGATAGAAAAAGGAATTGCAATAATATCAATATCTCTATCATAGTTAGAAAAAGAATATCCTAATAACTAGATACTATCCATGATAGAAAAGAATAAACTAATACAGCACAGCTACTATCATGGATAATTTATTACTAACCATGTTAGAAAGGATTTGCCTAACATGGTTAATAAACAAAACTAGTTGATATTTAACAATAAATAGATATATACACGCGGAAACGAATGCAGGCCTATACAAATTGGCAATATACACAACTAACTAATCTAAATAACCTTTGAAACCTAATTCCCTTTCCTGATGCTTGCGCCTGTGCATGAATACCTGCAAAAATGTCAGTAATCGTGGGATGAGACAAATTTGTCCCAGTAATCCCCGCTTAACTCACTATAACAGTGAGATGTGCGGTAGTGAGGGCGTCTAAAGGGTACCACAGTTTAAAAATCAATAATACATATATACATGTCAAGTCTTTCATTCATCGTTCAAGTTCCCTCCATCCAAATCAATTCAAATTCATCATCTCTACTTTTCACATATCACTCAAATCCCTCAGTCAATTCCACATAACCAAATATCACCTTCCCAGTCTCCAATCTAATGCTACTACCACCACAACTCTCACACTCACCTATAGATGCATTGTGCCATCCCGGGGCATTCAAGCATCTAATCTTCACTATATGATTTGACACTGTGTCCCTCTCTATAATGAGGGGACAATTTTCCTCTCTGGCAATCTCCAGAGAGGGAACCCCAATTTTGTTTTCCATTACAGAACGGGAACGGTTGGACTCTTCAATGCCAAACAACCGTAGGGGCGGTTGGGCTCTTCAATGCCAAACAACCATAGGTCACTTCACTCAATAAGTAGACCTATGAACCCCGATCCAATCAATTCGAAAAGGATCCTCAGTACAAATAACTGTCGATTGGCCAATCGACAGTTATCATCGCGCGATGGTACATATAAAAACCAGTGTCATGCAATGCTCACAATAACCTATCAATATCACTTCCACAATATTCAATATCTCAATCACAATTTCCATCAACTTCTCAATTTCATCCAATATCTCCATCACAACAATTCCACTCCTTCCATCAAACTAAATATCACTATCCCTGACAATATACTATACACATCTCTCTCACCAGTATCTGAACATTATTCCTATACTCATTCACACCATTAAAGGTCAGTAACCACCACCAATCAGCATAATCAGCATAATATATAGATAATGAGTCAAATTCCTTTATACGAAAATATTCGTGTTTGAAAGGCACCCGATAGCCTATTTCATATAAAAATAGCTTTTCAAAGATAATATATATAGAGGGTGAGAAAGGATTTAAGAAAATCCCAACTAACATCACCTTCAATGTTATAGTAAGATTAAGTGTGATTACCTGTCGCCCTTTAGCACTCATTTGCTCTTCCTTACCCTTCCTTAGTAGATTCACCTATTATTACATAAAAGTAATAATAAAGGTAAACAACTATGCTTAAATCTGTAAAATAAATAGCACGTCTCTCTCGGTTCTAATTTTACTACCCAATTTTTCCCCATTTATATACCGTATCTTAATGAACCACATCAAACATAAACACACCATTACAATTAAGCATTTGGTATGTGACCTCAACATAATTAAAACTATCCCAATCATTCACAACCAATAACCAATCACCAACTTTGAAATCACAAGAATACTTACTATAGTTCTCCACATACAAATCAGCCAATTTAATGAGTACACAACCAGAATTACTACACATAGATGAATTTATACGTTCCTAAAGGAGAAATTCAAAGTTCTAAATCATGCTTACACCCGAATAGTTTTCATACTCTCAATTTAAAGGTCCATTACACACACATCCCCCATTTTCATGTTTTTAATTCGGCCAAGGAAAAATGAAAGAAAGGAATTTGCAAATTATTCCTTCAATGCCCATATTCAACCATATAAAGCTCAAATCTACAAAGAAATCGAACCTAGGCCTATCCAACACAAATACCAATTAAACCATTTCAAATCATCAATCAATCAATACATCCAGCTTTATACATCCTCATGCATTTATTAATTTCCCTTTCGCTTTCTCTACCTGTTCGACCAATGTAGTAGCAAGCACAAAGTTTATCCAACTCAACCTGTAAACATCCCTATACAGGGTATATCCCTTCACCAATTTTAATTTAAATAGAATCATACTCACACAAAACAAGGACTTCAATTCCTCCCTATATTCATTCATTCGTCTAAGCACAATATCAGAAAATGATTAATAATACATACAACTACCCCATTCAGCTTTATCAAATCATTACATCTGCATAGAATTAAAATTCATTTAAGCTCTTCCCATAATAGCAATATTCATAAACACAAAGAGATTACAAGTATACCAAACAAACAACAAGCTTACTATGTATCTTAATTTGCCTTACCAACCAACTCTGTTTAAAACATAAATGCTAATAGCTCAAGGAAAGATTCGCTTGCAAGCATTCCAACTACATCATAACACTCTAAAACTTACACAAAAACATACCTCATCCTAACAAATATTAATTTAGCAACTAAGTACAAATGGCAAAACATTCATGGATCAAACAAGCCTTCATTATTCATAGCTTAATTCACTGAAACCATGTCGTCCCTAGTAAATTGAAGCTTAACTTCAGTACTAAACCAGCATTCCCAGATTTCTATAGTTTTGCATAGACCATACATTAATAACAAATTTAGCATCTTTAAATCTAGAATCAGTTCAGCCAGCATAGAGTATTTAATTGTTGAGCAACAATAATAAAAAAAAACAAAGAAAAAGAGAGTCAATGGAAGTCCTTCAAATTCTTCACTAAGCATTTCATCCAAATTCCAAAGAAAGAAAAATAAGGTTCATTTCTATATCCAAACTTACATTTAAGCTTAAAGGATTCAACATGTGAAAATAAACTTCTCCTTCATCACAAACCAAGCCAAGTAAGATTCCAGCCCAAATGAAAGAGGAAACAAAGGAATCGATTATTGTCATACAAATTGTAAAATTTTGACATACAAACTGCAACCAGCCACATTCCACTATTTTTATGATTTTAAAACTCGAATTTGAAACACCCATGACAGAATCCATTCAACCCTCAGTATCCAAAAATTTGGGATTTCCAAACAACTCAACAGAACTTAATTTAAACTATTAAATTCTCTTCTAAATACTTTAAAATCAAAGCATACTTTGTTGTTTAAGAGATTATAAAACCCTTAAATGAAATAAATTCGAACTCACCCCTCTCATCTCGCATAGATCAGAAAAAGTAAAGATTGGGAACAAAATCTTACCCTAACTCTATTATGAAACTGTAGATCACTCATGAGCACAAAGACCACCGGAAAAATCTCGCCGGAAATCGACCCCTGAAGTGGTGGGCCGAGACAGAATCAAGAGAGGAGGGAAAAATATGAGAAATCAACATGTACAAGAAGCATATAAATTGATAACTCAAGAAAAGCCGAAGATTTACCTTTCCTCGCTGCCAGCCGCCACTGCTCACCGGAAATTTACCGGAAATTTGAAGAAGACGATGGAGGAACAAGTGAAAGATGGAGACGATGAGGAAACAGAGGAGGATGAAGAGTTTAGTGAGGGAAATGAGGAAGGAATCGAAGAAGGGGAAGACGGACGCTCACCCATGCCGGAGTCGACGTCGACGGCGGCGGCCGCCGTTCCTCACTGCCGAGAGAAAGAAGAAGAACAAAGAAGTGTGAGGGATGAAGGGAGAGAACGAAGATGATATTTGGGGAGGGAGGTCCACGCCGCTGCTCCGCCGCTGCTCCTCGCCGTCGCTGGAGGATCTCGCCAGATTCAGAGAGGGAGGCCGAAACGAAGGAGAAGGGTTATGGTTTGAGGGAAGGGAGGTCGTGAATGTGGAAGAAGGAGGGAGGGAGTGTTTATATATATACTTTAGGGAAAATTACACTTAACTACCCTAATGTTTATTCTTAATTATATTTTTAGCCCAAAAGTTTATATATATTATTGTTTCCATTACTTTCCTTCATAACATTTTTCTAGATTTCAAAATAATTTCTATAGTAGTTTCTAACTCTAAATGACTCATTTAACTATATTTCCTTAAATTTTAAGGTAATTAAGATTTAATATTCATAATTCGTCAAAAATGTCCTTAAATTCCTCCGTAAGCCTTTAAATTCTCTAAATAACATCTCTCTAATTTCTTATTATCTTTAATTTGAAAATTGGGATGTTACATAAAGGGTGTTTCACCAATTCCATAGCACCCAAAAGTGGTAATGGAACCTTGAAACACTAAGTCCACAAGCAGGGACACCTTATGAGGTCTGAGGAGGACCTCTTATGCATGACTCCATGTTTTGCACTTCAGTAGTGCCTTTACATGCGCTTAAAGCGCATGTTAAGGGTGTTTCACCATTTCCATAGCACCCAAAATTGGTAATGGAGCCTTGAAACACTAAGTCCACAAGTAGGGATACCTCATTGTTTTAGTGAATTTTAATTGATGCACATTTCTATACATGCGCTTAAAGCGCATGTAGAGATAAGGCCTCTACATGCGCTTTAAGCGCATGTATAGATTCTTACCTGTACATGCGCTTAAAGCGCATGTAAAGGACCCTCTATACATGCGTTTCTTCTAAGCGCATGTAAAGGTGCGCTGGTAGAGGGACAATTTGTAGTAGTGGACCCCCTCTACATGCGCATTTATAAGCGCATGTAGAGCCTTTACCAGCGCCCCCCTCTACATGCGCTTATAAAGCGCATGTAGAGGCCCAAAATAAGCGCATGTAAAAGGGGTAATTTGTGGTAGTGTTAATTTGTGAAAGAGAAATAACTATAATTATTATTTGATATTGTTATAGTAATAAGTGTGAAAAATGATATATGAAATCAAATACCAAAAGTCATAATTGAGTTTGCATTGGAGATAAGCGATGCTATAGGAGACCTTTCCCACTATAATTTATTGACCAGGTTTGGAGAATTTTATGACTTATTTTTCAACGGCTTATGATTGACAAAGTGTTCAATTTTATTACTGAATTCTCCAACAATTCCACCCATATGAATTTCTTGCATTTGAATATTTATGATTTCTTTTTACCTTATTGTTTAAGGGCATGAAAATTATTTGTTAATATGACTCATTGACAATGAAAATAGAAATTAGTTGTTATCAAGAATGTTATATTTTATTGGTAAAAATAATTAAATGGTTTTGAATAATACTATTGTAAGTTCTATACATTTTATCATGATGTTGATATGAATATTAGATTAAATTGATTTTATGTGAAATTTTGTTGAGTAAAAGTTATATGATTAAATCAAACTTGTGTAACACATTTCATAATCAAAATGTTCTATGATTATGATTATCTCATATTGTAATTGAGTAAAAACAATTATTTGATTTATGCAAAAACTCACTAAGAAAGTTGGTGGTGATATTGGTTTATGTGATAAAAGTAGAATTTATGGGTGCTTAATAGAGACATGGGTATTTAATTAGATTAAAAAAAATTGAAAATTTCTTATAGTCATTGATTCTTTAGCATTATAATTTGTTTTTGAGTTTCTATTGAATTAATATTATTTATTTTATGATAACCCTCCATTTTTGTGATCATTATGGGTTTTCATTAGATCTCTACATATTTCTTTACATAGAGAAAACTTTTGAACAATTTATACTTTAACCATCATATGAAGCAATTGAAGAGAATTATTGGTAATGAAATATAGATGAATGCAATAATTTCATGTAGTTCTTGGATAATTCTTGATGAAAATCAAGACTCATATTTTGATACTAGAACTTTAGTCCATATGCATAAGAAAAAAGAAAAAGAACTTTGGTTCATCCAGACTATGAAAGAGAAATAAAAATTTCAATTGGATTAAAATCCAAATTTGTATGTGAGTAAGTAAATTTGTTATCTTCCACATGAAATGTTGGTTATTATATTACTAAAGTTGTCTTTGAATTATATGAATATGTTGTTTATCGGTATGACTACTCACACTTGAGGGGGAGATTATTGGAGTATAAGTGTGAGTTAAATGTTCAACATGCACATTGTCAAATCTCCCAAAATATGGAACAATGGATGTCATATACTATGATACTCTATAATATGAAAGTTGAAAAGTTCAATGTTGGTTAAGAAATATGATACAGTAAACCAGAAGTTTGCTGATCTGAATAAATTTATTGTTGGCTTGACTTGTTTGATCATCCAAGTCAAATATATGAATTATTAAATATTGATATCAAATATTGACATCCATAGAAGAACCTTCTTCCAAAAGAGTTATATTGTGCTGCTTGTTCTCAAATATTTATATTGAAAATATCACTGGTTGTGATTTGGAATAGATCTATATTTCTGGAAATATATCATACTGATGGGCCCATCCAAATAACATGTAAACCAAATAAGTATATATACAATAAATTTGATAGATGTATCTACAAGATGATTACATGTGACATTATATATTAGCTTGCAACCTGAAGTTTGCAGCATTGTCTAAATAAGACATTATATTGAGTGCACAATTTCCAGATTATATGATCAAACAATCATAATTTAAAGCCTCCATGAATAGCTACATCAATGCTTATGAGAACATTGTTTTTATTTCATTATTATGTTGCAGCACTTATTAACTTTAAACCAACAAAATTCTCCCAGTAAAATCGGCTTTTGGTCAGAAGCCAGATAATTTCCATCTGAAGAGTTTGAATGTGCTCTGCAAATGCATAATAGAGTTTGAATGTGCTCTGCAAATGCATAATAATCCACCACAATGTTACAATGTGCATAGATGGATAATTATACAAAGTTGATAAAATTGTTGGATAAATAACTCCTTCATGTTTCTAAATGAATGATGTTTCAAACAGAAACAAATCAATTTAGGAGACTTATACCACATGATTATTTGTTATTCAACATTTAACTAAAGTTATGCAAATATGAGGGGGAGAAAATGTGTAGCTGGAAAAAAATTCATTGAATGCATTATGATTATGAAATGTAGATCCTCAAATGTAGCAGTATGAACCAGAAGTTCATCAAATTTTGCATTCCTAATATAGTACAAAGTGTATGAACAGAAGTTCATCAAATTGTGTAGCTGGAAAGAAAATTCATTGAATGCATTATGATTATGAAATGATCCTCAAATGTAGCAGTATGAACCAGAAGTTCATCAAATTTTGCATTCCTAATATAGTACAAAGTGTATGAACAGACGTTCATCAGATTTTGAATTCATGAAATATTACAAAGTGTATGCCAGATATAATTACAGACCCAAATGAGAATTATTGAATCTCATATATTCCAGCTAAAAATGCTCCTATAAATGTGACATGTCTGATGTTAGAATCTTAAGTTTTGATGAAGACTAAAATATGAAAGAATAGGGCAAGTACTTAGAAAGCAATAGGTAAACAGAATCCCAAGTAAGAGTGCAACCGGATGTGGATTTACTTCCGGATAGACTAGGACTTGCGCACGCGGATGAATGTTTCATCCCCCAGCGGCAGCGAGTAACTCACTAGGGAATTAACTTAGTCCATGAGCATTAGGTACACAAAACCTTAAGACTAAGCTATGATTCAACCGGAAGTGAAATTGCTTCCTGTTAGATTTAGACTGGCGCAGGCTGATAGAATAGAATAACCCCAAGCGTCAGTGAACATAAGCCACGTCAAGTGAAAGTGCTTCCGATAGCTTAGTGACTAGCGCTGACTGTTGGAATGAAATACACTGAGCGAGAGTGAGTGATAATGAACTAAAACCTTCATCCAGTGGATTTACTTCCGGATGTAGAAGGGCTTCCGGATACACCTTAGACTAAGAGAACACCCACTGCATGTGACTATGTGCTTATATTGCTAAACTAACGTTCAAGTGCAGCACACTAAGTAAAGTTGCTTCCGGATGAGAGTTTGCTTCCGCAAGCAATCAGAATGTCAGAACGTTCAGAGATGCAGTGTCAGAATGCTTATGTCAGAGCAGAGATGTCAGGACTACTTTTCAGAGATAAAGCAAGTCAACTCTGCTATGCATTGATGAAGCATTTATTGGGCAAACGGTAACATGGGGAAAACGACCATATTCAAACGGCTAGCCCACCTACCAAGAGTTCAAATGTTTGAAGACTATATAAGGGAGCTCAACTTCATTTATGAAGCAATCAATTATCTTTGAATATTCTTGAGAGAAGTTAGAGCGAGAAACTAAGAACACCTTCAAGCATTCAAAGCTGCCCAGAAAAGTAAAGAGCATTTAACACATCGAGTGATCCTTTTCATCTACATATTCTGTACTCTTTGTTGTTAAGTCTCTTCTTGTTATAAGAGCATTGATTGTACTTAAGTGTGTAACACCATCTGTTCTTTGAGAGAACTTAGTCAGAAAAATCCTTTAAGTGTAAAGGTTAACCCCTTGCTTGGTGTGAGGGGGAGCTAGTTAGAAAGGTTACAAGTGAGCCTGTGTAAAACTTGTGGTAAGGTTGCAAGTGATCCCGTGCAAAACTTGCGGTTGTAAGGTTTCAGGTGAACCCGATTTAAAACCTGAGATATAGTGGAACTCGGCCTGGGTGGTTGAGGACTAGACGTAGGTCAGGTAGACCGAACCAGTATAACTCTTGTGTTGTTTTATTTGAGCATTTATTTTGAAGCACAATTCACCCCCCCCTCTTGTGCATCCATTACTTTCATTTGGTATCAGAGCGGGTCTTTCTCACTCGATTCCAACGAATCCAGAAAGCAAAGATCCAGTAATGGATACAGACTATTCTCTACCAGATGTCTCTGTTCAACCCAACAAGCCCTCAGGGTTCGATGGGTACAACTATCCATTCTGGAAGTTTAGAATGGAGACTTATATCAAGTCAAGTGACATTAGACTCTGGGATGTAATCGAACGTGGGGATCAAACTCCCTTAGATGAGGATGAATTTGCTAAGGTGAGAGCCAGATACATTCCTGAGGACTATGCTCTAGTCCAACTGAACCATCGGGCCATGCACTACATCCAGTGTGCTCTCAGCCCCAAAGAGTTTCATAGGATCAGCCACCACAAAAATGCTAAAGATATGTGGGAGGCTCTTGAGGCTGCTCACTCTGGAACCAGAGGAGTAAAAGCAAGACGTGTTGAGATGCTGGTGGAAGAATTTCACAAGTTCGCCATGCTAAGTCCCACTGAGCCTATCAGAGAGCTGGAGCTCAGGTTCACCCATCTCATCAACATTTTGGCTTCGCTGGGTAAGGATATTCCTGAAAGAGAGCAAGTAAGCAAGATCCTAAAGATCTTGAAGGGTGACTGGATCACCAAAGTAACTATCTTGCAGGAAGTGCAAGGAGAATCAATCAGCTCCATCACCGCACTATTTGGCTCTCTTGCTGAATACGAACCTACCTTGCTGGCTATGAGAGCTCCTCAAGCCTCATCCAAGAACAAGAACCTTGCTCTTGTTGCTCCCAGCAAGGAGATCAATGATGATGATGAGGATGATGAGGAGGAAATGGACGATGAGGAGATGGCTATGATGGTGAGGAAATTCAGAAAGTTCTTCAGAAAGAAAGAAGGCTATCAGAGAGGTGACTCCAACCAGAAGAAGGGATACAAGAAGGAAAAGGTCCCTGTGTGCTTTGAATGCAAGAAGCCTGGTCACTTCAAGGCTGAGTGTCCCAGCCTGCAGAGGTCAAAAGGCAAAGACAAAAGAAAGGCCTTCGTCTCCTCCATTTGGGTGAATAGCTCAGATGACGAAGCAAGTGATGAAGAAGAAGTTGCCAACCTCTGCCTGGTAGCTAGAGAAGATGATGAGGAAGCATCTTCAGATCTTGACCTCACCAACGAAGATCATGAGATAACTCTTTCTGAACTACAAGAGGCTTACAATGAGGTTCATGAAGAATTCTCTAGACTATGTAAAGCCTATAAAGTGTTGAAAACTAAAAAGGAATCACTTGAGTCCAAGGTGGACTCACTAAGTGAAGAGCTAGCGGAAGCTAGAAAGCTTCCGGTAGTGGATGGCCAGGGTTCTCCCCAAGTAGAACCCAACGCCCCAGCACTTGAGAGCTGCCCCAATTGCAGCAAAATCTCAGCTGAGAAAGACAAGCTGCAAAATGCCCTGCAGAAGTTTACAAATGGTTCAGAAATGTTAAATATAATCTTAATGAATCAAAGGGCTTATAGGGATAGGACTGGCTTAGGATATACTCCTAGAGGGAAAAAGTGGGTAGAACCAAAAGTAAAGCCCTACTTAAAGTTCTTCCATAAAGCCACTAGTCATAGCTCCTCACCCTTCAGCTTCTGTAACTACTGCAACAGGAAAGGACACTCCACGTCCACCTGTAATGCCAAGAAGCATGGAGCTAGTAGCTTTTACAAATGGGTCCCTAAAGGAACCAAGGCTACAAAGGATCCTCCACCTGCAAAGGAAACCAAGAGAGGACAAGGATCCCGAGCCTGGAACCATTCCACAGGGAAAACCCAAGAGCCTAGAGCCAGCACTAGGCCAGAGGCTCCAAATGATCATAAGCCCAAGGTTAAGGCCAATACTAGACCAAGGGCACTAAAAACTAATGACAGAGGACCCAAGAGAGGTTGGGTACCTAAGTTTGCTTGATTATTTCAGGTGTGTCTCAAGGCATCCAAGAACAGAAAATGATACATCGATAGCGGATGCTCGAGACATATGACTGGAGACAGAGACAAGTTCAAATCTCTGGTGATCAAGGATGGAGCCACAGTGACCTTTGGAGGAAATCAAAGTGGTAAGATCACTGGAGTTGGAGAAGTGGGACCAGTCAAAGACGTCTATCTAGTGGACGGTCTCTGTCACAACCTGCTGAGCATGAGCCAGAGCACTGACAAAGGAAATTGGGTAATCTTTGATTCAAATGAGTGCATAATAGTTGATAAGCAGGATCTGAATTTAGATAAGGCCAACTTAAAATGCAAACTTAAGGCAAACAGAAATGGGAACCTATATACTCTAGACTTATGTCAACAACTGGAAGAAAAGTGTTTAATATCTAGTGATGAGAACAGTTGGCTTTGGCATAAGAGATTAGCTCATGTTAATTTTATTCAACTTGATATGCTAATTAAAAAGGAGCTAGCCATAGGTATCCCATCCTTTAAGGTAAAACATGATTTTATTTGTGAATCTTGCCAACGAGGGAAGCAAACAAAGTCCTCGTTTAAAACCAAGAAGAAAGTCTCCACCAGCAGGCCCTTGGAACTAATCCATATGGATTTGGTTGGGCCAGCGAGAGTAAAGAGCTTGGGTGGAAACCTGTATGCTCTAGTGGTGGTGGATGACTATTCAAGGTTCACTTGGACTATGTTTCTTGCCTCTAAGCAAGATGCTTTTGATGCTTTTGTTGTCCTGGCTAAGAAAGTGCAGAATGAGAGAGAGCTCAAAATCACAGCCATAAGGACAGACCATGGAGGAGAGTTTGAGAACCATAGTTTCTCTGAGCTATGTGAGCAGAATGGCATTGAACATAACTTCTCAGCTCCTAGAACTCCTCAGCAAAATGGAGTGGTCGAAAGGAAGAACAGGGTTCTGACGGAGATGGCTAGAAGCATGCTCAACGAGAAAGAGGTTTCTCAAGTGTTCTGGGCGGACGCTATGAGCACTGCTTGCTATATCTCCAACAGAGCCTATGTTCGCAAGGGCTTGGACAAGACTCCATACGAGCTATACAAAGGGAGGAAGCCCAACATCAGCCACCTCAGAATATTTGGATCAAAATGCTATGTGCATAACAATGGAAAGGTAAATTTGGGTAAGTTTGATCCAAAGGCTGATGTAGGTATATTCATAGGATATTCCCTTAGGAGTAAAGCATATAGGATATACAACATGAGAAATAAAACTGTAGAAGAATCCATGCATGTTGTATTTGATGAAACTCCTACATGGGGACAATCCACAGAAGATGATGAAGCACTTGATCTTCCAAAACCACCATCATCTTCCTCACCACCAAAAGAAACACCAACAAGCAATCCCAAAGAAGAAGATGAACCCAGTGATGAGCCTGGAGTGCAGACCGTGCCTGATGAGGCACAGTTGCCAATAGCTAGGAGACATCACAGGGATCATCCTCTTGATCAAGTGCTTGGTGATGTTTCTTCTGGTGTCAGAACTAGAAGACAAGTTCAAAATGAAGTTGAGTTTGGAGCATTCCTATCTCAAATCGAACCAACTTCAGTTGAACAAGCTCTTGAGGACTGCGACTGGATTATTGCCATGCAGGAAGAGCTAAATCAATTTGAGAGAAGTCAAGTTTGGGAACTAGTCCCAAGGCCGTCTCATCAATCCATAGTAGGGACCAAGTGGGTCTTCAAAAACAAGCTAGATGAGACAGGTCAAATCACAAGAAACAAAGCCAGACTAGTAGCCAAAGGATACAACCAAGAAGAAGGCATTGACTATGAAGAAATTAAACTTTTGCTCCAGTCGCTAGACTTGAAGCAATAAGGATTCTTCTAGCCTTTGCATCCATGAAAGGCTTTAGGTTATATCAAATGGATGTAAAGAGTGCATTTCTTAATGGTTATATTAAAGAAGAGGTATATGTAGAACAACCTCCTGGCTTTGAGGACCATAAGCACCCCAAACATGTGTATAGACTAAAGAAAGCTTTATATGGCCTGAAACAAGCTCCTCGAGCTTGGTATGAGAGACTCAGCAGCTTTTTGCTGGGCAAGGGTTTCTCAAGGGGCAAATTAGATAATACACTGTTTGTCCTTCACAAAGATAGAGATATGCTAATTGTCCAAATTTATGTTGATGATATTATTTTTGGGGCAACTAATGAAAAGCTTTGTGAAGATTTCTCTAAGACTATGCAGGGTGAATTTGAAATGTCAATGATGGGAGAACTAACGTTCTTCCTAGGCCTGCAAATCAAACAGAAGAAAAATCGAATCTTCATCTCCCAAGCTAAGTATTGCAGAGAGCTACTCAAAAAGTTAGGGATGGATGAATGCAAGGAGTATGACACTCCTATGAGCACCACTGCCGCACTCGATGCTGACGCAAAGGGTAAATCTGTCAGCCTGCCCATGTATAGGGGAATGATAGGTTCCCTCTTATACTTAACAGCCAGCAGGCCTGACATTCAATTTAGTGTAGGCATGTGTGCTAGGTTTCAAGCCAACCCCAAGGAGTCACACTTAACATGTGTTAAACGTATCCTGAGATACCTTGAGGGAACACAAGAACTTGGTCTTTGGTACCCCAGAGGTAACCAAGAGTTCTTGTGGGCTTATTCTAACTCTGACCATGCAGGTTATAAAACAGATAGGAAGAGCACCAGTGGACAATGCGCCTTCCTTGGTGGTTGTCTGGTGTCTTGGGCTAGCAAGAAGCAAACCTGCGTGTCATTGTCATTCACTGAGGCAGAATACATCGCTGCCGCAAGCTGTTGTGCCCAAGTGATGTGGCTGAAGAACCAACTAAGAGATCTTGGCTTGGAGTTCCCTGAGGCACCCATCCTCTGTGACAACACAAGCACAATTAGCCTTGCCAAGAATCCAGTTCAGCACACAAGGACAAAGCACATTGACGTCAGACATCACTTCATCAGAGACCATGTTCAAAAGAAGGATGTCAAGGTGCAGTTTGTCCCCACACAACAACAGCTTGCTGACATCTTCACCAAGCCTCTGGGGGTTGACCAATTTACTTTCATAAGAGGTGATTTGGGAATGGTAAACCCAAATGAAGTGTAAATTCTATTCATTATACTTGATTATTTATCACCTACAACAATACTAACTTAGGCATCGGAGTGCCAATATATGTTTTTGCAGGTGCTCAATGTTAAATCTTAAGCAAGTGCAACCGGAAGCAAAACCACTTCCGGATAATCACTCACTGACACTGGATGATCAAGTCAAGAGAGCGCCAGTGCCAGCCCAAGGGACACGTCACTTCAGAAACGCTTCATCTCCCTCTATGAGAAGGTGTGCCCTATCTGACAAGATGAAACGACACATGTCATAAGGTGCGCCGTTTCAATTAAAAGTTTTACGTTACCCAATGTGTAAACGTATGGTTTCATTTGAAAATATATGCCCATTTTACCCTTAGTAACTTTACCTATAAATAGGGTGTCATTTTTCACTTTCACTTTTTACTTTCACCCACATATTCTCTGCACAAAACTCTTCATCTTCATCTGTGTTCTTCGCATTCTTCAAACACTCTTTCGCATTTCATCTCTTTTCACCAATCATCCTACACAAAAATGGCCGGATCTCATGAAACTAACCCAGTTACAAAGAAACCTTCCTCATCTAAGAAACACAAGTCAAAATCTGGGAAATCTCGGCATGAACATTCTGGGAAATCTGGGCATCGTGAAGAACATCGCGATGAACATCAAGAACACCATGAATCTTCTGGGCAAAATGCACAAGGGCAGGATGAACAAATCCAGGATCAGCCTGGAACTTCTGGTAAAGTGGTAGAACAGCCAGAGGCTTCTGGGCATGAGCAGGCGAAGGAAGCCAAGAGGAAGGGAAAGAAGAAGAAGGTTCATTTCACAGAGGAGCCTTCTTCCAAGAGGCAAAGGGTTGAGGAAGATGACCCTACAGTGTATAGAGATGGGGCATTGGAAACTGTGGCCGCCAAGTTTGAGACATCCATTCCAATCTTCAACCATGGCCTGTTCATCGATCTGAACAAGATTGATGAACTAGGGTTCCCACATCTGCGTCCTTACCTCGAGAGGTACATGCCCTGGCTGGGGATCAACCAGGACTACAACGTCAACGTCCTGTGTGTCTTCTGTCAATCCCTCACTGGCAAGGCTAGGTTCAAGAAGGTTGATGGGAAAGAGCAAATTCACAAACTCTCCTTCACTGCCACTGTAAGGGGGAGAACCTTCAGGTTCACGTGGAAGACATTGAATGAGATAATGGGGATCACAGATGAGAGCATGAATGAGTGGCTATACCCTGAGTCACTAAAGCTCAGCAAGGAGGCTCTCGAGAAGTTGTATGGAACCTCAGGGAAAAAGGTATCCAAGATGTCTGACTCTTACAGGCTCTTGTACTACGTCTACTCCCGAATGATGACACATAAGGGAGGCAACTTCAACGAGTTCACACTGCTGGACAACCCTTGGTTCCCCAGACTCCTCTCCAACCAGCCAATCAACCCCGGCCAGTTGATCTGCCTTGAGCTTCAGCGCTGGATAACTAATGACAAGTCTGGCAATCTTCCCTACCCCACTATCATTGCCTTCCTCCTTGAGAAGCATCTGATCAAGGCCACATCTGCTGTGGAGGAAGAAAATGTCAAGTGCAAACCTATGGGAGCTACCAACATCGCGAAGATGGGCATTAAGTATACCAAGCCTGCTAAGCCCACTCGCTCAGGATCACAGGCAGGGAGTGCATCTCAGACTTTAGCCCCCTCTACATCTGGTGCAGGGGATCAGGAAGTGGCCTCCCATGCTGGACCAAGCCGTGTTGCAAGAGTGCCAGCTTCTGTCAGAGCCTTTGCGGAGGAAGTTAAGGAAGAGCTTCTCTTTAAGCTGCCTGACTGTTTGGTGGGTCCTCTCCGTGCTGAGTGTGACACTGGCTTCCAGCAGCAAGGGGAGCGTATCCAGCGGCTTGAGGACAGAGTGTGCCAAGTCGAGAATCATCTTGCCAGGGTGGATGCAAAACTAGATCTCATCCTCCAGCACCTACAAATTCCCCAACCATCACAAGGTAATCTACCACCTCCTCCTCCTCCCCCAAATCCACCTCCTCCGTCTGGTCACCCTCAACTTCCCCCTCCTCCTCCACCTAACACTCAACAACCACAGCCACCACCACAAAATGATCAGCAACCCCACCATCACCAAACAATGACCACCAATCCCAACCTTCACCTACCCATGACCAGCAAACCCAAGACTCACCTCAACACTCTCCACGCCAATCCCCACTAAACTCTCCATCTCCACCTCCTTCACCCATTCTCACACGACCTGGCGCTCCTACACGCTCTCCACTCCGCTTCTCCAACGAACCTTCCCCCCATCCTAATCCTATCAACCCCAACTCTACACCCAGATCCAACCCCCTGGCCGAGCACCTTGGATTTCACACTGTCATTCACCCTCTCAGCCAAAAATATATAAGAGATTACCCCCGCCTTCAACCACTCTCTGATGACCATTTACCATTTACCCCAGCCTCCACCAACTACAAAGAATACTCCTCCACTCATCCCTACGAAGGTCTCTTTGTCACCCCCAATTGGTTCCCCGACACTACCTCATCCCCAGAAATTTCCCAACTTACCTCCTCCCCAGAGACCTCACCCCAAAAACCTCCACCCTCCTCTTCATCCACTTCATCCCTGGCCCTCACCCTCTTTGATGATGCCAAAAGGGGGAGAGATGTGATGTCCACCCTGCGCCTGTCCATGAACACAAGGGATGTCCTTAGCCAGCCATCTCTCTGGGTTGATGAAGACATAGCAGCAGCCCTTCGTCGTGCTATGGAATCCCAAAGGCTGGGTGGTGCTGAGAGCCTTATAAGAGGAGAAGCCATCCGGTTCATGCAGCAGAAGAAAACGGCTGAGCAAGGACCACAATGGGATATGGTTGTCTTTGAGCCAAATGAACAACCTTCACAGCCTGAGTCATCTTCATCAGAGCCTTCTCCAACTAAGTCAAGCAAAAACATTGTTGAGGAGATTATGATGAAGTGGGGACTGAAGAGACCCAACCATCCTCCCATTGTGATAGTCAAGCCTATTCCTGCATCCTCTGGGAAAGAGTCTGAGATCCCTTCATCTGAGCATTCATCTGCCCCTCCTCCCTCATCTGAGCCAGCAGTCATCTTCAGTGAATCTAGAAAGAAGGCCGTTGCTAGAAAGCGTGCCAAGAGAATTATTGCCACCACTGAATCTGCTGAGACTGAGGAAGAGACTCCATCTGACCTACCTGAGCAAGGAACTTCATCTGGCCAGGTTGAGCAAGAAATTCCAATGGTTCAAGCAGTTCCAATTCTGAAGGAAGTCAAGTTGGAAATTGAAGACATGACTCCTGAGGAATTTGAGAAGTTTGGATTCACAGACAAGTTATCCTTTGGTCAGATGGCCTGCCTCGATGCTGACAGAGCAAGTGCCATGTCCACTCCTCCAATTAGCAAGAGCAAAGGGAAGAGTAAAGGGAAAGGAAAAAGGAAAGCTCAGGAAGTTGAGGAGGATCCCAACTTCCCTGTATGGACCATAAAAATCCGGGCTGTTCACTATCCCAATGGAGAGGTCACCTACTTCGACGATGCTACAGGGTTCCCTGGGTATGAAGAAGTGGAGAACATGAAAAGGGCATTCGAGGAGTCTATTGAATCAGAGAGGCTCAGAAGGGAAAGAGATGAAGAAGAGCTTCAGCAGATCATTGCCCAGATAGACCAGAATGTGCATGAGGCCGAGTTAGCCAAACTGCAAAAGGAGAATGAAGAGAGACAAAAGGAGAGGGAGAGGAAAAAGAAAAACAAACCCTGAACCCCCAATCCAAACATTCTTTTAACTTAGAATTTTTTTCCTTTTTGTTTTGTTTTCATGCATACTTTCATACTTGCTTGTATATGTTCTTTACTTGTATATGTTATTTGATTGTATACTCTGACTTGTAACTTCTGTTTGTCAATAATATTTGCCTAAGTTACTTGCTCTTATCTATTGCGTTTGTTTATTCCTCTGATAATCCTTTCATATAAATTTAATCGATAAAACTAAGTTTGTCATCATCAAAAAGGGGGAGAATGTTAGAATCTTAAGTTTTGATGAAGACTAAAATATGAAAGAATAGGGCAAGTACTTAGAAAGCAATAGGTAAACATAGAATCCCAAGTAAGAGTGCAACCGGATGTGGATTTACTTCCGGATAGACTAGGACTTGCGCACGCGGATGAATGTTTCATCCCCCAGCGGCAGCGAGTAACTCACTAGGGAATTAACTTAGTCCATGAGCATTAGGTACACAAAACCTTAAGACTAAGCTATGATTCAACCGGAAGTGAAATTGCTTCCTGTTAGATTTAGACTGGCGCAGGCTGATAGAATAGAATAACCCCAAGCGTCAGTGAACATAAGCCACGTCAAGTGAAAGTGCTTCCGATAGCTTAGTGACTAGCGCTGACTGTTGGAATGAAATACACTGAGCGAGAGTGAGTGATAATGAACTAAAACCTTCATCCAGTGGATTTACTTCCGGATGTAGAAGGGCTTCCGGATACACCTTAGACTAAGAGAACACCCACTGCATGTGACTATGTGCTTATATTGCTAAACTAACGTTCAAGTGCAGCACACTAAGTAAAGTTGCTTCCGGATGAGAGTTTGCTTCCGCAAGCAATCAGAATGTCAGAACGTTCAGAGATGCAGTGTCAGAAAGCTCATGTCAGAGCAGAGATGTCAGGACTACTTTTCAGAGATAAAGCAAGTCAACCCTGCTATGCATTGATGAAGCATTTATTGGGCAAACGGTAACATGGGAAAAACGGCCATATTCAAACGGCTAGCCCACCTACCAAGAGTTCAAATGTTTGAAGACTATATAAGGGAGCTCAACTTCATTTATGAAGCAATCAATTATCTTTGAATATTCTTGAGAGAAGTTAGAGCGAGAAACTTAGAACACCTTCAAGCATTCAAAGCTGCCCAGAAAAGTAAAGAGCATTTAACACATCGAGTGATCCTTTTCATCTACATATTCTGTACTCTTTGTTGTTAAGTCTCTTCTTGTTATAAGAGCATTGATTGTACTTAAGTGTGTAACACCATCTGTTCTTTGAGAGAACTTAGTCAGAAAAATCCTTTAAGTGTAAAGGTTAACCCCTTGCTTGGTGTGAGGGGGAGCTAGTTAGAAAGGTTACAAGTGAGCCTGTGTAAAACTTGTGGTAAGGTTGCAAGTGATCCCGTGCAAAACTTGCGGTTGTAAGGTTTCAGGTGAACCCGATTTAAAACCTGAGATATAGTGGAACTCGGCCTGGGTGGTTGAGGACTGGACGTAGGTCAGGTAGACCGAACCAGTATAACTCTTGTGTTGTTTTATTTGAGCATTTATTTTGAAGCACAATTCACCCCCCCCCCTCTTGTGCATCCATTACTTTCACCTGAAGCATGATAAAATCAATCAATTCCAAATGTAAATACTTTATATAAATAGGAGTTTATAAGTATGATGATCATATTGGGGAGGCAGGCATCCCAGAAGAGTGTCAAGACATAACTATTTGAAAAACCGCAAAGGGGGTATAGGTACCTAGAAAAACAAGGAGATCTCAATAAAATTATTTCACAAATGGAATCGAAAGGAATAAAGTAGTCGACAAGAATTTTGATAATGATATCACGTGATTAAATGAGGATCTTACACATATATATGTCATGAGAAGTAGACATAAACATGATTGGCCAAAAGAAAATGAAAAGAAGTGAAAATTTGAATATGTTTCAAAATATGAAAATTATGGGCCGGAAGCCCAGAAGTTCTAAATTCAGAAACATAAGTTATTATGGGATATAAGTACTTGTGTGAAATATAGCTTATGACAAAGCTTATAAAGATTGTCATAAGACGTATTATTTTGTGGTGGATACAAGTATGCTACAAATTTTATTTGTCTGGCAATATATGAAAAGAAAAAGTGCATCAATACTTGTATATATCCCACTTGATGGAATTTAGATGAAATTCTTGAATTATCGTAAAAAAATGCCACAAGTATATATTAGAAATCAAACAAAATATTTTGTCATTTAGAAAATATATGAGTTGCATATAGAGGACTCATAGTTTTATTGCTCTTACATATCACAATTTGTAGATGAATTGAGATGTTGCAAGTTCACAAATTGACAATGACTTTGGATAAATATGTGGATGAAAAATACATCATGGAGATATGTTAGAGGAATACATTTTTGCAGGATTTGTGATGATAATATGATTCAGCCAAATGAAGATACGTTTAAATAGCTTTGGAAGGAACAAGATCGATTACTCAATGGAGACAAAAGTGATGTTGTCATGAGGGGGAGTAAAATTAACCTTATTATGCGAGAAAGTGAAAGTGATTCTATTTTCAAGGGGAGATAGTCTCATGTTGTACTCTTTTTTCCTTAACCAAGGTTTTGTCCCACTGGGTTTTCCTAGTAAGGTTTTTAACGAGACAACATTGATAATTATTGTGTACTCTTTTTCCTTCACTGAGTTTTTATCCCAATGGGTTTTTCTTAGTAAGGTTTTAATGAGGCACAATAATATTTGTTATGGACATCCAAGGGGGAGTGTTATGAATATTGTGATTATATGGATGTTCATACCTCCACAAACTCAACTTTTCCTTTTCTCAATAACCTCTCTAATGAAGTGTCTTGAAGAGTTGTTATTGTCATAATTCATGGGTTACAATATTGACACTTTATGAGGATTGAATTTGTCATTTACTTTCTTGTAACTTAGTTGAGGTTGGTGGCCTATAAATAAGAGGCATTGTACTACATGTGATGTATCCATAGATGAATAAATATTTCTCTCATTTCTCTCCAAAATTCCTCTTCTAATATTCTCTCTTCTTCATCACTAACATTTGCCACTTCTTCTTCTTCTCAAGCATATCCATCCTTTCCAAATATTGGATTGGATTTGATGGATACCGAATAACTGAATTAATAAAAATACTATTTTATCATATTTTTCTTTAGATAAGTAAAAATTTAGAGTTTAAATCTATAATTTTTGTTTTCCTTCTTTTAAATTAAAAATGATATACAATATATCAATATAAAATGTGGAGTTTTAAAGGGAAAATGCCATTTAAATCCCTCGAAATATACAAAAGGACAATTCAGGAACTCAAACTTCCAAAAGGACCATGAAGGAACTAAGACCTAGTTGACATTTTAAAATTATGTGAATAGACAAAATTGACCTAATCATAAAACAGAAATTACTAACCACCCTTACACCCACCATTTTCAATAGGGTGGTTAGTAATTTTTGTTTTATGATTAGGGCAATTTTGTCTTTTCACATAATTTTAAAATGTCAACTAGGTCCTAGTTCCTTCATGGTCCTTTTGGAAGTTTGAGTTCCTGAATTGTCCTTTTGTATATTCAGAGGGATTTAAATGGCATTTTCCCAGTTTTATATGTTAAAAATGAACAAAAAATTGAATTTATTATAAAATAAATAAATTTCGGTTATTTCAGTTCGGTTTCCAATACTAATCGGTTTCGGTTCTGTTTTGAGAAAAGTCATAAATCGGTTTTTGGTTATTTCGATTTTCACCAAAAAACCAAATGCTCTACCCTATCAAATATACTTCAAACTTTATTAGTCCACATGTCACTATAACTACCACTTTGCTTGAATTTAATTGGTTGAATGGATGGAAAACTTATCATCAAGTCTCAATGTCATTTCTAAAATATTCAAATTGGAAATTTATTAAAAAAAACAAACAATGACAATGATTTCTTCCTATATTTAAATTAAATCACTTATCATCAAGTCTCAATGTCATTTATAATAGATTCAAAATGGATATTCAAGGAAAGTCCTGTTAGAATCTTAAGTTTTGATGAAGACTAAAATGTAGAGGATTAGACCAAGTGCCTAGGAAGCAATAGGATAACATAGGATCCCAAGTAAGAGTGCTTCCGGGTGAAGATCTACTTCCGGATAGATTAGGACTTGCGCATGCGGATGAATGTTTTCATCCCCCAGCATCAGCAAGTAAATCACTGGGAAATAACTTAGTCCATGAGAATTAGTACACAACCTTAAGACTAAGCTATGTTTCAATCGGAAGTGAATTTACTTCCTGTTAGACTTAGACTGGCGCAGAGCGATGGAATAGATCTCACCCCAAGCGTCAGTGAGTCTACTTCCCCAAGTGAAAGCGCTTCCTGTTAGAATTAGACTGGCGCAGAGCGACAGAATAGATATTACCCCAAGCGTCAGTGAGTCTACTTCCCCAAGTGAAAGCGCTTCCTGTTAGACTTAGACTGGCGCAGAGCAATAGAATAGTTATTACCCCAAGCGTCAGTAAGTCTACTTCGCCGAGTGAAAGCACTTCCTATTAGATTTAGACTGGCGCAGGTTGATAGACTAGATATAACCCCGAGCGTCAGCAGAAATGCAACATCAAGTGAAGTCGCTTCCTATTAGATCTTGACTAGCGCAGACTGATAGAATAGATTTCACCCTAAGCGTCAGTGAGTTCACTACGTCAAGTAAAAGTGCTTCCGATAGCTTAGTGACTAGCGCTGAGTGTTGGGATGAAATACACTAAGTGTGAGTGAGTCATAGTGAACCAAGATCCTTCATCTAGTAGTTTTACTTCCGGATGTAAAAATGCTTCCAGATACATCATAGACCAAATCAGAACACAGTCTAAGTAAACTACTCCCCATAGCAAACAAACTTCCCACAGCATGTATAATTCTTATATATATATTGCTATGTTGGACTAACCAGTATGTGCAGAACATGGTCACGCTTCCGGATGCAAATGAGCTTCCGGATGGAAAGACTCTTGACATTGGGACTCAGAGCTTAACACTTGCAGAGCAAGATTACCACTTGCGGATGAAAGATGATCATCCGTCAGCAAGAGTGCAAGAGTAAAAATCACATACTCAGAAGTCAGAATGCTTATATCAGAGCAGAGGTGTCAGGACTACTTTTCAGAGATAAAGCAAGTCAACCCTGCTGAAGCATTTAAGAAGATGTTCCTTCCAACGGTAACAAGAGGATAACAGACACAATCAAACAACATTGTTACCTACCAAGCATGAGGAGTATGAGAACATAATCTGAAGATTCACTCAAGGTGTCAAAGCTCATACTGCCCACAAAAGTCAGAGTCCATAAGAGAGCTTCTGATAGCAAGAGAGGATCCAATAGCAAAGCACTCTTATCATTCATGGACAAGTGCTTGGAAGACAAAGTTCCTCTATGTGATAGCAAGCAAAATGTTAGAGTCCACGAGCTTCAGATAGCAAGAGAGCTTCCGATAGTGAGTCTCTTAACATCCTGGACTTATGCTTGAGGAACGAAGTCCTCTCTGACAGCAAGCAAGAGTCGGACCGTACAAAATGTTCAGATGTCAGAACGACTTTTGTCAGAATAGTATTGCCAGAACAGTGTTGACAGAACAGCTTGGTCAGAGCACCTTTTTAGATAAAGCAAAGTCAACCCTGCTGTGCACTAATGAGGACAACGTAAACAAGGCCCCAACGTCTATAATCAAACGGTCTTATTGCCTCTCCAACGGTTAGATATTCAGAGGCTGGTATAAAAGGGATGTTCTTCATTTCTGAAGAAGCGGGCTTGAAAAAGACAGAGAGAACGGAGCTTATTATCTGAAACACTATTCTACATTCCTCTCATCTTCTACTCTCGGACTTTGATATGTAATATTCTTAGAGAGTGATTCATTTGTACTTAAGTGAGTAACATCATCCACTCTTTGAGAGAGTTAGTTTTGAGCTTAAGTGTTTAACAAAATCAGTTCATAGAGTGAACATATTGTAATCTTACATTTTGTAAGGGGGAGCATTTAGAAGGTTTTCTAAATCTCCATAGGTTGCAAGTTAGCCCGTAAAACTTGCGTTTGTAAGGTTGCAAGTGATCCCGTAAAACTTGCGGTAAGGTTTGCAGGTGAACCCGTTGTAAAACCTGTGGGTTGTTAGGTGAACCCGTGCTCGTAAAACCTAAAGTGTAAAGGCTTCTCTTGTGCCCGGTTTAAACAAGAATAGTGGATTGGAAATCTCAGGTGTAGCCTGGGGACTGGATGTAGGTCTGGGTGACCGAACCAGGATAAATTTATGTGTGCATATATTTATACTTGATCATTCTATTTTGCATCACATAGCATACTGACTTGTGCATAGCATTATTTATTATCATCATCACCGAGCACAAGCAGTCTTCCGAAAAGAGTTTAAGTTTTATTCCCTCACCCAATTCACCCCCCCCCTCTTGGGTGACAGCCACGTTTATCATTTGGTATCAGAGCAGGTCACTTGTTTAAAGGATCAAACGATCTCAAGTGCAAAGACCTTGGCTGATTTGGGTTAAAATGTTTTCCAAAGGCTTTGATCATACCATTCCACCTGTGTTAGAAAATATTGATTTTTGTTGGTGGAAAGCAAGAATGGAAAGTTTTATAAAATCCACTAGTTTGAAAATGTGGGATATTTTTGAAAATGATTTTGATTTCAAACCAAGAGGAAACTGGACTGAAAAGGAGAAAAATTTGTTTTCCTTAAACATTCGAGCAATGCAAATTTTATACAAAGGCTTAACTGAAAATGATTTCCAGAAAATCAAACATTGCTCTAGTGCTAGAGATATTTGGAATACTCTTGATATGATATATGCTTCTAACCCATCTCTTGAAAGCACAGCTGTCCAAAGCTCAACTCGTGCTCTGTGTGGATCATCTATTGATGAGCTTCTGGAAGCTGATATTGAGGAAGCAGGCTTCAGTGAAGAGAGTATCCATTTCTGCCTAGAAGATTCAGAAAGTGAGGTATCTGAATCTGAACTTGAACTCTCTGAATTGCAAGATGCATACAATGAGTTATATACCGAATATTGTAAACTTGCAAAAGAACTTCTAGGCTTAAAAGAAAAAGATAGGAAACTTGAAAAACTAATTTCTTCTTCTACGTCTAAAGTTTCCGAGGTTTCTTTTAAAGAACTAGTGGTTCCGATAGCTAGCCCACTATCGGCAGAGAAAACTTCAACATGTCTTGAAAAATGTTTTGATTGTAAACACGTGTTGAAGGAAAAAGAAAAGTTTTCAAAAGAAACTGAAATTTCTAAGGAACAAAAAGCTTTTCTAAAAGAAACTAATCATGATAATGATAGAAAATCTCATTTTGATTATCATTCCATTATCTGTCATTATTGTGGTAGATTAGGACATATTTCTCACACATGCAGTCTTAGAAGAAATTCAAATGTGAGAAATAAGTTTGTATGGATTCCTAAAGGACAAGTAAGGTCCAGTGCTAACCATGTAGGACCCAAGTACAAATGGGTACCAAAACATCCTCCTAGTGCCTTACTTGTGCAGGATAGATCAAGAGTTCCTCTTATCCCAAAGAAGAGAACTCGTGGTGATGCAACTGCTGAAACCCACTGGTACAATCATAAGAAGCTGTCGGCCACCACAAGGGACAATGGTTCTGTCTCAAGGATGAGCTATCACAAAGTTCCATTCAACTATCCTGAGAAGAACAAGAGAGAGTGGATTCCTCGATCATCATTGAAAAGGCTCTTGAATCCTACCTCTCAGAAGAAAGTGCTTCGAACCAAGGATAAGTATAGAAGATCTCCTTGGGTAAGCAAGGGATCACTTAGCAACGAAGCATTTGGTAGTAAAATCTCCTATGCTAATGTTAGATGGACTTATTGAGATTTTACATTAAGCATCCTAAGATGTGAACATTATATTCATCATAGAAGAAAGCTTGAAGAAATAAGTAATGTTCATAATCTACATACTGTCCATGACTATCTTGATCAAAAACTTTGTATATCCTTGTGCATATAGTCATGAAAGATTCACCATGTCATACACATAGGACGTAATCTAAATGCATGTGAACTATATATAGCCTACAAACTAACCTTCAGATCCAGACTTGGATACAAAAGGAAGGGACTATCTGATATTTTGTAGGAAGGGCAATCCGAAGGTTCAGCAAGACAAGGGTGAAGAAGACCCTTGCTAAAAGGAAGATCTCCTCCCCCCCACAGTGAGCCATCTGATTCATGTGCCCCCAACAATCTGCTAGCTCAGAGGCAAACTTGAGATAGCGCTGAGTGATCAACCTGCGGAGATACCTTCTGCTGAACCTGTGTCTCCCTCTGCGCCAGCACCCAATCTGAGTGAAGAGCTGTGTATGAAGTATGGGTTCAAGAGGCAGAGATGCCAGTGGTAGTGATCACAAAGTAAATTCATCCCTCTGCACCAGCTCCAATCCATCCTATTAGCCTCAGCAAGACTCAGGACTGTACCTCATCTGAACAATTAGTCAAGTCTTGATAAGCATTCGTCACGCATAGATTTTGGTACTGCTCTAAATATAGATTCCATGCATTGCCAACCAAAATCAAGCAAGCTACTGCTAGATGCGAATGGAGCTATGGTGATATCATTCTTACCTTCCTCTTTACTTGATTTTTAAAAGATCCTTTTGAAATACAAACTTTCAAAACAGATTCTGATCCTCTTTAAACTTACATGACAACCATTCCTCATGATAGCATTCAAAAGTTATTTCTGATTTTCCATTTCATATGGTATCTCTTGCATCAACTTTTTCAATGCATAAGCAGCTATGGTTTCGAGAACAATACATCCCTCTTAATTACATCTTTAAGTTCTCAATCTACTAATGATCTCAGTTCAAGTTTGTGGTTTAAGAATGTTGACACAGATTATTGAAGCTTGAACAATGAATATAACCAAGAGAGAATGACAACGAAAATGTCTCTTATCAAGATGTGTGGAATGGCTATACCAAACCTGAGAAACTTTGCCAATACACATGAGCATTTCTATCCCTTACATATTCTGTTGTGAAATTAAATGGATAGTCTCTCTCTTGTCTGACATGCATTAGAAATCTTAGGAAATGCCTTGAATTAAACCTTGCTAGATCTGTAAAACATGGCATAGTATCACAAGCATGCTATAATCTGTATTAATTTCAAGCTTGTTGATATCCTAAGAACAATGAGATCACATTGAGCATATCTAGAAGAACTCGAGCTAATATTTGGAAATTATTCTCGTAATCATATGCTGAAATTTGGTTGTTTTTGTAAAACGAATTCAATCCTAATCAAATTATTTTGTGAGGATGAAGATTCTCTTTTTCAAAATCTCATTATATTATTAATTCACATGTCTTCATGATCTAACATGAACATCCTTGAGGCATATGTATTGAACTATACTTGCTTATGAAACTCTGAAAATATGCCACCTGTTTGATACTCTTTGTACTATCACATTGATATTTATCTATGAGAGTAAATAGAGTTCATGTCTTGATAGTGAAACTATGTGAACGTATAGACAATTTCAAAATTAGTTTTCACATAATCATTGCTCATATTTTCTTAAACCAATTAGCAAGCATGATTTCTTAAAATTATTAGCTTGTGCTGATTAACACAGATTGACTTGAATGTCCTGAGGATGGTCTTCAATGTTAAATCTTAAGTTCTTTCACTGACCATCAGAAAGCATTTGTTTCCTCAAGCATATGCAGGACCAATCATCAAGTTTGAGCAAGGTTGCTTTCACAACAATCAGCGCCTTCGATAGCAGGCCAACTATTGAACCATGGGAAGAGTAGAGTGACAGCCCAGTCATGTCTACTTGTGGTTGTAGCTCAGCTTGCCGAAGCGAATCATCAAAGCACTTGCGCTAGGGGTTTCCACTTGAGATAGCACACCTCTTGAAGATGTCAGGAAGCATGCTTATCTGCGTATGATTCAGATTCCTGAGTCTAATAGAGTATGAGTACCCCTCATCTGTGGTAACATCTACACCTTACCATTTCTTACATATGATGCATACATGGCATTGGTAAGGGTGTCAACTTAGGATGTTTCTCTCAATCTGCATTGACTTCAAAATCATTCACTGTCTTAGAAAATCATCCTAGCTCACACATCTGTATCCTCTAAATGACATGCTGGAAAGTAATTGATAACATACCTCTCTTATATGCTTCCTTTCTTGATTTAATGATGATTAATCTTAATATAGAAGAGAAGTAAGTGGACATTACCTGTTAATGATCCCTTGAAAATAGAGAGTCACATGCTGTCATCGATAATAAACTCTTAAGATGCTGTGATGCAATTTGTTTGGAAAATTTTTTTTTTTGGCACTTTTAAAAACACAAATTTCATTTGATTTGATTTCATTTCATATGGTATCACAAATTTCATTTGGCATTCAATCCTTTCCTTTGATACCACAAGTTCAAACTCACAGATCTCATTTGATTTCATTAGGTATCAGATTTCATCTCCTTTGAATTTAAAATCACATATTTCATTTGATATCATAATCATCATTTTTAAACACATCAAAATTATTTTTGATATCATGTTAATCAATTCGAGAGGATCAAAATTACTTTTGATATGTTTTGTATGTTTTGCTCGTGACTTAATCCTTGAAAAACATGTTTTGTTTTGACATAATGATTAGGGCGAATACAATCATTTAGGATCATGAATCATTATTGTTTTCCTTGATAACTCTCGTACGTTGTATTGAATAGTCTAGAACAAATCCTTATCAACGATACATAGGGAGAAATATTAGGTAGAAAGCCCATTCCGAGGAGAACGATAAAAGTATCCCCATCCCTAAGGCTAGCTTGCACCTGTTGGAATTTGATGAAGCCAAAAGGGGGAGAGAGATAGAGATGAGATGTCTAGAGATGGAGATGAGATGTCTAGAGATGAGATATAAGATGTCTAGCGAGAGATGAGACATGAGATGTCTAGAGCTGAGAGATAGATAAGATATCTAAGTTTAATTATAGCTCTGGGAGTGCTCTGGGAGTGATCTAAGTTTAATTATGTTCTCTAGTCATCTATGGGTTTGTCATCATCAAAAAGGGGGAGAATGTTAGAATCTTAAGTTTTGATGAAGACTAAAATGTAGAGGATTAGACCAAGTGCCTAGGAAGCAATAGGATAACATAGGATCCCAAGTAAGAGTGCTTCCGGGTGAAGATCTACTTCCGGATAGATTAGGACTTGCGCATGCGGATGAATGTTTTCATCCCCCAGCATCAGCAAGTAAATCACTGGGAAATAACTTAGTCCATGAGAATTAGTACACAACCTTAAGACTAAGCTATGTTTCAATCGGAAGTGAATTTACTTCCTGTTAGACTTAGACTGGCGCAGAGCGATGGAATAGATCTCACCCCAAGCGTCAGTGAGTCTACTTCCCCAAGTGAAAGCGCTTCCTGTTAGAATTAGACTGGCGCAGAGCGACAGAATAGATATTACCCCAAGCGTCAGTGAGTCTACTTCCCCAAGTGAAAGCGCTTCCTGTTAGACTTAGACTGGCGCAGAGCAATAGAATAGTTATTACCCCAAGCGTCAGTAAGTCTACTTCGCCGAGTGAAAGCACTTCCTATTAGATTTAGACTGGCGCAGGTTGATAGACTAGATATAACCCCGAGCGTCAGCAGAAATGCAACATCAAGTGAAGTCGCTTCCTATTAGATCTTGACTAGCGCAGACTGATAGAATAGATTTCACCCTAAGCGTCAGTGAGTTCACTACGTCAAGTAAAAGTGCTTCCGATAGCTTAGTGACTAGCGCTGAGTGTTGGGATGAAATACACTAAGTGTGAGTGAGTCATAGTGAACCAAGATCCTTCATCTAGTAGTTTTACTTCCGGATGTAAAAATGCTTCCAGATACATCATAGACCAAATCAGAACACAGTCTAAGTAAACTACTCCCCATAGCAAACAAACTTCCCACAGCATGTATAATTCTTATATATATATTGCTATGTTGGACTAACCAGTATGTGCAGAACATGGTCACGCTTCCGGATGCAAATGAGCTTCCGGATGGAAAGACTCTTGACATTGGGACTCAGAGCTTAACACTTGCAGAGCAAGATTACCACTTGCGGATGAAAGATGATCATCCGTCAGCAAGAGTGCAAGAGTAAAAATCACATACTCAGAAGTCAGAATGCTTATATCAGAGCAGAGGTGTCAGGACTACTTTTCAGAGATAAAGCAAGTCAACCCTGCTGAAGCATTTAAGAAGATGTTCCTTCCAACGGTAACAAGAGGATAACAGACACAATCAAACAACATTGTTACCTACCAAGCATGAGGAGTATGAGAACATAATCTGAAGATTCACTCAAGGTGTCAAAGCTCATACTGCCCACAAAAGTCAGAGTCCATAAGAGAGCTTCTGATAGCAAGAGAGGATCCAATAGCAAAGCACTCTTATCATTCATGGACAAGTGCTTGGAAGACAAAGTTCCTCTATGTGATAGCAAGCAAAATGTTAGAGTCCACGAGCTTCAGATAGCAAGAGAGCTTCCGATAGTGAGTCTCTTAACATCCTGGACTTATGCTTGAGGAACGAAGTCCTCTCTGACAGCAAGCAAGAGTCGGACCGTACAAAATGTTCAGATGTCAGAACGACTTTTGTCAGAATAGTATTGCCAGAACAGTGTTGACAGAACAGCTTGGTCAGAGCACCTTTTTAGATAAAGCAAAGTCAACCCTGCTGTGCACTAATGAGGACAACGTAAACAAGGCCCCAACGTCTATAATCAAACGGTCTTATTGCCTCTCCAACGGTTAGATATTCAGAGGCTGGTATAAAAGGGATGTTCTTCATTTCTGAAGAAGCGGGCTTGAAAAAGACAGAGAGAACGGAGCTTATTATCTGAAACACTATTCTACATTCCTCTCATCTTCTACTCTCGGACTTTGATATGTAATATTCTTAGAGAGTGATTCATTTGTACTTAAGTGAGTAACATCATCCACTCTTTGAGAGAGTTAGTTTTGAGCTTAAGTGTTTAACAAAATCAGTTCATAGAGTGAACATATTGTAATCTTACATTTTGTAAGGGGGAGCATTTAGAAGGTTTTCTAAATCTCCATAGGTTGCAAGTTAGCCCGTAAAACTTGCGTTTGTAAGGTTGCAAGTGATCCCGTAAAACTTGCGGTAAGGTTTGCAGGTGAACCCGTTGTAAAACCTGTGGGTTGTTAGGTGAACCCGTGCTCGTAAAACCTAAAGTGTAAAGGCTTCTCTTGTGCCCGGTTTAAACAAGAATAGTGGATTGGAAATCTCAGGTGTAGCCTGGGGACTGGATGTAGGTCTGGGTGACCGAACCAGGATAAATTTATGTGTGCATATATTTATACTTGATCATTCTATTTTGCATCACATAGCATACTGACTTGTGCATAGCATTATTTATTATCATCATCACCGAGCACAAGCAGTCTTCCGAAAAGAGTTTAAGTTTTATTCCCTCACCCAATTCACCCCCCCCTCTTGGGTGACAGCCACGTTTATCAAGTCCAATCAATCACAATGACCATTTAATTGGTTGAATGAATGAAAAACTTATCATCAAGTCTCACTGGCATTGAGAAATATATCCGAATTGGAAATTTATTCAAAAAAATCAATCACAATGGGTTCTTCCCATATTTAAATAAAATCACAATTACCATTTCGTTTGGTAGAAATTGTCAATTTATCATCAAGTCACAATCACGATGGATTCTTCCCATATTTAAATTAAATCATGGTAATCATATGGAGACTATATAGGGAAATTAAACAATTTGAAGAAGTGAAATGTGATTCATATGGAGCCAATATAGGGAAATTAAACAATTTAAAAATCATGATAATCATGATAATTAACAATGGATTCTTTTAATTATATTAGAATAATTATAGGGAAATGTGATTCATATGAATAGATATACAATCTTATGTCAGTATAGGACATGAACACATATTAGAGAAATAAAAACCTCCAATCATCCATCTCTCCAAATATGGTTGTCTATGATCATATGCACTTTGTCAAGGTGATTGCACTATTTGTACTAATACAAACAAATTGGTACGTTGTTTTACATGATAGTCTTTTTTATAATCTTCTTTTTTTTTTCTACCATGACTTTTAACACCAAGTTCTTATTCAAATTTTAAATTAGTTTTTCTTTTAATTGTGTGTATTTCAAGACATTCTTCTATTTTTTCAGAAATATGGCTCTAGATCAATGAGAAATTGTGGCGTTGTTGGTTTTTTAACTATTTATACAATAAAAACTTCTGGTATATTTCCCATCTTCAAAAAGATTCATCAACCATTAATCTATGTTGACAAAAAACATTTTAGGGAAAAAAATTTAAAAAATACTTCCATTAATCCTATCTTTAATATTTATCAAGAAAAATTTTCAAAAAATATATTATGTTTTACTATACAGTTATAAGCGATTGATGTATTTCTTTTTTACTTAAAAAAGGAAGTTTTAACCAAACAATCATTTATGAAAAAAAGTTTCAAAATATAATTCAGTTGTTTCCTTTTTTAATTTTTAACAAAAAATCATTCCTTTCACCCAAGGAATTATTAAATTATTATATTGAGTGAGAACAAATTTTACTACTTTAATAGATAGTGACACAGTAAAAAAATTATTAACTCCAACAATTTACTTTCAAGACATTTTACCTACGCATTGCTTGTAACCAATTTTTCAACATTGTCAAACTTTATTAAGCCATAAAAGAGTTCAAAGTGTTTCATGTATATGAAATAAAGTTAAGAAATTGATAAAGGTGTTTGACAATAATATAAAAAAATGACCACCATTATAATTAAGTGTTGTGACAATTTGAATGAATTCCTAATTAAGTCCCCCATATAACTCTATTAATTTAAATTTCAATCTAACTCCCAAATTTAATGAAAATTGTTTTACAAAATGTTACATTTTCAAATTAATAGATATTTTACTACTTTTGTAAAAAAAAAATTTTACTACTTTGTTTTAAATTGTTTGGCTATGTTTAGTTGTTTAATTTTCAATCAATTATCAAGAAATTTTTCAACAACAAACAACAAATAAAGAAAGATATTCATTCATCAATTAGATTACTAATTTATTGTCAAAAAACTAGTTGATGAACAATAAATAACGAGGTAATGACCCATCGTCCGTGGGTTCAGTGGCGAAGGGATTGAACAATGAGCGTCGGGTTGTCCACCACGTCGTGAGTTCGATCCTGGGGAGTGACACTTTGTTGTGTCTCCATCGCGGCGCTTGGGGAGGCATCTCCGTAGCTAAGTGAAACTGGGAGTAACCTACCTGTGTGGACAGACATAAAGGGCTTGCTGGTCATGCTCCAGAGCCCACAGGGACAGGCCCCAGCGGATCATGAGTTAGGTGCCCTGCCCTTGGATTGGGTTGAGCCTAAACCCCTTCCTAAAATTTTTGTATCAAAAAAAAAATAACGAGGTAATGAGCTAATGTGACATCGTAATAGACCACGAATAACAAGCTCATGAGTAGATCAAACAAGTTCATGAGCAACTCTTTGACGAGTTAGTGAACAAAAAATAACGAGGTAATGAACTAGTATGACAACATAATGAGTCATGAGCAGGTCTAACAAGATCATAAGTAACTTTCTGACGAGTTAATGTAATGACACGTGAGTAACAAACTCATTAACAAGGAGGGAAGGAAATGAATTTACTTTTGTATGAGGGCAAAATGATCTTTTAATATTTGAAGTTTTTTAAAGTAAGATACCTGAAAACTCTACTTTAATATGAAGATTTTATGAAACTTTTCTAGTATTAAGTCCTTGTGAGTTGTGAGGGACCTCATTCATATTAGTTTTCCATAAGAATAAGAATTTCCCAAGCATAAAGTATATTTCTCATTTTTCTTTTTTTTTTCTCCCCTTTCCTTTTTCTCTTTCTGCCTGTATTTTTCATTTCTTTCTTTTCTCTTCTCCCCCCTCCCCCTTCACCATTTATTTTTGTTTTTGGGAAAATCCTAAATAAATCCCTCCGAATACCTAAAAGGACAATTAAGGAACCTAAACTTCCAAAAGGACCATGAAGGAACCAGCACCTATCTGTCATTTTAAAATTTTGCGAAAAGACAAAATTGCCCACATCCTAAAATACAAATTCTTACCCCACCTTAAACTCACTCCAACACTAACCCTCTTCTCGCAATTCGTGTTTTAAGATGAGGGCAATTTCGTCTTTTCGCAAAATTTTAAAATGACAGATAGGTGCTGGTTCCTTCATGGTCCTTTTGGAAGTTTAGATTCCTTAATTGTCCTTTTGGGTATTCAGAGGGACTTATTTCAGATTTTCCCTTTGTTTCTCGTGCTCTCTTCCACCACCCACACACACTTCGATTCTCGCCTCAAAACCACACCCATCCGCCTTTTGCATTCCCTTTTCTCCTCAAAACCTTGTGAACATCGACCTACCATGCTCAACCACCCTTCACAGTGCCCATTTGACCCTCATCTCTCATTCTTCAACTCTGTACGCTCTTTCTTCCTCAATTTCTCACTTTAGGGTTTGAAAGGGGTTTTCTATTTTGGGTTTCACTAAGGCTTAAAGCTTCGAAATTTCTGATTACATGAATTCATAGGAAGTGGATGGTTTGATAATTTTTGTTCTCTTTCTCTCCATCTCTGTTGAATTTGATGGTTTCACAATCTCTTGTCTTTGTCTGCTTTGGCCGTGTCTCTCACTGTGTGTGTGTGCCGATCATTGTTAGAGTTATGTGTGCTAAATCCAGATGTGAGTTCATAGTACATAGGACCACTGTACTAAGTACTCCCTCCGGTCCTAAATCCTAGTTGACTTTTTTGAAAATCCTAAAAAAAGGAAAATAAGTTAATTATAAATTGATTTACCTAATTTTTTCTCTTACACTAGTTTATTTTACCTATAAGCTAATGAATAATCTAAAAAGATATCAAATATGTCATGATTTAATAACCTATTTTGCAACCTTAATCTCTAAAAAAAAAAATCAATTAGGTCTTATATTTAGGACCGGAGGTAGTATTACTTTGGTTTAGGTCTAGTTCATAGTCCAGAGGACCACTAGATACAATGGCTATACTACTCATGTGTAATTTGACGCTTATCACCAGCAGACTTATCTAAGTTAAAAGGGTAAGAGAACATTGGCACAATAGTCTTATCTGCTTCCCAGGATTTGAACCCACATTCATCCTTTCCACTTACTAGCTCAACCAACTACACACTTGTTTTTTTTTTTGATAAAAACTACTCACTTGTTAGAGGCTGCATTTTATGCTTAAATCATAAGTTTGTTAGTTGTATGATCAGTTTTAGTATAGAAAAATGTGAGAGGGTCAAGCAAGCTTCAATATCATCCTAGTTTATATGTGGGTTGGTTTTGGTTACATGTAGTGAACTAGGATATGATTTCCTGGTGTTTTTGGTTATAATTCACTAGAATTCATTAAAGCTGTTATTGCTAGTTGATCTTACACTGTTGGAATTATATGCTATTGTTATATCTGTCGCTAATTGGGTTCCCACTTTCCTTTCTATCAAGATAAATTACGATTGGGTTGTGATGTTGTTATGTTATTTAGATCTCTTTCTGCTTAATTTGTTGTCATGTTTCTTCTCCGAAGTATTTAGCTAGACTTTTGTTCATCTCTTTTACTCTATATCTTCAATGAGCTATATACTAAAGTTACTCTGTGTCAACAATGAATAACCTCACTTTTTCATCATATGTTTATTTTGGAAGAAAGTATTATGGATGACCATGTGCTACCAATGCTGGTAGGTACGGTTTTTTGTAGGACTTAAAATAATGGAAGTCAAAATAACTGGTTTTGGGCTGTGGAAATTGAGCGATGTTATTCTTTTTATTGGGTGTATGATTAATTATTTAAAGTTAGAAAAATGAGCTATATGGCACTCATCTTATTTTGAATAAATTCAGGTTACACTTTCTCAACTTCTAATGATCACTGAAAGTGCTGTATTTACTCTGTAAATACAGCTGCACTGGTGATGATGCAGAACACTGACTCAGTGGCTCTAGAGCAAAATTTAAAAGTGAGAAAATTAGAAATCTCAGACAAGGGAAAAGGCTTCATAGAGTTACTACAACAGCTTAGTGTATGTGATTCTGTATCTGACAAGGAATTCGAAGATCGATTCCATGAGCTCAGCTCACTCGGAGACGATCATACTATCTGTGTGATAGAGGATGAACTTCACGGGCGGATTGTTGCTACAGGGAGCTTATACATTGAAAAGAATTTTTTAAGAAATTGCGGCAAGGTTGGTCACATTGAAGATGTTGTTGTTTATATAAGTGCACAGGGGAGGCAATTGGGAAAGAAAGTGATCAAATTCCTTACTGATCATGCTCGTTCAACGGGGGGTAATACTTGATTGCACCTTTGAGAACAAACCGTTTTATGAGAAGTGTGGCTTCAAACAGAAATAATTTCAGGTGGCCATGTATTTTGTTTGATGTGTATTCATTGTTGCTCTTGTTTTATAAAAGTATATTCACACAAGTAATTGCTCTTTTTCAAGTTTTCTTATCTGTACAGGAATATTGTCTCAGACTTAGTGCACGTTAGTATAACTTCAGGAATTTCTCCACTTTGTGTTTGCTTTCGTCCGTTTTTCCTTACTACATAAAGTAATAATCACAATCAAAGGCATTATTCTCTGTTAACTAGGCACTAAGCACATTCAAGTCACACGCTGACAACAAAAGTCAAAACTCAAAACACATTGGTGGCACCCTGATTATTCGTGTTCCTCTTCTGTAGTGGTTTGGTGTAGACTGAAGAAATCACAAGTAGTTTTCTTTTTTCTCTAATAATACAGAAATGTGATCCTTATGGGGATACATATACAAAGTGTAAAGTTATGTCCCTAGGGAATAGGTGGCAGTTACAACAGAATATGTCCCTAGGGAATAGGTGGCAGTTACACCAGAAGCAATATTAATTTAAAATTTAAATCTAGAATCCTAAAAACATAGGAAACAGAATAAGCCTATTTAGGGTTTCTAACACTCCCCCTCAAGTTTGTACATAGATATCCATCATGTCCAACTTGCCTACAAAGTGCTTAAACTTGTCCTTAGCCAATCCCTTTGTAAGTACATCAGCTGTTTGTTCTCTAGAAGGAATATAGGTAAGACTAACTATCCCATTATCAATATTTTCTCGTATAAAATGACGATCAATCTCAATATGCTTGGTGCGATCATGTTGAACTGGATTGTGAGAGATATTTATGGCAGCCATATTATCACAGTACATCTTCACTGGGAGAATTGAATGCACGCCAATTTCTTCAAGTACTCGCTTCAGCCATATACCTTCGCAAATTCCCAAGGCTATGGCTCTGAACTCGGCTTCAGCACTACTTCTTGCCTCTACTGATTGTTTCTTGCTTCTCCAAGTTACAAGGTTACCCCAGACAAATGTGCAATAACCTGAAGTAGACTTTCTATCTTCTTTATCTCCAGCCCAATCAGCATCAGTAAAAATCTCAATGCTTCGCTGATCTGATTTTCTAAATAGTAGGCCTCTTCCCGATGAACCTTCAAGTATCTTAGTAACCGGTAGACTTCATTTAGATGTTTCTGCTTAGGATCATGAGAGTGTTGGCTCACTACACTCACTGCATAGGCTATGTCAGGTCTAGTATGTGAGAGATAGATCAATTTTCCCACTATTCTTTGATATCTACCAATATCCACAACTTTTCCCAAATCTGCCTCATCATCAATTTTGTAGGTTTGGATTAGTGTATCACTTGGTCTACATCCAAGCATGTCAGTTTCCTTCAACAAATCTAGGACATATTTTCTTTGGGATATATAGATGCCCTTCTTTGATCTTGCAATTTCCATTCCAAGAAAATACTTCATGTCTCCTAGATCTTTGATATGAAATTATTTATTAAGAGCTTGTTTGAGGTGTGAGATTTCATCTTCATCATCTCCAGTCAAGACAATATCATCCACGTAGATTGCCATAATAGCAATCTTTCCTCTTTGTCGTTTAAAGAACAAGGTGTGATCACTTTGACCTTGTGTATACCCTTGCCTTTTCACAACTTTTGTGAGCCTTTCAAACCATGCTCTAGGGGACTGCTTTAGTCCATAGAGGGATTTCTTTAGTCTACACACTTGGTTGAGTTTCTTACCAAGAAAACCCGGAGGATGTTTCATGTACACTTCCTCTTTCAAGTCACCATTTAGGAAGACATTCTTTACATCCAGTTGGTGTAATATCTGGTCTAAATTTGCTGCCAATGAGAGCAAAATTCTGATAGTATTCAGCTTTGCTACCGGTGCAAAAGTCTCATTGTAATCCATCCCATAAATTTGAGAGAAGCCTTTTGCTACAAGCCTTGCTTTATATTTTTCAAGAGTGCCATTAGCTTTATATTTTGTGGTAAATACCCAATTACATCTCACCGGCTTCTTCCCTTTAGGAAGATCAACAAACTCCCAAGTATCATTGTCCTCTAGTGCCTTCATTTCTGCTAGGACTGCTTGCTGCCATTCTGGTACAGTCATTGCTTCCTCAATGTTTCTAGGAATCTGCACATTATCTAGTTGTGATATAAAAGCACCATATTTTGCAGAGAGTGCTTTATGAGATACAAATCTCTCAATAGGGTGCTGTGTGCAAGTTCTGGATTTCTTTCTTTTAGCAATGGGCATGTCTAGGTCATCTGATATGGGAACAATATCCTCAAGATCATTTGATAGAGGGGCAGCATCAGCCTCATGTCCTCCTTCACCACCATTATGTGCTTCAAGGATTTTCTCTGGTTCTGACTCATGGCCAATGCTAGGAACTTGAGGTGCCTTTTTTGATTTTTTTTCTCCTAGTGTAGGTCCTTGTAATCTTTAGTTTAATTCCCCCTGAACTAGACTCTTTTCCAACATCTAGTAGAACATCGTTTGACACATCTTGTGTCACATTATTCTCAGGAATGCTACTGGACAGGTCTGGAACAGAAGGAAAACATGCTAATGGATTTAAATATTCATGAGAACTAGATTTAAGCTCTTGGTTAGGACTTAGGCATGTTTCTGGATCACTCTCAGTCTGAAATTCACTATGACTCGCCCCCTGAATTGAAGACACATGATAAAAAGGAATAGACTCATGAAATGTGACATCCCTTGAAACAAAGAGACGCTTGTGTAACATCCCACTTTTTAGATTAGAGATAATAAATAATTAATTAAGATTTTAGGATGTCAATAGTGAATTGGTAATCAATATAAAAAAAAGAAATGAGGATAAATATATTTTTAGGAAAGTATTATGCTTATTATCATTAGAAATTAAAGATAAATAGTTAGAGGTCAAGCTTTAAATTATAGATTTTAAGAGAAATACTTGAAGACATATGTAACATTATGGTGGAAGAAAGTTCTTAATTTAACTTTTTGAATGATTGTTTTACAAGAAAGGGACTAAACTATAAATATATAAAATGACTTCAGAGGGACCAAAATAAAAGGTAGAAAGGTGTTAAGGGCTGTACATTAAATTTCTCTAAAATCTTTTCTGCCTCTCCTCATCAACCGATCTCATCTTCTGGATTCTTCCCTTTTATTTTTATTTTTACTTTTTTTTATTTTTCTTTTCTTTTTTCTTCCCTTCATTTGGTGGGGGCTGACTTCATCATCATCATCATCGTTCTTCACATCTCTTCTCTGGCTCTCCTTGTTTACTCTTTCGTCCTCCATCTCCGGCGCCGCTGCGTCGTGCCACGCCGCCGGCGACGTCGACGGCTGCGAGGGGAGCCCCTCCTTCTTGTTTCTATCATCTTCCTTCCTCTTTTCTTGTGTGTTTGTGTATGATATGAAAGAAGAAAAAGAAAACTCAAGTTGGAACTTTTATTCGGCAAATTTGGGGCGTTCTCCGGCAACCATATATAGAGTATGTAAGCTCTTCTATTGTCCCTCTATCATAAGCTTGAATTCTAGGGTTTTCAGTTGGAAATTTTGGGGATTTTGATGTAAATCCATTCTTATGCTGTTTTAATCGAAATTTGCTGTCCCAAAACTAAAATTAAAGTAGTTTCTAACTACTCTATGGGTTAAGATTGTTTAGATTGAGGTTAGAATGAAGTTTGGACAAATTAAAGTGTTAAAAAGTTAGGGTTTGAAAGCATTTTCGAAAATCTAGCAAGATTCCTTGAAATTGGGGGTCCTAACTTGTTTAATTAAGTTGTGTGATGATGATAACTGGTTTCAATTAGTTATAAATAATCTTATCTAAGACTTTGCTTGATTTAAGTAGGCTTACGATCAACTATGGAAATTCAGTATTTTAAATATGAACTTTTGAACTTGAAATATGAATTCTATAGGTTCATTTGAGCTCAACAACGCTGTTGATTGGATTCATTGAGTTAGATTTAGTACTGGATTGAATTGGGAACTTTTAGATGCTTATAGGAGGGCTAAATCTTTGAATTGGATTGACTTGGGTATGAGGTTCTATTTTAGATTAGATATTGAAATGTAATGGGCCCTTTGAATAGGTGTTCTCTGTTTGGATTAGAATTTTTTGTATAAAGTGTATTGCAAGTGTGGGTATGTATGAGTTTAAGAGGGAAGTCTGAATTTTTATGGTTGTCAGTTTAATGGAAAAGGATGTTTGTTTTGGTACTTTGCTTGAAAGTGTATACCAATAGTTGTTTGAATGATACTTCAAGAAATTTTGATTTTTTATATACATGTGGGTGGGTGTGGTGGTATTAGTTCAAATCTTTTCTTTTTTGTTACTATGATGAAATGTGGTTATGCTATGTTTTTAATGGAATTCTTGGTCTATTACAAATGTGTGTTTTAAAGTTTTCTTGTTTATCAAATAAGATGAATATCAAATGTAAATGAGTTAAAATATATGGTTTTATTTCTAACTACTTGTTGTTGGTCATTGATTTTGAACATAAGTAATTTCTAATATGATTTGTGGTTAGGGCTGATTTTGGAAAACTTACAGGGAGTGTTGTTTTGGTGCAAGATTTATTTGATTTGGCTGATTGAGAAGCTATTTTAGGAAGTTGGGAATAGGTTGCTTTGTATGGTATTGGTTTATTGTGATTGATGTTTAGTGTTACATGCTTGTTTGAATTAAAGGATAAATTGCAGCTGATCCTTCTATCGATTCAAAGTTTGAGCTGTTTGGTTATGTTTTTGAGTATGTGATTCTCTTCTATTATTTCTGGTTGAGCTTATGGGATGATGAGTTGGTATTAAACTATGTTATTGTATTTCATTTGGATGTTTTCCCTCTTGTACCTTGCACACGCATATGAACATGGTTGGATAATAGTTTTGTTAGTAGAATTTAGATATGTTGACTGCATAAAAATTCAGACTTGAGTATAGGCAATAGATTATTTGAAAGTTCTTGTAAGTGAGTTTTTATGTTCATACTTTATTCTCTATGACTAAGCTTCTCTATTTACAAAACAGTGAGGGTATTAACTGTACTGATTTTTGTTTTTAATTGGTATGAGATGAAAATAGTTACATGTGAATTAAAGTTGATCAAATAACTGCAAGCTTGTTTGCGTTGTATGATGCTATTTCAATAATTAACTTCTAGAACTTGTTTTCTGTTTGGTTTTCTGTTGCACCTTGTTTGCCCTTAAGTTATTTAGAATGAAGAGATTATTATGTGAAGTATTAGAAGACCTTAGATAATGAAATTTTAAGTTGAGAGGCATAATAGTTAGCATATGTGAAATTCTATTAATTGTAGGAAGGAATGTAAGGGTAGGTGTAAGTATAGTAATGGGAAGGAGAATGAATATTTGTTATTTGGTGGAAGCAATATGATTATTGAGCTTGTTGGATAGGAAGTGTTGGAGTTGCATTTGAAATGAGTAGTTTGCTAGCTGAATAGCCTTGGTTTTTCTTTATAAGAATATATTGATTAGCGAAGAAATAATCCTGTTGTGAATTGGAATTGGTGAAGCCGTGATTTGTCTTGATTGCCCTTAGTGACCTTATTTCTGATTAGGAACTGATCATGAGTTCTTATATAAGCATGTCTGGCCTAAGTTATTGTTGGATTGGGCGATATTTTAAATAAGGGTAAAGGAGCAAATCTGGCCCCCAAGTAACCACCAAGGAGCGCTGAGTACCCTAAACTAACCACAGGCCCGGATCTGTACCCCAAGTAACCAAGATGTTAAAAAACTACCCCGGTTGGACGGTCAACAACGTTTGACCGTTACTTTGCCTGTGTGGATGCCACGCGAGCACCGGTTTTGCCACTTGGCGCCGCGTAGGATAAGTGCGTGGGTCCCACATTAAATAAAAAAAATTACTCCTTCCCTCTTCATCAACCCGCCAACCCCCCCCCCACACACCCAGCCCACCCCTCCACCTCCCCCCACAACACACCCCACCCCCTTCACCGCCCTCCCTCCCTTCACCTCCCCCCACCACACACCCCACCCCCTCCAACAAAACATGTACCATCCCCTCAGGGTTATCTAACTCGGTGGCCACTCGGAGAACAGACTCAGCCTCATGACGTGGCAAGTCAGCGAGAAGGGACCTGTCACGTTTAATGAGGCCTCTAACGGAGTTGACATCGCCGTTAGTGACTGCGTGACGGAGGAGGAAGGGGCCGGTGAAGGCGACTTTGAGTTTGAGGTTTTGGGAGGGGAGGGGAGGAGGGGGGTGATTTTGACGAGGAAGCGGTCGGAGGGGGAGCGAAGGAAGGAACGGGGAGGGAGGGGTTGGGGTTTGAGGATGACTTGGAAGGAGGAGAGAGAGAGGGGAGGGATGGTGGCGGAGGGAGGGTTGACGAGGAACTTGTCGGGGGAGGAGGTTTGGACTTTGAAGGATATCGGTGACGTGGAGGAGAGAGAACGGAGGGTGACGGTGGCTCTGCATTTGCAGTTGGGTGTGAAGTTTATTCGGATCTCTCTTTCCTTTGCCTCTGCTAGTTTCTCCATCCTAATAGAAGCTCAAGTAAGGGGGTGGGCGGTGAAGGGGGTGGGGCGGGTGGTGAAGGGAGGGAGGGCGGTGAAGGGGGTGGGGTGTGTGGTGGGGGGAGGTGGAGGGGTGGGGCTGGTGGTGGGTGTGGGGGGGTGGGGGGGTTGGCGGGTTGATGAAGAGGGAAGGAGTAATTTTTTTTTATTTAATGTGGGACCCACGCACTTATCCTACGCGGCGCCAAGTGGCAAAACCGGTGCTCGCGTGGCATCCACACAGGCAAAGTAACGGTCAAACGTTGTTGACCGTCCAACCGGGGTAGTTTTTTAACATCTTGGTTACTTGGGGTACAGATCCGGGCCTGTGGTTAGTTTAGGGTACTCAGCGCTCCTTGGTGGTTACTTGGGGGCCAGATTTGCTCCTTTACCCTTTAAATAACAACTAGAGCATGACCAATGATAGGTCATAAGTAGTTTTAAACTTGTATGTTTAATTGTGGAAAGAGCTATGGTTTCTCTTTGATTTTTTTTCTTTTTTTGTTGGTATGGGTGGTGGGATATGGGTTGCCAATCAATTGGTTTTCTTTATTGTATGACTAAAGAATTCATTTTGTTTTATTATTCTTAATTATATTTGTTAAAAGTATATTTTATACTTATGCATTAAAATGATTTGAAAGTTTCAAAGATACTGCTGTGAAATCCCATAAAGGGGATTTTATTATAAAATATTTGATAAGGAGATATTGTTTTCCAAGAATATTTGTTATTGTTTGGTATATTGGCATCAAGCATGCTTCAAAACATTTTAAAGTCATACAGACGATGAGATTTGATATATGATTTCCAATTGATTTATTTATTGCTATATAAACGTTTATTTTTGAGGAACTAGACACAAAGCGCTTGTTTTGTGACTTCATGTCACGCTTGTTTCGTGGCTTGCCACACCTGTTTCGTGGTTTTGCCACGCCTGTTTCGTGGTTTTACCACGCCTGTTTTCGTGACTTCGTGTCACGCCTGTTTCGTGGCTTGCCACGCCTGTTTCGTGGTTTTGCCACGCCTGTTTAGTGGTTTTACCACGCCTGTTTTCGTGACTTCGTGTCACGCCTGTTTCGTGGTTTTACCACGCCTGTTTTCGTGACTTCGTGTCACGCCTGGTTAGTTTACCCTCGTGGACTGTGTGTCCACGCCTGTTTTCGTGACTTCTTGTCACGCCTGGTGATTTACCCTCGTGGACTGTGTGTCCACGCCTGTTATTTCGCTTGTGTCAGTTCCTCTATAGAAAACAAAGTTTTTCATGACTATTAGTTTTCATATTCACTTTGTAAACCTTGAAAAGAATTACTTTTATGTGATGCCGATTTCATTTTTGGTTTTCGTTCTCAAACACAAGTATAATTATAATAAATTGAAGTTTCTATATTCTATATCTTTATTTATTTATTTATCTAAGTTTGGAAATTTAAATACGAAGTTATTGTAACGAAATTGCACATATTTATATAGTATTTCATATTTCAGATTGAAGAATATGGATTAACACTTCGTGCTTTAGGACAAAGGAAGGTATAATTGATTTTTTTTGTAAAGAATAATTTAATTCATATTATTATTGTAAATGATACATATCTATACATTTAATTACTTAGTGTATTTATCTTTTATGCATTAAAATGAAATTGATATAGCCAAATGCGTTAAATGATAAATGTTTGGAAATTTCGGTAAATGGAAATGGCTTACGAAGTTAAGGTACCCTTATCTTCGTGCCGGTCACGCTTAAAAGTTCCGGGCGTGACAACTTGGTAGTAGGATCAAAGCATTTATAGCCTTTATTAGAATCAGAATAACCTAGGAAAATGCATTTAATAGCTTTAGGAGAAAGCTTGGATGTGTGGTGAAGATGTGTGAACACAGTACAACCAAAAATCCTTAAAGGCAGTGTGTTTTCAAGGTATGACAGGTTACAAAAATCCTTCAAAACTTTCAAGGGAGTGCGATATGAGAGAGGCTTACTTGGCATCCGATTTATTAAGAAAACTGCGGTTAGAATAACATCCCCCAAAAATATTTAGGAACATTAGAATTAAGCATAATAGCCCTGGCAATATCAAGAATATGACAATTTTTCCGTTCTACTATCCCATTTTGTTGAGGACTATATGGGCAAGAACTTTTGTGAACAATGCCTTTGTTTGACAAGAATTCACCTAAGTATTGGTTAAAATATTCACTGCCATTATCAGTGTGAAGGATCTGGATTGTTGATTGAAATTGTGTTGAAATCATGTTGTAAAATTTCATGAAAGTTTGAGGAACATCCTTCTTGTCCCTTAATAGATAAACCCAACTAACTCTTGTGTGATCATCAATAAATGTAATAAACCATTTTGAATTAGTGCGGTTGGTAATACGAGAGGGACCCCACAAGTCACTATGAATGATTTTAAAAGGATGAGAAGCACGATATGGAGTACAAGGAAATGGAAGTCGATGATGTTTTGCAATTTCACAAGTATCACACATAAATTGAGAAACATCTTTATTAGGGAAAATATCAGGGAACATTTTTGACATATAATGGAAACTAGGATGACTAAATGTTGGTGCACCAACTCCAATGTACTAATTCTAGGGAGAGACACCGTATTACAAGTAACAATCCTAGGAATATTGGAAGAAAAATTATTAGAATCTAGGTAGTAAAGGCCCTCATGTTCTCTAGCATAGCCAATCGTCTTCCCCGTCAACAATTCCTGAAAAACACAATGGTATGCAAAGAAATCAGCATGACACTTCTCATCTTTAGCCAATGTACTAACAGATATTAAGTTACATCTTAATTTTGTAACATGTAACACATTTTTAAGAGTGAGTTGAGAAGAAATAGTAATACTCCCAAATCCAGCAACCCAAGAATTAGTTGCATCAGCAATTTTCACTGTGATAGGTGTTTTATTCACAGTTGTAAACACCCTATTTTGTCCGGGCCCACCAAATTAAAAAAAAAAAAAATATATATATATATATATATATATATATATATATATATAAAAACAAAAAAATATAATAAAACAAGATATACTCTCTTGATTCTTTCTTGTGAGGCAAGCACAAGTCAAATTGTGGCAACTAAGTGAGGAAATTGGAAATAATTGTGGTGATTGTGTCATAAAAGAATGATTCCCCATCAATTAGAATTTGATTTGAATAAGTTGGGAAACTTTTGAAGGGAATTTGAGTAAAAAGGAAAAAATTTTATTGGCCAATCAAGTTTCATAATGGAATTGATACATGTGCAACCATCATAAAAAGAAAAAAGGAAATTAACATGATATGGAGAGAATGATTGGTGAGCATAAATCAAAAAATAATAAATGGGCATTTAAGATGAAACCCTAGAGTTGGTGTCCTATATAAGTGAGAGCAAGAGAGCATATAGGGATCTTTTTTTGGGAGAGGCTAGGTTTAGTGATGATTATTTTTTGTGTGAGCTTTTTTTGGAGAGGCTAGGTTTAGTGATGATCATTTTTTGGGTGGTTTTTGAAAGAGAGAAAAAGGCTAGGTTGAGAGTAAAGAAAAGAGGTGTATTAGAAAGGTATACATCTATAACATACTTCTTATATTTCTTGGGGAAACATAGAGAGAAGGTGAGTGGAGAGTGATTTGTTGTGAGATCCCTTCTTCTTCTTCTTCTTCTTCTTCTTCTTCTTCTTCTTCTTCTTTTTCTTACCTTTGTTTTCTTAAGCCGATGAAAGTCTATTGTAGACGGAGGCATTCATAATCTCTCTCTAATCTCATTAAGGCAAAGGTGAAATAACTCTCTAAGACAACTTGATTGTCTCTTCACCTAGCCAATGATTTGAGATAAGAGAGGATTATTCTTATTTATTTGTTATTCTTTTTTTTCTTTGAAAATAATTTTTTTTATATACATGTATATATTTTTTTTGCAATATTTTATCTTTGCTTAATGTATGATTTTGTTTCGATTTTATTTTAAAATTATGAAATTTTTTTTTCTTTTTTTATATAAATAAAAAAATAAAATGGTTTTCATAAAAGAGGGAAATCGGTTGAATGATTTTCATCCGTGAAAGATTGAATTATCTTCTTAGGTTGAAAGTCGATTGTTTCTCCGAGAGAGATTATCTCCTCAGGCGATTCAATCAAAATTGTGAAGTATTTCCTTTTTTAAAAAAATAAATAAATATGCATTTTCATAATATAAAAAAAACAAACCAAAAATAATATATTTTTTTCTTCTTCTTAAATTTAAACAAATGTTTTTCTTAAAAAACACAAACCAAGTGACACGCATTTCTACTCCGAACTACGTGGGCTTTGATCCCTTAAGGGTACGTAGGCCCTAGGTCAAATCCTAGGTCAAGTCCAAAAATGTAAAAATTATTTTTTTTCCTTTCTTTTGTTTTATTTTTATTTTTATTTGTATATATTAATTTCTCTTGATAATTTAAAATAAAATTAAAATTAAGGTCATATTTATTTTTAAACAATTAACTTAGGGTAACCGTTTTCTTGAACGGGTGCTGTGGGGTGCCTAACACCTTCCCCACGCACAATCGACTTTAGAACCCTATTTTATTTTTTTTTATTATTTTAAAAGGTTTTCCAAAATATCCTTTTAAAAAATTTTGGTGGCGGCTCCATTTTTCCACTTAATTTAACCTAATTTTTCGCGCGCTACAACAGTGTATGACGAGAACATTGAGATATCATCAGTCATATGGTCGGAAGCACCTGAATCTATGATCCAACACTTTCCAGAACTTAAAGTTTTAATTGTTGCAAGAGCCCTTGAGAAATTACCTCTCTTAACAACTGTGGTAGTAGGTTGTTTGTGAGAAGGCTGAAGAGAAGTGAGGAGTTCCAGAATCTGATCAAATTTGTCACCATTAGAAGATGTAACATTAGAAGATGCAACGGAATCACTATCCTTCATTGTTTCTGCCATGTAGCCTTTGCCCTTTCCCTTCTTTGGCTTTCAATCTGCAGGTTTTCCATGAAGCTTCCAACAAGAGTCCTTTGTGTGTCCAATTTTCTAACAATGATCACAAGTAGGACGAGATTTTTTATTCTCTGTAGTGCGCACAGCCAATGCTGAAACTTCCAGGGGAAGATGAGCAACATGATCATCTTTAAGCATGATCTTCTTTCGGGAATCCTCTCCCCTAAGAATGGCAAAAGCCTCCCGAACAGAAGGAAGAGGAGATTTACTAAGGATGCGACTACGAACTTCCTCAAATGATCGATTTAGACCAGCCAATAACTCAAACAATCTTTCTTTCTCCACACGAGTGCGATAAACATCAATATTTGTGGGACAAATGGTGTGTCTTGATGAACGAGATCAATTTCTTGCCAAAGGGTACTTTTGGCCAGGTAATAGTCACCCAGACTAAGGGAACCTTGTTTAAGATCCCATACCTTTGACTTCAAATAAAAAAATGTGATTCATTGCCTTCATCTCCATATGCTTCATGAAGGGCTTTCCACATCTCATGGGTAGTGGTCATTGTTAGAATCTTAAGTTTTGATGAAGACTAAAATATGGAAAAACTTAGAAAGCAATAGGTGTACATAGAACCCTAAGTAAAAGTGCAACCGGATGTGGACTTACTTTCGGATAGACTAGGACTGGCGCTCGCGGATGTGTGATTCATCCCCCAGCGAGAGCAAGTAATTCATTAGGGAAATAACTTAGTCCATGAGCACTAGATATACAAAACCTCTAGACTAAGCTAAGGTTCAACCGGAAGTGAATTTGCTTCCTGTTAGATTTTGGCTGGCGCTGGCTCTTAGAACAAGATAACACTAAGCGTCAGTGAACATAAGCCACATCCAGAAGAATCACTTCCTGATAAACTTTCACTAGCGCAGACTGATAGAATGAATAACCCTAAGCGTCAGTGAATATAAGCAACGTCCAGTGGAAGTGCTTCCGATAGCTTAGTGACTAGCGCTGGCTGTTGGACTGACTTAACACTGAGAGAGAGTAAGTAACAATGAACAAATCCTTCATCCAGTGGATTTACTTCCGGATGAAGAAGTGCTTCCTGATGAAAGGAATACCACTTAGACTAAGAACACTCCCACTGCATGAGACAATATGTTTATACTGTTAGACTAACACTCAGAGCAGCACACTCAGAAGAATTGCTTCCGGATAAGAATATGCTTCCGCAAGCAATCAGAATGTCAGAAGTTGCAGTGTCAGAATGCTTATGTCAGAACAGAGGTGTCAGGACTACTTTTCAGAGATAAAGCAAGTCAACCCTGCTATGCATTAATGAAGCATTTATTGGGCAAACGGTAACTTGGGAAAAACGGCTATATTCAAACGGCTCTCCCACCTACCAAGAGTCAGATTGCCTGAAGACTATATAAAGGAGCTCAAACTTCATTTATGAGTGAACTGTTCATCTTTGAATATTCTAGAGAGAAGTTAGAGCGAGAAACTAAGAACATCTTCAAGCATTCAAGTTGCCCAGAAAAGTAAAGAGCATTTAACACTTTGAGTGATCTTTTCATCTACTTATTCTGTACTCATTGTAGTTAAGTCTCTTTCTGTTATAAGAGCATTGATTGTACTTAAGTGTGTAACACTATCTGTTCTTTGAGAGAACTTAGTTTGTAAAATCCTTTAAGTGTAAAGGTTAACCCCTTGCTCGGTGTGAGGGGGAGCTAGTTAGAAAGGTTACAAGTGAGCCTTGTGTAAAACTTGTAGTTGTAAGGTTGCAAGTGATCCCGTCCAAAACTTGCGGTTGTAAGGTTTCAGGTGAACCCGATTTAAAACCTGAGAGATAGTGGAACTCGGCCTGGGTGGTTGAGAACTGGACGTAGGTCAGGTAGACCGAACCAGTATAAATCTTGTGTTGGTTTTATTTGAGCATTTATTTTTGTAGCACAATTTACCCCCCCCCCCTCTTGTGCATCCATTACTTTCAGTCATAAACATGAAATATCTCTTGACAGTAGGACTCATGGCATTTACTAACCATGAGCAAACAAGGGCATCGGTGGCCTTCCATGTTTGCAGGGCACTAATTTCTGTCACTGCAGGAGAAGGGATATCACCTGTTACATGACCTAGTTTCCCTCGGCCTTCAAGAGCAAAGGTCATGGATTGTGCCCACTCACGGAAATTATCACCGGAAAGGCGCTCCGGGATGATTGAGACAGAAGAAGTGTCAAGGCCAGCCATAGAAGATCGAGAGACACCGCTGCTGTTGGAGGAACAATTGTTGGCAGTGTTCTTCGCTGATGTTGGCTGGGAAATTCTTTGTGATGATGAATCAACCATGATTTCTTCCATTTGCTCTGATACCATGAAGAAATCACAAGCAGTTTTCTTTTTTCTCTAATAATACAGAAATGTGATCCTTATGGGGATACATATACAAAGTGTAAAGTTATGTCCCTAGGGAATAGGTGGCAGTTACAACAGAATATGTCCCTAGGGAATAGGTGGCAGTTACAACAGAAGCAATATTAATTTAAAATTTAAATCTAGAATCCTAAAAACATAGGAAACAGAATAAGCCTATTTAGGGTTTCTAACAGACTGGAACCCCCGGGAAACAATGAAAATTTTCTTAAAAAGGCTGTGTTTGTAGCTAAAACGCAGCTTTGGTTAAATTCATGAAACTTTTGTCTAAAAATTCTAAATACTACTTATACAACTTGTGAACGAACCTTTAAAACTTTCCTGTAAACTTCAATTTGGACTAAACTTATACACCTCTTTATTTTTTATTGGCGTGAGAATAACCTCTCAATCTTTGTGCAATGCAGATAATTTGTCCCTACATTAGGACAATTACACTCAGGTTCTAACAAGAAATTTAATATTTAATAAATCAATTGACAACTCATTTATTTGTTAATAAAACGGCTTTAATTGTTAATAAGGATTATTGACAACTCATTGAGATCTCTTTGAAATCAGATCTCTTACTTGAGACTAATTGTAACATCCCAGCGCCTCGCTCTCGAAATTGTCTGTTTTAGAGAATCTCAAAGCGGACAATTTCGAGAGCGAGGCGCTGGGATATTACACTAATGGTCAATTGTTCTTACATTAACAAGATGGAGTTATTCACATAAATATAAGTTTAGAAGAGCTCATTAATAGTTAGAAAGTTATGTGGTTCATTATTCATAGAACTAAATACTCCCTCTGATCCTAAATATAAGACCTAATTGACTTTTTTTAGAGATGTTAAGGTTACAAAATATGTTATGAAATTATGACATATTTAATATATTTTTAGATTAATCATTAGTTTATAGGTTAAATAAACTAGTTTAAGGGGAAAAATTAGGTAAATCAATTTATAATTGACTTACATTTTGCTTTTTTTAGGATTTTTCAAAAAAGTAAACTAAATCTTATATTTAGGATTGGAGGGAGTATAATTTAACCAATTTCAAAATATGTCATGTTGTGTGTTATTTTTTTTGTTAATAAAAATGTCATGTTGTGTGTTATTTTTTTTGTTATTTCAAAGTATAATTTAGGATGAGTTTTCAGTTAATAAATTAATTGGGGAATATGATAACTCTTACATATGACAACCATATTTAAAGAGAAATGCATTAAGTAAGGCTAGAAGCTAAGCATGCCTTATAAGCTACTCTATATAACTAGTGTCCAAACAGCCTTGGCATAATTTTTCAATCTAACAACCACGGCATATTTTATTAGATGTAATTATGTGTATATCCATTAATTATCAGTGAACCACATAATTTCGCTTAGAGTATTATACAATTAATAAACAATGTACCAGACACAGTTTAACTTATATGTGAAAAATTTCCCAAATAAAGTGCCAACAATTCAGCTTACAAAGTCACAAAAGCATTACCGTACCAGTCCTTCAATAAAGTTTTAACAATTCCAATTTATTCATTATAATTAATAGCTTAAGTTTTTATTAGTTTTCGATTTCCCTATTGCAAAAGGCATATATTATCATCAAACTGAGAATTAATCACCCACTTGGTAAATCCATTGCTTCTTTTTCTACCCTCCATTTGAAAGATTACTGATCATGTATAGAGTTGATGAAATGTGGGACCATTCTCACCCTACACGCGTGCCTATCCCTTCCCTTCTAATAGCAAATTTATTTGGTTAATTTTGTTGGCAAAAAAGGTCCTTTCGGGGCATATTCGCGTGTTTATATATTTCCTGTATCATTTTCTGAAAATCAATTTTTTAAACTGATTTATCCTAGCTATTGTTAATCAATTTATGTTGTTTTCGCTTCACTTTATATGTATTTGTTGCTCATGACACACGTAGCCTTTCATGATTAAAGCATCCATGATACATTATCGTAGTAATTTTGTTTATTAAGTCAAAGCACATGCATCAGAATATAAAACACAACTTTGAGTTTTTCATTTCACTTGAAAAAACATGATTTTTATATTTATATTATATTTTTATTTTTATTTTTGAAAAGATAAGTTAAGCAATGTATGCCAAATAATCATTCCTTATTTACTGAAGTTAGAAACTTATTTCCTTCATAACAAATATCATCACCCATATCGGTACGTACTTATGTGTGTATATTGTATTACTTCTTCCAACCTTTCATGTATGACATATTCATAATTGCTGTGAACTTTTTAACTTACTTAACAATGCTTCTACGACAACAACGAAGTAAAATGGGCTATTAGAATGTTAAACAAATGACATATATTTAATCATTCTAAGTAACACCCTTAATCTCATTAAATCAAACAAATATGTCTTATAATTAGAAATGGAGAGTATTACATGAAATATAAAAAAAACTGCATTAACCATCAACCATCAATATTATATATGCTTTACTTCAAAGTTAACATTTGATTTAGAAATTAATTTATCGTCCTAAATGTTTATTTTGCTGCTTTTTGATGTTTAGTAATATTTGCAGGAAAAACAAAAATAACGGTTAGAATTATCACCCTTATAATTCAAGTTATCATGAGATCAATCAACAATAATAACTTATTTGAAAATCAAATCAAAATGAATCAGTATCAATCACATATTAATGTTGATTAGCAACAATCACATATTAATGATGATTTATCAACTCTATGTTTTCTTTAAGTCTGTTGGATTCAGCAATCGAACGATCCGGCCCATTGAGGGCGGATCTGATTAAATATTTCCAACACTCAGGAATTCTAGCTTGATGCAGTGGCAATATTATACTTTGCCAACCAATTTCTCGAAGCTATAGACATGTGTGTTTGTATTAGTTTTTCACTTTTCTGATGGACAAAGACCCGTTGGATTCGCCTAATAATAATAAACTCCATGTTGGGTTGTCATTATTATGCATACAAATAATCAATAATCTATATTGAGTTATCCCAAAAGGCTAAAGTATACTTTTAGTCCCTTATGTTTTCATCAAGTTTCAATTTAGTTCTTTATGTTTGGAAAGTACACTTTTATTCCTTTTTGTTAACAACGTTAGTTGTACTTAAATTTAAATGATTATTTCATAATGAAATTGGAGTAAAAATGATAAATTTTAAAACTATAAGAATAATTACACTAAAACAATTCAATCTAAGCATTTTTTCATGTATGTAATAACTCTTTAAAATTGTTAAGTTAACATTTTCCATTGAGTGAAATTAACAATGTTAACAAAAAATGATTAAGAGTGTACTTTCCAAACATAAAGGACTAAATTGAAACTTGATGCAAACATAAAGGATTAAAAGTGTACTTTTAAACATAAAGGACTAAATTGAAAGTTGATCCAAAATATAAGGGACTAAAAGTATACTTTTTAGTCATTCCAAAAATAATAAAGGATATTGTCAAGTTAATATAGTTCTGCAAAGAAGAAAAGTTACTCCTCATTCAACCCTGCATAACTATTGAATCCAATTAAGTCCGTAATCTCAAATATTACCTTCACAAAAATGCCTAAATCATCCATTAATCAACTTGATCACTATTTTCCCCATTTAAACTTCATTTTAATAATTTACGATTCTTTCTGATCCATGACCTCTTAGGTTGAATAGCATAACAGAACCTACACTGACCAATTTCATTTTATTGCACATGTCATGAGACCTTGAAGATGTGACACCATTCTTAAAATAGGTCTTACTCCACCTAGAAGTTCTTTCTTTTATACGCTTCTATTATAAATATCAGGATATGATGCATAAAAAAAAATATCAGGATATGGCTCTACTTAAAAGTTAAAAATATATCTCAAATATCTTATAGTTGATGCAAAAGGAAGATAAGTGAATTTGATTTCAACATACATTCATTTGTTATATCTTAAAATAGGGTCATTCAAACTTAGCTTTGGTCCCTATACATCAGTTCTGATTTATTTTATATATGTTGTTTACGTAATAATCCCCATCTTGAATAAAACATCACACAATTTTGAGCAATGTAGAATAATAAAGGAAACAAGAGCTCGGAAAAAAATATATATAAAATCGAGCACAATATTTAGTAATGTAAAGATGCGAGGCAGGAATGAGGATATTCTAGAAAAGAAATTAAGAAGAAAATGCAAAGAGCCATGTAGAAGAAACCCCTCGAGAAGTGCACCATGTGATGTGCCCCATGTGCATGCACAATAGTCAATTTAAGCCATTGATAAGACGATATTAATTTGAAAAATCAAGATTATTGTGCTTTTAATCAAAGTCTTTAAAAAAGGCATTTCAAACATAAAATTATATACAAAGTAATAAAACTAATCATGCACATAATAACAATTGGACGGCCCTGACGACATGCACTAAAACTGAACTTCTATATAAAGCATCAACCCCCTTGCCATTTTCTCCAACAACAATCTAAGTTCCTTTTGTGCTTTGAATCAAATTTTCTCTTATTCTCCACACAGGAGCAATAAACATGGCACAACTCATCAACCACCTCACGTTGGTAATGATTCTCCTCTTGTCTCTCTTCTCCATTGAAGCTTTAGCTAAGTCATCCTTGAACATACCTCAACGCCGATATGATCCCCAAACTATAGTTTATATCAAATCCTCTTGTCAAACAACTCTTTACCCAAAACTATGTCTCCGCTATTTATATAAATTTGCATATTCAAATATTCAAAGCCCAGAACACTTGACTCATTTGGCATTATCTGTGAGTCTCACACGAACAATACAAACCAAAAATTACTTGCAACATGTGGCCAAACAATTTGATGCACTCAAGAATAGTAGGAATTCAAGAGACTATTATGACATGCAAGATTGCTTGACACAAATCAATGATAGTGTGGATGAGCTTGGCAATTCAATAAAAGAGCTTGAAAGGTTGAACAAGATCCATACTAGTTTGATAAATGACAATGTGTTGTGGCATATAAGCAATGTTGAGACGTGGGTGAGCACTGCTCTTACAGATGTGAGCACATGTGTGGATTATTTTCCAGGACATAGGATGAGTAAGATGAAGGCTGCCATAAGAGGGAAGGTATTGAATGCTGAGCAAGTCACTAGCGATGCACTTGCCTTATTTCATAGATATGCAACCATGTACCGAGCAGCAGATGCAGCCAAGAAACCCTGATGAAAGCTTCAAGAAGTTGTCCTTTGTTTGTTTGTTGCTTTTGTTTGTTCGTGTAGAGTTGTGTAGATCTATCATGCAAGTTTTTTTCCAAGGGCGACTTTGTTTTCTTTCGTCAAGAAAATGTGCAGAGGAATATGGAAATCAATTGAAGCAAGAAATGGATCTTGTTTGTATTTATTTGTTTTTTGTTTTTACTACTGCCTCCTCCAATATTGATATGTTTAATTTTTATTTAAAATAGTAAGGAAATTAAATAACAAGCCACTTAATTATAATACAGTATTTATATATTTTTAGATTATATGGTGCGAATAAATTAAATAAATATGTTGAAAAATTCAGGTAGTTTAATTATATGTAGTTTATTTAATTTATTCAAGATTTTTTAAATAACTAGGTCTTATAATAAATATTAGAGGTGTATATTGAAGTAAAAGGATTAAACATTAAATTAAAAGTTCAATTGAACTAGAGAATTCTATTGGTACGTAAAAACTAAATTCCATAGCTAAATGAGAGATTCTGTGATTAATATTTTAGTAACTATCTATTTTCCATATAATCCAGAGCTGATGCACTAGTTTTTATAAATACTTGAATTGAAGACAATGAGTGTCCCTAGAATGGAGCCTTCATAATGCATGCACCTAATCTTTAACCTAACTTGCCTAACCCTGTTGAAGGCGATCACTGGCACAATAACTACTCCCCCCTTAGGATTCTGTATGTAAACCACGCACTGCATCAGTAGTGTGAGACATGCGGTGGAAATTGGTTTAGTGCATCGACATTATAAGAAGCAAGAAATGAGTATGTGTGAACCTGACAACAACACAACAAACTTAAAATAAAAAAGAGATTAAAAACAGGTTTCAGCATTGTGACAAAGCCCATAATATTTCTGCATTCAATTTTTATTTTAAGGGTGTTTTATTATGGTATTTAAGCACTATATTACATATATATCTTATAAGGAATGTGTTTTAAAAAGAGTACATGTACTGTTAAATAAAGGGCATATTTGATATTTTTATATGATTACGGTTAAATAGCTTAATTTTTTGGAACCAATTAATATGTTTCTTCTTCTTCATGGTATATATTTTTCATTCACGATTCTCATTTGGTGTGAGTTTTATGATGTTGGATTGGTTAGATTTGATGTAATCCTATACTTATTGGGAAAAATAATGGTTGTAACTAGTTTTTGTTTAATCTCATCTGATGACTGTTATTGACAAGTTGGGGTCACCTTGCATGAAAACCCAGCAATAAACCCAACATTTTTGTCACATATAACATCAATCTTGCTCGAAACATCATAACGCTCTTAGTCGCACTGCTTAATAACTCTTCCATACAAAATCATTAATCATTAGCACAATATATATATACATGTGTGTGTGTGTGTGTGTGTGTCTATATATATATATATATATATATATATATATATATATATATATATATATATATATATATATCTGAATATCATCAGTTCCTCTTATAACATGGGTATCACCAAAGGAACAGTACTTACCCTTTTTATTCTATGACGATATAGTTTTTTAAAGTGTCATATGTTTCCCTTTGTCACACCGTCAGTAATAAAATAACAACATAAATTATTTAAAACTGAGATAGATATTAATAAAAAGTAGTGACTGTTTGACTTCAATGAAAAATTGAGGCCTGTGATTATTTATCCGTATTACAAGAGTATTAATTAAATATTAACTGTGGTCTTTGGAATCTTGATCACAGCTTGATTTTCTTAGCAGTCAATATCATATTTTGCCGACCACCTGCTCAAAACTACATCTCTATCATACCTCATCTTTTCACTTTTCTGATGAACAAAGACTCGTTATAATCGCAAAAATTATCTCCATGTTGCAAGCCGTTCATTCAAACTTTTGAATAAATATAATAATGAGTTATTTATGGTATTGGTGCCTATGTTAATTATAAATTTGAAAGCCTTCAGAATTAAATTTCTGGAGCTAGAAGTATTTCAAAAGAGCTCTGAGGTTTATTATCCTTAGAAAGTGAAGAAAAAGTGTTAGAGAATGGATTTTTATACGAGAATTTGTTTATACCCGGTGATAAAGAATTTTATGAATGGAAGTAAATCTATATTTAAATGTGAGTATTTAATTTTATAATGTGAATCTTCCTTTTTGTTTTGAACTAAGTTATTTGTATAGCTCTTTAAAGTAAAATTCAATTGGATATAAAATTATTGATGAACAACTGCGATGGGTGAGTTTTCCACATTCTTTCGATTACATTTTTAAAATTGCTCCATTTATTTTTTTTATACAAGCTAGACTATTATATAGCCTCTTGCAGGTTATTCTCTCTAAATCAAGACTACTTTACAGAGTTTTTTCTTGGAAAGAAAGGTTTTTAGAGATTGCATGCATTGCAATAACCATTATAGTGTTATGACTAATCTTAATCTAATCTAATATATCAATCATTGCTTTAAACTAATGCAAATCTTACCGTACATCTAATTAAGTTTGACCGACCAGCTATATGATTCATGCTTCTTTTAAAAACTTCTTATGGTTTAATCATCCTTCAAAATATCCTATGTGGCCAAAATTATGGAGACTGAAGATAGTGAAGAAGTCGATTATTGTGTTCACAAGTTGTCTCCTTGTTGAATTCTACCTAGATGTTTTACGATGAATGTAAAATAATTTAGGGAGAATCAAGATTATTCTATTTTCAATTAAAAAATTTATTTTCTTAAAAATATTAAAAGTAAATTAATCAAATCTTATAGGCGGATTATATGCATTAAATAAATATAAAAATTCTATATAAAGCACCTTGCTCCATCCATTTTCTCCAACAATATACAGTCTTAGTAGGCCATAAATCAAATAATTATCTACTCTGATCTTCATCCCCTAACTATTCTTGTTCATGTGTGAGAATATGAGATAGTACTATAATAGATTGTTTTATTTTAATTATGAGGGGATAAAATAGTCCTTTTCTTTTGAGAATTAATTAAAGTAAAGTCCACAGGGATCCTACTTTAATTTGGCTAGTTTATGGGACCTAATTTAAATTTATATGTTTATAATTTGGCTACTCATGTAAAATGGATGGGATAAAATCATCCCATCCATTTTCTCCAACAATATACAGTCTTATTATATGTTTATTGTTGAATTTATAATATTTTTCCAATTATATTAGATCTTAATCATAAAAAAAAACCCAACTGCGTAGATATTAATTGGATAGGAAGTAGAGAGTTAATAATGGAGAGGCCTCATACCCCTTTTACAGTTTTTAAAAATATAATAGATTGCTTGCATTTTAACTAGGTAGAGAAAGCTACAGTTCAATGAGAAAAGTCTGTTCTATTATCACTTAAAATGATAATTGACTTGCAAGTTAGTGTAAAAAAAAATTCATCTCTTCATAAGCATTTGACTACTACTGGCTAAATTTCTTGCAAGCACTATGTTGCTCTCCATCACCCTTCATTTCTTGTTTACCCAATAAAAAAAATAACAATTTCAATTTAGTTGTTATCATTATACAAAACTAAAATCCAAATCATAAATGGTCATGATATTTGTCATCAACATGTCTAACATAGTGTAAATTTCATCCTTTTGTGTATGTTGTTCATCCCCAGCATAAAACTTGTGGACTATGCCTCTCAAAAAAATTGAACTACAACCTGGTTCTTTTCTCACACCTCGTTCTTTCATCATATTTCTCAAACTAACCCCATCTTTATATAGACCTGATTCTATGTATGTATTCGACAGAAGAACATATGTAGCAGGATACTCTGGCTTAGTGGAAAGAATATTTTCAGCAGCAATTTGCCCCAGCTTTGCATTCCCATGGTTTCTACATGCCCCTAACAAGGCTTGCCAAACCATTTCATTGGGTTCAATTGGCATCTCTCTTATAAACTCAAATGCCTCATTTAAGCGGCCAACACGACCCAAGAGATCGACAACACATGCAAAGTGTTCCATTTCTGGTGCCACACTATAGGTTTCCTTCATCTGATAGAAAAAGTTCAAACCTTCCTCGACCATTCCTCCATGGCTACAAGCAAAAAGAACGCATAATAATGTTACAGCATTAGGCTTCGCACCATATTGCACCATCTTCCTAAAGAATTGAAGGGCACCTTCAACAAGGCCATGTTGCGCGTAAGCTGATATTATGGCAGTCCATGTAACAGTATCAGGGTTGGATATCCTATCAAACACCTTTTTTGCATCCACTAGGCTACCACATTTAGCATACATGTCAATCAACGCACTTTCAATACACGCTTCAGTGACCAAATTGGCTTTGCATATCAACCCGTGAAGTTGTTGGCCAAATTCTAATAAACAAAGACCAGCACATGCAGTGATCACAATAGAGAATGTGAAATCATTAGGGGCATATCCTTCTCTGCGCATCCGTGAGAATATAACCAAAGCTTTCTCCCACTCAGAAAATTGACAATACGCAGTTACCAAAGTAGTCCAAGATACTATATCTTTCTCTTCCATTCCATCAAAAAGCGTCTCTACAGCTTTGAGCAACCCACATTTGGCATATGCATCAGTGAGGGCATTCAGCGCACTAGTTTTCATCACATCATGCCCATGTTTCCAAGCCACAGCATGAGTCTCCCTTAAGAATTTCAGATCTTTCAAAGCAGCAATGGAATTGAACACGTTACAGAAAGTGTAAACATCTGATTCAACATCATTTTGACACATTCTTGTGAACAACTGCAAAGCTTCATGGTGATAACCAGATTGTGAATACCCTGTTAGCAATGCATTCCAAGGTGTATTAACTTGGCAAAACGTAAACTTAGAGTCAAAAAGAAATCGTGCATCAGTTAGAGAACCACTCTTAGCATACATATCAACTAGAGCAGTTCCAACTACAGTATTGTAAGCCAATCCCCATTTAGATGCAAATCGATAAATTTCATGACACTTGTTAACATCACCTAATTGGCCAACAGCCTTGGAAACACTAATAAAGGTGAGGTTATTGGGTGTGATACCAGATTCAACCATATCGATAAAACAATCAAAGGCTTCTGCATGTAAACCATTTGAGGTATACCCCGAAATCATTGCATTCCAAGAGATAATGTTGAGTTCTGCCATGTTGTTAAACACCATAGACGAAGTCTCAATCTTGCCCAACTTTGCATATGAGTTGAGAAGCGATGTACTAACAACGGTATGGGTTAGAAAACCTCTTATGACAACTTGGGCGTGCACCATCTGAACAAACTCAGTGAAAGCCAAGCCAACACATGACTGCAAAACAGCAGAAAAAGCAAACCCATCTGGCAAGACTCCTTGTTCCAGCATCATAGAAAAGAGCATCATTCCATCAAAATAATAGCCATGTTCATTTGATGCAACTATCATGACTGTCCAAGTGAAAACATTTCTTTGAGACATGCCATCAAACACCTTACAAGCAGCATCATAATCCATGCAATTTGAGTACACATGCATTACATGATTTAACAATACTAAGCAGTCCATGTCCGTAAAGTTTGACTTTAAGACATACCCATGAATAGATTTTGCCACTTGAAGTAACCCCCATTCTTGACAAACTTTTAAAAGATCAACAAGTGATGACCGTTCACGAGTTTCAAATGCGCTACCAATGTCATTAACCGGATTGATGGCGAGGATTGAATCATTGGAATTGCAAAGTGATTTCCAATCTGCAATTCAGAAAAGATGAAAGGTCCATTAGAAAACAATTAAAAGTGGTCTTGTATAAGCTTTCAGCTCAAGTTTTTTAAGGTGGTTTCCAATATGGCTCAACAAACTAACAAAATGATGCAAAGACGGTTTCATATTCATGGATTTTGGGTCAGTTCCGAAAACACATACTAAAATGGCATTGATGACGTTTAAGAAACCAGAAGTTTAAACCAAAATATCATACCCTTAGAGTCATTGCAAGATACTCCTTTACCAGCAACTGGAGAGCCTAGCGAGTCACAGGCCACAAATAGAGAACATTAACTTGGTCTCACTAAAAGTTCAGAAAGTAACCAAAAAAGGCTTTAGCAAACATCATAGAAGGTAGACATCACAGCCTTAAAATACATATGCAGGTGGATACAGATGATGAAAAGCTTGTCCTAAGAAAGAGTAGCACACACTAAATATTTGAACTCAAAATAGTTATCATACTAGTAAGTTTTTTCCACAGAAAATAAACCAAGAAAAGCCATTTTATTTTTTATCCCCACTATAAAACAGAATAAAAAAGTATTCATCTCATTGCTCCACAAAATGAAATATGTGTGTTAAAAGTTCAAAGGAGAGAGAATGTTTTTCTTAATTTCTATTCTCAAGTGTGAGGTGCTATTTATACAAGTGGCTTCACTAACTCTCTAACACTCTAGAACCTTCATACTCTAACACTCTCTAGAATATTTCTTGAACATAACAGTATGGTCTAGAGAGTACTACAATTATACATCATTTTAACACTCCCCCATCCATTCCCATCTTGGACACTATATTCTGAAATTGCTCACAAGGCAACCCTTTTGCGAGAACATCTGCTAATTGATCTTCTGATGGTACAAATGGAGTGCAAATCAGACCACTTTCCAACTTTTCCTTGATAAAGTGTCGATCAATCTCAACATGCTTTGTTCGATCATGATGTACTGGGTTATGGGCAATATTAATAGTCGACTTATTATCGCAGTAGAGCTTCATTGGACCTTCCCAGTGAATTCTTAGATCTGATAGAATGATCTTTATCCATAACAATTCACAAATCCCGAGAGCCATTGCTCTAAACTCAGCTTCAGTACTAGATCTTGAGACCACAGTTTGCTTCTTACTCCTCCATGTGATAAGATTTGAACCAAGAAAAGTGCAATATCCTGCTGTGGATCTTCTGTTATCAAGATCACCTCCATGATCAGCATCCGTGTATGCTTCAATAGTGAGTTTTCTCCCCCTTCTGAATAAAATCCCTTTCCCTGGGGTACCCTTCAAGTAGTGAAGTATTCGATGAGCAGCTTGTAAGCGTGAAGTTTTAGGACAATGCATAAACTGACTCACTACACTTACTGCATATGCAATATCAGGTCTTGTGTGAGCCAAATAAATCAACTTTCCAATAAGCCTTTGATAGGATCCTTTGTCAACCGGAGGATCTTTAGGTGGCGTACAAGACTTCTTCTTTCTCCACTTTGGAGACCTCCTACCTGCTTCACATAGTCTGTGATTTTGCTCTATAGGCGTATCCACAGGTTTGCATCCCAGTTTTCCTGTTTCTGCTAAGAGGTCAAGAACATACTTCTGTTGAGATATGAAGATGCCCTGTTTGGAATGAGCAACTTCAATACCCAAAAAGTATGAGTCTGCCTAAGTCCTTAATGGCAAATTATTTCATCAACTGAGTTCGAAGAAAATTAATTCCTGCTATGTCATTTCCTGTGACGATGATATCATCAACATAAACAAGTAAAATAGTTACTCCCCCTGAAGATGAATGTTTAATAAACAAAGTGTGATCACCTTGGCTTTGTCTATATCCCATGCGAACCATGGATTTTGTAAACCTCCCAAACCAAGCCCTTGGTGATTGCTTTAATCCATAAAGTGCTTTCTTGAGTCTGCACACTGTACCAGGAGCAACTTGAGAATAAAAGCCAGGAGGGACTTCCATATAGATTTCTTCCTTCAAGTCTCCATGCAGGAATGCATTTTTCACATCAAACTGCAACATATCCCAACCTTGATTGGCAGCCAAGGCCAATAAAATTCGAAAGGTATTCATTTTTGCAACAGGAGCAAATGTCTCCTCATAATCAACTCCATAAGTTTGAGTATATCCTTTAGCAACTAATCTTGCTTTATATCGTTCCAAGCTGCCATCGGAATTGTATTTGGGTGTGAAGACCCATTTACATCCAACAAGCTTCTTTCCTTTGGGTGATTGAACAAGATCCCATGTTTTGTTGTTCTCTAAAGCTTCCATTTCAACTTTCATTGCTTTAACCCAATTATCATCTGCCAATGCCTCATTTAAGGTTTTTGGTATTGGAATGGATTGGAGATTAGTGAGAAAAGCTTTGTGGTTGGAAGACAACTTGTCATATGAAAGAAATGAAGATAAAGGATATAAAGGACGCTTACTACAACTTCGAACTCCCTTTCTTAAGGCAATAGGTAAATCATCAATAGAAACAGGAGAGTCATCAGGTATATTGGAAGGAGATGAAGGTACCTCTGTATTTTCAGGAGCAATTTCAGGTTCTTCATTAATAATTGGTTCAGATGATTGAACTTGCTCCGGTTGAGGTTTCCTTTTCCTTGTACTGTAACGTAGTGGTGAATGAGTAGAGTCAAGTGTTTGTTGATCCTCTACAGATGGATTAGTTTGGAATTGTTGTGTAACCTCTACAGATGGATGAGATTGTAGTCTTAAATCCTCTTGAAATTTAGTTTCTAAAAGATCACTAGAAAAATGTTCATTTTCTTGATCATTATTGACACAACTACCAAAGTAAGACTCAGACTCTGAAAATATCACATCTGCTGACACAAAGAACTTCTTTGAAGGAGGATGATAACATTAATATCCTTTTTGGGTAGAGGAATATCCTACAAACACACACTTAAGAACTCTAGGGTCAAGTTTAGTCCTTTGATAAGAATGTACATGCACAAATGCAACACACCCAAAAATCCTAGGAATAAGACCATTTGATGCATTAAAATTAGGATAGAAATGAGTGAGAACCTCTATAGGACTTTTTGAACCAAGAACTTGAGTTGGGAGTTGATTAATGAGATGTGTTGCTGTTAGAACAGCTTCACCCCAAAAATGTTTCGGCACATTTGTTTCAAACAATAATGCCCTTGTGACTGCAAGAAGGTGACTATTTTTCCTTTCAGCTACTCCATTTTGTTGAGGAGTATAGACACAAGATGACTCATGTAAAATCCCTTGTTTTTCAAAAAATGTGGATAAAGATTGCTTGAAAAAATCTTTAGCATTATCAAAACGAAATCTTTTTATTTGAGCTCAAAATTGTGTTTGAATCATATTGTGAAAACGCGGAAAAATGGAGCTCACATCAGATTTTTGTTTTATCAAATAAATCCAAGTCACCCGAGTGCAGTCATCAATATATGACACAAACCAATGTTAGATGGACCCCAAATATCACTGTGAATTAGCTCAAAAGGAACAAGACTTCTTGTTTTACTTATAGGATATGAGGAACGCTTATGTTTTGCAAACTCACAGATATCACAATGCAATGACTCAATGGAAACATTCTTAAACAAAGAAGGAAAGATTATTTTCAAAACATTAAAAGAAGAATGACCAAGGTGGCGATGTTGAAGCCAAATTTGTTCCTCATTTGACATGACACTTTTAGATTGAAAAAAGGAAGATGAAGGGGTCTTAACTCTACTACATTCACCAGAGTCCTCAAAGAAGTAAAGTCCATCCTTTCCCTTAACAAGTCCAATTATCTGTTTCGTTTCTTGCTCCCGAAAAATACAAGAGTTTGAAGAAAAGATTACAAAAAGATTAGAATCAGCAACAAGTTTTTGAACAGATATGAGACTAGTGCAAAGTTTAGGAACATGGAGGACATTTTTTAAAATAAGAGCAGAGTTAATGGAAACATCTCCCTGGCCAACTACAGTCATGACTGATCCATCAGCCACAACAATTTTCCTACTACTAGGACATGGACTATATGAAATAAAGTGTTTAGATGAATTAGTCATATGATCAGAGGCTTCTGAATCAATGATCCAAGAGTGGAGGAAATCCTTATTTGAGGCATTAAGAGCAGATGAAAATAAAACAGCTGAAGGTTGAAATGAAATACCTGAGAACCCCAAAGCACAGGTACCTGTTGTAGAAGGGGAATAATTCTAAAGCGTTTCTATCAGAAGCTCTAGCCTCTCTAACTCCCCCTTAAGATCAGTCTGACTAAGCTTCTCCCGACCCTTTAAAAATGTGCGAACAAACTGAGACCAGCTTAAAAAATTAGTTCCATGCCATTTATAAGCTGTCGGAACATTTGCCAAGTCTCTATACGCACTAACACTGCTGATTGATGCAGACCCAGTATCATTAGAGGCCTTTTTCATCTCAGCCATGATTTGAATAGGACGGAGAGGTGTTTCTGAACAAGATGGGAGAAAACGGCGGCCAAAACCTTCTTGCACGTGCTCTCACGCGCTTTCCGGCGGCTCTGGGTGATTTCCCGGCGGGTGGCGCGTGGGATTCCGGTGGCGGCGCGTGTGATTCCGGTGGCGGCGCGTGGGGGCGCGTTGATGGCCGGGATCTGCGGCGGCTTCTGGGTCCGGCCGATTTGAGGTCGCCGGAGACAGTGGTGGGGCGCGTGTCACTGTTGGAGGTCTCGACGGCGGCGAATAGGCTAGGGCAGAGGGGTTTTCTCTCTCTAAACCTCTCTTTCTCTCACTAAAAATGATTAGAAACGGTGGAAGCTGAGTATAGAGCAACCTGGCTCTGATACCATGTTAAAAGTTTAAAGGAGAGAGAATGTTTTTCTTATCTTCTATTCTCAAGTGTGAGGTGCTATTTATACAAGTGGCTTTACTAACTCTCTAACACTCTAGAACCTTCATACTCTAACACTCTAGAATATTTCTTGAACATAACAATATGGTCTAGAGAGTACTACAATTATACATCATTTTAACGTGTTTCTTGTGCTAAAAATAAAAATGATTAGGGAAAAAGGAAATAAGAAGAAAACTCACAACTAAAATGCCACCTTCTTCTGCAACACATGCAGCTTCCAAGGTCACTTCTGCACTACATGGCACAGACAATGAAGCAAATCAGTTATCTCCATAATCAATTTAATTTCTCTTTTTGAGAGAACATTTTAACATTTTTGTTGGTAAAGCTATATAAGTTTGAAAAGAAAAGCAATTAAAAAGTAGGAAAGAGAGAGACCTGGTAGTGGTAGGCGAAAAGGAAGAGTGAATTTTGAAAAGGGTATTGTGGGTTGTGGATAGAGAAAGCTGAGGGTGACGAGGAGGGCAAGAAATTAAAGAACATGCCCACTGCAAACTTCCCATTTTCCTTGCACGAGAGAATTTCTGTCACACCTAACTTTTTCTACAATATTTGTAGCAATTCAATCAATTAATAACCACTTTTTTGGTGTCGTTAGAAGCTCAAAAATACAAATAAATTAAAATTTTCATTTAAAGGTTTGATAAAATACTTCCCTTCGTAATCTGGGCTTCTATACACATTGTAAAATTTTATTTTCCTATTAAAATCTCAAGTGGTTCATTAACTCATTACACAGCTCAAACAGAGGCTACTATCTAATATGTAACCATCTACACATGGTCAACTCAATATAACTACAAAGAAATCAAACTATCACGAATAGTTCTATCTTATACAATTATATCTAAACACAATTGGCTATCTCAAGTGCTAGTTTTACTAATTGTATACAATACAAACTATTCGCTTGTTACAAAACTTTGATCTAAAAAGATCTAAACATAGACCCTGACAACTTCTAAGCACATTCAGGCCTAGCAGGCATCTCCGCACTATATGATAAAATTGTCGGTTCTCTATTCCTTTCCTTGTTACCTGCAGGTTTTTTTTTTTAAAACAGTGAGATTCAAAGAATGCCAATGGCAATTTATTTCACTCATTATATATGTGTTTTATACTGCATAAACCTGAATAGTCCTATGACCTCCTACCAACCATAGCCAATAATTTAAATAAGGGGTGTGAACCCTTGGAGTACTCCTGATTATCAACAATAATTTAAATAAGGGGTGCGACCCCTTGGAGTACTCCTGATTATCAAGGCAATTAAATTACAAAATACTAAAGTACTAAATTCTCAAGCCTAAATTAAACCAAAACAAAATGTTAAATTACAAATTAAAGCCTCCCTAATAATTTAACCATAATGATGGTTCAAACTACCATTTAGCATGTAGACTACAATTTCAATCCTCTAGAGTGTTTTATGTTCCAGATTTCCAGCAATGAATAAAGCATGCACAAGAGAGGCAATATCCAAAATAAAATCAAAATTTCAAGACAAGGATTAAGGCATTGTGCAGTCACCAATAAATGCATTTTTTCTGCATTTAATCACAGCCACTAAACAACTAATTAGAGTGACATATAACAGCTATTTATGCAGCAAACTTGGTCAAATACTTAAGGTTCAAAGAGTGAAAATAGATTCTTGGAATAAAAAAAAAATCAGAATCAAGTTGAAGAATAATGTTGCCATCAAGTATCAACAACTAAACAAAACATTCAAAAACAAAGCAAGAAAGCAATGTAGCTCAAGAAAAACTAACTTCAAATCCAAAATTTTACAAGCAAGTTTCAAAACAGATTTCACTTGTCCATCTCTTTAAATTTGTTCATTCAGGGATTAAGAATTGAATTTCTCAAGCACCTAAACAAGAATCAGTTCAAAAACTTCCATTTATTTCAAACAAATGCATCCACATCAGTTATTGTCATTCATTCAAACAAGCCATGTCAAAACAGAAAAAAATGGAGAACTTCCATTAAATCAGCACATGCATATAGAAGACAATGTACATTTACTTTCACACCCACATACAGTAAGATTCCTCATTACTTTCTCCATTCCATTTGGCCATTATAGTGAAGAATATGAAGAAACTTGTAATTACACATGAAGCCACATCACTGTAGCTATATCATCGCATAAAAGAAACATAATACCACAGAACAACATCAACCACTCATTTACCAAACCTGAAACTCAACATTAGACACCCCATGCATCAGGCCAAATCGGCCAAAGAAAGGGAAATTTTGGAAAATCAACATTCACCATCAATTTATCATTCTTTTCAACTTATATAACCAAACACTCAACATGCATACAGTTTTATTATTATTATCCAAGAGGAATGAGATTATCTCAATTTTTTATTAACTACCAACTAAAAATCCCAACACTTACAATATCTTGTAATGCACAAAACTCATACATGCAACTACCAAAAAGTAGAGCAACACAAAAAATCAATTATACAGTGACCAAAAGCATCTTCACAATTTCGCACCACACTTATAAAGCTATAATCACATTCCTTTCAATCAAAACATAGATTAATCCTGCATTCATATATCCAACTATAATCCATGTTGAAAATCAACAATTTCCTTAATCACTTGCTTCAATAAATCCAGTTCTTCATCAAAAACACAATGTACATTCACAATTATCTTCCATTCAAAACAACCAAATTCTATTTACATTTAGTTATCAAAGCTTTAAAGCATAACCAAGCAGTAAATCAAAATAACAATGCAACACAAAAAAAAAGTTTTCAGCAACAAATTTAAAATAGAGAAGCACAGCACGTGAAAACCCATATGCACATGCTTCTAGTAAATGAATCTACTTCAAATAGCATTATTGAACTCAGTTCATCACAAATTTCCCTTGAACCCGTCCATGAACAGTGATTAAGAATGAGAAATTCAATGACCCATATATAAACATCACAAAATGTAACTTGAAGCTTTGATTTTCGGTGATTATTGAACCCAAATCCTAAAACCGAATCGAACCCTAACTTGGTTTCCTAACTTGGTTTCTCTCATAGAACTCGCTCAAGTGAAAGGAAATGAAATGGGTAGAGGACACTGACCTAAGCTCAAATGGGCTTTTGCATGTTAGCTTTGAGGCCGTGAATGTCGCCGAAGATGCCTGTGGAGCCGAGGGAGGACGAAGGGAGAAAGGGAAAAGCGAGGAAGCCACCGATGAATCGAAGAGAGGAGGATAAAGAGAAAGGGAGAGTGAAGAACGAATGAAAGTGATGAAGTGGACAGAGTAAGGGCCCGTTTGTATGGAGGGAAAGTGGGTGATGTAGATGGGTGTAAGGGGTAAAGATGGAAAGTAGAGTTAAATTAGGTAATGATGGGAAGGTAAAGTTTATGGGGCCCAGGAAAAGTGTGAGATAGAGAGAGAACTTGTGGGCCCAAGATAGATATATGAAAATTACCAAAAAATTATACTCCCTCCGTTCCTAAATATAAGACCTAGATAACTTTTTTTTTTGAAAGATTAAGGTTGCGAAATAGGTTATAGGTTATTAAATGATGACATATTTGATATCTTTTTAGATTATTCATTAGCTTATAGGTAAACTAAACTAGTTTATGAGAAAAAATTAGGTAAATCAATTTATAATTAACTTATTTTTTACTTTTTTTAGGATTTGAAAACTACTTTAGGTCATATATATATATATATATATATATATATATATATATATGGTTTTGGGGCCAGAAATATAATTTGGTATTATATTCTAAATATAAGATAAAATTTGACTTTTCTAGAGATATTAATATTTGCATTTTTTTCTCAAAAAACTAATTTATTTTATCCATAAATAAACAAATTATCTAATTATATGTCTTGTATGTTAACATTTAGTCGTGCATTTTGTTTTATTAATAGTCACAAAAAAAGTTAATATATGAGTATTTAGGACATGAGGGAGTGTAAAATTAATATAAGAATATATTATCACGCATAAAAGTAAAATATCAAAAATATATATTTTGAATAAAGATTAATCATCATTAAGGGAAATAACTACAATATACAAATAAAAGATAAATAAGAATAAAACACACTAAGGCGAATTAAGAAAAACAACTTGAATGAATTTTGACAAGTTCCCATCATATGCAATCATTAAGGTAAAGCTTTCAATTTGTTGAAGTATTGAGTGGATATCCTGATAAATTGTAGGGTAATGACCTTATGTCTTTCAAGTAATCATCTTGGACCACTGGGCATCCAAACTAATACCGGGCACAATTTTACCCTTGAAGTAACCAAAGTGGTCCAATTTTACGCTCTGACGAATATTTAAACTAATATACATGAATTAATGTACCTACGGGCTCGACACGAATTAATGACTCTAAGATGTAATAGAAGAAGAGTTACTTCTATCTTATTACATAGTTATAAACTTAAACTAAATGTTCCTTAAATTTTTCATTTCAACATACATATATTACATTATTATGTCACATCAGATTTTATCTTACAAAAGTGAGTTTTAACTAACGGGTTACTAGATAAGTAAGGAAAATAATTCTTGGTTACCACAAAACGACCAAAATATTGTATATTATGTTTGGTGCTCTTTTCTATATTCTAGAGTACTAAAAATACTCCTTTACCCCAACATTTAACAGTCAAAATTTGACACCTAACCGTCAAGCTTGACATTATTTAACATCGTAATTAAATAAGAAACAAAAAAACAATTCTTGGTTATCATAAATAGACTAAAATATTGTATATTATGTTTGATGTTTTTGGTCATATTCTAGAGTACTAAAATGCACCTTAACCAAAAATAAAATATTAAACAAAATGTAAAATGTTTGGCTGATGATCAGCATAGGCAGTTTTAGGGAAAAAAATCAATAAACAACATGTACTCATTAGGAAGCAAAAATGACAACACAAAACATTATATGCATATGACCTATAAATTCAAACATTCCTACCTTAAAAAAGTCTCACATTGAATTTCTGAGTCTACTCATTCTATTAAAAAGCTTATTCTTCTTTTTTTGTCCACAACACCGTATTTTACTTTCTACATTTTGTCCAGAAAATGGAAAATATAAAGTAGTCATTCTCAGTTTCCTTTTTTGACATAATTCTCTCATGGGTGAAAATGTAAGAAAGAATGATAACTACAAATCCTAACACAAATTATAATAACAAGAAGTATCTCCCATATGTTGCACGAAAGAGGTATTTCAATAGATTATGGGCTAAACTTTTGAAATATTAGAGAAGAGGGAATGAAAACGTGACAAATATAAGATTAAACATTTATGACTAAACTTTTGAAATATTAGAGAAGGGGAATTGAAAAAATTTCAATTGCAGTGACAGTTGAAGAAACACTAAAGATAAAATATTTGATAAAACATTAGTGAGATGTATTGTTTGGGTTTCCTTTAAAAAATTAGCATTAATCAAAAAAATTATTATCTAACCTTAACCTTGGAAGAAAGAAGATTTCATTGAAAACTTCTAATTTACATATCGAATCACTATTTTCTGTAAGATGTGATGAAATCGAAAATTAAATCAAGTTGAACACATATTATCCTAAAATGAATAGTAGAACCAATGTCGTCCCTACATGAAGAAACTGAAAGACGAGAGAATGCACAAGAGGGGGTTGAATTGTGCAGTCCAAAAACTTGAACAAATAAATAACACAACACACAAATTTATACTGGTTCGGCCAACCACTTGCCTAAGTCCATTTCACCAACACCTCGTTGGGTTCCACTATTATCAGGTTTTACAACAGGTTCACCTGAGAACCTTTACAGTGAAAGAAACTCTCTAACACTCCTCCTTACTACTTTAAATCACCAAGCTTTAAAGCAACCTCAGAACAGAAGAGGATTTAAATCAGAAATAAGTTCACTATGATGAACAGATGTTGATAATTACTTAAACTTGAGTAATCGCACAATTAACTTGAATGCTCTTTAAGAATTTGAACAGAGAATAGGTGCTTAGTTGGTAAAGAGCAATAAATTCTTCAGCCTATTTATAGTCTTCATGGGAGAATAGAGCCGTTTGAATTATGTTGTAGGAAACTAGTATCCGTTGAGCTCAATTAATGCTATGTACTAAAGTTTTCCCATGTTGCTTTAAGAAGATGATGAACATTAAATGCAGCTTCAAGCTTTATCAGTTGACCTTGGCTATTTTAAGGAGAGAAGTTGCTTTGATTGCTTATATGGCGGAGGAATGTGTCTAATATCTTCTGAAAAAAGTCTTCTTAGCATGACAGTGTACTTTTGTACTTGATTTACTTTCTGGTCGCAACTTTGATTATAGAGTGATCACACCTCTTCGATTATCTGTCGCACACTTAGATCACAAATTAAAAGCATGGGAAAAACAATTACTCGATACTTCAATCATTGTCAATTCGATCATTGATTCAAGGGTTAAGGTGCATTTTTAGTACTCTAGAATATAGCAAAGTGCACCTAGCGTAATATACAATATTGTGGTCAATTTGTGATAATCAAGAATTATTTTCGTGGCTTGTTTAGTAACGACGTTAAATAAGTTAAGTTTGACCGTTATGTGTCAAATTTTGACCATTAAATTGTGGGGTAAAGGAGCATTTTCAGTAATCTAGAATTTAGTAGGAGCACCAAACATAATATACAATATTTTAGACCATTTATGATAATCAAGAATTATTTTCATTGCTTATATAGTAATTCGTTAGCTAAAACTCACTTTTTTAAGATAAAATTTGATGTGACATAATGATGTAATATATGTATGTTGAAATGACAATTTAATGAACATTTATTTTAAGTTTATAACTAGGGTTAAGCGTCAAATCTAGCACTCTACTATTGCCAAAAGTTCACCCAACATAAACAAGAATTTGATGGCTCAAATGTAGCACACATCTTTTCAAAAATGGCTCAAATCTAGCATTTCCATCAACTTTAACGGCTTTGACCGTTAAGTTTGACTTGACCATGACACGTCACCCGCCACGTCACTCAATTTTGCCACGTGGCCCGCCACGTCACCCAATGGGCCCACTTACTAAACATTATTGGGTGGTGTGGCAGGCCACGTGGAAAAACTGGGTGATATGGCGGGTGAACTATGTAATAAGATAAAAGTAATTTTTCTTTTATTACATCATAGAGCCATTAATTCGGGTCGAGCCAGTATGACCAACCTGTTTTAATTCGGGTCGAGCCAGTATGACCAACCTGTTTTAACTCAGTAAGGCCAACCTATTTAGTTTATGATTCTTTGCTTACTTTTTTTATATATGTAAAATACTTATAACTTATTAGTTTATACATGCATGATATTAGGATATTCTATGGATCTTTATAACTTTGTAAGTGTTTAATTATTTGACTCTTTGAATAATAGTGTGATTTAGTTGTTTATGGTGTTTAAATAATGTATATTATGTTTGGTGCTCCTTCTATATTCTAGAGTATTGAAAATGCTCCTTTACCCCACAATTTAGCGGTCAAAATTTGACACATAACGGTCAAACTTAACTTATTTAACGTCGTTACTAAATAAGCCACGAAAATAATTCTTGGTTATCACAAATAGACCACAATATTGTATATTATGCTATTTGCACTTTGCTATATTCTAGAGTACTAAAAATGCACCACAACTTTGATTATAGAGTGATCACACCTCTTCGATTATCTGTCGCACACTTAGATCACAAGTTAAAAGCATGGGAAAAACAATTACTCGATACTTCAATCATTGTCAATTCGATCATTGATTCAATTACTCTGAGTGATTGAAGTTGTTCTTTTCACTTCTTCAATTAGTCTGGCTTAGATTATTTCGATCAGTGATTGATGTTATCTAATTGGTTCACTCAGTGATTGAAGTTATCTGATAGATACTTCGATTACTATCTTAACTTTGATAATATTTTATTTGACTAGTGATCATTCCTTGCAAAGTAATCGCTATGTCTAGTAATTGAATTGCCGAGTAAGATCCTTTGTCTATGTGAGTAACTGATTTGTTACTTGTGCGCTAATGCTTAAGTTATCAGTAATCGTTCTGTCAAATAATTGCTTATCCTTATAACTTAGCTGGTAATTGTTCTATCTTACTTAGTTGATTGCTTTGTCTTGTCCTATATCAGTTATCATCAAAACTTAAGATTATAACATAAACAACTCTTCTTTTTGTTTTTTCTAACTACAAATGATATAAGAATTTTATTATAAAAATCTGATAACATCTAATAAAGAATAGAAGAAATTATTAAGAACTTACAAAGTTTTAACAGTGAAATGGGAAAAATGAGAAATACTTGATAAAGTAATATAAGAACATTAATATTATAAATGACTATATGTTATGGCAAAAAAAAGACTATTTGTCTATAAATAATCATTGAGATTTTTCTTGGCAAAAAAAAGACTATTTGTCTATAAATAATCATTGAGATTTTTCTAAGTAGTAATTATTTAATTTTATTAACAGATTTAAGATGAAAGAAAATTATTAGTGTAAGGTGGGTATTAAATTATAGGAACTATTAAATAAAGAGGGTCTAAACTGAAATTATAACATTAGGGACTAAATTAAAACATGTAAACATGTGGGAGGCAGAAATATAAATTCCACCAATTTCTTCTCAAATCATTTTCTTCTTGTTCCCCGTCATTTCTCAGCTTTTCAGTCCACTCTCACCATTTTCTTCTTCAATTTCTCTCTTCCTCTCTACGAGCGAACTCCTTCAGTGAAAAACCCGACTTTGGGCGAACCCGAGCTCGAACCTCACATGCAAGACTATATTCGACCTTCAGTGAGTCTCCTCTCTTCGTTTCTATATTTCAAGCTTTTGATTAGTATTGTTTTGATAAGAGGGATTGTCGGGCTTTTTTATTTTTGGGTATTTTAACTAATGAAATCAAAGCTAGAGCTTAGATTTTCAGTTCCCCTAAAGATATATGATCTTTCATTAAGTGTAGTTCAAAATTTGTCGATTTGAAATTTAGAGCGAATGCCCAAAATTGATACATATCGATTGACAAAGGAACAAAACTAATACATAACTATTTTGAGGTACACTAATGATACCCAACTTTTACCATGTGATCAAGAATGATATTTTCACTAATATGACAATAAGATTAGGGATGAAAAGTTCAAAATGCCCTTATAAATTAAATAAATTTTCTCCTTATTCCTTCTTCCTTCTTCTTCCTTCCATCACCAACAACCACACACCTGCGGCGGAGTTAAATAAGCTTTTTTGTCACAAAACACCAGTCATGGTCCATGCTGAAATCAACCTAGTTTTCACGCGAGTTCTGTGAAGGAGCCAACCTATTTCATGCACAAAATCCAAGGCTTGAGTCTTCTCTTCCACTTCTCTTCCACTTGTTTTGTTTCCCATTGACAAGTCTCAGCACACTCAATCACACTCTCATTTGTTTATTATTCGAGCCTTGGGGTGGCCGGATTCTGGAAAAGATGGGTTTTTTGGGAACAAAAGAAGAATGAAGATTGAGATGCTTAGTGTGACTGTGAAGAGAACAATCAGCTTTACCATATAAAGCATCAATATTTCATCTGGGGTTGTCCATGGAGCCCACCATGGCAGCGCCGGTGGTGGCTGGGCGTGAGCCTCCGCCGCCGGTATGGTTGTTGGTGGTCTATGTCATTTTATCAATTTTTTTATATACTAACTATATTAGAAAAGAAATTTACTTATTAACAACACTAACATAGTTAGAAAAGAGAATTAACTTAATTAACTAAAATAATTATATTGTCAACTATGTTAGAAAAACAATTTACATATAAGGAAGGCTAACATAGTTAGAAAGGATTAATTTTATATTCTAAAATGATTTCTGATGACTAACCATGATAGAAAATTTAAATGCCTAGAATGTATATACTATCATGGTTAGAAAAAAAAGACAAACTAAATTTCTAAGCCACATTAATCATTCACTCAGTACGTAATTCAATGTCTGGTAACAAAAGGAATTAAGTTCAAACTACTCAGCTAAATGAGTTTTACTAAAATAGTCTACTAAGTACTTTTTAAAATAACAAAAACATAAGACAGACATTCATGAATCAAATTAAAATTTCCTAATGTGGCAATAACGCTTAACAGCGTCTCACTTTAGTGAGTAGTTCCCGGATCCGTCCCTTGGTTTCCTACAATAGTTCATGTATCTGAAATGACAACAATGTGGGGTAGACCCAGAATTCGCAACTACTACCACTCGCTTACGTACATTTTTGCACTACGTGCATGTGCATGTCCGCAAGGTGGTGTGTTATAGTATGTGTTAAGTGGTGTGTGCTACATACTGTGTTGCATGAACATGATATATATATATGCTAATTTCAAATAACTATCAGATATCAGGTATTATAATTTATAGCAGCGCAAATACTTATTTATAACCACATCACAACTCAATATATCAATAACGAGAATAATTAAATTATCACTAACAAAAATCAAATCAAACACAACACACCGGAAATAGAACAGTTCAATAGGGACTGACAACCCTCGCTTGAACCGGGGGCGCTCTCCCCAATAACGTTTTTCTTTATATTTATTTATTTTAGTCTCTGCTGTACGGGGCAAGGGAACCTCATTCCGGAATGACATAATTATAATTAAATTAACTAGTGTGCACCAAACAAATAATCAATTCTCATAAAGCATATAATAAACATCACAATTTCATAAACTAACCTATATGCTTACCAACATACACACACACGCAAACAAGTTTAAGTAGTTACCTGGAGTGTTTAGCAGCTGACTGCTTTCTCTTGTCCTTGTGAATTTCCTCTAAACACTTCTTTACTAGTTTTTCCTATTATCGTATCATACCAATAAAAATATAAATAACAATTTCTATGTCGATTAATAAACATCGCTCTCGGTTCCTAGTAATACTACCCAATCCCCCTGATTAAGCTCATTAACTTAATCTTTTAGAATTCTGAAAATTTGTATGATCAATAACCTTCATGAAACATAGTTTCATGATAAAACAAAAGTAAGATCAAATATTCTTAATAACCTTAAACATTAACATTTAATCACATGTATTACTTCAAACAACCTCTACCACATTAATACATCATAAACCACATAGAGCCATATCCAAATAAACAGAATTTCTCATTCCTTCTAACAGCACAACAATTAACCACAAGCAGATAATTAAGCAAATATTAACAAAATCAACAAGCTCACACAAATATACCCAAGCATAGTGAAAATTTTACACAAATGGCTATCTATATCCTTATACTCAACAAAATTCATATTCACATAGCATCATCACCATCAACACTCAACCAAGTAAGATATTAATAAATCAATATTTTATAATACATTGAATAAACAAATTTCAGATTTACAATCAATTCCATATACTTAGCATACTTAAACAATTATCACAACCAAGGGAGGACAAACAAAACTTTTCATGCCTTTATCACAAAATCACAACTTTAGTTCCAAAGTGTATGATTACAATCATTTTCAGCCATATTGTAAATCTTTATATTTTGATTCAACATACAAGGCTACCAATCAATTTATTATACTCCTGCATATTAACTAACAGATTTCACTTCTTATCACAATAGCAACAAGTAGAAAGTAGAGGCAAAACTAACAACTTAAATTTGTAAACTCATGCATTCACAAACGCCATCAAATATCAACTCCATAATTTATGCTACTTCGCTAAAGGAAAAATCAGAACCAAATAAGAATATGTGGAGATCAATTTCACTTAAAAAAAAGACTCTTTGAACTATCAAAATAGAACATAGCCTAGCTAACTTAAAAATTCCAATAACCATCCAAGAATTTTTTGCAGTTTTACTTGAATTTTTATTATATATATTGTTCACAATTAATTATCTTTCAATTCATTGTATTTTAATTAAATTCTAAGGCACTCACACTTCCATTATAAAATCATGCAATACCTTTCTAAGATTATAGGCACAAAAAAAAAAAGGAAAAATAACAACAATCCATATTTAAATCACAACCTGAACATTGAACAACAATCTCAAAACTCCATTGTTTCTTGTTTAGGTCATAGTTGTTGATGAATAGGTGAAAACTCAATAATAGCACAATAGAAAAATAGGAATGTTTGAACCTAGTTACACATGATTATATCTCATTTATCAAAATCAGATTCATTCATTATATATATCCTTTACATTTCAAATCAGTTAAGGTAAAAAGAGCATGAAATCAATTCAGGTATATTTGAAGAGAATAAGGGAAAACCAATTAAAACTCAGTCACAAAACCAACCCAAAACTCAGTCAACCCCAAAATTTAAAACAGCAAACAAGCAAAACCAATTTTATTCCACTCTCATGGGTCAACCATAACTATACACGAAATCCATCTCTCAAGTACCTATAAATCAAAGCAATCACAAAGGCACATAAAAATTGAAACTTTTACAAACCCAACATACAGAGGTACAATAAAATTCTAAATAGTTTCTTTATTTAGTTAATCATGATTTCTAACCCAAACTCCCTAAATCAAACCCCAAATATCAGAATCAATTCCCTCTCACTCTCAGCCAAACGCAAGAAAAAGTGGGAAAATAGAAAGGAAGAATTCACCTTGAATTTGTTTATGGGTTTGTCCGTATAGGTAAGCCGATTTCCGCTGGTTTCTCGCCGGAAAAACGATGCTGACTGAGGGAAGAAAGAAACCCGAATGGAATGGGATGAGAGATTGAAGTTAAAGGTAGAGATGGATTGAGGAAAGTGTGAGAACAAAGTTGAGAAGGAAAGAAATCTTTACCTAACTAACTTTAGCTTTGTCCGCCGCCGTACCCTCGCCGGAAAATCTCCCGACGCTGCTGCGGTGAAGCAAGGGTGGAGGTCGTGAGGAGGAGAGAATCAAAAGAGGGAGAGTGTGAGGAATCAAAGGACTAAGGGAAGAGAAGATGAGAAAATAAGGAGATTTGAAGTGAGAAGCTTGATGGTCATGATTTTGGAGGAGGGTGAATGTGTGTGGCGGCTAAAACTAATGAAGAAGAAGAAGAAGGGCTTATGAAGAGGAGGAGAATATTAGGTTTAGCCCCAAGCATATTACCATAAAGCCCCCCACTTTTAGTTTCTCCTTTATATGAAGTTAACCCTAACTTTCTTTTAAATTTACATATTTCCTATTTCATACAAATTTAAATCTTAAATTTCAATCTCAATAAATTTCTTATACATGAAATTAGTATTTCCTATTTCCTATTAAATATTTCCTATATATATTATATATGTATAATATTTTCCTATTTCTAATTAAATATTTCCTATATTATATATATATATATATATTAAATATTTCCTATATATATATATATATTCCTATTTTATTTGGGATGTTACATCGTGCATATTTCATCGGCTTCTATAGTGTTCAGAGACAATTTGGTGGAACACTTTTATATTATATATTGATGACATATAAGGTTGTGTTCCCATGTTGCCATCTATCTATATTAACTTCAGATTATGTTGTACAAAAGACATGATTTCTATCTGATCCTTTCTCCTTACCTAGCAACAGTCTGGTGTCTTATGCATTCTCTCGGCATTGCACCATAGTGTAAAGCCACATCCGTATCTTCATATCTAGTAAGAAACAATGATCAGTCGCTTCCATAATTGCATCTGAATAGATAAAAAATTAATCACAACAACATGTAAATGGATAATAAAGATTGATTAGGTAAAGCACTCATTTTCATCATGACAAAAAACAATGATCTTGATCAAGTACTAACACTATTTGATCCAAGAATAAATTAAGTTCAAACTCAATTAAGAAAAGTAACCATTTTATGCAATTAAATGTTTACAAATACAAGATCTGAAACAGGAATTGACAAAAGACCTATTTCATTATTAGTTTAGACACATAAGAAAAATACGAGAATCGTGATAATAAAGAAAAGAAAATCTCAAATTTAATATCACATATTCCTTCTTGATTTCCATCCCAAGGCAAAAGCTCTTTGATTTAACAAAGCATAAGATATATATTATATTCAAGATCCTTAGTGAAGATGTAAGTAATTCACTTCGATCTATTCATTTGGAGATGAGAAGTCCAATTAAGATCCACTATACCAAATATCACATAACTAATCTATCAAGATCCAATTTTTTCCCCAAAAATCAAATGCAATCATTTTATGATTGACTTGACGCCTCTGTAAATTTGCAACAACTTGAGTGGCATCGTCTCTAGTCTGCAGAAGCACATAATTTAGACGAACAACAATCAAGCATAAAAAAATGGCATAAGATAAAGACTAAAAATACAATCTCCATCCATAACTAGAACAATGCAACAATAACATCATCTTGATATAGTCAGAGATATATTTCACTTTTACTGCAAAGATATCGAAATCTCTCACAAGATTTCCCATCACCTCCAAAATTCAATTTAGGCAGATCATTGAATAAGTAGCCATAATATGTAGGGAAAAAGACAGATAAAGACTCTCGAATGTCCAAAAAGACAAATAGGGTGCCTAAATTCCCAAAAGGACAAGGAAGGTCACAAACACCTAATTGACATTAGCAAATGTGGCCAATGACTCAAAATACAAGGGGTTATGAAACATACATGGCCAGAATGCATATCTACGTGATCACGGAGAGACTGTGAACCACCGGTTCTATTTCTCTGTATACCGTGAGACTCAGCTAGCTGAATTTTGATTGGAGTTCCTTGCATATAGACACTGAATTTTATATAATAAATACATTGAAAAAATAGTTTATTCAGAGAAATTTACTCACAAAATAACATGAAATAAAGATAAATTTAGTTTACCTCTGAATCATTGAATGAACCTCTTCAATATCAAGGTTAAAATATACCTTTGTAGCAAAAAAAGATGATGAAATTTGTCTGTCATCTACAATCAAACTCCAAGGACAATGTATACAAATCAAGGAAAAAATAGCAGCCATAACAATGCAATGATTTGTTAATTATTTGATACATTACCCTGATCTATCCAAGATAATCTTGCAAAATTAATAACATCAACAACATTAACCTCATGATGTTGTTTGTAATGCAAATAAGATTCAGTGGCACAATCACCAAATAAGACGCACTCAATTTCATTGTCCCTAACAAAAAAATGGTATAAGCCATTTAGGACAGTAAATTCACCAAATAGAATAAACCAAATTAATATCTTTAGTAAAAATAATTCTCAACATACTCATTGTCACATATATTCATGTGAAGAACGCTCTTAGTCTATAGATAGATCTGTAGATAAAATAACAAAAGATGATGCATAAAATACCAAAAAGATTTTCAACTTCCTCATGCATGGGCAAAGAATTAATTTTTGATATAGACCAAAAGTCCCATGAAAATTCCGGCAAATCAGCGTTCACTGGAGAGAAAAAGGTCTGTGGAGTGAACGTAAGTCTATAATGGTCATCAGTAGCCCTTTAACCATATTTATTCTCAGCAACTTTGAAGGTCTAAAATACAAATATTGAATCTTCATGTATGCCTTGATTATATTCCTCATGCAGCGCCTTAGAAATAACATCCGCCAGAATTCGAGTGCCCTATGAATATTTTTATACATAATTACAAATTAAGACAATCACATGGCAAGGAGGACATAAGTCATGCGAAAGCGAAACAAAAACAGAAAACATGAAATACGAAAAAGGATTGACCAGAAATAAAGATGTACCTCACTGTCCACGAGAAGCGTTGAAATGTAAAATAATTGGTCAGGAGAATCTTTGTGGTAGACGTTCCATTTTCACTAGACCCTAACTAATATAGTCCGCAGTTCACTCTTGCAACCGATGTCTTTGAGTGCAGTGTAAGAACTCATTTTCATCAACAGAGCCGCTCAGAACACGTCAGGGAAGGTGTGAATGGAAATTGAACCCTGGAACTTCCTATAAAAGGCAGCAATATCACACATACACCTCCACAGAATAAATGACATTAACATGCCATCACAAATAATTAAGTTGTTGCTATATCTGTCTTTAAATGGACGTAACCATTGATTAACAAAGAAACTGTATTGAGAAGTGATAGTTTTAAAAAAAAAGTAATGCCAAAGTTTTGGTATGACTCCCAAAACTATCAAACATATGAAAAGATGTGTAGAAAAAAATTTTATAAACGTAAAAACATACTTTATAGTGACTGATGGGAAACAAATAACATATTAAAAGAAAAAGAACCATCTAGGTGATGCAAAAACCGTCATTAGAAACATCTTAGGTGTAGGTTTAAAAGGCTATAGTTTTTACCCTTCTAAACGTACACCCAAGGCTGTCAAACTCGTGAGTTCAAACAAACTCATAACGGGGATGTAAACTCGGATCGTAAACACGTATCGTAAGAGTCTACCTCCATAATAAAATAGGTATTAAAATATATGAATAAATAACTAAATATAAATAAAATGACGACAATTAAGTTTAAATATGTTTTAAAACTAAAATATTAAAAATAAATCCTTCAACATTAATAGTTCATTAAACTTAACATAAAAATTTTATGAAGTCTAAGTATGTAGACTATAGTATTTAAGTAGAACAAATAAAAAGCGCATAAATTTAACAAAGATCATCAAATGTTGGATTATCTTCATCTCCATCACCTTCAAGTTCTATATCTTCATTGTTGTAATCTCTACTTGGTGCACCTCCATCAACATCATCATTTTCTCTAATTTCTATATTTAAATCAGCATTTAGGTCAACATCGATTGGCGAAGTAACAATGTTCACATTCAGGTCATCATTTTCTTTCTCAATACACTCTTCATCTGTCATTTCTTCAGTAATCCACTCATCATCAGATTCAATATCGTCAAAGTCATAATTAACAGGCTTGTTATTCTTCTTCCTTGTGGGCTTTAAATTACACATTACAAATGCCAAGCGTTGGAAATATTTAATCGGATCCGCCTTCGATGGACCGGATCGTTTGATTACTAAATCCGACGGCCTTAAGGAAAGCAGAAAGTTAACAAATCAGCATTGATATGTGATGGATGCTGATTGATTTGATTAAAATCAAATCAGTTAACAAATCAACATTAATATGTGATTGATTTGATTAAGAGAATCAAATCAGTTATTATTGTTGATTGGTGTCATAATGACTGCAATAATGACGGTGATATTTCTACCTTTCTTAGTGATACTCTTGTCACTATAAATAGAGGTGTCCCGTTCATTTGTCAGTAACCAGTGTGTGCTTAGACACCTCAGCCATTCTGGCTTTCCTTCTCATGGTTTTTCCTGAGAGGGTGATTCGTTGTGCGAATTAAACCCGAATTCTAGTAACCTGGTTCTGCGTGAGCTGAATCCTTCAGGATTCTTGGCTCCGAGTTTAAGGTTGTTATCACGGCTTTTGTTTGTTCTTGTTCTTGCAGGAACTCTGTCCGAGTTCGGGTTCGGGTGCGGGTTCGAAGCTTCAGGATCCGGGAAAGCTCGTGGGCCGGGTAATTCCTTCACCAAGTCATTCATCTTCTCTTGCTTCAGGCAGTTTCTTTTTTTGGTATGAATTTGTGAAAACATAAAACAATCTACATTATTATACACCCACACACACATATATTTATTAAGACATTACATTAAATGTTTGAGAAAGAATATATTACCATCTCAAAAGCACTCCAATTGTGTTCACAACCAGAAGAACTACAACATAAACTAAGGATACGAATTGCAACTCTTTGAAGTTCTGGGCATCCATCTCCATAAGATTCCCACCGTACTGCTAAATGTAGTTTTTTCTTAATGCTTGTGCAGTTTCACGCCCAAACATATCTTTTGCAGAATGAAAGTCAGCCAATTGATACTCAATATTAGTTAATTCTTTCTTATCCTCAACAATTCTTGACAAACAATTGTACAAGCCTTCTTTAATTTTTTATGCATACTTGAAATTTGTATCATAATGAAAATGTGGATTGAGATAGTATGTTGCTGCATGCAAAGGTCTATATAGTTGAGCTTCCTACCTCTCATCAATGATATTCCAAACAGTCTCATAACTACAACATTAGTAAACAAAATGTGTAATTAAAATTTTAAAAACTAAGATGTAATAATAATTTTAAAAACTAAAATATAATTTAAGGTTTACCTCTTTTTGATGCTGTTAAAATTTTCTTTGATCTTCTCCTTTGCACTTTCCATTGCTTCATATATGAAATCCATAGTTGGCTTCTCTTCTGAATCCACTAAGCGAAGAACTTTAACTAAAAGAGTAGAAGCTTTAAGGCATGTTACAATATCTTTCCACAAACTATTGTCCATAACACTTCTCGCCACTTCCTTTCCATCTTTTGAAGATAAAAATTTGCTATCCTTCCAATCTTGAGAATTAAACAAATTTATAAGGGAGACTATGTGTTCTCTAAGACATGCCAAAGTCAAATAAGTAGTAGCAAACCGAGTTGCAGCCGGCCTTCTTAAGTCTCTCCCATTTGTGTATTTTCTTAAAAGGCCGATGAGCATCGATCTTCCATAAATATATGTTGTGATTTTTCTACCTCTGCTGATGGTTTCTTTGTGCAACACAATTTTCTTTTCAAAGTCCTCTAACATTAGATCAATACAATGAGCTGCACAAGGAGTACAATACAAATGTTTCCTTTTCTCCATCAATTTTTGCCCAGCTGCTTTATAATTTGCAGCATTATCAGTGATTATCTGTACTACATTTTTCTCTCCCACTTCATCCACAACCTTATCAATCATTTCAAATACTTTTTTAGCGGTCTTAGAAATTTCAGTAGTATCTAAAGAATACAAAAATACAGTTCCTTTGGGACTATTCACCAAAAAATTGCAAATTGAACGCCTTTTTCTATCAGTCCAACCATCCGACATTATTGAACAACCAGTTGTTGACCATTCACTCTTGAAATTATCAAGCAATTCCTTTGTCTTATCGACATCCAATTTTAGGTACTTTTCTCTAATCTCATGATAAGAAGGAGGTTTGAATCCTTGACCAAATTTTCCTATCAGTTCACACATCTTTAAAAATTCAGGATTTTTTGTGCAATTAAAAGGAATAACACTTGTGTAAAAAATTCTAGCTACTTGTTGACAGGTTTCTTCCCTCAAATCTTTCTTAAACGTACATTTGATTCATGGTCGATTGAGTGGTGCTTGCCCCTTTGCTACTATTTTTTGGATTTCTCAAGAAATTCGTCATCCCTCTCTCAGACTTCTCATTTTCAATTTGTGCTTGTGTACCTTGATCATCTTCCTCACCAAAATCAACATATTGTTTTTCCTTTTAGATAAAGCACATTTTCATAAATAATTTGGGCTATTGCAGTTCTTACTTCGTCAGGAACAGCGAGACAGACTTCAACATCTATTTTAGTGCATGCTAGATGATTTTTAAATCTATAAATACCTCCATGAACAATTTTCGCACAATAATTGCATTGTACTCTTCTACCATTTCCATCAACATCAGTCCCATGTTTCCATCTTATATCAGATCTATTACCCGGATAGTTTTTTCTAGCAGCAATTACTTTTTTCTCACTATTTTCTTTTGTGTTGGAATACATCTTTAATTCAATATGTTAACTACATAATACAATAATCAATAGAAATTTTAACAAAAATTAAGACAAATACTGACAAGTCTTCTTTCTCTCTTGACACAATTCACAAAATGACAAGATTTGTTTCTACTTTTCTTTTCACTGCGCAGCGCTACAAACAAGGACATGCATCAGATATGGTCAGATTTTTTATGGCTTTATGCTACATCACACGTCTAGTAAACAAATTTTAAATTTAAAAATCTTAATATATATATATATATAATTATTATATAATATATATACTTTTCACTTTTACTTTTGCACAGTTGTACTACATATTACCTTCTCTTTTTCTAATGCTCTCGTCTTGCGTGAGTCTCTTACTCTCTAGTCTTTCTTCTTCTTCTTCTTCTTCTTCTTCTTCTTCTTCTTCTTAGTTTATGCAACTCGCCTCCAACATCCAAACAAATGCAGAGCAGCAATGAAGGCGAAATAAAGACACAGTGAGGAGTGTGTAAAATATTTTGCCGACAAAGAGGACTGCTTTGAAGTAGGGTAAGTGGGTATCTTTTTTTTTATTTTCAAGCCTTTTTATTATTGGACTTTTGAGTTTCCTGGTCATCTGGTTCAAGAGAGGCGAGTTGACCGAGTTTGAGTAGCAAGTGATTTTAATGGCGCGAGTTGACTCGATTCTATGGGCTAAAAACGCAAACTCGCCGAGTTTACCGAGTTGACTCGCGAGTTTGACAACACTGCGTACACCCTGAACTATTCTTACGGTTTCCTTATCTAGGTTGACAGAACTTTCAAAACACTTTAAAAAGCATGTCTTGTCATAAATAGAATTCAAGTCGTCCTTTGTCGAAGCTAAAAAACAGGACCACATCACTACGCATAGATAAAATGTTAATTCACCTTCGAAGACAAATGAGAATATTTGAAAGCACACATGAGGATGAAGATAGACTTATTTTAAAAGAAAGGTAGGAAATATTTTGTTGCAATAAATGGTGCATTGGAAGGCCCATACTTTTCGCCCAAATCATTAAGATGTGGATATAAAATAGGAATTATTCAATTCCAAATGGAACTATCAAATATATGTTGCCACTCTAGAATGCTATTTGTAAAATTCACTCACTTTAAGAACTAAGATGGTGGATAAGAATTTCAATCACTATGAGAATTAACATTTTAATTAAATAAATAAATAATTTTATAAGACTACATAAGATTATATATAGGACTGCCTAGTCGTTGACAAAGAAATTAAATAAGGTATACCCTAAATTATTTGTGGCCCATTTAAAACAGACCTACAAGGTTCTGTCATATTTTGTCTGCATGAAGTTAGGATAGGAACACAACAAATTAGTCATTGTAACTAATAAATAATTAGGAACAAAAAAAATATTATTATCTAGTATGAACAAAATTACCATACAAAAAATACAAATGAAAAAACCCACATTTTTTTCATGATCAATTACTTTTTGAAATTTTTTAAAAAATCAGATACTTGCTATTAAAACAATAAACAAATTTCTGAAAATTTAAGAAATAAAGTGGCATATTAACTGGAAATATCTGTACATGTGATAAATATACTCACTCACACATGGTTGTAAAACAATAAAATTGTAATAGATGAGTGAGAACCTAAGAGTCATCAGCGTGGATCATTTGTAGGTTACAATCATAGGATGTTCTCTCTCTTTTGAGAGTGCGTGAGAAATTTCACAGAAATTATTTTTCAACAAATACTTTATAAAGTAGAACCTATAATACGGTACAAGTTTTTATTAGGAAGTTTGAAAGTGTACCTTGTTGTTTCTAATCTTCTACCTTTATCGTAGAAGATAGTATGCATAATTTAGGCGTGTAGTTAATAGCTGAGTAGGTGATAGTATTAACTATAAATAGTCGTGGATTTTGAGAAAAATCTGAGATAACTTATATGAACACAGTTCGAATAGGGATGCGATAATGTTGACTTTGTCGCTAACAAAGAAAGAATCGGTAAAAAAACTAACATTATTTTTTAGAAGCAATAAAAAGGAACAACAAAATATACAAATTTAAAAACCTTATATGTTTTTTATAGGGTAAACGTGCAAAAATGGGTCCAAACTATTACGCCAGGAGCCCATAGGGGTAAAAAGTATTTTTAGGCTCAATTTTGGGACTGAAGAATAAATATTGGTGCAATATAGGGAATGTCGTTTATGTTGACCGACGTTGACCGTTAAACGCTGACGTGGCGGGGGAAATGAATTTTTTGCTGACGTGGAACGCTTATGTGACAATTTTTGCTGACGTGTCGTTCTTATGTGGCAATTTCTTGCTGGCGTGGCGCTTATGTGACACTTTTTGTTGATGTGGAGCGCTTATGTTGCGTGCCACGTCAGCAAAAAATTCATTTCCCCGCCACGTCAGCTTTTAACGGTCAACGTCAGTCAACATAAATGGTGTTCCCTATATTGCACCAATATTTTTTCTTCAGTCCTAGAATTGAGCCCTAAAATACTTGTTACCCCTATGTGTTCCTGGGGTAATAGTTTGAACCCATTTTTGCACCTTTACCCTTTTTTATATGTAAGTACTTTTTTAAATGATTTAGAGCTTAAGACAATGGGTATTCTAATAATAAATTTATTTTGGAGAAAAATTATAAATATAAAAAAAATATTACAGTAAAATGGCCCTTGCTTTAATTTCCATGCCTAATCTTATCCACTTCTTGAATGCCCTGCTAACATGTTTGGAAAGTCTTCAACCCAGGTATAAGTTAATGTTTGATTTGCATGTGTTTTTGATTTTATTCTTGTCTACATGTATTTTTAATCATTCATTCATTCAATCAATGGTCCCTGATTTAGAATAGTTATTTGAAGGGATTTCCTTTTTGTTATTCTATATGGGAAGTTGAGTTTGATTTCTTCCTCCAATAAAACTGCAAACATAAGGCTAATAATATAGTAACAGTAGTGTTGAACAATATTTTCAATATACAAAAGTGGTTTAGTTCTGTGTGTATCCATGCCTGCGTAAGACCCTATTTAAGCATTCCTATCATTTTTTAAAAATCACAAAATAAAGAAAAGTAGCTCAAACAGTGATTTGTTTGAGTGTGTGTTGCTTGCTTTTGGTGTTCATTTTGAAATCTTTACTTTTTATGTGTTTTTTTTATGATGCATCTTTTTTTAACTAGCTTACCTTTTATGTGTTCATTTTGAAAGCTTTACTTTTGGTGTACCAAGCAATACAATTTGTTAGTTAGTTTGTGTCAAGCATTTTAACTAGCTTTATTTTTTATGTGTTTTTTTATGATGCATTTTTTTTCCACCTGGCACTACTACAAAAAAGACTTTTTAAACCTCATAAAAAGGCTTTTTAAACCACATTTAAAAGTGGTTTAGAAAAAGGGGGTTTAGAAAGTATGACTTTTTTAAACCACATAAAAAAGTGGTTTAAAAAACATACTTTTTAGACTACTTTTGTAAAAATGTGGTTTAAAAATTTTTTTTTAAGACCTCTTCATATGTAAATATAGTCTAAAAACATATATACTATTCAAAATATATATATATATATATATATATATATATATATATATGTCGATTGATAACCAATGGAAAGAAAACTAACAAATCATAATAACATAATACATTCGGAAAATTCAAAGCATTCTAGTTACAATTTGAAAACTATGCTTTCCAACAATGTAAATTTAAAAGTCTACATGAGTCTAACAATAAAGTGAACAAAGAGAAATTCATGAGTTCATCTCTTTGTACAAAGCTGATGTTATATGAAACAAGAGGAATATTTAAGTCAAGTGTGCAAACATGTACTGTATAGGCCACCTATGCGCAAGTGCTTCACTCCACGTGTACTAGCAGACTTCAAATCCTTGAGGATATTCACAATACACTCAACATTGAGTCTTGTACATCCAGGAACACTCAACTGTGAAGTATAGAAATAAATTTATCAGTTTGTCAATGCATGAATCTTGACTAAACTAAAGCATTACATGCTCAAAGTAGATACAATAAGATTTGAGACATAAGCAGGAATGAATTAGCAAACAAATCCATACAACGCCACAAAAAATAAGCTTTCTAAAACAGGACACTAATGTGAAAGCACATTGTACGCAGAAACATCTGGTCAGGAGATTTTTTAGACTATATTAGTTTAAAATAAGCTTTCTAAAACAGGACACTAATTATTAGTTTAAAATAACAATGTAGTATTAATGAACTTCAACTTTTGTTCACTCATCACTATAATTTTCATTCTAGGCATATTTTTAAAGCAATAAAGAATAATTTATCTACATTACAAATTATGCGATCATATTTCTTGCTATGAAATTAATCATTCTTATTGTTTATTGTTGAATACAGTTACTGAACTGATTTCTATCCAACAGAAGAGTTTTAACAATTTTAACGTGCATGCCACCAGTTCTTTACAAGTTTAGGAGAAGCACAGAAAATTCATAAAAGTCAAGCCAGCACAAAGGTCCCCATTGAAAATTTTGAGGCAATGCCTAAATTTTACACAGTTCAACTCAATGTTTCTATCCAACATTACTTGTTCAACTCAAATGATCCATTTTACACTACATGCCAAAATCATTTCAGTCCTAGTAGTCTTTGAAACAATGCCTAAATTAAAGACAGAAATGGGATTTTTCAGCTAATGGAAAAAGAAAAAGGATTACTAAAATGGGAAAAAGTGAGAGCACTTCATCACAGAAACACTTTTTAGTGGACCAAATCAGTTCAAAAACTTGGAGAAGAAGAAAGATAAAAAAAGGATTTAAGTTTCTCCCACCACTGAGAGTTTCATCAAATTCTAAATTCGGATTTAAGTGTATGGCAGCTGAGTTTTCCAACCAAAGCACACATTTACTAATTCCAACAATCAACTACTACATAATTTCCTTACACAGTCCTGAATAAGCTAAATTTCTACTTATTAATGAAAGGATAATGAGTAGCCAACATACTTAGTAGTATTACTTAATCAAGCTCTCAGCTTCATAATCACACAAATGGAAGAGACACCTGACCTTTCTCTGCAAAGTCCAAAAACTCCTTCACCCCATCTATGTACTCATCACTCGTTCGTTTAGCATTTATCCAAGTACGATCCATATTTAGATTTGATTTTCAAGAGACCTAAGCACAATTAATTTCACACATTTTTCCAGCAACAATTAACAACTTTAAAAACAAAAGGAGGTAGTATTCAATTATATCAGAAGAAAATTTTAGAAGACAAATGGAATTCAGAACACTGAGAGTTAAGAATCATAATAAATAACTTATACAATTAAAACATAAACAAGTATTGCAGTAAACCGAAAAGGAAAGCAGAAAAAAAAAGTTCATTTCATTTAGAGAGAAACCCAGAAATGAAAATAAAAAGACAAGTTCAGTATAAAGATATATAAATCAACAATACAATGTCAAAGATGCAGAAAATATGTACTAGTTCAGTCAATTCAGAAGCAAGAGAAATCAGTGAACATTAATTTTAAATGACATGAGATCATGTTGACTTGGAATTTTTGTAACAAGACCTGATAAAATAGTAAAAAAATCAGATTTTTGTAACTAGAAGGGTACTTTGTGTGCGTGAGTCCAGTCCAAATCGATTCAAGATCAACAAAATCCTGTAGGACATAGGCACACAAAATATAAGGCTTGTGTGACATGAGAAAAGCTAAAATATATTCATAAGAGGAAAAGCTCCAATGACATCTATCAGTAATAAAACAAAACACTTTCAATAATTTAAAAGACCAAGACAACTCATGCAAAAAAAAAGTTTTTGGGAGTCTCTCAGTAATAAAATCTGATCCAATAAAATAACCACATAAACAACAAAAAATCAGGGGAACTCCTTACTAAACAGATATCTCATCCTGCTTAATAGCATCAATCAGTTTCTTAAAATCAGGGGAACATTCCTTACTAAACCATTGAAAGTTTGGTCCAGCAGTGGTCTGGTAATGCCGTAGAAACTCTTTGAAGAGTAGATACATGGTGACAAATGATTCCATCATGATAATAGTATTTTCAAATTTTTTTCATATTTAAATATAGTGTCCAAACCAAACTCATTCGGTAATAGGTATGATTCTATTATATTCTGTGAAGGTATGCATAGAACCAGCGGTGTGTCAGCCTAACAAAAGTAACTCCATGTCGAATCTCTCGTCAAAGGACTATCTAATGGTTACATGGATAAACATGGTTATGGTTTTTAACGATATATTTTTTTAACTGAACATCTTAACATGTACTATCTCTGGTACTAATTAATTTGTCTTGTAATTGAAATCTTAGTGGAACAAAACCATGGTTCAGGGGAAAAGTGATAACAAAGTGATACAAAGTGATAACCTCATACTACATTTTGTACAAGTTCTTTCATGAACTAAAGCAAGCATTCAAAAATTTTATGGTTCAGTATGAGTAGTAACCTAACATTTTAAGATGTTGAAGAGAAAACCATGATCAAACGGTTTGTGATATTATCCTTTAAAAGGATGATATTCTATTATCTAAATAGCACAATGGTTTAAGAATGAGAGGCAATTGAGGATGGGCCTACATTCAGGACCACAAACATCAAGAACAGCCATATCCATGGGTTCGCCTATGAATCAAATGGAAGCAAGAGAAGGGAGGAGAATGATGAAGAGTTTGGTCAGAGAGAGTTTATATAGAAACATGGAAACAATTACTGAGAGGGCAAATATTTCTGCTGCAGGATCTTCTTCTAAATTTAAATCTTAAATAATCAGTACAAGTTCAAAGAGTTTGCCTTACTGATTGAACATTCTTTTGCTCCCTTTCTCTTTTTTAGACTTTCCAATCTAATTAGTCCTATAATGATGGCATCATAATAGAGTAGAAAGCAAAATGCAAATGATGACCCTTGGTGAAAATCTCACCAAAATTTGTATATCTTGACCGGTATCAATAATAAGTTTTCAGTTGCAAGAACTTTTGTACATTTATGAGTTCTGTAGTAGGATAACACACTGGTTTATCTGACACATCCAACATAGGAAAGGTAATACTTGAGTCATGCATCTAGGGTTTTCAAAGCATTCACAAATCTACTTAAGCAATTAGAATTATAGCTTTCACACTTCAAGAATAACCACAATTCTGACATTCATTAATTGGGTATCTGAACCCAGCCAGCATTCATCCAGAATTTCAAGCAAGCATCCAACTTAAAATTCTCCAATCCTAAAATTCATAGAAATAACATAATCTCCCACTTGTTCCAACAAATTGATACATGTACTAATCTTTTGAAATCAAATCCCAATCAGTTCCTTAAGGACCAATCAGCAATAATAATAATAATAAATTAATCATTTCCTATCTTCAAGAAATCATTAAAATAGTAACCTTAAGCCTCAATTACAGAGTCATAAAGCTATGAACAACAATATAAGGCTTCACACCAAACGTACAATCCTTGACTCAAGCTGTTCTTAAATCTTAATCACTACTTGATATCACTAGGCATCCCCCCTCCATTTATCACCAAACAAAACCATATAAGTAATTGATATATTTCACCATTCCAAATTAAATTATAACCAGAAAACCAAATTTATTGTACACCAGTGTAATCAGCACAATACAAGCTTTGTATCACAATGACTTGAATAAAGAATTTCAAATTCCATTTCAGAAACTCCATGGAAGCTTAAATTTATTTAGAAAAACATATTTTCTAAATAAATTTAATTTTCCAGTTTTGGTACAAGATATGTCAATGGTCATACAGAAAAAATAATAGCATCTATTCGTGGAAACTGGTATATGCAGAAAAGTTCAACCAAGGTAAGTTCATCCAAATGCTAACATTAATCATCACATTGACTTAACGACCAATATTCTGCAATGCAGGATTTGTATGAGGTGGCAATGCAACTAAGATCACCACAGCTGAATGATTAAGACACCAAAAATGTAATATAAATAAAAAAGGAAAATTCATCAAAAAAAAAAAAAATCAGACATAAAAAACCAGAAGTTGCATTTGCGAGAGGGAAACAACGAAGACTCCCAAATCCAAATCGGAGAAGAAACACTCAAAACACAACACAACACAATCCATTCACATACATAACACATTGACGTGAACACAAAAATAAAAAATACTATAATTATTAAGTTCTCGATAATGTTACAAGCAGGCAAGCAGCTACAATACATTGAGATTCCTATTTTTCCATAGTAAAAAAACTGTTAGAATCTTAAGTTTTGATGAAGACTAAAATATGAAAGAGTGAACCAAGCACTTAGAAAGCATTAGGTTAATATAGAATCCCAAGTAAGAGTGCAACCGGATGTGGATTTACTTCCGGATAGACTAGGACTAGCACTCGTGGATGAACGTCTCATCCCCCAGTGAGAGCAAGCACTTTACTAAGCAAATAACTTAGTCTAGGAGCATTAGATGTACAAAACCTTTGTAACTAAGTTAAGATGCAACCGGATGTGGATTTGCTTCCGATTGCCTTTAGGCTAGCGCTGGTTGTTGGTATGGATGACACTGAGCGCCAGTGAACATAACCCAACGTCCAGTGGAACTGCTTCCGATTGCTTGGTGACTAGCGCTGGCTGTTGGATTGAAGAACACTGAGCGTCAGTGAGTAAAATGCGAACATAACCCAACGTCCAGTGGAAGTGCTTCCGGATGTGGAATTGCTTCCGGAAGTAAGAGAGCTCCCTTAGACATAATGAACTCCCACTGCATGTGGTTATGTTACATATCTCATAGCATGAGTAATTCACACACTAAGTCACTTAGGAAGAATTAGACTAAAATCAAATCCTAAGTTAGAATACAACCGGATGCAGGATCGCTTCCGGAAGACTTAGAGTAAAATAACAAGACTTACGCTGACTGTTGGACTAGACATCCCCTAGCGTCAGTAGACAATACACTAAGTCAGAACATAGTCTAAGTAAGATCGCCTCCCATAGCAAACAAACTCCCCACTCCATGTATAGCTCTTACTGTACTTGATTATATACAATACTCTGTTGGACTAACAAGTATGTGCAGAACTTAGTTTTACTTCCGGATGCAAATGAGCTTCCGGATGTAAATACTCTTGGCACTGGGATTCAGAGACTAACACTTGCAGAGCAAGATTGCCACTTCCGGATGAACCATGATCATCCGTCAGCAAGAGAACAAGAGTCAACGTCACATACTCAGAAGTCAGAATGCTTTTGTCAGAGCAGAGTTGTCAGAGTTGCTTTTCAGAGATAAAGCAAATCAACCATGCTAAGCATTAATGAAGATGTACCTCTCAACGGTAAAATGAGATTAACGGCTATATTCAAACGGACATATTCCATCTGCCGCCCAAGCCTGAATGCTTTGAAGCCGAGTATAAAAGGAACATCTACATTCAGAAGAGAGGTTGGAAGAATAGAGTCTATTATCTGATATATTGTAATCAACATTCTTCTTATCTTCTTCTCTCTAATCTTAGAGCTGTAATATTCTTAGAGAGTAATTCATTTGTACTTAAGTGAGTAACATCATCTACTCTTAGAGAGAGTCATTTGCACTTAAGTGTTTATCACAATCAGTTCATAGAGTGAACATATTATCAACTCCTCTCTTTGATAGAGGCTGTTCTAAAGCTTGTGCTTGAAGAACAGAATTGTTATCTTACAAAAGTGAGGGGGAGCATTTAGAGGTTTTCTAAATCTCCATAGGTTGCAAGTTAGCCCGCAAAACTTGTGGTTGAAAGGTTGCAGGTGATCCCGTTGTAAAACCTGTGGTTGTAAAGGTTTGCAGGTGAGCCCGTGGTAAAACCTGTGGGTTGTTAGGTGAACCCGTGTTCGTAAAACCTAAAGTGTAAAGGCTTTCTTGTGCCTGGTTTAAACAAGAAGATTAGTGGATTGAAAATCTCAGGTGGAGCCTGGGGACTGGATGTAGGTCTGGGAGTGACCGAACCAGGATAAACTTGTGTGTGCATATTCTGCTTATTTAATCTACACATCAAGCACCACACCACTGCATACTCACTTGTGCTTGGGACGATTCATCGTCACTCTCATCAAGCACAAGGAGTAAAGTTTTAAAAAGGGAAAATTTTATAAGTTTTATTCTGCCACCCAATTCACCCCCCTTTTGGGTGACAGCCACGCATTTCATTTGGTATCAGAGCAAGGTCACTTGTTTAAAGGATCCAACGATCTCAAGTGCAAAGACCTAGGCTGACTTGGGATATAAAATGTGTTTTGAAGGTTTTGATCATACTGTCCCACCCTTGTTAGAAAATACTGATTTTTACTTATGGAAGGCAAGGATGAAAAGTTTTGTGCTATCCTCGAATTTCAAAATGTGGGATGTCTTTGTAAATGATTCTGATTTCAAACCAAAAGTAAACTGGACTGAAGAGGAGAAAAACTTATTTTACTTGAACATTAGAGCAATGCAAATTCTGTACAAAAGCTTAACTGACAGTGATTTCCAGAAAATTAAATATTGCTCTAATGCTAGAGATATTTGGAACACTCTTAATGCTATGTATGCTTCTAATCAATCTCTTGAAATTAAAGCTGTCCAAAGCTCAACTTGTGCTCCTTGTGAATCAACCTTTGATGAGCTACAGGAAGCTGAAATAGAGGAACCTAGCAGCAGTGAAGAGAGTGTTGATCTCTACCTAGAAGATTCAGAAACTGAGGAAATTGAGGTATCTGAACTTGAACTTCCTAAATTGCAAGACACTTATAATGAGTTACATATTGAATTCTATAAACTTGCAAAAGAAGTTCTAGGCTTAAGGAAAAAGAACAGGAAACTAGAGGAATTCATTGCTTCCTCTACATCCAAGGTTTCCAATGTTCCATCCATAGAAGAACAGCTATCGCTGCTGATAGGTAGTTCCCCAACGGGAGCGGAAGCTCCAACATGTTCCGTTCCGAACATTGTTCCAATTGTGAATCCCTATCAAAGGAACAAGAAAAGTTTTCAAAAGGCCCTGAGACTTCAAAAGTTTATTTAAAGAAACAGAGAGTCTTTGAAAACAAAATTGACCAACATAATAATGATAAGAAATCTTATTCTGAATATCATTCCATTATCTGTCATTATTGTGCTAGAACAGGTCATATTTCTCACACATGTAATTTTAAAAGAAATTTAAATGCGAGGAATAAATGTGTATGGATTCCTAAAGGACAAGTAAGGTCCAGTGCTAACCATGTAGGACCCAAGTACAAATGGGTACCAAAACTTCCTTCTAGTGCCTTACTTGTGCAGGAAAGATCAAGAGTTCCTCTTGCCCCAAAGAAGAGAACTCGTAGTGATGTCACTGCTGCAACCACCTGGTCCAATCATAAGAAGCAGTGCACTACCACAAGGAACAAAGGTTCTGTCTCAAGGATGAGCTATCACAGAGTTCCACTCAACTATCCTGAGAAGAACAAGAGAAAGAGAATTCCTGAATCAACATGGAGAAAGACTATGAATTCTGTCTCTCATAAGAAAGTGCTTCAGGCCAAGGATAAGTATAGAAGATCACCTTGGGTAAGCAAGGGATCACTTAGGATTGAATCATGCGATAGTAAAATCTCCTATGCAAATGTTAGATGGAATTATTGAGATTCTACATCAAGCATCTTAGATATGAATATTATATTCCCTATAAAAGTTTTTTTTTTTCACAACGTTCATAGTCTACATGCTGTCATGATCAAAAAAAAAATTATATATATATATATATATCCTTGTGCATATAGTCATGATTGATTCACAATGCCATATTCACAGTGAATAATCCTTAGGTGCATGTGAATTACATACTTCCTACAAACTGACCAGTCAGATCCAAGTCTGGATACTGAAAAAGGAAAAGGGGATTATTTGATATCTTGTAGGAAAGAAGATCGGAAGCAACAGCAAGACTCAAGACTATACTTCAGCTGAGCAATTTGTCATATCTTGATGAGCCGCCCTTCATGCCTGCTTCCTAATGCACAAAAGTCGATGACCGTGCAAGTCTGTGATAAGCGTGGCTGTCACCCAAGAGGGGGGGGTGAATTGGGTGAGGGAATAAATTCTTTTAAATCTTCTTTTCGAAAGACTGCTTGTGCTTGGTGATAATATATAAAAGTAGTGGTATGCACAAGTCAGTGTGTTATGTGATGCAAAATAGAATGTTTGAGTGTAAATTTATGCACACATAAATTTATCCTGGTTCGGTCACCCAGACCTACATCCAGTCCCCAGGCTCCACCTGAGATTTTCAATCCACTATTCTTGTTTAAACCAGGCACAAGAGAAGCCTTTACACTTTAGGTTTTACGAGCACGGGTTCACATAACAACCCACAGGTTTTACAACGGGTTCACCTGCAAACCTTACAAACGCAAGTTTTACGGGCTAACTTGCAACCTATGGAGATTTAGAAAACTTCTAAATGCTCCCCCTTACAAAATGTAAGATTACAATTATGTTCACTCTATGAACTGATTGTGCTAAACACTTAAGCTCAAAACTAACTCTCTCTAAGAGTGGATGATGTTACTCACTTAAGTACAATAAAATTACTCTCTGAAAAATATCACAAATCTGGATCTGAGAGTAGTAGAAGATGTGTAGAATGAAGAGTATGATATATCAGATACTTTGCTCTGTTCTCTCTTTTTCTTCCATCCTTCTCTTCTGAATGAATGTCTCTTTTATATTTGGCTTCATAGGCTTCGGTGGCAGGTTGAATATGAACGTTTGAATAAGGCCGTTAATCCTATGTTACCGTTGAGAAGTACATCTTCATTAATGCTTAGCAGGGTTGACTTGCTTTATCTCTGAAAAGTAGTCCTGACACCTCTGCTCTGACATAAGCATTCTGACACTGCAACTCTTGAACGTTCAGACATTCTTTTTGCTTGCGGAAGTAACTTCTCATCCGGAAGCAACCTTACTGAGTGTGCTGCACTTGAACGTTAGTTTAGCAATATAATCATATAGTCTCATGCAGTGGGGGTTCCCTAAGTCTAAGGTGTATCCGGAAGCACTTCTACATCCGGAAGTAATTTTACTCGATGAGGGATCTAGTTCACCATGACTCGCTCTTGCTTAGTCTATTTCATTCCACCACTCAGCGCTAGTCACTGAGCTATCGGAAGCACTTTTACTTGACGTGGTGAATTCACTGATGCTTAGGGTGAAATCTATTCTATCAGTCTGCGCCAGTCAAGATCTAACAGGAAGCAACTTCACTTGATGTTGCATTTCCACTGACACTCGGGGTTATATCTAGTTTATCAACCTGCGCCAGTCTAAATCTAATAGGAAGTGCTTTCACTTGGCGAAGTAGACTCACTGACGCTTGGGGTAATATCTATTCTGTCGCTCTGCGCCAGTCTAAGTCTAACAGGAAGCAAATTCGCTTCCGATTGAAACATAGCTTAGTCTTAAGGTTTGTGTACCTAATGTTCATGGACTAAGTTAAATCCCTAGTGATTTACTTGCTGACGCTGGGGGATGAAAAACATTCATCCGCACGCGCAAGTCCTAATCTATCCGGAAGTAAATCCTCATCCGGAAGTACTCTTACTTGGGATCCTATGTTATCCTATTGCTTCCTAGGCACTTGGTCTAATCCTCTATATTTTAGTCTTCATCAAAACTTAAGATTCTAACAGTCTGTTCATTTCTCACTTGAATGACATACTAGGGATCTAGAGTTAGAGCTTAATGACCAAAAAGCAAAAAGGAGGGAAAGAGAGAATTGACATTCATTACAATACAAATGATGTTCAGTCATACTAAATCAATCAATGGAAGACTTCTCTCTTGATATTCTTTTTGGCTTTCAATGACAAGGATGATGATGGAGAAGAAAAATGGGTGAAACATTATTCCTCTCATCACCAAATACTTTTGGTGGGTGATGGTGATTTCTCCCTCTCTCTTTGCTTGACTCAGTCCTTTGGTTCAGCTTTCAACATTGTTGCTTCTTCCCCTGACACTCATGATGAAGTTGTGAGGAAGTACAAAAAGGCAAAGTCAAATTTAATTGCCTTAACTGAGCTGGGAGCAGATGTGTGGCATGGAGTTGGTGCAACTCAAATGAAATTTTATCCATACTTGAAAATGAGGAGATTTGATAGAATTATATTCAACTTCCCACATGCAGCATGGCAGAGAAGATAACTTCTCCATGATTCTGAAACACAAGAACCTCATACGCAGGTTCTTTATGAATGCAAGGAGCATGCTAAGATCCAATGGTGAAATTCATGTTAATCACAGGAATACACCGCCATCTGATGACTGACGCATAGAGGAGATAAGGATAAAAAGCTTTATGAGGCCAATTGAGTGTGTAGAACTCAAGAAAGAAAGTCCCCGGGCTATTACAACAAGCGAGGTGATGGGTCCAAGTGTTATAAGCCTTTCCTCCTTAGTTCCCTTGTGAAAGGATCACATAAGCATACAATGGTAAATCTCAAGAATTCACATCCGGAAGGGAATCCACTTCTGCCAGCATCTACAGGCTACACAACCGATAGGAAGCACCAGTGACCAATGTGCTTCCCTAAGAGGTTGTCTGGTGTTTTGGGTTAGCAAGAAGCGGACCTGTGTGTCACCTTCATCCACAGAGGCAGAATATATTGCTGCCGCAAGCTTTTGTGCACAAGTGCTGTGGCTGAAGAATCAACTAAGGGATCTTGGCCTGGAGTTTCCTAAGGCTCCCATTCTCTGTGATAACACAAGCACCATCAGCCTGGCCAAGAATCCTGTACAGCACACAAGAACAAAGCACATTGACGTCAGACATCACTTCATCAGAGATCATGCTCAAAAGAAGGATGTCAAGGTGCAATTTGTTCCCACTCAGCATCAGCCTGCGGATATCTTCACCAAGTCTCTGGGGGTTGATCAATTTATCCTTATAAAGAGACATTTGGGAATGTTAAGATGAAGTTTAATCTTCAGAAAAACATCTTTACTTAATTTTTAAAACCTGCCAACTGTGCTACTTAGGCATCGAAGTGCCAATCTTTAGTTTTGCAGGTCCCTCAATGTTAAATCTTAAGTAAGTACAACCGGAAGCAAAACTACTTCCGGATGCTCTTGTGCTGGCGCTGGATGATTACTCAAGGCAACCAAGAGCGCCTGTCCAACCGGAAGCAAAACCACTTCCGGATGATCAATGGCTGGCGCTGAGTGATGAATTAAAGTGAGCGGGAGCGCCAGTGCCTGGGAAAAGACACGTCATTTCAAAACGTTTCATCTTCCTCCATGAGAAGTTGTGCCTCCTCTGACAAAGTGAAGAGACACGTGTCAAAAGGTGCGCCGTTCCAATTAAATGTTTACGTTTTCCCATGAACAAACGCATGCCTCAATGAAGAGTCATTATGAGCATCCCATCCGTTGTGACATTGCATATAAATAGGCAATGACATTCATTTTTTCACTTCTCACACAAATCAAACACCCAAACTCTCTGAAATCATTCATCATCTTCATCATATTCTCTTCGTCTTCTTCATCGTGTTCTTCATCTTCTTCATCTTCTTCTTCGCATTTCATCTCATATAAACCTTAAACCCACACAAAAATGGCCGGATCACATGAGACAAACCCCAACACTGAGATAGCCTCTGCCTTCAAGAAATTGAAATCTAAGTCTGAAAAATCTGGGAAAGGGCATGAACGATCTGGGAAATCTGGGCAAACTCAAGAACAGTCAAAGAAAAAGGAGAAGAAGAGGGTTCAGTTTAGCGAAGAGCCTTCATCCAAGCGACAGAGAGTGGAGGATGATCCTTCAGTATACAGAGATGGGCCTTTGGAGGCTATTTCCTCCAAGTTTGAAACCATCAAGCCCTATTTCAACACAGGAATGTTCATAGATCTGGGCAAGATAGATGAGCTAGGGTTTCCCCATTTGCGGCCATTTCTGGAAAAATACATGCCCTGGCTGGGGATCAACCAGGAGTACAACATCAACGTCCTCCGGGTCTTCTGCGAGTCTCTCACTGGGAAAGTCAAGCATAAGAAAGTGGATGGGAAGGAACAGATTCGCAGACTCACCTTCACTGCCAAAGTCAGGGGGAGAACCTTCACTTTCACCTGGAGAGACATCAACGCCCTCATGGGGATTACTGAGGAGGGAATGAATGAGTGGCTATACCCTGAGTCACTCAAATTCAGCAAGGAGGAACTCGAGAAGATTTATGACACCCAAGGGAAGAAGGTGTCCGGGATGTCTGACTCCAACAGACTACTATACTACGTCTACTCCCGAATGATGACACACAAGGGGGTAACTTCAACGAGTTCACTCTGCTGGACAACCCATGGTTCCCCAGACTTCTCACCCAGCAGCCAATCAACCCCGGGCAGTTGATCAGTCTTGAACTGCATAGATGGTTGGTCAACAACAAGGCTGGATATCTCCCCTATCCCACTATCATCGCCTTCCTCCTTGAGAAGAATCTGATCAAGGCTACATCTGATGTGGAGGAAGAGAATGTCAAGTGTGCTCCTGTGAGTGCAGTTAACATCAGCAAGATGGACATCAAGTATCTTAAGAAGGCCAAGCCCACTCGCTCAGGGTCTCAGGCAGGCAGTGCCTCTCAAACCTCAGTCCCTTCTGTTTCTGGCGCAGGGGATCAAGAGGTTGACTCCCATCCCGGGCCAAGCCGAGTTGCGAGGGTGCCAGCCACAGTGAAGGCCTTTGCCCAGGAGATGAAGGAAGAGATTCTCCTTAGGCTTTCTGACTCCCTGGTGGCTCCTCTCCGAAATGACTGTGATGCTGGTTTCCAGCAGCAAGGGGAGCGAATCCAGAGGCTCGAGGACAGAGTAGGCCGAGTTGAGGCTCAACTAGCAAGGGTAGATGCCAAGCTAGACCTCATCCTAAATCATCTTCAAATCCCTCAACCACAAGGTAACTTACCACCACCTCCACCTCCTCCATCTAATCAACTATCACTCCCTCCTCCTAATACTCTACAGACCCATCAACCTCAACCTTCACCTAGCCATGACCATCAACCATCATCTCACAACACCCCTCAGAACTCTCCCCAACACTCCCCTCGCCAATCACCCCTTAACCCCAATAACTCCCCATCTCCACATAACTCCCCAAACCGTTCACCATCCTCAAACCTCACAGAACCCTCCAATCCTCCTTCTAACACTCAACCCACCTTAGCCCAATCTCTAGGGTTTACCTCTCCTGATCACCCACTTCACACCTACTACCTCTGAGACCAACCCCCTATTCCATGGAGAGCTAAACAACCCGCCGCCTACTCCTCCACCCACCCCTTCGATGGACTATTCACCCACCCAGACTTCTTCGAAAGAAACACAATCCTCTTTCCCAATCCTCCTAATTCACCAGAACAACCCTCACCCACATCATCTTCACCCACATCCTCCCCCAACCCTTTACCAACTAAACAATTTGGCCCTGAACGTCCACCCTCCTCTTCACCCAATCCATCCTCCCTGGCCCTCGCCCTTGTTGATGATGACAAAAGGAGGAGAGATGCTGCTATCGCCCTCCGCCACACCATGGACACAAGGGATGTTCTGACTCAGCCATCCCTCTGGCTGGATGAAGATATCACTGCTGCCCTCCGCCGAGCCATGGAATCTCAGCGATTGGGTGGTGCTGAGAGTCTGATCAGAGGGGAAGCCATTCGATTCATGCAACAGTAGAGGTCGGATGAGCAAAGGTCCAAGTGGGAAATGATTGTGTATGAGCAAAGTGAAGAAATCCCACAGCCAGACTCTTCATCTTCAGAGCCTCCTTCATCTGAGCAAAGCAAGAATATTGTTGAGGAGATAATGATGAAGTACGGGCTGAAGAAGGTCAACCATCCTCCCATAGTGATTGCTAAGCCAATCCCTTCATCCTGTGTGCAAACATCTGAAACTCCTGCTTCTGAGCAATCTTCTGCCCCTCCTCCTCCTTCAGCAGTTAAGTTCAGTGAATCAAGAAAGAAGGCAGTTGCTAGAAAGCGTGACAACAAAGGTGATACCTCCATTGAGTCTGCTGAGAGTGAGCAAGAGATTCCATAAGAACAAGATGAGCAAGAAATCCCAACAGTTCAAGCCATCCCAATTCTGAAGGAAGTCAAACTGGAGATAGAGGACATGACTCCTGAAGAATTTGAAAGATATGGGTACACGGATAAGATCTTTTTTGGTCAGATGGCTTGCCTGGATGTTGAGAGAGCAAGAGCCATTAAAATCAAATCCCAATCAGTTCCTTAAGGACCAATCAGCAATAATAATAATAATAAATTAATCATTTCCTATCTTCAAGAAATCATTAAAATAGTAACCTTAAGCCTCAATTACAGAGTCATAAAGCTATGAACAACAATATAAGGCTTCACATCAAACGTACAATCCTTGACTCAAGCTGTTCTTAAATCTTAATCACTACTTGATATCACTAGGCATCCCCCCTCCATTTATCACCAAACAAAACCATATAAGTAATTGATATATTTCACCATTCCAAATTAAATTATAACCAGAAAACCAAATTTATTGTACACCAGTGTAATCAGCACAATACAAGCTTTGTATCACAATGACTTGAATAAAGAATTTCAAATTCCATTTCAGAAACTCCATGGAAGCTTAAATTTATTTAGAAAAACATATTTTCTAAATAAATTTAATTTTCCAGTTTTGGTACAAGATATGTCAATGGTCATACAGAAAAAATAATAGCATCTATTCATGGAAACTGGTATATGCAGAAAAGTTCAACCAAGGTAAGTTCATCCAAATGCTAACATTAATCATCACATTGACTTAACGACCAATATTCTGCAATGCAGGATTTGTATGAGGTGGCAATGCAACTAAGATCACCACAGCTGAATGATTAAGACACCAAAAATGTAATATAAATAAAAAAGGAAAATTCATCAAAAAAAAATAAAAATCAGACATAAAAAACCAGAAGTTGCATTTGCGAGAGGGAAACAACGAAGACTCCCAAATCCAAATCGGAGAAGAAACACTCAAAACACAACACAACACAATCCATTCACATACATAACACATTGACGTGAACACAAAAATAAAAAATACTATAATTATTAAGTTCTCGATAATGTTACAAGCAGGCAAGCAGCTACAATACATTGAGATTCCTATTTTTCCATAGTAAAAAAACTGTTAGAATCTTAAGTTTTGATGAAGACTAAAATATGAAAGAGTGAACCAAGCACTAGAAAGCATTAGGTTAATATAGAATCCCAAGTAAGAGTGCAACCGGATGTGGATTTACTTCCGGATAGACTAGGATTAGCACTCGTGGATGAACGTCTCATCCCCCAGTGAGAGCAAGCACTTTACTAAGCAAATAACTTAGTCTAGGAGCATTAGATGTACAAAACCTTTGTAACTAAGTTAAGATGCAACCGGATGTGGATTTGCTTCCGATTGCCTTTAGGCTAGCGCTGGTTGTTGGTATGGATGACACTGAGCGCCAGTGAACATAACCCAACGTCCAGTGGAACTGCTTCCGATTGCTTGGTGACTAGCGCTGGCTGTTGGATTGAAGAACACTGAGCGTCAGTGAGTAAAATGCGAACATAACCCAACGTCCAGTGGAAGTGCTTCCGGATGTGGAATTGCTTCCGGAAGTAAGAGAGCTCCCTTAGACATAATGAACTCCCACTGCATGTGGTTATGTTACATATCTCATAGCATGAGTAATTCACACACTAAGTCACTTAGGAAGAATTAGACTAAAATCAAATCCTAAGTTAGAATACAACCGGATGCAGAATCGCTTCCGGAAGACTTAGAGTAAAATAACAAGACTTACGCTGACTGTTGGACTAGACATCCCCTAGCGTCAGTAGACAATACACTAAGTCAGAACATAGTCTAAGTAAGATCGCCTCCCATAGCAAACAAACTCCCCACTCCATGTATAACTCTTACTGTACTTGATTATATACACTACTCTGTTGGACTAACAAGTATGTGCAGAACTTAGTTTTACTTCCGGATGCAAATGAGCTTCCGGATGTAAATACTCTTGGCACTGGGATTCAGAGACTAACACTTGCAGAGCAAGATTGCCACTTCCGGATGAACCATGATCATCCGTCAGCAAGAGAACAAGAGTCAACGTCACATACTCAGAAGTCAGAATGCTTTTGTCAGAGCAGAGTTGTCAGAGTTGCTTTTCAGAGATAAAGCAAATCAACCCTGCTAAGCATTAATGAAGATGTACCTCTCAACGGTAACATGGGATTAACGGCTATATTCAAACGGACATATTCCATCTGCCGCCCAAGCCTGAATGCTTTGAAGCCGAGTATAAAAGGAACATCTACATTCAGAAGAGAGGTTGGAAGAATAGAGTCTATTATCTGAGATATTGTAATCAACATTATTCTTATCTTCTTCTCTCTAATCTTAGAGCTGTAATATTCTTAGAGAGTAATTCATTTGTACTTAAGTGAGTAACATCATCTACTCTTAGAGAGAGTCATTTGCACTTAAGTGTTTATCACAATCAGTTCATAGAGTGAACATATTATCAACTCCTCTCTTTGATAGAGGCTGTTCTAAAGCTTGTGCTTGAAGAACAGAATTGTTATCTTACAAAAGTGAGGGGGAGCATGTAACATCCTGAAAAATTTAATATAGGATCAATGAGTGTTTTGGGAAATAATAAATGGAGAAATTGAGAATTTTGGAATTTTTAGGAATTTTTGGGATATTTTGGAAATTTTGATTAATTAATATGCATATAATTAATTAAGAAATGAAGAGTTTGAAATATGAGGGAGTGGTAAAGCTAAAAATATTTTGAAGTTTAAGGAGATTGGAGGCTGGTTTAAGTGGTTTTAAATCAAAATAAGTACACTATGACAAGTTTGGGCTTTAATTATCAAAAACCACCCTTATTTCTCCCTAACCAAACACACCCTCCTTCCTTTCTTTATATATTTCAGTCGAACCCCCCACCTTCAATGACTCTCCTCTCTTCCTCTCCTCCGCCCTCCTTGCGAATTCCGGCGGCCGAAGGTGTGGCGGCGCCGACCCCTCCCCCTCACGACACACACACACATGACTCCCTTCCTCCTTCTCACTCTCGGCCTCCCTCCGTTTTCCATCTCTCCTCTTTTAGATGACGACGGTGGCGGCGGCTTGGCGAGCATCGTGGGACTCAGAACCCACTGTGGGTTCCTTTCTTTCTTCGTTTTCTTCAAGCTTTAACAGCTTGTCTTGGCGGGTTTTCCGGCGAGAGAAGGCGGCCGAATGCAAGCTATTCGTTCTCTACGTTTTCCCCAGCGAGATGCTGCGATTTCCAACGGTGACTCGGCGGTTTCCGGCTAGACAAGACAGCTATGAACTCCGGTGAGATTCTCTTCTTTATTTTCCCAACTCAGTTTCTGCGATTTCCACTGATTATGAGAGGTTTGAAGTTGAATTTTGAGATTTTGGGTTTAATCTTCAAATTAACTTAAACAAGATTATAATAAAACTGATGGTTTGTACTGTTTCTTTGATTCGCTGAGTTTGATTTCGGTTTCTGTCCTGCTTGGTGTGTGTCCGCGAAGCTATATATATATATGCGTGTGTGTGTGTGTGTGTGTTTTGTTGGGTGTTGACTAATGCAGGGAAAGGTTCGAACTGAGTTAAATGAGAGCCTAGGAATATATTTTAGTTTCCTAAAGAAATTTGTCTATTCGTATACTATGTTGACATGAAAGATGAAATTAGTTCTAGTTGTGTAAGATTGATTTCTGGTGTGAAATAATTTGTGTGTTAGTTTTGGGTGAAAGGTGATATATAGTTCTTTAAGCTTATATGCTTAATTGGCATTTTGAAAGTGCAACTAGTCATTCGAAAGTAATAGGGAATGTTTTCTTATTAAATTGGAGATGTATTGTGACTTTGGTAATGATCAAAGGAGAATGGGAATAGATTTGTTAGTGAGTAAGTAATAGTCCGTGTTTTGTAAGAATGAAATTGGTTAGGTTAATGTAGTAGGAATTGATTAGGGAAATGGGTTCAAGGATTTTGGGATGTATGGAGTATTAACTAAGGAAAATGAGAATGGTTTTGAAGGGTTTAGATGGTAGGATAAGTTGATGACATATGGTTTACTTTGGAGATGAAAGTGAAGGGATTTGGAAAGTTAATTCTTTATGTTCCAAGACCAAGTAAGATGGTTTTGATTTAAATTGAAGTTGTGTTTACTTGAGTTGCTTGGGTTTATTATGCCAAATGCTTTAAGCTATGGAAAATAAAGTGAATGTTATGTTTTGTTAGTACTTTGTATAGTAGAATGGATTAACTTGTGTCTTTGTATTGTGACTTTTGAATTCTTTGTTTCCTTTTCGGCAATTGGCCGAATAGTTCTTGACATGAAAATATCCTCAATTCTAGTTAAAGATTAATAAGTTAACTTTGATGTGATGTATTTATCAATTATTATGATGAGGTATGCTTGGTTGCCCAATTTAATTCGGTTAGGTAATGGAAGAAGTATTTGATTGGTCAAGTTGCAATGAAGATGAAACATATTATTGCCATATCTTGCATAAATCTGAAATTTATTGATGTTCTCTAAGATTGGAATTTGTAAAGAGTTTTATTTATGTGTATTGTTTAGTTGGTTAACATATATTTGCTGATTTTGATATCCTTGAGTCTAAATGCTATTTTAAGGGGGACTGATCTATTGTTTTAAGATTCTAACATCGTATGAGAATATTACTTGTTTATGGTGTTGATGTATGATTTATGTCAGTATGTGAAGTGTTATTCTTGAAGGGTAAAGTCCTTACATCGTAACTTGAAGTTGATGTTTCTTTCTATGCTTAATTGAATGAATCTTGTTAAGTATGGTGATTTTTGAAGTTTTATATGTGATTGTCTCGCTTTGATGTTTGATTTTAAATGTAGTTGTGCATATAATCTCATAAGGATGGAGTATATAATATTAGTTACTGCTTAGTTATGTTTAAAGCTTTGGTGATTTAAATGTACTAAATGTAAACAGAATTTTGTTGTTATGTTGCTATGTTTAAAGAGTAGCATAGGTTAATTGTGGCTTCCTCTTGTCTTGGCTGATGGGAATTGGTAAATTCTATTAATGTGGACATGTTTTTGGTTTATGATGTATTATGGTTGTAGAGTATACTTCTCTGCTTTTGTGGTATTTAGGAAGTGTATTTTCAGATTGGGTTAGGATGATGATTTAACTGAAATTAAAGCATGACATAGATATAGTTATAATTAGTTTAGAATATGCTTGGTAATATTGAATTAAAGTTACAGTTTTTCTTGGACTACACTATTTTCTGTTCAGGTGTATAACTGATTCTGTTTTGTTGTGATAATGCTAGTATAATCAAATTGAGTTATGGTTGATTTGAATTGAATATGGAGTGGTATTGTTATGCTATTTGTTAGTATGTTCCAAACTAGCATGACACATGCTTATTCTAAATAAACACATTGGTTGCCGTGGAAAAGGATGGAAATTGTTGATTGTGAAAGATGATGATTTGTTATGAATTGTGATTATTTTGAATTGAAAGTGAAAAATGACGTTTGATTGCTATGAATGTAGTGATAGTGAATGAGAAATTAGATAATTTAACTTTATGAAATGATATAACTAAGAATTAGGATTTGGGTAGTAACATATAAGAATGAGAGAGAGACGTCGAACTACAATAAAAGGGAAATGATATTAATTTATCATTTGGCTATATATTATTATAGGAGTGGATGCAGTAGGCTTTCGTGGCATCGAGGAAGAAAGGTTGAGAAATCGCGTAGAATTGCTAAAGGGCGACAGGTAATCACACTTACCTTACTATAACATTGAGGGTGACGTTAGTTGGAAATTTTGAAAATCCTTTCTCACCCTCATTATCTATATATTATCTTTGAAAGTTATTTTTCTACAAAATAGGCTATCGGGTGCCTTTCAAACACGATTACTTTCATATAAAGAATTTGACTTACTATATGTAGTATCCTGACTGGTGGTATTGCTGGAATATGTATGTGTGAGTGTATATACATTGAGAGTTGGTACCTTGACAGGGATATTGAGAGATGTGTCATAGATTATAAGAATAGGAATGAGATGTTGTGTTGGAGATTGTGGAGAGAATTATTAGGGAAAGGAATTGAATGATTGTGAATGAGATGGTGATATTGAAAGGAAATGGTGATTGAGATGTTGAATACAGTGAGATATTGAAAAGGGTATTGTGGAAGGTTGTTGCATGACACTGCTTGTACCATCGGCCGATGTAACCGTTTGATAGCGCAATCGACGGTTAGTTGTACTGGTCCTAATGAGTAGAGACAGGGACTTACGGTTTCCGAATAGAGACGGACTCCGTTTATTATTTCCTTTTGATTATAGACAGGGGAAATATGCCTTTCAGAGTAGAGACTAGGGCACAGTGTCAATCATATTTATTTTGGATATTTGGAGATGTTTGGCTTATTGAGGTTATGTATATTTGGAGATGTGTGATATATATATGTTATGTGTGCTGTATACAGGTGAATTATTTTAAAACTGTGGTACCCTTTAGACGCCCTTACTACCGCACATCTCACTGTTATAGTGAGTTAAGCGGTGATTACTGGGACAAACTGTCTCATTCCACGATTACTGACATTTTTGCAGGTATTCATGCACAGGCGCAAGCATCAGGAAAGGGAATTAGGTTTCAAAGGTTATTTAGATTAGTTAGTTGTGTATATTGCCAATTTGTATAGGCCTGCATCTGCTTCCGCATGTTTTCTGATGGAAATGAAAAATAGATTCAGTGATATTTATTATGAAATGTAATATAAGCATAGTGCTTTTCTAACTATGATAGGTTTGTAATAATATGGAAAGTCTTTTCTATCATAGTTAGATAATTAATAATGATTGACATTAGTTTCTTCTTTTCTAACCATGTTAGGTGGACCTTTTCTAACATGGTTAGCTATTAATTATCCATGATAGTGTTCAGGTGGTATTAGGAAATTCTTTTCTATCATGGATAGTATTTAACCGTTAGTAAATTCTTTTTCTAACTATGATAGACATTGTTATTATGGAAATCCTTTTTCTATCATAGTTAGTAAGAGATGATTGAATTAAAAAGGGATAACTTAGGTTAATTAGGAAATTAGTAACAAATTGTTACAGAGCATTTAGAGGTTTTCTAAATCTCCATAGGTTGCAAGTTAGCCCGCAAAACTTGTGGTTGAAAGGTTGCAGGTGATCCCGTTGTAAAACCTGTGGTTGTAAAGGTTTGCAGGTGAGCCCGTGGTAAAACCTGTGGGTTGTTAGGTGAACCCGTGTTCGTAAAACCTAAAGTGTAAAGGTTTTCTTGTGCCTGGTTTAAACAAGAAGATTAGTGGATTGAAAATCTCAGGTGGAGCCTGGGGACTGGATGTAGGTCTGGGAGTGACCGAACCAGGATAAACTTGTGTGTGCATATTCTGCTTATTTAATCTACACATCAAGCACCACACCACTGCATACTCACTTGTGCTTGGGACGATTCATCGTCACTCTCATCAAGCACAAGGAGTAAAGTTTTAAAAAGGGAAAATTTTATAAGTTTTATTCTGCCACCCAATTCACCCCCCCTCTTGGGTGACAGCCACGCATTTCAAAAACAAAGGACACTAAAATTAATATCCAACTGCATCTAACCTTACTAATATAAGATGCTAACTGTTACTGTTACTTGCTATGTATGATCAATTTCTCGATCTCACTGAACCTCTAATCGAACTTTTCGGCCTGAGATTCCAGATGCAGGTCGTGGTGGCCGGCGACGTAGTCGAGGAAAACCTCGCCGCCGGTGCCACCGTTGGCGGCGGCGGTGGAGAATCAGAAGAAAATCTTAACAAGTAGATGACTAGGTGGAAAAAATTCAACTAAAAAATTTGTTGGAAAATCTTAACATGATAATCAATCTTGTTAATAATACTAACTCTAATTAGTAGATTAATTAGAATAACTAATTTAGAGCAAAACGTTTAGAGCAAGAATAATATGGATGTGCAAATTGACAGAGAGTTGATATACCTGGAGAACGAAGAACCGACGAAGAACGAAGAACGAAGCTCTGAGAAAATGAAGAACGAATAACCGGCGAAGCTCTGAGAGATTGGAGAATTTCTGAACGAGAACGAAGAACGCGATTTGTGAATGAGAACGAGAATTTCTGAATAAGAACAAGAACGAAGAACGCGATTTCTGAACGAGAATAAAGCTTATATTTCCAATCTAATAAGAGTTCTCATATTTACAAATTTGCCACTGCTTATACTTTTTAGACCACATTTATAAATAAGTGGTTTATATAATCACATTTTTTAAACCACATATATTAAAAAAGTGGTTTAAATAAGTTTTTTAAACCACATATATTAAAAAAGTGGTTTAAATAAGTTTTTTAAACCACATGTTATATAAGTGGTCTACATGTATTTTTAATCATTCATTCATTCAATCATTGTCCTTGATTTAGAATAGTTATTTGAAGGGATTTCCTTTTTGTTATTCTATATGGGAAGTTGAGTTTGATTTCTTCCTCCAATAAAACTGCAAACATAAGGCTAATAATATAGTAACAGTAGTGTTGAACAATATTTTCAATATACAAAAGTGGTTTAGTTCTGTGTGTATCCATGCCTGCGTAAGACCCTATTTAAGCATTCCTATCATTTTTTAAAAATCACAGGTAAAAGAAAAGTAGCTCAAACAGTGATTTGTTTGAGTGTGTGTTGCTTGCTTTTGGTGTTCATTTTGAAAGCTTTACTTTTTATGTGTTTTTTTATGATGCATCTTTTTTTAACTAGCTTACCTTTTATGTGTTCATTTTGAAAGCTTTACTTTTGGTGTACCAAGCAATACAATTTGTTAGTTAGTTTGTGTCAAGCATTTTAACTAGCTTTATTTTTTATGTGTTTTTTTATGATGCATTTTTTTTCCACCTGGGTTTTCGTGCATCTGGATTTTGGAGGAAGAAAACGAAGTAGAGATGTGAAACTTTTATTTATGCACTCATTCCCAGCATTCCTATCATTGGATCAGTATTGTGCATCCTCATGGTCTCTTATTTTAAGAAGTAAAATCAACATCATCTCCTAGAAACTTATACTGCAGCAGGCTCAAGGTCTAATATTAGAAAAGGCTATTGTTTTTTATAAGCTTGGAGTAATTCACATTCAGTTTTCTTTAGGCTTTCAAATCTACAATTCAACCCTCTTTTTATTCTCACGGGTTCAGGGTGTAGGTTTTCTTTATTAAAAGGTTTCTAGAATGACTTGAAATTCGTAGGGATTCTGTGCTTTGTTTTGAAAATTTCAGGGGTGTTGAATGTAAATTAAAATTTTATGTGCATAATCTCAGAAAGGCCTAAAAGTTAGAAGTTTCCTTATTTCATGAACACTTTATGTATGAGCTAAATAACAAAGCAGAATGCACATATTATATGTGCCTACACAGTTCACATCATGTCCTAATTTTGTAGAAATAATAGTCTCTTCATAAAACACAGATATGTCTAATTGTTGTGGAATTCTTTATTTAGTTAATCATGTTTCAGTTACAGCTTCCTTTTTGCTTTGTAGATGTACTGTGAAGCTCATTACGTTTACACGTTGATAAACTCCATAATTGCACACACATTTCATTTGAATTTTCTGATTTATCACATGTTTTTGGTAAAGAAATAGATAGAATATAGCAATACTCATATGGTAAAGAAAAAATGATAAGAAATACATATGCGTGAGATTATGAGTTGAAATTGCTTAATTTTTGATATATATGTGTTGAGGAGCTCACCATCCCTTTCTAGTTAATGTGAGTGGGAACAAATGGACAAGCATAGGTACATCAAAAGAATGGAAGCAATAAACAAAAGAAGAAAAAAAAAGGGAAGAAAAGGTTCGCTGGAAGTTAGCCCTAAGCGAACGAACCGCGAATCTGCCCCAAAATGCACATATTCTGCTAATTTCTTCGCTTGAGGTTCGCATTTAGCGAACGGACAGCCAACCTGCCAAAAAGTGGTTCGCTGGACGTTAGCCCTCAACGAACGAACAGCGAACCTGCGAACAAAAATGAAACTCTGCGTTTTACATTGTTTCCACTCGAAATTTAGGGTTTAAAAAGGGCTAAACAGAGATAGCTCGACATTCTTCACTTCTTGGACTTCTTGGGGAGCTCTGTGGTGTGCTAGGGCATGGATTTTGGTGGAGATCAAGTTGGGGTTTGAAGTTTGAAAGAGATTTTGACTTCACACTTTGGTTCTTCTTCTCCATTTTCCTTCCTTCACTCTTGTTCAATGTTTATGATTATTCTTGTGTATTTTTCTTTGGGTTTCTTGAACATGAGTAGCTAAAAACTTTGTTTTAGAATTATTTTGAACCCTTGTATGGATTAACTCTTGATTCTTCCTCTCCTTTTGTGATTAATGTTATATATGTGTTTATTTTACTCTAGCCTAATGCTTCTAAATGCTTGATCACCATTTAGTTGGTTTGTTCATTTGACTTATGACTTGAAAGAGCTAGGTTAAATGTAGAACTTGAGTAAAATAGTGTGAGAACTTGAAGTTTGCATGACAAATGAATGATTTTGTTAATAAGATAGACATATACTTATTAGCCTCACATAGTCACATTAGGGTTGAAACTTAGAAATTGAGTTATATTAATTGTGACAAGAGATTGCTTGATTAATGGAATTAAACACTTGTTCTTGACTCGACGGAGCGTTTACAAGTATTTTAGAACCCTAGGTTGACACATATATAACTATTAAAAGCAATTGTGAGAGGAGACCATTTTAAGGTTTACAAGGGGGATAAATAGTCTTACACCCCAATTTATCCTTGAAGTTGGAGAATCACTTGTTCATAGTTTTTCTTATTTTTTTTATATTGTTACACTTCACTCTCAACATTTGGATCACTCAAATTGAGCAAGAGTGCGATAATCTCTACTTGACCGGGTTTTGGAACCAAATCCTCGTGGGAACGATACTCTACTTATCACTTTATTACTTGGCGCGACCCGTGCACTTGCGGTGCAAACATACGTCTTCTTCATTAGGGAGTGTTCTATCCTCTATAATATTGAACCAAAACAGATCAAAGTTTGGTTTCAAAATTGCAGGTAAAGAAAAGCAACTCAAACAGTGTATTTATTTGTGTGTGTTGCTTGCTTTGGGTGTTCATTTTAAAAGCTTTACTTTTTTATGTGTTTTTTATGATGCATCTTTTTTATAACTATCTTACTTTTTATGTGTTCATTTTGATAGCTTTACTTTTGGTGTACCAAGCAATACAGTTTGTTCGTTTGTGTCAAGCATTTTGGCTAGCTTTCAAACACACATGCGTTTAATATGTATTGTTACAAGACATTGGTTCTATTAGGTCATTTTGATAATAGATTCTACAATGCTTAATCAAAATATGCCCATTTATAGATCACTACTACAAAAAAGACTTTTTAAACCTCATAAAAAAGGCTTTTTAAACCACATTTAAAAGTGGTTTGGAAAAAGGGGGTTTAGAAAGTATGCCTTTTTTAAACCACATAAAAAAGTGGTTTAAAAAACATACTTTTTAGACTACTTTTGTAAAAATGCGGTTTAAAAAATATTTTTTTAAGACCTCTTCTTATGTAAATATAATCTAAAAACATATACTATTCAATATATATATATATATATATGTGTGTGTGTGTGTGTCAATTGATAACCAATGGAAAAAAAACTAACAAACCATAATAACATAACACATTCGAAAAATTCAAATCATTCTAGTTACAATTTGAAAACTATGCTTTCCAACAATGTGAATTTAAAAGTCTACATGATTCTAACAATAAAGTGAACAAAGAGAAAATTTGAGCAATCATAAACATTTCCATGTTCATCATAACACATGTGATCACCTTCATAACAGCTGCCTTCAAGCGCTTCCCCCTGCGTTTGCCTGTATATTGACAAAGCAAGATCATAAAAGGTTAGGATGGTTCGGATAGTGAGACAAATCAGACAAAACTTCCCTAAGTGTATTCTGTTACTGTGTTTTAGTAGCTCTCCATAGCTGAACAATTCAATAAGTAGAAGGTTAATTTCTAATTTGTTTCAACACTGCTGCTCTCAACTCTCAAAAAAATTATAAATTCTTTACTGCATATAAAATAACTGACTTGCATAGATAAGTCAGCCTAGCAAAAATAGTCATAACATATCATTTTAATCACAACAGTATATCTTGTAACATTGAAAAATCAGACAACAGAGAAGCTGCAGAACTTCCATCCCATAAGAAAGCTGAAGATTGGCACGCCCTAAAATTCATTACCCACAACAATGACTATAAACTGAAACCTAATAACCATCACATATCCAAAATATAGATTAATGACCAAGGTACAGTTTTCATGAATATGTTCCCATAGGATCAAAGAAACCCTTATTTTTTGTCTTCAATGTCTACCCACTAAACCATTCACTGATTACAGTATCATATACTACATGGAATATGAATCTGTTTAAATAAGCATATAATTCTTGTCATGGATATAATAATTATATCTTGAACTTTTCATAAAAAAATATAAAGGCAACAAGTAAAATTTTTTAAAGTAACCACACGATTACAACAACAACATAATTTCAAAGCACATCAATGTCATAATTTCCTTCCAATCCTAAAGGGCATCAGAAAAAGGTAACTGAAGAACCTTCTAGGTACCAATGACATTGTAGTGTCCCAAAGATCTCAACAAGGTTCCATTTTTAGGAACATGGAGTATATTAGGACACCAACAATGTCATTGGGACCAAGAAGATTCAAGACCATATTTTTTTTCATAAAGGGTATCTCTGAAATGATGAAAACACATTATGGGTCATAAGAATTAATATGTGCATCATTCCTTCACAAAAGCATTTCAAACTGATAATAAAAGGTCACTATTTTTATAGAAGTAAACTTACAAATCAATTGTCTTCTTCAATTCCTATCTTGGTTGATTGTGAAGTGAGCATAGAAAGATGACGCGATTACTTTTCACAGACAAAACTATCAACTTCCAATGATACCTAAAAAAGCAATAAACATTAAACAAAATCAAAATTATTATAATGAAAAGGGAATTTTAGCTTACCCATGGTAATATGGCACCAAGAAACACTCAATTTTGTCTTCACATATCCTCCGTGCTAAGTACTCATGTTTTAAAGAAGCATCATTTCCTTTATCGTACATGTGAATTGGACAAATGAATCCAAATTTATTGATGTTGTTTGGAGAAAGTAACTCCTTATGCAAGTACCTATTATAGAACAAGCAAGTAAGTAAGGATATAGTCTTTCATCTAATTTAATTATAAAAGAAAAGACTTACATCATAAACACTTGGATGTTTCCGCTGGTAACTTGTTGATTAGGAGCTACAAGGGCTATCAAATCATTCCTATCAATACATACTCTTATCCCTGGCTTTCCTACAACTCTTGAATCCATTCGAAAAAATTTTGATTCAAAAGATTTATCATATGATATTAAAATCACTTAATCAAAACAGAAAAGAAACTAACAGCCCAAACAAAGATTCATACGCAAAATTCGAAATTTATTGCATTCTTCCCCAAACCTATCGGCCATTTCAATGAGAAATGTAGAAAAAAAATATCAACCTGCATACCATGCGCCATGTCAGCAGCAACCACAAAATATATATATATAAAAAAAACCAAACCAAACAAACCAAACACCAGAAACAGAAAGTCCTAGGAAAAAAAACCAAAGCAAAAATATGAAGTGTGCAGATATTTCTTAATTTGAACGTTAGTAATAACAGCTCAAATATTAACAGTACAGAAAAAGAATTTTAAGTTGTTTAGTGAAGCAACAGTGAAAGAAGTAAACTGAATGAGAGAAACTAGAATGAAAAATAAGTGAAAAACATAAAATATAGGAAGGACTATGAGAACATGACATGAGTTATTTCTAGGAGCATAGGCCAACATGAGAAGGTGAACCAACCAACAAGGTTGTCTGCATGGAAATAGCATAGCACTAGCTCACTGAAACTTCCACAACCTCATAAATTCCATTATTTTAATTTCTCAAGACAAAAAGAAAAGGATCATTAAATGGAATGCCACCAAAAGTTCAATGTTTTCTTTGTCTCTCCTTTGATTTTCATAGTAGTTTTCTATCCACCAGACAGTTTATTTTTTAGTTCTATCCTTTTGATGCTATCATCTGAATGGATCATAGATATGTTCTTAATTCACCTGCACACAACTTTTGTACTAGTAGTATACTAGACTTTTGTAATATAGCAAAACTGCACATCCCTCACTACTACAAATTGTCCCTCTACCAGCGCACCTTTACATGCGCTTAGAAGAAACGCATGTATAGAGGGTCCTTTACATGCGCTTTAAGCGCATGTACAGGTAAGAATCTATACATGCGCTTAAAGCGCATGTAGAGGCCTTATCTCTACATGCGCTTTAAGCGCATGTATAGAAATGTGCATCAATTAAAATTCACTAAAACAATGACTACAAAAGGATTTAAGTATTTAGAGATAAAATATAAAATGAACTTAGGTGAAGAGCCCAAAATTATATGGAAACACCCTTTACATGCGCTTTAAGCGCATGTAAAGGCACAAACACCCTTTACATGCGCTTTAAGCGCATGTAAAGGCACTACTGAAGTGCAAAACATGGAGTCATGCATAAGAGGTCCTCCTCAGACCTCATAAGGTGTTCCTGCTTGTGGACTTAGTGTTTCAAGGCTCCATTACCACTTTTGGGTGCTATGGAAATGTTGAAACACCCTTTACATGCGCTTTAAGCGCATGTAAAGGCAATACTGAAGTGCAAAACATGGAGTCATGCATAAGAGGTCCTCCTCAGACCTCATAAGGTGTCCCTGCTTGTGGACTTAGTGTTTCAAGGCTCCATTACCACTTTTGGGTGCTATGGAATTGGTGAAACACCCTTTACATGCGCTTTAAGCGCATGTAGAGGCTCTACATGCGCTTAAAGCGCATGTAGAGGCTCTACATGCGCTTAAAGCGCATGTAAAGGCTTGTTCTTCAATGGAATTCACTATAGCATTGTCAAGCACAAGATTTGAGCATTTTGAGATGAAGTATTGAAACAATTTAGTTGAAAAGCACCAAATCATATGAATATCCATATAATTAAATGGACATTGGTCTTTACATGCGCTTTAAACGCATGTATAAGCCATAAAATATTAAAATAACAAAGGATTGGAGTGAAAAACTTGAAGTCATACATAAGAGTTCATCCTCAGATGTCATAAGCTACTAGTTCTTATGGTCTAAGTGTTTAAAAGCTAGAGGACCCCATTGGGGTGTTATTCTTTGTTAATAATACATATACATGCGCTTAAAGCGCATGTACAGGCGGTACATGCGCTTTAAGCGCATGTAGAGCCGGTACATGCGCGTTAAGCGCATGTAAAGGATACAGTGGCATATTTAAAATAAATAAAACAAAATAAATAAATAAAGAAAGATACAGTGGCATATTTGTAATTCTTCCTCAAAACCCTAATTCTCTTCTCTCTTTACACTCTCAGCCACCTCTCCCCCTCATTCTCGATCTCTCTGTTTCCTCACCTCACCCTTCTCTTCACAGTTTCTCCTCCAAGGCCGGACAACTGTTACGGCGGCCGGCGGTAGTTTCGGGCGGCGTCATCGTCCTTCCCTTTCCCCAAACACGTTTCTCATTCCCTTTCCTCACCGTCTTCGCCTTCTTTGCCCTTTCCGTCTATGTTTTCGTCTTTCTCAGTTCCGGTAAGCTCGACGACGAGAGTTGAGGGAGCAGCGACGGGGAGCTCGTGGTAATTTGTTCTTTTTCTTCTTTTGCTTTTTTCGTTTTCTCTTTCTCACTGCATCCATTTTCTGGCTCCACTGTCCTTCGTTCTCCCTGCTTCTCTGGCGAGCCAGCAGTTTTCGGCGACGGCGAGCCTCATGGAAGCATTTAAGCTTGGATTCACATATGATTAACTTCATATTCCCTCTTCCTATACCCTTTTAGCCTTCGATTTGGGCAAGCTTGAGAGGGAGTTCGATTTTTGGCTTCTGGATATGGGTTTCCATAAACAAATTTGTGAAGTTAATGTTAAATTCTTGACGTGTAAGAGAGGATTTGAATGGTTGAGAAAGGATTGGTTGAATTTAAGTAAAACCCTAGTTTTTGGGTTTAGGGGCTGACGGGTTTATTGTGATTTTTGGCCTCAAAATTTTTAACTAATCAACAGCAAAGCTTGTTTGAGTTCGACTATACCACTGTTGGCTTGATTTGACATGGGTATTGGTTGTGTGGTGTGCGTGCATGTTGAGGAATTCTTCATTATATATCAAAACTTAAATTCCAAGATTATGACAGCCAATGTTTTGTCTGAATTAAGTGTGATTCTATGTATATTTGTGTGTGCACGTTTTTATTTATTTATGCATGAATGTGTATCTTATATTCTGTTAATTTGTCTTAGCATTGGTCAGACATGTTGGCATCGACATTGATCCAGAATCTCTTGAAATAGCATCATTAAATGCTGAGGAGCTGGAGCTATTTTTTTCCCACTGTTTGTTTTAGCAAATGATTACATCTTTTCTAGTAATAGTCTTTTGTATTGCGAAGGTTCAATTTAATTTCATTCACTATAATAACATAGGAGATAAAAAGTTATAATTTCTATCTAACTTGAATAATGAATTGTTGAATTATTGTGTTGAAAATGGCCTACTGGTAATTGATGCATCTTTCTTTTATTATTCCATCAAAATTGCAGTTGTCTTTGGAATTTATTCAATCTAATGTCATGGACTTGGAATAGAGAGGTAGATTTCGTTATTGTCTTTGTCATCTACTTTAGTTCCCTTCGCTGTCTTTGGTTATTTATACGAGTTTGTGTCTATTCATGAAGTTTTCTTCTATAACAGGTTTCTTTTATTTTTCTGTAGGTCAAATTGTAGATACAGTTGTGATGAATCCTCTATTTGGAACTAGGAAGAAGGGTGTAGACATGGATTTTCTCCATGCTGCTTTGAAGGTAAGCAAGCATGGTGGTTTTAGAACTATTAACTTATGATTAAATGAAATTTCTGATATACCTGTACTTATTAGGTTGCTTCTCAAGCTGTTTATTCCTTGCATAAGACTTCAACAAGAGATGTAAGTTATCTTTGTCTTGTATTCTAGTTATCCAAATGAGAATGAAGCTTTCACAAGCCTATTCAGGCTGTTCCTATGTGTATGCTTTGCTAATTGGTACTATAAATGTTGTAACTTCAATTTTGCACTAGACACTTCAAATTCAGATTATCTTGAAGTCATGCTATTTGCATGGATGTCCAAGTAAATTGATTTCTTTACATACCATATCATGCTTAAATGTTTGTGTTTGTGTCATATTCTACATATCATACCATTTCTTGATGAGCTCAAATATTATTTACATGATTATTTTGAATTAAGATATCTTCATGGAAGTGACATTACCCTTTCAACCTTTTCTTTGCTTTGTATACTTCCATTCTACTGATTTTTTTCTCTTTTTGTATCTTATTATAGCATGTTAAACGAGTAGCCATGAGGGACTTCAATGCTGCAGGTGCTGAAGTTTTATGCGAGGTTAGTGAAGCGTTTTATTTGTTGTTTTTGCGTTTCTTAGAAACCTTATGTGAAGTAAACTTTTTCTTTTTTCTTTTTTGTAATTAAACATATGAAGTAAACTGGTTCTCTCTTTATTAATCTTTTTGTAATTAAACATGAAAGCCCTTTATTTCAGTTTCTAAAATTATGTTGAGCTCTTTTGTGCTTGTAGGTTATTAGGTTATTAGTTATAACTAGTACATCTTGAACCAACTAGTAAAGCCCTTTGCCTCTCATTTGATAGGGCCTGGTATATATTTGACCTTAGTTGAGTGTTTTTTCATTAGTTTTGTGATAGATGAGTCCCCTTAGGTCTATATGTATATTAGCGAAATCTCATAGCCTACATATGGGTCCATATGTATATTAGCGAAATCTCATAGCCTACATATGTTGCCTACATGAGTGTACCTAATTAGTGGTTTTTCCTTATGCCTAAACATTTGTTGATATGAACGCATGTCATGTCATATTATTTAATTTTTCAAACACAACTTGATTGATATTAGTCTACATGAAAGATTTCACGTAATTTTGATACAGAATATATACTTCTGTTAGCAAGATTTCACGTAATTCTCAGGTACAATGTTTCTGGTGACTTTTGAAAGTAATACAGGTGGCAGATGTAAAATGAATATTATATTAAAAAAAAATATAGTTGTACATGCGCTTAAAGCGCATGTAGAGGTATACACTATACATGCGCTTTAAGCGCATGTAGAAGTATATACCATACATGCGCTTTAAGCGCATGTAGAAGTATATACCTCTCTACATGCGCTTAAAGCGCATGTAGAGGTATACCTCTACATGCGCTTTAAGCGCATGTAGAGGCACATCTACATGCGCTTTTTACAAGCGCATGTAGAGCCTTTACCAGCGCCCCCCTCTTCATGCGCTTATAAAGCGTATGTAGAGCCCAAAATAAGCGCATGTAAAAGGGGTAATCTGTGGTAGTGCCTCTACCTCTGCTTTTGCCACACTAGAAAAAAGAAAATGGTCTCACAATAATTTGAAACTTTTGAGGGTGAGAGACGTTCGCACACAGTTGGATAAAACCTTATAAATAGATCAGACAGTGAAAGGACAATCTCATCAATATCATAAACTGTCGAAATGGAAGCTTCTTTCTATAGTCCTTATAGAACCATCATCATCATAGTCCTCTTTATTTGAACCCTCTACACGAAAGTTAAAATACCCTAATTACTCCATGTAATTCCATGAACTCATGAGGATATACTCCAATCATATCATAGTTTCTCCAAACTTAACCATTATTCAATTTCTCCAAACCAAACAGATCCTTAAATGCTACTCATAGTAATTATGGGGATTTCCACATTTCTAAAGTTATATTTTGAATAATAAGAGTAGTAGTAGGAAACATGATTTTTTGGGGGTGTAATTATTGCGTTAGAATGGAAGTTTCAGATACAAACTTATTGTGAGTTGAAAATTTAAGCTAAAAACATAAAAGAAATAACAGAAGAAAATGCTAACCTGGGATCAAGTTATAAATGGTGAAGATGAGAGAGAAAGTAGCAAAGTCAAATAAAAGGGTGAGATCCAATATGTGAACTCCCTCTGATGTGGCAATGTGAAGGCTGTAAGCAAAATGGAACATTTGAGCATCCTTAATTAGATTATACTACATAATTCAATCTGAAAAAGCATATGAAAGATGCCAGCTTTAAGTGCACCAAAATGTAAGTAGTATAACATATAGGAGTCTAATACATGCAATAAGTAGACCTGAGATAGAGAACTCAAAAGGGGATATAGAAAGCAAAAACTTAGAAAAAATGGAACTAACCAAGTAATGGAAAGGATGGATCAGAGAGATTGATGTGTGATGAGTGAAGAATGGATAAGCATTAAGTTTCTTTCCATTTGCTTCAAGTGTGACCACTGTAATGAAAAGTGACACAATCTGTCGTTTGCATGCACAGTTTGATAAGTTGACTCAATTATTGATGCTTGTGGGCCATCCTCTCTTGTCTGTCATGACTCATGTCGCCCACCTATATAGATAATACAGCTGATGATGAATACAAAATGAAGTATAGGAGAGGAATTGAATAATACCTAGTTGACGGAGGAGTTTGCGAACGAACAAGAGAACAATTGAAATCTGATCGAAGTTTGCGAGCAAGAGATCCTGAGGTGGAAAATCTCTATCCTCTGCTGCATTAATACACACAGACCAAAATTTGCATAATACCTACAAACTAGACAATCTTGGCAAAGTGACTCATTCAATTTTTGTTAATTCCCAATGATCCACAGAATCGCAACCATGAACAATAAAGCCCAAGGCTCAAGAACCACACAAAAATTTGTCCAAATAAGTAGAGTAGGTATTCACAATAACAGGAACCGATCATCGCCTAACAAAGAAGACATACTTATGAAGTATGATTAGGTTCTTACTTCTTGATAGATCACGTTTTGTAATCGGCTTAATGAGGCAAACAGTAAACCAAAAAAATTAAGAAAATAGCGAGAGAAAAAAGTTCAAAGCGAATGCAATAAAGAATGTATCAAGATCTCGATTAATTGATACATTCTTTGACAACCGAAAACAATAGAGAATGAATGAATTCAACCAAATCTGTTGACAAGCGAATGCTTGTATATTTGACATGACCAAATAGAACCATAGCCCACAAAAAATAATAAGTTATCATGCCTAAGCAACTGCTGAAAGATAAAATTCATTTCTCATGAAACTGTTCAGCAAGCGAATCAGGCTACCTAAAAGTTTCAGAAACATACAACATATAAAAAGTACTCCCCCATTGCTACATAAAGAACACATCTCTTAAAAAAAGCTAAACAAACTACTTATAAACTGATTTTTTTTTGTACTTAATCTCTTTGACTTATAAGCAAACACATAATCTAATACCCCTAAATATAAATATAAGAGCTAGATAACCTTTTTTATATGAGATTCCTAATAAATAAAGCTAAATCAGGGAATCAAAAATTGATTTTCCTAAATTTTTACTCTAATATAAACTAGTTTATCTGACTTATAAGCTAACATTAACAAATACTCCTAAACCGCTCATTTAGCTTACGAATCTCAGGAAGTAATTCAGAAAAAGAAGACAGAATGAAGTGCACATGAAAGTAAATCTAAGAATGAAGTGCGCTCAGTGCCACACCGTCGACAAAGGCGCCGGCCACAAACAAGGTCAATAAATCATCACATCTCCCAATCAAAAATACACACACACATTTCTTTTCATCACATCTCCCAATCACCTAAAAGCACAATAATACAACCGAAAACAATAAAGACTGAATGAATGAAAACAACAGAGATCAACACCATACTCCCGATTCATTGACAAATATACAAGCATTCGAATCCAATTCTCGGATAAACTCAATTTATTGATAGATATAAACAAAAGAGTGGTTGATCAAATAGGCGTTCGATTAAAGTGAAAAAACAAGTATAGAATGAAAAGAGAGTGACGGAAATTACCAGATAGGAAACAAATTGTGATGAAGAAGAAGTGAGAGTGAGAGTGAGAGTGAGAGAAAGCGATCGTTGACAGAGAAAGAGAGAAAGGAGAGAGTGAGAGTGAGGGACAAGGAGAAGTGAAGAAAATCTGATCGAACTAGGAGCGTGAATCGCTGACGGAGGAGCGTGAATCTGATCGAACTAGGAATGGAGATAATGTGATCGAACTTGGAGCGAGCAAGAGTTAGCAAAGCCCCCGCTTATACTTGTGCATTTTTCGGGTGTAATAAGAGTTTTCATATTTACAAAATTGCCACTGCTTATACTTTTTAAACCACATTTATAAATAAGTGGTTTAAATCTATTCCTTCATAACATTTTTTAAACCACATATATTAAAAAAGTGGTTTAAATAAGTTTTTTAAACCACATGTTATATAAGTGGTCTAAATATAGTGGTTTAAAATACTATTTTTGTAGTAGTGGATGAAGCCTATTTTCTTGGGCCCCTCCTGTTCTCAAAGTTATGGAAAATCCCTTCATCATCCCACTTGCAGCTCTAAGGAGAGAATAAAAATCAATTTGTGGTATTATTTTTTATTATGAAATGTCTTAGCTATGTTCTACAGCATGGGTATCATAGCTTGGCAGTAAATTTGTGGTATCACAGAGTAGTGTAGTGACGACAGAAGACAGACAGTTCCATGATGGATACTTTTTTCCTTAGGCATATCAGTTAGCACTATTCATAAATAAGAGTTGTTTTCTTTTGTTTGAGTATGTTTTTTGGTTGTACATTTTATTGTAGGTTGGATCAAATGATCTCATGCAAGTGATCACCCTCCTACTTCTATAGATCTGGACAAGTCATTATTGACATATTCATAAATAATAGTGCTCTCATATTAAAAGAATATGCTCCTTCAATTCCAGAAAAAAATATCCCTTGTCTTTCCAGATTGGATCATAATAGAGCATTAGGGAAAATCTCTGAGAGGCTAAATGTTCATGTTGGTGATGTAAAGAATGTGACTATTTGGGGAAATCACTCTTTAACTCAATATCCAGATGTCAACCATGCTATTTTCAACACCGGTAGTGGCATCAAGTCAGTCAGGCAAGCAGTGGGTGATGATAACTGGTATGTAGTATGTACATGTTTCTAATCCTTTTACCTTTTTGTGTGATTCTACACTATGAATTACTTTTGTTCATCTATCTTGTAGACAAAATAGATAATATTTATATAGGAACTTAGTAATAATTTGTAGGTGTTAAATAGATTCTAATTAAAACCAAGGTGAACATTTTATTACTCCTATGTTTAGGACATTGTATAGTTTCAGATAGTTAGAATGACATGTTTGGGTATTGTACAATAAGAAAGAATGAACCTTTACACAATCCTCTTTTTATATATACTCTCTCCTCTCCTCTGTATGGTTCTTAAATATAAGACTACTTTTTATATATACTTTGAATTTTGAATTGTATTTTTTGTTATTCTCCATTTTTTTCTGTAACGGTTATTATTTTGAATTTTGAATTGTATTTATTGTTACTCTACAACAACAACAACAACAACAAAACCTTATCCGAACTAAGTGGGGTCGGCTACATGGATCACACGACGTCATTGTGCTCAATCAATAGTCATACTTGAAGGTAATCCTTTCATCAAAAGATCTCATTGAATAATTTCGTTAAGAGTTCTCTTTGGTCTTCCTCTCCTTCTTTTGTAGTGATTCCATACCATTTAATCAATTATTCTTACTGCTCATCCATTTCTCTTCTTTGAACCTTTTGTTTCTTTATATGTCTTCTCCCATGATAGTGTGATAGCCCTTGTGAAGTACCAAACAATGACCTATTGTTATAAACAATGCGTGTGTTCATGCTCAATAGATTCGACATATTTTTACGTTGGCTGCCGAAACCTAATACAACCCTACCTTTTATCCGAGCTTGGGACCGGCTATAAATATAGGCGGTGTATTCCGTGGACATACAGTCACACGAGGGTAAATAACCAAGGGAGACACGAAGTCACGAAATAAAATAAATAAATAAATAAACAAAAAGAAGTAATCGTTCCTAAAAAAAGACAAAAATATGTGGGAGTGAGCAACAGATATATATAAAGAAGCAACAGAATAGAAAAAATAAAAATAAATAATAAAATAAAAATAAAATAAAATAATAGAAATAAAAACAAAACAAATGCAACGATTATATTTATATTTGGGGAGGGGGTGTTGGTGAATATGAGACAAATAATTGAGAATAAAAAGGAAAAAAGAACTTGAGCAGTGAAAGTAATCACACATGCAACGGAAGCAAGAAACTCTTCTTGTTATTCATACGTGAAAAGTGTATTTATTGTTACTCTATTCATATTTTTTCTAACGATTATTATTTAGAATTTTGAATAATATTTCTTGTTGCTCTCTCCATTTTTTTCTAATGGTTATTATTTTGAATTTTGAATTGTATTTCTTGTTACTCTCTTCATTTTTTGTATTGATAAAAAAACAATTAGTTTATATAAACTACTATATTATATTAATTATATTAAAGGGTAAAGGTGCAATAATGAGTCAAAACAATTACGCCAGGAGCACATAGGGGCAAGAAGTATTTTCGGGTTCAATTCTGGGTCTGAAGAATAAATATTGGTGCAATATAGGGTACACCGTTAATGTTGACTGACGTTGACCGTTAAATGCTGACGTGGCGGGGAAAATAAGATTTTTGCTGACGTGGCATGCTTATGTGGCAATATTTTTCTGAGTGTGTGGGCCCACATAATTTAAATTAATAAAAAAAATAAAAAACAAAAACACCCCCCACCCTCCCCCCTACCCCCCCCACTTCTTCTTCTTCCTCTTCCCCGACGCCCCTCACCCCATCCCAACCACCACCACAACCCAATCCACGCCCCCTCCGGCCGCCACCATACCCCCACCACATCCAGTCTTCCTCACTCCTCACACCACCATCGCCCTCCCCTCCATTCCCACACCACCTCGCCCTCCCCCTCCCTCCCTCCCTCCATGGCCAACCACGGGTCTGTCACACCTAACCGTCCCTCCTCACCGCCTTCCACCGCCACCTCTACCGCCTCAGTTCATCGCTCACCTTCACTGAACCCGCTTCGTCGTACCCCTCACAGGTCCACCACCACCGTTCCTCCACCGTGCCACCAACTAAAAACCCCAACCCACAGCTTCTTCGACCTCAGCCTCGGTTCACGTCGCCAACCGAAGCTTCTCCACCACCTCCAAATCACCCACGACTGGCCACACACCTACGACGTTGTCGCTGCAACCGAAGAAAGTTATTGTTCAATTAAGACTATATAAGATGGAACACTATAATAGGATACAGAGTCTTTAGTAGGCCGTTTAAACGCCTACCTTGGTGTTTATAAAATTCTTCCTTCAGCATACAAGATAGTATAAGGTGGGTGTGAAGCAATAATGTAGACAGAGCAAAAGTTTTTTTAGTAAGTACTAGAAGCAGCTGACTAAGAAACTTCAAAGCCATACGGGTAACAGGGAAAACAGAATAATAAGACATGAGGAACATGACCCCGCTACAAAGGCAATAAATATGACCAATTAAATTTAGCCAACCTACTTGTCGGGTTATAAAAAACTCACCCAAACATGCTCTATCAACATTCATTTGTCGAAACCTAAAAATAAAGCGATCGCTTAAAATTTATAACTGAACAAATATAGTCAATCCACGTACAATTATTTTAATGCATGTATAAATGTTTCAATCACGCGAGAATAATGAATATGGTTTTGCAAAAACTGCTTAGACATACAAAAATACATTAATGTTTATGTGCAGCCAACCAACTAAATATTCAATATGAGACCCTCCATTCATTAACAATCTAAATGTCCTCATCTACTCTCCATAACAACAATCGTCCTTCCGGTATCCAAACGTCGTCCCAAATTAAATTCATCAACATACAAATACAATCATACAACCAATAACGAACAAAGAAAAAACTCATAATACAGAGTAACCAAAACTGACTCCAAATTATATTGAGAAGAGGACACTAATATTACACGTGAAGGACAAAGCTATTTAGTTTTTGTGAACCATTTAATGACAACATTAAACTAGCAGGACCATGAAACAAGTGGGAAAAAACTTTGACAATGTATTTAGCAAGAAGCCCAAATGTCAACAAACAAATCACCCATATTCATATCAATGTGTGGATCACCGTTTATTGACAAATTTGCCTATTCCGCCTTGTTTATTCCCGATGCTTTATGGATGACTTAAGAATACAGACAGAATACTTCATCTTTGAACGGTCGACATTGATTGGGCGATAGAATGACTAGGACCCACAGGTCAATACATTTTTATACTTCGCATAATCTAAAGCAGCTAATCCACGACACAACTGAGAAAAAAGCTTACCCATCATATACTACAGTAAGAATCCAATATTATATCTATCACGCCATGTCCTTGTTCACACACACATTCACTATCTTTTAAAAGTAGGTGTCCCACACTGATTCCTTTTACCCTAATCATACAAACTACGCTAAAGACACACATACATATAATTAGGTCATAGCTTGTTCGTGTCGAAGCCAGTAATCTTAGCTTGCTGAAAAGATGAGGATTATCATTTAACAGTCTTCCCCAACTTTCTTACTCTAACTGGTCTGAACTAACGTACCTATTATATTACAACATGATCCACTTACAAAATACACCAAACCTGAGACAAACGAGTCGCTTTGGGAAATGGAAACAATCAATGAAAAACACAAAATAACACAACAATACATTTATGAATAGGCAAAAAGATTTATTACAACCAACCAATAAACTTAATCATTGTCAAACATATTGCTACAACTACATGCTTGATATAATGTATTTTAAGGAGTTAAACTGGTGAAAGGATAAACGGCCGCTTTTCAGCTCACAAACAAAGAAACATTGTCTTCTTGCAGCAACATGAAGGCCGCGGTGCTAATACATATAGAACTCCTATCCAAAAATCAAATGACACTACTAATGTTTTGGTTCCAATGAGAAAATGTCAACAAACAAAAATCACATTTGAAAAATATTAAAACATCAGCAAATTAACTAAATCCATATTGTATATTACCTTTAACAAAACCTACATTTCACATGCCACCACGTAAAATGAGTCATCAAGAAAAAGCAAAAGTAAAAGGCATGTGCACAAACATCCCAGCAACTTAAATGAAGGAAGGTTAAATGGGATATAATGCCTATGACAGACTTGTTCAAGTCTGAACAACATATAATAGTACGTTAAGTGAGTATGTGTAAGAAAACATTTTATAGAAAGAAAATCACGAATAAGATCCTAAAATAACTGGCTAAGAAGAGTGAATGAGACCACCAAGACATATAGCAGGAGGGAAAACTGGAAAACAATAAATTGTCGGTGAATAATACGTATATATTGACCAGATAGTATACAAAATCAATGGGTACATCCTTTAAGAAGGCTCCACCAAAATGTAGTCCTTCATTTTTACACATATTCATCAAAATAGGCATCAAAGGGAGTTGAATCATTGCTATAGTCTACCAACAAAGCGTACAAAGGACGAAGTGATAGAGTTGTAATATTACTAAGAAGTTAAGTTCAAAACTTATCCCCCTTATTTAATTGCCCCGGTTAGGTTATCACAAAATCAGTAAATAGTCATCAATATATAAGTACTTAATGTCAATTAAGATAAAGGCTCAACACACAAATCGGTTAATAGAATATTTAGTATGACCTAACTTCAAAGGAGATACATGCAAAGGAAATTTATTCTGGAAGGAAAGGAACATTGACACAACTCATCAAACTCTATCATATAACTGCTTGGGGAGCATGAAATAAACCATAAAAGGGAAACTTAGCAAGGAGGGGGGAATAAATTTTTTAATGGAATACTTGGAGATTAAGATAAAAGTACAAATAAAGAAGAAGAAAAAGTAAATTCCTGTACGGAACGCATTTATGATAGTGTCCTTTGTGGACTATAAAAGGACAAGGTTGGTTATAGAAATTAGATTTCTTACCTACCACCAAGACTTTGAATTATTATCTACCTAAACCCTATTATACCAACTCCATAAATCTTCTCCACTCATTTATTATAAACATGCATGGCCATTAGAAACGGGGAAATAATTGAAAAAGTAATGAGGTTCGTACCTTCTTGGAATGATATGGACACCAGTAATGTTATGACCTATATTGTGACTCACTTTTAATCAGAGACCCATCAAAAATGGAAGAAGGGGTAAATATTTCTTCATTTTTATAGTACGATAATTTTCTATTCCAACTATTTTCACTCTATATTTATGAATGATGTATATATTTTAGTAATTATCTCTTCATTTTGAAGGAAAATTTTGCCAGACGTAGAAACTTGTTAATGCTTATAGCACGATTATGTTGTAATTTGTCTATTCCATCACCTTAATTAATAACGACGTGTTAATCTATAAAAAATTATCGTCTTCTCCAAAATTAAACTTCAACTTTTTAACATCTATACATATCTAGAGCTGGTAGAATCAAACGTATAAAATATACAGTTTTAAAAAATGGATATAAGAAAAAACCTTAGTCATGACCATCATAAAACACATTTTTCTGTACTTAAATATATGTAATTCCTTCATAAGGCATAAAAACATATCACTTTTATTAAGGACTTGTCCCTTTTATTTATGGCTAAGAATACAAACATTATTTCTCATAAATATATATGTATTTGTTGGTTTAAAAAAATAGGGTGAATGTGCAAAAATAGCCACCGCAAATTTAAGAATGTGCAACTATAACTCTGGTAAATTTAAGGGGGCAAAACCGTACACTGTAAACTAAAATGGGGCAAAAGTAACATCTTTGTTAGGTACAGTTAAACAGACGTTTTCCAGACGTGGCTCCGCCATTAGTAAATACGTTGAATGGTGCAATATGTTGATGAGACTTTATTTTTTTAAATGTGCTTTATTTTTTAGATGATTACGAAGAAGTAAGGTAAATTTCACATGATTTTGGGTTCTATTTGGTTTCTTATCGAAATGATTTGGGGGTTTAGGGTTCGTTTCAAGTGATTTAGGGTTCAACTAGATACATTTCAGCGTCCACGGTGGATTTTGGAACTGAAAAGTCATTTTCTGATGGTGGAGCCAACGTTTGGAAAACATCTGTTTAACTCTGCCTAACAGAGAGGTTTCTTTTGCCCCATTTTGATTTACAATGTAATGTTTCGCCCCATTTTGGTTTACAGTGTACAATTTTGCCCTCTTAAATTTACCAGATTTATAGGTGCCCATTTTTAAATTTACCGTGGCTATTTTTGCACCTTTGCCCAAAAAAATATGTGTAGCTGTTGACAATGGAAAATTGAATTAAGAATTTAGTGATAAGAATACAACCATTTTTTGCTCACAATTTTATGTGTAGATCTTGTCATTGGGAAATTGAATTAAGAATGTTCCACCTCCTTTGATACAAATAAACTATATTATATTTTTTTTGATATGGAACAAACATAGAAGCAATAATGAGTTTTTTGCCAGATTATCATATGTAATCTGTTTTGATTAACTATTTATCAATGAAAAAATGGCCCCTACTACTTTATGGACCTGAATAAAGAGGTAGGGCACCTTTAATTCGCCATACAGTTCACAGATCTTTCTTCTAAATAACATTATATCCAATATAAGTTTCAAATATTCGTTTTCGCAACTAACACACAATTGGATGAAAACATGTGTCGGGCAGAGAAACAAATATCAGTCAATCAATTTTTTACATAGAAAAATACAACTTACACTTAATTTAACCTATATACTGTTGTAAACTAACATGCTTTATACTATGTACAGGATAGAAGAATCCTTGAAAATGGCAAGATCAAGCCGGGCTCAAGAAAGTGGTACTCCAATAAATACTCCTCTTAGGTTTATATTTATGGTCATCTGAGGAAGGCAGGGATACGAAATACCAAGTGGGAAACCGTATTTCCCTCATGGAGATCTACCAAGGGAAGAGGGTTCAGATGCAATGTTAGACTGAGTCTTCGTTGCAAGATCCCGATGAAAGGCGACGATCCCCTGCTGATTCAGGACCTTGAGAATCATGTCTATATGAGCATCAATCCTCCAAAACAAAGGAAAATCACCAATTAGCCTTTGACCACCAACTAATGAAGGCAAGTGTATCGCAATAAGTCAAATATATTCTACTGCACTCAATGCACGGCAGCCATATCTGACATTTTAACTTCAATAAAGTATTCTAGAAAATCATGAAAAGCATAAAAAATAAAGCCATATCTGACATTTTAACTTCAATAAAGTATTCTAGAAAATCATGAAAAGCATAAAAAATAAAGCACATTGTTATTTTTCAAACACATTCTCTTCATGGAGTGGAGCGGAAAAATTAATTTGAGGCTCTACCTCAATTCTAGTCTCAGAATTTATTTAGCTCTGATTCTAATGAAGGAATTCATTACTCGGTCTACGAGCTTTTTCGAATCTCAAACCCGAACTCGAACAGAGTTCCTTTAACAAAACAAAAACAAACAAAACCGTGATAACACCCTTAAACTTGGAGCCAAGAATCCCAAAGGATTTAGCTCACACATATTCGAGTTACTAGAACCCAGATTTGATTCGCACAACGAAAAACCGTGAGAAGAAAACCAAAGAATAATTGATCAGGGGATTCTAAATTTGACAGTGATTGATTTCATTCAGATTCAACTATTAAAGAATTCCTTAATCCATGTAATTTGGAACCAACCAATCAAATATGTTTATTTGATTTAATAAATAGAGTTTTATTTAATATAATCATTTATTCGATTCAATAATTAAAAACCTTATTTATTTTCTAGATTTAATTACCAATTATTTAATGGAATTACTCTGCTTTCTTGAAGGCCATTGTATTTAACAATCAAATTATTCTATCTATCGAAGACAAATTCGATTAAATATTTCCAACAATACACACACACATTAAAATTTCAACTTATTTTAGCATGCTATTATTATAGGGCAAATGTACAAAAATAGCCACCATAAATTAAAAAATAGGCAACTATAACTATGGTAAATTTAAGGGGTCAAAATCGTACACTACAAACAAAAATGGGGCAAAAGTAACCTCTTTGTTAGACAAAGTTAAATGAACGTTTTCCAGACGTGGCACCACCATTAGTAAATGACGTGTCATATATTTAAAAAAGAAAATGGACTATAGATTATAAAAATATTCAAATATATTTTTTTGGGTTAATTTTTTTCACTCTAAAAAAATTCATCAACAATATTCTTTACTTATTTTCTTCTATGATAACCTTTATTGAACAAAAAAATGATTTCTTCAAACTTATTATTTTTAAACTAAGGGAGAAGCTCAACCCTTAAAATTTTCAAATTAAAAATACCATTTTCATTATTTAAACTTATTATCGATTAAAATTTTTGTTTTTTTTATTTTTTTTATTTGGGAAAAAGTGCTGATCTGATAATTAATTATTTCAATTTGCGCAAAAATAATAAGTGACTATTTCGTGGTGCATAAATAATAATCAACTTTTTGACCCGGTGCAAAAAGATAAAACCGGTGTTGAATGTTAATTTGTAGTTGTGTAGAACCTTGTTGAGATTATTTTCCAAAGTAAAATTACTCTCTTACCCCTCTTAATCAACATCCAACCCTTCTTCCTCCTCCCTTCCTCTTCTCCTCCTCCTCCTAAATCATCATATATGGCAGCTCACACACATCCCATCACACCCTCATCTCCTCCTTACAAATCACACACCCCTCCCACATTCCCTCACCTCCACTGTCCGCATCGCCACACACCGCCGCCGTTGACACTGCCACATCACCACCTCCCTTCCCCGCCACATCTCATCAACCCCATTAACCTCCTACACCGTATAACCATCTCAATGTACGAAGTCATAATCGATGCGCCACATTCTCCGATCACCAGAGTAGAACATATTCTGAGCAACTGATCGGGGAAGAAAATGCTTAGATTTTTACGCTAATGGTGGACTAAAGATTGGAGAGATTGAGGGTGGTGTTGGTGAGGGTGGCAGAGAATCAGAGGAGGAGGGCGGCGTGAGGTCACGTGGCGGAGGGAGGTGGTGAGGGAAGGGGAGGCACCTGGGGACGCGTGAGGGGGTGGAGGGAGGTGGGGGAAGATGATACCTCTCAAATTGAATCCAACCATCGGTTCATCCATGCATCTCAAAGGAGTCTTCCAACAATTCATATCTAATCTGTGCATGTAAACTGTAAGTTGATCTCTCATGTAAGTTGTTTTTGGCTGCTTCAATGTCTGCTTCCATTCAATCTTTGAGAATGGGAGGAGAAAGAAGGAGACGATGAATGGATGAATGGATGAGGAAGAAGGGTTGAGTGTTAATTGATATGGGTAAAAGGATATTTTGACTTTAAAAATAATCTCAAATCCACATAACTACAAATTAACATCCAACACCGGTTTTATCATTTTTGCACCGGTTCCGAAAGTTGGTTATTATTTATGCACCGCAAAATAGTCACTTATTATTTTTACCCAAACTGAAATAGTCAATTATCAGATCCGCACTTTTGCCCTTTTAATTTTAAGTTCAACTTTTTCTTTCGAAACTATAACAATATATGCAAATTTGATGTGTATTGTTTATTAAGAATCTGTTAGAATCTTAAGTTTTGATGAAGACTAAAATATGAGAACAAGTTAAACACTTAGAATTAGATTAATATAGAACCACAAGTAAGAGTACAACCGGATGTAGATTTACATCCGGATGGACTAGGACTAGCGCTCGCGGATGAAAGACTCATCCCCCAGCGGAAGCAAGTAATTCACTTAGTCTAAACTCAGTCTAGAACATTAGAGCATTAAAATCTTTGAGACTAAGTTAAGAGTGCAACCGGATGTGGATTTACTTCCGGATTTACTAGGACTAGCGCTCGCGGATGAATGACTCATCCCCCAGCGGAAGCAAGTAAGTCACTAAGTGATAACTCAGTCTAGGAATGTTAGAGGTATAAAATCCTTGAGACTAAGTTAGAACACAACCGGATGTAGGAATGCTTCCGGATGATAAATGACTAGCGCTGCCTATTGGATTAGGCAACACCGAGCGTCAGCGAATATAACTATAGTCATAACTTAAGTCTAGTAAGAGTACTTCCGGATGTGGAATTGCTTCCGGAAGTAAGAGAGTTTCCTTAGACAAAATGAACTCCCACTGCATGTGACTATGTGCTATTATTGTTATTAGACTAACTTTCAAGTGCAGCACTGAGTGATGTTGCTTCCGGATGTGGAATTGCTTCCGGTAGCAATCAGAATGTCAGAACGTACAGCAGTGCAGTGTCAGAGTGCTTTTGGCAGAGCAGAGTTGTCAGAGTTGCTTTTCAGAGATAAAGCAAGTCAACCCTACTGAGCATTAATGGAGCATTAATTGTGCAAACGGTAAAGTGGGAATAACAGCTAGTTTCAAACGGCATTGTTACCTACCAAGAGAGAGGATTCTTGAAGATGCTATATAAAGGAGTTCATCTTCATTTATGAAGACAACTTGGAGAAATCACAGAAATCTAGAGAGAGAAAACGAGAATACTCTTCAAGCATTCAAAGCTGCCCAGAAAAGCAAGAGAGCACTTAATACATTGAGAGTTCTTTTCATCTACTCATCTTGTACTCTTTGTAGTTAAGTCTCTTCATTTATTGAGAGAATTTATTGTACCTAAGTGTGTAACATCATCTGTTCTAAGAGAGAACTAAGTTAGAAAATCCTTTATTTGAAAGGTTGAACCCTTACAGGTTGTAAGGGGGAGTGAGTCTGTAATGTTGCAAGTGAACCTGGTGTAAAACTTGTGGTTGTAAGGTTGCAAGTGATCCCGTGCTAAAACTTGCGGTTGTAAGGTTGCAAGTGATCCCGTGCTAAAACTTGCGGTTGTAAAGGTTCCAGGTGAACCCGTTGTAAAACCTGGGGTATAGTGGAACTCAATCTGGGTGATTGAGAACTGGACGTAGGTCAAGAGTTGGACCGAACCACTATAAAAACCTTGTGTGTTTTTTATTGTTTGTTTTATTCGGTAGCACAATTCACCCCCCTCTTGTGCATCCTCACTTTCAGAATCATGTCTTTTTAAGTAATTTTCTTCTACACTTGCTTTTGAAAAAAAATCATCCAAACTTATTTCAAAAAGTCATATTAAAAAAAGTAACTTTTACCATTACACATTTAAAAATATTCACATCACACAATTTGACTTTTTCCAATCTTACTTACAAAAAAGTCAAATTAAAAAAGTTACTTTTCCACTCTCATTCCAAACATAACCTCCCACCCACAGGTATAATTTAATTTAAAAATATGTCCTAAATTTTAATATCAACTTTATACTTAAAACTAGGTTGTAAAAGTGGGACCGAAATCTAGCAGATTGATTTGAGTAGTAAACACTCTCGTACCTTAAGAGTGTGGTTGAAGATTTGATCCCTAGCCCTTGTGAAATGGAGCAAATTCACAAGCTAACTGTCTACTCTTACATAAGATTTCACAAAGAGAAAGATTAACCTCACTTGAAAGTTGACACGCAAGCGAGATACCCTTAGGAAATGAAAAAAACCAGACCTGAACGCGATTTGGACAGAGCTTCGAGTTATGATTTAACACGGTTGAATCACTCAAACCAATGATTGAACTAACGGTCAAACGGATAATATTTGAGTCAAAATATAAAGCGGTAGACTATTGAACCGGTTCGATGGTGGGCCGTGCATACGGTTCTTTCAACAACAAAAGAACTTCCCATATTCGAAAACCCAAAGCCAAATCCCACCCTTAATTCTCCACTTCTCTTCGTCGCTCTCCTTCATCCTTCCCAGTTTTCGCGCGAATCATCACCATCTCTCATTCCCACTCTGATTCCATTACTCATCACTCTCCTCCACGAAACCCTAATTCAGCCACATTCTCGAAGAAATCTCTTTCTTTTTCCATTAGGTTTCTTTTGTTTTCTTCATCGTCTTCCCTCTATCATCATTATCTTGAGGCTTTTCAATATTGAGCCCTAGCTTTGTTTTCGCTCTGTCTGTGAATATAGGTTAATCGGTGTTTGGCGCTAATGACGGAGAAATCACCGCAAGAGGATGAATTCCATGGTGGAGGTGATCAGAGCAAGAAAGATGATGAGGTATTTAGTAGGTTTATTGCGGAGTTTTTTTGTGCTGTTAATTTGAAAGATAAAAATCCGGTGTTTCGCTTTTTTTTTTTTAAAGTTCAGTGTTTGGATTGCGCTTTATGTAATTTCTTATGTATCTATCTATAGTAGTGAACTGTTTCTATTGAATTTTATACGAATTTTTTGGGTTTGAGCAACTCTCATTGATGGGAAAAAGTAAAAAGCATGAGTGAATTATTGTAATTTATACTATAAGGCAGATTGTTGCGTGAAAAAGTATTAATGTAGATGGTAAGGTCAGGGTTCAGCTAGATGAAAATGGGGGCAGATGAATGGAAGAGTTTTAAGTGTTTGAATGTTGCTGATGGATGTTAGCTAGTAGCATGGAGAGTATTTGAGGTGGAATAGTTGTTAAATGAAAAATTAATGAAACAATGATAAAGATACTTAATTCTCTCTTTGATTCATGATTCATACTTGGAGAAAGGGTTTTTGATTTATGACATTTTCGTAATCTCCATTACAAAGCCTTACTTAATAATGACTTTCAGGGCGGTCTGATTTTGGTTCATCCCTTGGCTCTCTCTCTCTCTCTCTCTCTCTCTCTCACACACACACACACACACACTTAAGCAAAGAAAGAACCTTGATTATTGGTTGTACATATCATATCCACTGATTTACCAAAAATAGGTTTTTGATAGAGTTCATTGACTTTGTACGATCCATGTAGTTGACCCCACCTGTGGTTGAAATTACAAAACTCCTTTTTTATTAATTCAGCTTACGATTGACAAAGGAAGGGTTTCTATTGTGTGGGAGGGGAAGTAATGAAAATAATCATGGACTTTTATTGAAAGACATAAAATTTTTAATCCATTCCTCTAGGATATTCTTTTCTTCCTTGGATTAAGTGAGAATCTATCTCCTGTTATTGGTAATTTGTCAAGAGCTAACATAAATATGTTGATTCTATTGTGTATCTTGCTCAATATGGTGGAGTTTTGTTCTCTGAAATTCTTTGATGGTATGTTTCTTCTGCTATGAATTGAATTAATTTGAGCTTATTCTTTTCATCGTATGCAGGAAGCTGCTGCTCGCCTTGATGAAGTGAAAAAATCAATTGAGGCCAAAATGGCTTTACGTCAAAGCAATTTGAATCCTGAAAGGCCAGGTCAGCTCTTATATTGACAGTATTTATACACTATTTAATTTTATGCTGCAAATGGCATGAATTTTATTCCTCAAATTGAGATGTAGCATTTGTACTAAAAGTGATCTTTAGCCTCTTCCTCCTTTATAGGTAATGAAGTTTTTCCTTAAGGGACATAATTTCTCCTTGTCTTATGTTGTTAGACTTAAACATGGATGATAATCACACTTTTTTCCTTAGGGAATATAATTTCCTTAATAGAATAGAATTGCCTATGTTTTATTTTATGGAATTGTCTTTTCTTATTTCTCTTTTTGTGAGGGAACTTGATAACTAAAATACGAAAATGATTCTTACATTCTTCTTTTCACATTGCTTTTTCCGACATAAGAGTCCTAGTCCAGTTTATTTTTTGTGTGTGTATGTCTAATTGTCAACACTTTTTCTTTCATGAATAGTAAATGAGTGTATTTTTATTACAGACTCGGGATTTCTTAGAACACTGGATTCTAGCATTAAGCGCAACACTGCAGTTATTAAGAAGCTGAAGCAAATCAATGAAGAGCAGAGAGAATCACTGATGGATGAATTGCGAAGTGTCAACTTAAGCAAATTTGTTAGTGAAGCTGTGGCAGCTATATGTGAAGCCAAAGTTAGATCATCAGATATACATGCCGCAGTTCAGGTGGGTGGTTTGTGTTTTTCTTTCTTGTCATCATCTCTTTTGGGCATTTTACGTTGCTTTTACTGAATCATGTTTGCATTTCCTGTATTAGAAATGGTTTCCTAGTTAAATGGGTGTTCTTCATTAAATTATAGCTAAATGTTTAAGGATAGTAATTTTGCATGTAGCTTAAGTAGATTGTTGCACAAATCTATGATAAGTATCTGAAACTCGCCAGTGGCACAGAAACTAAACTTAAAGGTGGCAGAATAAGTAATCGAAATCCTCCAATGGTACAAAAGTTAAACTTAAAGGTGGCAAAATAATTATTCATGTGCTTTCTCCAGCTGTCATTCGGCTTTCTTTTCATCTTAAGCTGGAATTCCTCTTGCTTCAATGTCTATCTTTTGGGTGCTTTATAAGATAAAAATGTTTGCTTTGCTATTTCAATTGTAGGTTTTTATTGCCGGTTATTTGTTCCATTTAGTTGTTAGATCTTGCTATTGATTTGGCAGCTGCAGTTGTGTTTTTAATGAAATGTTTCCTGACACGTTTCTTACTCATGTCACTTTTCCGATAGATCTGCTCTTTGCTTCATCAAAGGTACAAGGACTTCTCACCAAGCCTTATTCAAGGGCTTCTGAAAGCTTTCTCCCCTGGAAAATCTGGGGATGAATCAGATACAGACAAAAACATGAAAGCAATGAAGAAGCGAAGCAGTTTGAAACTTTTGTTGGAACTTTATTTTGTTGGTGTTATAGAAGACTGCAACATGTTTATCAACATTATAAAAGATCTTACCAGTGCAGAACAACTAAAAGACATAGATTCTGCGCAAACTAGTTTGACTCTTCTTTCTAGCTTTGCTCGCCAAGGGAGAATATTTTTAGGACTTCCTGTTACTGGACAAGATATTCATGGAGAGGTACATCTTTAGCTCCTTATTGAGAATTCCATTGGTTTATTTTATATGATTCTGATGGGGAGATTGGTTGGCATTAAGGGATAGAGTTTTTTCTTTCTTGCTTAACGATCACAGTTTGTAATATTTGTTTACTTAAGAATGATTGTTTTGTACTTATTTTTTCTGGAGTTAATACATTCTTAGTTCCTTATGTTAGAATCTTAAGTTTTGATGAAGACTAAAATATGAAAGAACGAGCCAAACACTTAGAGAATATTAGGTTAATATAGAACCCCAAGTAAGAGTACAACCGGATGTGGATTTACTTCCGGATGGACTAGGACTAGCGCTCGCGGATGAACGTCTCATCCCTCAGCAGCAGCAAGTACTTCACTAAGTCATAACTCAGTCTAAGAACATTAGTTGTATAAAACCCTTGAGACTAAGTTAGGATGCAACCGGTTGTGGATTTGCTTCCGATTGCTTAGTGACTAGCTCTGGCTGTTGGTTTAGATAACACTGAGCGTCAGTGAGTAAAATGTGAACATAACCCAACGTCCAGTGGAAGTGCTTCCGGATGTGGAATTGCTTCCGGATGTAAGAGAGCTCCCTTAGACTAAATGAACTCCCACTGCATGTGACTATGTGTTTATATTGCTAGACTAACGTTCAAGTGCAGCACACTGAGTGATGTTGCTTCCGGATGTGAATTCGCTTCCGCAAGCAATCAGAATGTCAGAACGTTCAGAGCAGTGCAGTGTCAGAGTGCTTTTGGCAGAGCAGAGTTGTTAGAACTACTTTTCAGAGATAAAGCAAAGTCAACCCTGCTAAGCATTAATGGAGCATTAAATGGGCAAACAGTAACTTGGGATAAACGGCCATATTCAAACGGCTAACCCACCTACCAAGAGTGAGAATACTTGAAGACTATATAAACAAGCTCATCTTCATTTATGAAGATAACTTACAACTTTGACATCTTGGAGAAAGCTAGAGTGAGAAACTGAGAATATCCTTCAAGCATTCAAAGCTGCCCAGAAAAGCAAGAGAGCATTTAACACATTGAGAGTTCTTTTCATCTACTTATCTTGTATTCTTTGTAGTTAAGTCTCTTCATTTATTAAGAGCATTCATTGTACTTAAGTGTGTAACATTATCCGTTCTTAAAGAGAACTAAGTTTAGAAAATCCTTTATTTGTAAAGGTTGAACCCTTGCTGGTTGTAAGGGGGAGTTAGTTAGCAAGGTTGCAAGTGAGCCTGGAGTAAAACTTGTGGTTGTAAGGTTGCAAGTGATCCCGTCCAAAACTTGCGGTTGTAAAGGTTCCAGGTGAACCCGTTTGTAAAACCTGGGGATAGTGGAACTCAACCTGGGTGGTTGAGAACTGGACGTAGGTTAGGAAGACCGAACCAGTATAAATCCTTGTGTTGTTATTGTTTGATTTTTATTTGGTAGCACAATTCACCCCCCCCTCTTGTGCAACCACCACTTTCACCTTAAGTTTCCCCTTGGTTTCTCATGTTTTGTTCTATTTAAATCATTGCTCCGTTTAATTTAATGATAAACCTTGCCAGTTGTGCCCCTTGAGGACCAAAACTCATGGTTTGAAACTTGAGGCACCAAAAGTAAAATGAGGGAAATTTTCTGAAAGATTGTATTATCGCAAAAAATTTATTATATACACAGAATCACCTATCTCATTTTTTCCATTTCATTATTTCAAACCAGTCCTAAATGTTGATTAATTTTGAATTATTACTGCACTGTTTGAATTCTACTGCCATATCTGATCTGACCTGTATATTCCTATACTGAGATGTCTGTACAGTTTTTGAAAGGATTGAACATTACAGCTGATCAGAAGAAAACTTTTTGAAAAGGCTTTTATGCATTTTATGATGCTGCCGCGGAACTGCTTCGATCTGAGCATGCAGTAAGACTCTTTCTTTGTGAACTCTGAATTTTGGTTTGTTCATTGTTTTGTGTTCTTGGCATTGCTCTTATGGTTGGATATCCATAGCAGTAATAAGATTTTATATGATAGTTAATCATTAGTGGCTTTTATTTTTTGACAGTCACTTCGATTGATGGAGCATGAAAATTCTAAAATCTTGAATGCAAAAGGGGAACTTAGTGATGAGAATGTATCTGCATATGAAAAGCTTCGAAAATCATATGACCATCTATATCGTAATGTCTCATCGTAAGCTTCCTTTAACGACTTAATTCATTTTATTTTCCTATTTCTATATAATTGTCAATTTTTATTATTTAAGTAAATGGTTTTATGTACGAATATTTCATAAGATTGGGGATAACTAAATGATTAAAAGCTTTATGCTATAGACATAAAGCTAATATTAGTTTCCCAAAATCCTAGATATGACATTCTATTGTTGAGGGTTTTCTATTTTTAAATTAAAAGTTAATTAAATTCAGATTTACATGTAATGAGTTAATATTGTATTAGGCGTGCCCTCTAGGCTCTAGCTGATGTTATTACAATTTTAAGCATAGATTTAGATGCATGCAATGTCATGCCAAACTTGCCCTATATAGTTCCTACACCCCATTAATGTCTAGCTTGGCTCAGCGGTAGGCTCGCTTGCCGTGGGGTATGAGGTAATCTCTCTATATAAAAGTAGAGGTAAGGAGCGAACTATATTGACCCTTTTTTTCTTCACATGACTCATGCATGATTAGCTTGATGCAGATTAGCGGAATCTCTTGACCTGCAGCCTCCAGTAATGCCAGAGGATGGTCACACAACTAGGGTTACTGGTGGTGAGGAAGCCGTTTCTTCTGCTATTGGTAAAGATGCTTCTGTTGTTGAAGCCATATGGGATGATGAAGATACTAGAACATTCTATGAATGTTTACCTGATCTTAGGTATTTTTTAGAATTCTGTTCACTTAAAAAGAAGTAATGATTATCTATGGATGAGTAGCTTTTCTGGCTAGTTCAAATGTTTGTTGCAAGCTTCGGTTTTACTTTATTCAATTCGTTCTATCATAGTTTTATATCCAATAAAATTTCACTTTGCATTTTTTTCAGAGCATTTGTTCCTGCTGTGTTACTGGGGGAAGTTGAGCCAAAAAATAATGAACAGCCTGGAAAGGTTCTAGATCAACCAACTGTAAGGAACCAATGCTCTAAATTATTTTGACCGATTGCATGCCTTTTCATTTTTAATAATTTCGTTGCTCATAAGTGGAAGCTAGGGCCTAGAGGTTTTCAATTCCTATTGTAGAAGTTCAAAGAATTGAAGAATGATTCTTATTTCTTACGTAAACCTCAATGAGGTTATATACTTAAAACTGCAATTAGGATTTGTTATAACAAAATTTCCTAATATATTGCAAAATATGTTACAAATAAATAAAAAATATTTTGACTTACAAATTATAGGAGACTAAGAATAATAAAAAAAATAAATTCAAATCTTAATTGACATAACTAATCGTCAGATCTGAATTGGCCAAAATAATCTCCTGGATTTGAGGGATCCTATATTTTTCAGGATTCTAACACTTCCCCTCAAGTTGGCTCATAGATGTTGATGATGTCCAACTTGCCCACAAAATAAACTAATCCTTAGCCAAAGCCTTTGTCAACATGTCAGTTGTTTGTTCACGAGAGGGTACATGGATTAAGAAACAATTGTTTGATGGTAGGAATTATGGCACTTACAAGCCATTTGAACACTATATCATCTTATAAGATACATGTTCCTTAGGAGTGCCAATCTTGATAGTTTTGGGCTGTGAGTTTTTCAGATACTATAGTGTCTTTAATAACCACACCATTCTTGGAGTTTGCAGCTACAATTTCGGTCTCCGTGAAAAACCTTTTTTTTTTCACTCTGTTTTTAATTTTTTACTGGGATTTGGGGATACAATGTATTTAACATTGGCTGAAGAGAACTTGGTATTTTTTACTGAAAGCCCTAAAAATAGAAAAGCAATACTCGAGCTGTATGACAAGCATATCTGGAAGAAGATAGAGGTGACTGAAACTTGACGAAGAAAGATAATCGATCATGTTATTCGCACCGGGAAGGACTTTTGAACTCAGGTTGCGTCTCAGATGAGTGTTGCGGTTCTGATAGGACACTTGAATCGAACTTGGAGAGACTCTCAAACTGGGATTGAATCTTAGACTGTGATTGCGAGTCGGGTTGGAGTAATTAAGAGTTGGACTGGAGTGGAAACTCCAACAGAAACGATTGACGAGTCCTGATTTAGATTATAGGCTTTGAAGGAACTGGTTGCATGACTTGATCTGGGACGGCGATTAGCAACTCAATGTCTGAATTGGGACTCAATTTGGATTTGTGGGTGTTGACAGGCGAAGGAGAGATGCTTAACTCGAATAGAGGCTGTAACCTTGCTTAGGTGGGCAATAAGTTGGTATTTCTGATTGGAGGTATGGGGTTTATCAGGGGAAGTTTTCTTTGGATCTTGTGGAAGAATCTTGTTTTTCTGTCGACTTTGACAGAAAAGAGGATGCTCTTTTTTTGTTGGTTTTTTAGCCTTTGAAGAATACATAGGGGATCGGGTTGAGATGTTTGACCTAGCTCTGATACTATGTGGAAACAAAATAATTGAATAGTCTGATAGAAATTTCATTGATAGAGTTTCGTATTTATAAAATTAAAAAAAAAAACTTCCTAAAATAAAATATTCTTCTCTTGCAAGTATTACCTACCACTATTTCCTAAAACCTTAATATTCTTCATCTACAAGTATTATCTTTTACTATTTCCTTATACTTTAATTTGATATATAATTATGACTAAGATACTACAAATATTCTTCTAATACAGAATAGGAAATAATAATATTATATCCATAATTTGAACACTTTTTGAATTATATGATTTAGCAGACACTGGACACAATTTACAGCTGTACTATTTTTACCCTGTTTTCAAAAGTTTTTCTAATTTTGCTCATTTAAAACATTAGTATGATTTGGTGCACATAATGAAGCACTTTTTTCTAAATTTTCATCTTTGCCCTATTTTGTTACTTCATCTATTTGTTGACTTCAAGATTTTTGCTTGAATCAGACAAAGGGCAACCAGTTACTCAAGAAAGTGGGGACATCTCCACTGAGTCGAGTGTGCCTCCAGAGCCAGAAACAGCTGAAAGGGTGAAGGATAAGGATGAGAAAGAAAAAAATAAAGACTTAGAGAAAGAGAAGGGAAAAGAAAAAGATAATGACAAAAAGGGGGAAAATGAAAAGGAGAATCTTAGAAATCTTGATGGGGCCAGTTTGGATGCTTTGTTGCAGAGGCTCCCTGGTTGCGTAAGCCGAGACCTCATTGATCAGTTGACTGTAAGGATGTCATGTAGTGATATTATCCCATAATTTCTTAGATTTTGTTGTCATTTCTGCCCTAAATTTAATTACTTAGGACTTTGTGTTGATTCCAATTTCAGGTGGAATTCTGCTATTTAAATTCAAAATCAAATCGGAAAAAGCTTGTTAGGGCATTGTTTAATGTACCAAGGACATCTCTGGAACTTCTACCTTATTATTCACGTATGGTTGCGACACTGTCAACTTGTATGAAGGATGTCTCCTACATGTTGGTGCAGTTGCTGGAGGATGAATTCAACAACTTAATAAATAAAAAGGTTAGTATTAAGCTTTTTAATATAATAGGACTAATCTGGAAAAAAATGTATTTATTCTACCTGCTTTTGTAGTCTGGTTTTCTAATTTTTTATTTTGTAGGATCAAATGAACATTGAGACAAAGATTAGGAACATACGGTTCATTGGAGAACTTTGCAAGTTCAGAATTGCCCCAGCGAGCCTTGTATTCAGTTGTTTGAAGGTATGATAAATTACCAATGAAATATAAAAATAAATGTCAATCGTTTTCAATGTATGTTTTAAACCATTTGTATTTTGGAGTAAATGTCGTGTTTTAGTAACATTCAATTGCCTCTGATAGTCTGATGCAAATATGGAATTGCTGATATAGCTTTGGAAAGAAAATGAATGAACATAATGTTTGTTGAACGTGTGCTTCACTGTTTTTCCAGTGTTATAAAATTAAAGTTCAATTTAATTTATTACTAATTAAGGGGTGGTTATTTTATTTGCTTCTAATCTGGAATAAGAAATATAATCTTACTTTATCTCAATCCAACCTCATCTATCATGTTCAGTGATATAATGTTAGTTTTCCTTCAAATAAGTGTCTTGACTCTAGCGTTTAATACTTCCCCCACCCATTATGCTTCAACACAAGATTTGGCTACTGCAATCACAAGATTTGTCACCTCCCTTTTATATGACAATTAATCTCCTTTGCTGTGGTGTTGATTAAAAAAATATGTTCTTCTCAAAATATTCAAGAAATATAAATAAAATACTTAAAGAGTAATAATGGAAGTGGCTTATCTTTTGTTTTTTTATCTTTTCTGTTTTTTTTTTTTTTTTTTTTTTGCAATTGTGAGGGGCTTACTGTAGTTGTTCTATATTCATGACATATTAAGTAATTTACTGTCAAAAGAAAAGAAAATGCATATTAGATAGTAAGAGCAGTAATTTAGTTCTTAAAATTTAAATTTAGGGTAAAAGTGTTATTTTTATGACATTGTGTTTTGCTTTGTGTACCCAACATACTAGTGCTTTGGTGTGTGCAAAAATAAATGTAAGCTTGTAAAGATAGAGCAAAAACAAAACTTCCGTCACTTTATATAAAGACTGGAAGTTTGTGGGTCCAATAGATATAAACTAATGGAAGTTTTGCCTTATTACGGGGTTGTTAATTTTGCTCTGTTTTTAGAGTGTTTATTCCTGAACTGAGCAAAACATAATTATGTTGGGTGCACATAGAAAAATCTTTTGCTGCTAAATCTTCACATTCAACCTAAATTTTATCTTTATCATTAAATATGCGAGCAAAAATTAGGGTTCTCTGATTGTCTCTTTATAGTTTTGTTACATTTTCTATTCTGACTATCATTTGTTCATAATGTGGACATTTTTTCTTTTTAAATTCTAATAGCAATATGGTACTGGCAAGTACTGAAACTGTTGAAGAAAATAAAGTGAATGACAAATCTATTATGAAAAAATAGAGCTAGAATCTCACTCTGAGTGTTCTTATAGCTTTAGGTTATGGAAAATCTCAAAATGGAAATACATTGAAGTTGCTAGTCTCTGGGAATACATTGAAATAATAATGTAATATGAAATTTCCTAAATTATCTGAAATAGAGTGCAGTAGTGAAGAGTAATAAACTAAATGTTAGGAACCACTGAATGAAATTGTGGTCCCTTTTTCTTTTAAAATGATGCAAAATTCTCTCAAAAGCAGTTATGCAACAAAATAAGTAGCAAAATACATAAAACTTTTGAAATCAATTAATTCAGCTTTAAATGCTTTCATAGTGAACTTCAATTAGCGAGCACATAAGTACAACAAGAAATTATTTAATTCAGCTTTCATAGTGATCCATCAAACCATCACAGTTATGTTACACTATATCTCTTCTACCCTGTATGTATTTCTTTAATTCCTATTATTGGCATAGAAAGTTGGCCTTGCTCAGCCATGGCTGAAATTTCAGGTTGATGGCTTGATGCTGTTCTTAAAGAAATGAGATTATTTGTGTTCTTATAGATCCGTTGAACCACAAGTTGGCATATGGAGGTGAATATGATCTTTGGGCTTTGATTGGTGCTTTTTGTGAGTCTCTAAAGCAGAGTGAGGAAGTTAAATGGATAGGTGGTCATATAAGAAGAGATAAAATCTGTACAGATCATATGTGGGAAGAATTGTTTGACATCTATTGAATAGAAAATGATGTTTGAGGTGGTTTCTACACATATAAAGAACGCCATTGAACACTGGATAACACTTGTCTAAAAAAATGAGTCCACACTCCACACCTTATGTTAAAGGCTGTTATCTTGGCTCCGTAATTAGCTTTTAATGAATAATTTCACACCTTGTTTGCTAATTATATGGTATTGTGATTGTTGGTGATTATGAAAAGAGCTATTTGAAGTTAGATAGTATTGGTCCTTAGAGGGCTCAGTATTAGAATGTAACACTGCAGCTATCAGGATGTTTTCTTTTGATTGATGGTCAATCAATAGTGGCCAATGCTGTCTGTTTGATGTAACTGTAGTAAGCATTCTCATTTTTCGTTAGTAAATAGCTTCTTTGTTTTTTTGTTGTACTTCTTTGTCTAATCTGATTCTGTAACTTATAATCATTTTGTAATTTAAAATGTCTATCTTGCATCTTAATTTTATTTTTTCCCCCAATCTGAAAAGTTCCTTTTATCCCCCTTTACAAAATAGAGATGTGGATGGGATTTTGACCACAATGAATTCCCTCTCTAGCTCTATGGTTCATTTCCTTGCTGCCCCTTTATATCTCCATTCCAGTAGCTCTTATTCACAAGTGAATTGAGTTAGATGAATATTTCAAATTAATTTTGTGTGTTTTGTTATGGTTGACCATGTCTCAGGCTTGTTTAGATGACTTCACACATCACAACATTGATGTAGCTTGCAATCTCCTTGAAACTTGTGGCCGTTTCTTATATCGATCCTCTGAAACTACTATACGTATGGCTAACATGTTGGAGATATTGATGCGCTTGAAAAATGTAAAAAACTTGGATCCCAGACATAGTACTTTAGTAGAGAATGCCTACTACCTTTGCAAGCCACCTGAGAGATCTGCACGTGTTTCTAAAGTCCGTCCTCCATTGCATCAGGTGTAATGTGTGTTTTATGTGTATTTTGTTTCTTATATCTGTGAAGTATATGAATTAACATTCTGTGTTTTTTTGCTGCAGTATATCAGAAAATTACTTTTCTCTGATCTTGACAAGTCTACTATTGAGCATGTGTTGAGGCAACTTCGCAAATTACCATGGAGTGAATGCGAATCATACCTTTTAAAATGCTTTATGAAGATTCATAAAGGAAAATATGGTCAGATACATCTGATAGCTTCTCTTGCAGCTGGCTTAAGTCGCTATCATGATGAATTTGCAGTCGCTATAGTTGATGAGGTTGGTATTTTGTTAATGTTTCAGGCAAACATCATGAAAAGTTTAGATTTGTAATGATCATATACTTGAACAAGTTAGAGTGGCATCAATTGATGAGAATATATTAAAAAGCATATAAGGTGATCTGGCCACATTGAATGGAATTTGGATGGATGTGCTGGCATGTCTATTTTTTTTTCGTGGAAGATATCTTTGAATTAGTGAATACAAGAAAATCTTATATCATAACTGTTGAAAAACTTGTGAATTGCTGAGCTGATAAATGTAAAGGTGACTGAAAATTTACAGATCTGGCGTGACTTTTTTTTAAAGTTCTTCAGTGCACAACACTTGAGGGCTGTCATATAAATAATTTTTTCTCACAATATATATAGATTTTCCCTTGAAGATGCAAGCCTCCTATTCCAACAAGGGAATAGATAATCCCGGGTTCATTTAAATGATATAAGTGTTAATTACGATTCTAACTTCTTAAATTAGCAATGTTAGCTGCAGTTAAGACTCCCTCACCTGGAGTAAAATGAACTTTGCACCTATTGGCTTTATAAGACTTATTGGCTGTGCTTATTAGAATAATGATTTCTGTAACATGGCTCTCAGGTTTTAGAGGAGATTAGACTTGGGCTGGAGATAAATGATTATGGGATGCAGCAGCGACGCATTGCCCATATGAGATTCCTTGGGGAGCTTTATAATTATGAGCACGTCGACTCATCTGTTATATTTGAAACATTATATCTAGTTCTTGTCTTTGGACATGGAACTTCAGAGGTATGGTTCAAATTAATTCTTTCTTCAGTTCAATCACAGTGTCTAGAAAAAGATCACCACAAAGATAGTTATATGTTTCAGGTACTGGATTGTAAAGGTTATATTTTTATGTAGCTCACAAGAAAGACACTTGCTATTCTAGATAGGCCACATATCACGACAAACAAAAGAATAAAGTTCTTTACTACTCACATGCTAGAAAAACATACCTGTGCATTGTAATCTAGTAATTGGGTAATTCAAAATACTACATTTTTTGTAGCTCACAAGAAAGACACTTGCTAGTTAGTCTAGATAGGCCACATATCACGACAAACAAAAGAATAAAGTTCTTTTCTACACACATGCTAGAAAAACATACCTGTGCATTGTAATCTAGTAATTGGCTAAATCAAAATACTACATTTTTTTTAACCTGGGCGGTAGGGGTGTAAATGAGTCAGGCCATAAACAGGCGGCTTATGGCTCGGCCTATTTAGGGTCCGACCTGGCTCGGCCTTTTTAATAAATAGGCCAGATTCAGGCCCATTTAAAAGCTTTTTTAACTAAAAAGGCCAGGCCTATTTCACTAAAGTCTGGCTCGAAAGCCTTCAAGCCTGGCCTATTTAATAGTACTACTAATAAGTAATAATAAAATAATAATAATATTATTAGTGAGTAGGCCTTTTTAAGTTGTAATAATAAAAGGTCTGACATGTTTTTGTGCTTATTATTGTACTTGATATGTGTCATATTTATGGTCTTTTTAAGCTTGATATGTATGCCTTTAAAAGCCTAAATTTGAAGTAGGCTTTTAAAAGGCCTGAAGTTTTTTTAAGACTTACATTGTAAGTGGGCTTTTAAAAAGGCTTTCTCAGGCTTAGGCTTTTTTCTGAAAAAAAGCCTACAACCAGGCCTGGGCCTAGGCCTATGTTTTCCTTTTGCATTACGGGCCCAGGCCTATTTACGTAAAGCCTGGCTCGGCCCGGCTCATTTACACCCCTACTGGGCGGGTTGGCGTGAGTGGTAAGTACTCTTGTCCCTTAAGCAAGTGGTTGGGGGTTCAATCACTAGCTCTTGCGGATGGAGCGAATTCACAGGCCAGCTGTCTACCACCTATATGGGACTTCAGAACAGCGAGGGATTAGTCTCACTTGACACGTGGGTGGGGATACCCTTGGATAACAAAAAAAAAATACTACATTTTTTGTAACATTCTGCTGTATTTTTTGAAATATTTTTTCCTTCAGGGTAGAGGTATACTATTTTATAAATAAAAGCTCTTAACGCCTTTGATTTGGTAGTTTGAATTGTATAAATGAAAATGTTAATTATGCCATGGGAAGATTACAATTCTGAAGATGCTGTACTCATTAGTGAGTGTTTGGTCTATGAAGATATTTATACTTCTTTTCATATTCAGAAATATGAAATTCAGACTCATGTGACAAGCTACAGTCCTGAAAGAGCTCCACCTGTAACTGTCCTTGTTTTACCTCTAAAGAATTTACTGCTGCATCCCTTTTAATAGCATAAATAGAATGTAAGAGCAAAAAATATATCAGAACAAAAATGCAGAGTGTAATTATACTGTGTTAATGAGTGCTTACCACTTTAAATTCATGTTGTATTCAAGTTTCTATTTTATTATGAAGTATTTAAGAACGTAGCAGGCCATGTTGATGCTCTATTCATGATAAAGAGTTCAATTTTTTTCTTCAAATTATGGGATTGAGTTTGTTTTGCATCTCTGGCAACCTTCTCATAATTTGGTGTACAATTCATAATTTCAGCAAGATGTATTGGACCCACCAGAAGATTTCTTCCGTATCAGGATGGTTATCACTCTTCTTGAAACTTGTGGACATTACTTTGACCGTGGATCTTCGAAGAGGAAACTTGATCGATTCCTCATGCACTTCCAGAGGTATATTCTAAGCAAAGGTGCACTGCCACTGGACATTGAATTTGATTTACAGGTCAGTCAAGCAGTTTTGTCAGATGTATTTTTTTTCTCTATTCTAGTAATTTATAAAAACATTTGAAACAAAAGGCTATCCATGTATTAGGCCTCACCTAATGGGATAAGGCTCTGGTGTTGTATTTGAAGCAAAAGGCTGTTTTGTAATATGCTAATATTCTAAATGTTGCCTAAAATTTTCAATTGCTAGTTTGTTTGTGTGAAGAAGCCATATCTAAGTAGGACTCTGTTATGATACTGATCAGAAACAAGGAAGAAATGTTGGAAATAGAGAGAAAATGAAGGAATAAGATTTAAGAGACAATTCTTACAGAGAAACTGAGAGGTATTGAACTGTTATTTTCAAAACTGAATTACAAAATGAGTCAAAATCTGACCATCCAATCACCAGAGGGGTCTGTATATAACACCCCATCCCTAACACATTCCATTAACATGTGCTCACTTAATATTATTGCACGCCACAGTCTTAACAACATATAACAACACTATAGTAACTAACAAAATTTCAGTAACTAACACGTAACAGGGCAATTAGTAATATATCATAACAGACTCCTAATAAATTTGAGGGTTTATCAATAATACTAGGTCTTACTTTTATAGAAGTCATATCAACGTGGGATTCTTAATGAATCAAAGGGTTGTAATAACACTGGTTTGAGTGGAGTATTGGGAGTTTGTGTTTTGTGGTATTAACTGTCTTATGTGATTATGTATTGGAGTTTATATTGCTTTTAATATATTTTCAAGTTTATGAATAAAAGGAGGGGTTGGCATAGTATTACAAGATTGATATCTTGTAATGAAGAAATTAGAGTAGAAGTGAAGAACAGAAATTCAGAGGGTTTCAAGAAAAAGGGGTTTAGAGGAGACACCGTCCATTGGCCCTCACAAACAAAATACTCAAATCATATTCATAATGCAAGAAAACAAATAATTAACCCTAACATCATGTTATATAGTGCCTGACTTAATTAATTGGGCCTCACTAAACCTAAGCTTATAAAGGCTGACACATACTAGAAAACGTAATGATAGAACTATTAAAATATACTAATAACCACAAAATCCTAATTAACTAATAAACTAACTATTCCTAATTATATTATTATAACAATACGCACTTCTCAAAGAGATCCTTTCCCTCAAGGATCAATATACAACCAAACTATGGTTCAGAATCACTGGAGAAAAAAATGGAGTGGAACTGTTCTGGAAACAGCTTTGAACAATTTTGAGCTGACCGACATAGCATTTTGATCAAACCTTCTCTGTATCAATTGGCCCATGAATTGGTGTTGGACAGCCGCTGGCTCTTACTTGAGAGTGGTGATATCTGTCCTATACAAATACACCCGCCGCCCATGGGCGTTATATGATTCAGAGTACAAGTGTTTTGCCCATTGGATATTATCTTCATTAAATATATTTGACCTGTCAAATCATGCAGAAACCAAACCTTTAACCACTGGATATATTTGAGGGATCCACCAAGCATGTTCACTAACTTTCCCTTAAACCATTGTTAAGTATCCATACTGTAAGGGTATATTCTTGGAATCCATCCTTCCATCAGAATTTACTAAGGCAAGGGATATTTAAAATACTTATGTCTTTCCATGAATTTGCAATCGCAAGCCAGCTGCAAAGAAAAGTTAGACCCTTCAAATATCACCCCATCTGAAACTCTATAGCTTGCTGCCACACACACTAGAAAACATAATAATAGAACTATTTAAATTAAATGTTTTCTATTTAAAATATATTAATAACCCCAAAATCCTAATTGACTGATAAACTAACTATCCCTAACTATATTATCATAACACATAGCATGTATGTGAATTTCTCATCCGTATATGCCTTCCCATTTGTGCATTCAATACTTGGCAGGCAATGTTTATGTCAGACAAAATATGTTCCAAGAATTCATTAGTAAAGGCCCAGAGTGAATGAAATAAATCATCTCACATATTTGCTCAAGCAATTGTGACTGAAATGTTTGATTCCAGTGTTTTGTTTTTTTTTTATAGTAGTAATAGTAGAAAAGAACCATTTTTTCTAAACGCACCATTCTCCAATCAAAATTGTAGACAGAGAAAACCCTAGTCTAGGATAACTGGTGTTAAGGCTTTTATGTGGCGCACATTATTGTTAGTGGTCTAGCCACCTGACCTTGGAGCTAAGGGCTGAAATGTTAGTGAAGTGTCTAAAACTAGTCAAGATGACTTTTTATAAGTATATTCAATTAAAAATAATTTTATGTACATGATCAATTTGTTCATTACTAATAAAATGGTCAATAAACTCACAAATGATGCTCATGCAGGATCTGTTTGCGGATTTGCGTCCCAATATGATCAGATACACAGAAATTGAAGAAGTGAATGCAGCACTTGTAGAAGCTCGAGGAGCATGACCGTATTGCTTCTTCAGACAAGGCCAGTAGTGAAAGACATTCTGACACTGAGAAACCTTTAAGTAGGAGCACATCTCATACTACAGAAAGGGAGGGCCAGAGCATTGATAATGGTACAGAGGACAATGGAGTGCATGATGATTTGAATGACAGTCAGAGTGATTCAGGGAGCGAACAAATTAATGTTGAAGGACGTGATGATGATGAGGCAGATGAGGACAATCATGACAATGGAAGTGAGAGTGAAGATGAGGATGATGATGAGGATGACGCGGCTGTGCCTGCTTCTGATGATGAAGATGAAATTCATGTCAGGCAGACAGTGGCAGATGTGGACCCTCAAGCAGAAGCCAGTTTTGATCAGGAACTCAAGGCTGTATTACAGGCAAGGAACTGCATAATTTGTTTGCTATCTTCAGCTTATGTCTGCAGATTTGTTACTTCTATATTTTCATGTTTTACCTTCTGAATTTTTAGTTTTTGAATGTCGTAAAATATTGTGGTTATTCATGCTGAGCTCAAAAACAGAGTTAACAGATGAAAGACGCTACTCATATTTTTAAAGTAGAGAAAACTAGGGGAGGGAAAGAAGTTTGTTGTAAATAATGCCAAGCTTTTAGTTTGAGGATTATGAAACACACGATTTGAATTGTTTTTGCAGGAGAGTATGGAACAGCGGAGGCAAGAGCTGCGGGGTCGTCCCACACTAAACATGATGATTCCAATGAGTTTATTTGAGAGTTCCACCAAGGATCATCATGGGAGAGTTGGTGGGGAAAGTGGCGATGAGGCATTGGATGAGGAGAAAGGTGGAAATAAAGAGGTACAGGTGAAAGTTCTTGTGAAAAGAGGGAACAAGCAACAAACAAAGCAGATGTACATTCCCCGAGATTGCTCATTGGTGCAGAGTACAAAGCAAAAAGAAGCAGCTGAACTTCAAGAGAAAGAAGACATCAAAAGGCTTGTCTTGGAATATAATGATAGAGAAGAGGAGTTGAATGGATTAGGGACCCAAACTACTAACTGGTTTATGAGCGGAGGGAACAAGGGCGCTGGTCGTGGCAGCCATTTGGAAGGAATCGGTGGACGGACTTGTGGTTCACGGCACCGACACCATAGTCATGCTGGCAGTGGAGTCTACTATGGTCGAAGAAAGTGAACGGTACAAAATTTATTCCCAACTCTGAAAGTAGATTGGGCCTGATTCCTCGTGGTAATGCAAATATTTGGAAATAAGTAGTTTCAGCATGATAAATATGGGAAACAGTAGATGAACTGGCAATAAAGGCATCGGCATCGGCATCGGCATCATGGACAATTCTCATGTTTCTTTATCCTCACCTTGAGCCATCCAGATGATTTATGTTCAGAATCTTAAGCCCCTGGCTAAGAAACTGAAGTTTGTTGGTGAATACAGTGTGGAATGAAATGCAGTGCAGTTTGTGGCCAAAAAATCCTGGCAGTTTGGGACTTGCTAAATGCTTTGATTAAACCATATTATAACCATAGCCTAGCATCTGTTGTATAGTTCTCCATATGATGAGGCATTGTTAAAGATGAAGATTGGGCTTTCCCTTTTTACGTGGAAATTGCAAAATGAAATGTATCCGGACCAATAGTGATGTAAATTGAGATAATGAGGCTTAGTGGAGATCGTTGGATATGGAATTGATTTGATGTGCTAATTTAATATTGATCCCATTTGAGATGTTTGAATTTTACTTGGTTGGAGAAAGGTGGTCTCTCTCCTATTAGGGATGAGAATAGGCTAGATCCTTAACAGATGATCTATAGTCTGACCTATTTAGGGTCTGGTTTGGCATGACCTTTATAATAAAAAAGTCATGTCAAGGCCTATTTAGAAGTCTTTTTTATAAATAGGTCAGACCTATTTTTGTAAAGTTTGGTCCATAAGCCTTCACGTTGATCTTGTTTAACATTAAAGAAAACAATCATGTATTTTATGCATATAGTATTTATATTTTGTCAATTTTAATTCGAATAAAAATATGAAATATTCAATTACTATTTTTTTTTATTTTCATTTTATTTTTAGATTATACTTCCCTTCTTCACTCATGGGTTTTAAAATCTAGTTGTACTTAGGTCAACAAAGAAACCTTTTTGACCTCTCATGCCTTTTCTTTCTTTTTTCTTGAATTCATAAGGATCTTGCAAGAAAAATGATCATTATTACCTTTGGTGTTGCTCCTCCTATTGACTCAATAATAGTATATGTCCTTTTTCTATGTTTTGTTTTTCTAGATTCTTTTTGCCAGATTGTTTTTCTAGATTCAACTAGTATGGACTTGCGCATTTAGTTGTTTTACATCTCAACTTATAAATACATTAGTTTGTGTCATATATGGAAAGAGATACATCAGTCTAACGCATTTTTATGATGTTAGAACTGTGTAATTATTTCAATTTAATTTTGCCTTTTTATAAAAAAGAGCAAGGAAAAAAATCAAATCAGACCGGTCAGTCCGACCGGAAAAGCGTTGAACTGGTCACGTGAGTGGTCCAATTCATCGACCAACTCAGTGGTGAAATTAAACCGATGATAACCCAGTTCAACTCGCCCGAATTGGCCTTAACTCGAGAAAATCGATGCCTAAACGGGCTACCCAGTTCGCTTCTTCTGCCCTCTATTTACAAAGAAACAACAAAGAGAAACCTAGACTATGGCGGGTGGATGGCAGCGACGAGATGTGTGTGTGTCGCTTCACTCTTCTTTTTCGCTTCTTGTTTCTTTCTCTCTTTAATTTAATAATGATAATGTTCCTTTAATTTTTACTTCTCCCTTCCACGTGTATGACCCATTCTGCACTAGCTAAAAGCCTAAATCCATTTCTTCATTAAGGAATTTTTTTTTGGTCAAAATTCTTCATTAAGGAATTAAGGAATGATAATGCAAATATATTCTTTACTTTACTTTTTTGTTTTAATTAATGAAGTCATAAACAATATTTCACATCAAAATCTTTCTAATTTTCATTAATTAATTTATTTTTTACTCTCAAAGTATAGTTAAGATGTATATATCAAAACACACTAAAATTAAATATTTGAATTTTAACAATTAAATATCATTATTTTATTATTTCTGGGCTGACCCAGTTCAACCACAGTTGAACTAATAAACCTTGAACTAGTAGCTTGACCTGTTAGATGCCTGGTCCACACACTCTTTATATATTTGGAAAGATTAAAGAAGACAAACCACTAAATTATTATATAACATTTTATTATGTCATCATATATCACTTCATAATTCAAGTTAACTTGTATACAAATAAGCATAAAATTTGTAGAGTAATTTGTTTGTTTTTTTTTGCAGCATCTCCAAAAAAGTTAACTTGTTATTTTACTAAGAACCGGTTAACCTGACGGGTTGGCGTGAGTGGTAAGTACTCTCGTCCCTTAAACAAGTGGTTGGGGGTTCGATCCCCAGCCCTTGCGAATGGAGCAAATTCACAGGCCAGCTGTCTACCCCTACATGGGACTTCAGAACAGCGAAGGATTAGTCCCACTTGACACGCGGGTGGGATACCCTTGAGAAATCAAAAAAAAGAATCGGAATAAGAATTCAATACAAATTCTTAACATTTATTTTCTCTAAGTTTTTTAATTATATCACTATTAGACAATAAGTTGTCCTGGAAGGGCTTGTTTGGTATAAATACAAAGGAATTGGTATAAATATTTTCCTTTTTAATAAAGACCTGTTTGGATTGAATTATTTCTATGGAATGTTATTAATATAAATATGTAAGCACATTGTTGTGTTATATTTTTTGCCAATAAAGCCATGTGACCCATTAATATATAAACATGACTTAAGGGGATGTTTTATTTTTGATGTAGTATCACATATTGTCTTGTCTTAATATGAAAGTGTTAAATATTCCAAGTGAATGTGAGTATTATATGTGATGAGGAGTAGTTTACTTGGTGCTCCTCCTTTTGACTCAATTATAGTATATGTCCTTTTTCTATGTTTTGTTTTTTAGATTTATTATGGCCAATAAACTATTTCTAAAGTATCAATTTGGTCAACGAATAATAAAAGGTCTCATTCTGACCAATAAACAAATAAAATATTTCATTTTGGCAAATAGATTACTGGAAAATACCTTTGAAACTAAATTAATACTCCCTCCGGTCCTAAATATAAGACCTAATTGACTTTTTTGAAAAATCCTTAAAAAAAGCAAAATAAGTTAATTATAAATTGATTTACCTAATTTTTTCCCTTAAACTAGTTTATTTTACTTATAAACTAATGGATAATCTAAAAATATATCAAATATGTCATCATTTAATAGACTATTTTGCAACTTTAACCTCTCCAAAAAAAAGTTATCTAAGTCCGGAGGTAGGAGTATAATTTTTGAGAATATGAGTTCCACAATTAAAAATAAAAAAATAAATACTGGCCCTACCCTATCCCTCTCTCTTTTCCCTCCTTCCCCTCACCCACTATTGACTATCCTTTCTCTCTATCTCTGCCTTTCCTTCATCATACGTCCATGCTCGTGTGTCGTGTCCCCATCTTCTCGTGTTTAACCAAAAAGGTCCAAGAGAATCCTCCTAACATTAATTAAGACTTGACCATCAAAACGAAAACAATGCCATCAATCAACCAACACTATCTCACCAAACGCAACCCTTGACTCTATCTACGTATGCCTCTTTCTCCCCATCATTATTCACACCACACCATGGGCTCCCACTACGTCGAGCTTGCCAAGCTTCCCGGCCTATTGATTATGATCAACCCAAAAAAGAGCAACCCCACTTGTCCACCGTGATTTTTCCAAGCTTCCCATTTAGGATTAAGGGGTTGGGTGACAATGGTTTGGGTGATGATGGATACTGATCGAGGAAGATGTGGTTGCTGGAGATGATAGTTGGTGTTTTCATTTGTGCTTTTATCAGATACAAGAAAATGGTGGTGGTCATAAAGTGGTATTGGTAAAATCATTATCTTGGTGGTCCGAAATAGTATGAGTTTGTATAATTGAACAATAACATGTTTTGATCTTGTTAACTTATTTTTCTTTCTCTAGTTTTCACCTACTGAAGTTTAATTTAATTGCTACCTTCTGCATTTAAGGCTTTTTGAAGGTCAACTCCTATGGCTTCCTCGATTAGTCCCCATTGTCACCCAAACCATGTGTTGAGAAAAGTAGTTGTTATGGTGTTGTTTTGGGGGGGGGGGGGGGGGGGTATGTAACCCGTCTTAATTCCCAAATACCAAGTGACCAATCATTATGACACCAAATTCCACTCATCATTTCCGAATTGGGTTAGTGGGTGGGAAGGAATGAGAGTGACCCAATATAAAATGACAAACGGAAGTTACATTATTTAACGAGATAAATACTTTTGCCTCACTTTTGAAATTTTATGGGTAATTTTAATCCAAAAAATTTTACATGGGTATTTTTCCACTTTAGCCCTAAAATGACAAACGGAAGTTACATTACTTTACGGTAATAAACATTTTTGCCCCACTTTTGAAATTTCATGAGTTTTGATCCAAAATTTTACATGTGAATTTTTGCACCTTCATGACAATTACATGGACATTTTAGTACATTACCCCAACAATAAAATGTCTCATTTTGGGCAATGAATTATACAAATAAAAATGTTTCATTTTGGTTAATGTGCAAGTGAAAAGTGTAACATTGTGTTACTATTTCCCCAATTAACCTACGATATCCTTTTTAAATTCAATTATCTCTTTACTAACTATGATAGCAAAAGGATTTCCATATATCAATGTCTATCATAGTTAGAAAAGGAATTTCGTAATGACTGAATACTATCCATGATAGAAAAGAATAAACTAATACAACCTGAATACTATCATGGATAATTAATAGCTAACCATGTTAGAAAAGAATCACCTAACATGGTTAGAAAAATAAATAACCTAATGTTCAATAATATCAAATACATACAAATATATGCGGAAACGAATGCAGGCCTATACAAATTGGCAATATACAACTCTAAATAATTTATATAACCTCTACTACCTAATTCCCTTTCCTGATGCTTGTGCCGGTGCATGAATACCTGCAAAAATGTCAGTAATCGTGGGATGAGACAATTTGTCCCAGTAATCACCGCTTAACTCACTATAACAGTGAGATGTGCGGTAGTAAGGGCGTCTAAAGGGTACCACAGTTCTGAAATCAATAATATATATATAGATTTCTCATTTCCTTTCATCCATTACTTAAAACCTTCTGTCACGTCTCAATCAACTCAAATTCGTCATCTCCACTTCCCACGTATCACTCAACATCCCTCACACTCACCTAAAGATGCATTGTGCCACCACGGTGCATTCAAGCATCTATTCTTCACTATATGATTTGACACTGTGTCCCTCTCCATAATGAGGGGACAATTTCCCTCTCTGGCAATCTCCAGAGAGGGAACCCCAATTCTGTTTTCCATTTCAGAACGGGAACGGTTGGGCTCTCCACTGCCAAACAACCGTAGGGGTGGTTGGGCTCTTCAATGCCAAACAACCGTAGGTCACTTCTCTCAATAAGTTGACCTATGAACCCCGATCCAATCAATTCTAAAAAGGATCCTCGGTACAAATAACTGTCGATTGGCCTATCGACAGTTATCATCGCGCGATGGTACGTATGTTTATCAGTGTCATGCAAACCTCACAATATCCATTAATTTCAATATCTCATCACAATAGTCAAAATCAATATCAATCTCATATATTCTCCCATCATCATTCAATCTATCATTCACAACATCTTCCCTCATCATAACTCCCAAATTTTCTCTACACAACCTATGATATATCCAATCCACTATACCTCTCAATATCCCTGTCAAAATGTCAATATCCAAATGTCTATACACTCATATACACAGTCCAACAATATCACCAGCCAGGATACTACATATATAATTTGTCAAATCTTTTATATAAAAATAATCGTGTTTGAAAGGCACCCGATAGCCTGTTTTGGATAAAAATATCCTTTAAAGATAATATATATATATAGAGGGTGAAAAGGGGTTTTACAAAATCCCTAACTAACGTCACCCTCAATGTTATAGTAAGGTAAGAGTGATTACCTGTCGCCCTTTAGCACTCTGTTGCTCTTCCTTACCCTTCCTTACTCGATTTACCTATTATTACATAAAAGTAATAATAAGGGTAAACAACTATCCATAAATCTATATAATGATTAACACGTCTCTCTCTCGGTTCTAATGTTACTACCCATTTCCCCTTTTTCTTACTTTAAATCCTTTAACCAATTCAAATCCTAAGTCTCATGAATTTCAAAATCATCAATTTCAATCCAAGGGAATCACATCATTCAAGTATACCTATAATCACCCAGTTGGTCACACCACAACATTTCACTCAAGAAAATATAACTGATCAGCAATAAACAACATTCACAATATTAAAGTAATCTTTACCAAACTAAAATTAATATTTATCTAACTATCAACTTGTACAATCAATCTCAATCATTACACAAAAGAAATATTGTTGCTATGAATAACTTAATTCCCAAATCAATTCTACTAATTAGCTACCAAACACATTATATTTTAGTGTACACATCTACTCATATTACCCTTATCTTACTAACCGCATCATGTTATCATCAATGTTGTTCACCCAAATATGGAAGAAGTTTCACAAGAAGCACAATGAATTATATTCAATACCATCAAAGCATTACAAAGGAATCAAAACAATTCTTACCCACACATGACAACAAACTCAATTCACTTTTCCAAACACATATTTATATACTTGTATCCAATAATCAGATGAGCATGCAACGACTACCACATAGGAAATTCCATAACTTATAATTAATAATGCCTACTCTTAAATACAAACCATATAACAAAAATTAAATATCTGTAGTGAACAAAGCAAGTAAATCCAATTCCACTGGACGTTATAATAACCAAGAATCAGACCTAAAACTACAAAAATTGCAACACCATACTTACAAGATCAAGAACAAAAGAACTAAAATACAATAACTATAAAATTGAAACTAAACAACACAATCTCACCAACAAACAAAGATGCCAAAGGAAGAAAATCAATAACATATAAATGGCCTAAAAGTATACCATATATATCCAAATTCCATGCAACAATTTACCAACAACAAGCCATAAAGAATCACACTCACATACATTGCCAGAGATAGCCAAGAACTTAGAGAAGCTATGATTTCATTTCATTTCTCATTTTAAATCCTAATAACTAGGTCACTGCATAACCACATATAAAGTAACAAAACCCATGGAATTATTTACTCCATGTTCCCCTTGATATCAAAACTATTAATAAAAGAGCACACACAGTTTACAGACCAAAACGGCTCAATATACAAGCTATTATCTCCCACTAGCCTACTCACCATTAAACCAAAATAATAAACCCATCTAATATAACCTGAAACCCATAAGACAATTACAATTTCATAAAATCACATCCTCCAACAAACATTTGAAAGCTTTTATACATGAGAAATTCTTTTAAATCAGATTCAAGCAATTCTTACTAATTTCAGATTACATATGCTACAAAACAGTTTCATTTCTTTTCTCCCAATCATATAATATACAGAACCAGCCCCACCAGCCCCAGAGCAAAACAAAATATTTCTTCCTTCACCAAATCTTATTTGGTCAAAGCATAAAGAAGACAAAGAACATCATTATCAACATGCAACAATCACAAAAACCTAAACCAATCCAAACAAAACTTCATGCATATTCAAATTACTTTAGCAAAACCCAAAATTTAACACTAAGCTTTAGTTTTAATTGATTCAAAGAACCCAAATCCTAAAACCCCAATTGAACCCTAACTTAGTTTCTCTCATAAAACTCGCTCAAGTTAAAAGAAAAGGGTAGAGGACCCTCACCTAAACTCAAATCGGCTTTTATAGGCTAGCTGTGGCCGACGCCGTCGTGAATCCGATCGAAGACGCCTCTGAAGCTGAGGGAGACGAACGGGGAAAGGGAGAAAAAAGGAACCCACTAATGAATTAAGTCACACACCGCTCGCCTCCTTCACTCGTCGCCGGAAACTCCGCCCTCGCCACTGACTGAGTTCGCCGGAAGAAGAGGAACGAAGAAGAAGGGTGGGGAAGATGAGTTTGATGATGATGGTGATGAGTATGTGTGTGTGTACGAGTTTTGTTTTATGGGAAGGAGAAGTGAAGTATGGCGGCAGGCTTGCCGCCGCCGAGACTCGCCGGAGACTGAGGGAGAAGACGAAGAAGAAGCAGATTGAAGTCGAAGGAGAAGAAGACGAGAAAGAGGAGGGAGGCGGCGGGTTTATATATAAAAGGGGAGGGGCATGTTTGGTTTTGCTGAAATTAGAGGGTTCTCTAATGATTTGTAGCCCAAACTTGCCATAGTGTACTCTTTTAATTCTAAAACCATTTAAACCAGTCTCCAATCTCCTTAAACTTCAAAATATTTTTAGCTTTACCACTCCCTCATATTTCAAACTCTTCATTTCTTAATTAATTATATGCATATTAATTACTTTAATGTTTCTAAAATATTCTCTAAAATCTCCAAAAATTCCCAAAAATTCCCAAAATTCCTAATTTCTCCATTTATCATTTCCAAAATACTCTTTAATCCTGAATTAAATTTTCAGGATGTTACAATTCTACCCACCTTTTAAGAATTTTGTCCCCAAAATTCAGTATGTCAAACTTCACTATGAACTGATACGTAGTCTATCCCACTCAATACATTTCTAAGATCTTGAATTAGAGAAGAAAACTACAAAATCTAGCCAAACTATTCTACACCGTACCTTTAGCTTTTGAATTTCCGAATCATATTAAACTTTGCTACACCTAAATTATCTAATTCCTTGACTACTTTGGTTACATTACTAAGGCCAAATGATATCTATGACCAAAATTCCCCTATTTTATGTTCCATAAAGTCTATTTACTTTTCAATAACGTTAAGAATCTCAACTTCCAATATCTCCCAACCTAGTTTTCATTTCATAATCAAAATATCACTCCAAGTCATCCAACCATAGTACAATCCCAATATTTCCCTAGCTTCCAGAATTCCTAGTCTTATTCTAACCTTGTTACATTTAAATCATTTAATTTCCTTGACTTATAAGACAATGAGAATCATTCCTTAATCATCTACCAACAATATTTCTTCCCAAATACATATACTTTGCCAAATCCTCATACCACTTTCTATAAATACGAGAGTAAGTCTTTAACCTATGAAATGTCACTCCATAAACCATTAAAAATTTCCCTCATTCCTATAACAAGTAGTTTCTCTCAATTTACTATCCATAATAACCACACTTTAAGTATACTAATCATCCTTCTAACTTGCATTCATTATTCAAACAGGACTCAGAGTCTTACCCACAATTCACATGTTTCATCTATCATACCAATCACATACAACCCCAAAAATCAAGGAAGAAGACTTAATTTAACCATCTCAGGACAAGTGAACACAATGAAACATTCTAACAATTATATATTCAAATAAGAACCAAGATTTCCTGCTACTTCCATATTATCAAATAATTCAGATCATAAGACATACTCATCAAGCTTGAGAAAACAAGATTTAAGGAAAAATTATAGCTTAAATCACCGTTTGACAAGCAAGTTACCAGATAATCATACCCCCATATATACTCTTTTATATTTTGAACTTACAAACCACATCATACTAATCAATTCTCAACTCTCAACAAGTAACCAAACAACACCCTTTTCCATTTTTTTTTTAACAACACTTCAAAAACTCTCCCTTGAACACCATTTATAAACTCTCCCTTGAACACCATTTATAAACATATTTTGATATAAAGAGATAATTACAAATCAAAAATTAGTCAGCACATTAAAACACACACAAACATAGCCGCTACAATACATAATCCAACTTCTACTTTCACTAGTTTAAAGTTTAAACCCTTAAACTTGGTACAAACCTATTTGATTCACCAATACCCAATCATGATTAACCATAATTATCATTAACAATTACTAAGTTACTTTCCAATGGCTTTATGAATTACTTAAGCTTAAGTTAAACTACATACCATACTAGCATAAAATTTCATTTCTACTCAAATCTCTACCACTTAACTACCACACTCTCTCATTATAGAGTCATGCAGCATTTCAAAAGAATTGTAAGCACACACATAATTTCTTTTTTTTTTTTATGAAATCATTTCACAAGTCAAAAGAATTGTAAACAAATCTCAAAACTATGCCAAAACCGATCCATCATCTATCGACCATCTCCCTCTTTTGCTCTAATAATTGGTTTCCCCTCTATTTAACATCAAAACTGCCTTGGCTTTAATTATCTCAATCATTCCCTATCTCTTCCCAATCAAGCATAACTCATGCAAGCACTACCCTCAATTGGATCAAATTTTCCTAGTCTCACCTTCCCATCAAATTGTTTTTCTCACTCCTACTCCAAGACCTTTACTTCTTATAGTCAGATAATATTTCCCCAAGAGTTTATTCCTTAGTTTAACTCGTGACTCTAACTTAAAATGTCCCACCATATCTAAATCACTTCATCCCAATGAATCAATAGCTTCTATATCTATTTAACTCACCCTCGATCACGATTCTAAAATCATTACTACTTCGCATGGTCTTACTTTCATCAATAGAATAACGACATCTTCTCATAGAACTCCGCACTTCCTCTTAATGTCTTAATAAATCACCATATCGCTAACACCAAATATACTTGACACTATCCAACTCAATCCATAATCATTATTGTATACTCCGATCATCAAAATCATAACTCTTCTTTAATTACATCTAACTTAATCACTACTAGCTAAATAATTATAAACTTAATCTCATTATTTGCCCTATTTTAACTGTAACAATCTGTACCAATTGAATTCTTCATTAGTAGTAATATCCACATGCCGTATAAACTAAGGAAAACCTCCCAATCCCCTTTTTCTAATGTCACTTTAATCCATAACCTAGATCTCCACCATAATCCCTATAGTACACTACTTTCTACAATTTCATTATGTATGAAGATCATAAAAACCTTTCAAGAAACAATAATACTAGTAATTTGGAATGATAATACATTATGCATGTAGAAAAAGAGCAATTTCACATTAGATATTCGCCTTCATCTTTCAAATTTAGTCTTATTAATTAAAGCATACATAAGACTCGGATGCATTTCAATCCACTGGAAACATGAAAACACGAATCCAACAAAAATCATACTCCAAAAATAGTCCACTATACAATTACAAGGAATCAATACCATTTGTAGGCGTCTGTCAATCCAACTTAATTCATTTACCAATAAAGCCAAACAATGACTAACAACCAATCATTCACAAAATCAAAGATTTCAATATAACACTCAGCAAACCACTTAGCTTATTATTATCAAAGCACAACTTCATGACTTCCTCTTTTAGGTTACTAAATGTTATTTCAAATTATTTTATCCCTTAAACCCAATAAGGGATCTCATGATGCCTCGACTATGATTATGGCCGACACATAACTATATTCGAGACCCCAGAGAAGCATCCTTATTTCGTTATTCTTCCTAAATTCTTATAAACATCTTTATTTATATAGTTATTCTTACTATATTCATCTCAATCTCTCCACAGTACCTATTCAATTTCTCTTATCACTCTCTCCCCACCACGGGATGAGCGATAATCCTCTCAAAAAGCAGAGTATCATGCACAGAAGGAAGGGAATTCTATAGAATGTATATTGCCAATCTATATGCAATGCAGCACAGTCCAGGGTTATCGTATACCTAATACTGATAACCAAGTTGTAACATTGTGTTACTATTTCCCCAATTAACCTACGATATCCTTTTTAAATTCAATTATCTCTTTACTAACTATGATAGCAAAAGGATTTCCATATATCAATGTCTATCATAGTTAGAAAAGGAATTTCGTAATGACTGAATACTATCCATGATAGAAAAGAATAAACTAATACAACCTGAATACTATCATGGATAATTAATAGCTAACCATGTTAGAAAAGAATCACCTAACATGGTTAGAAAAATAAATAACCTAATGTTCAATAATATCAAATACATACAAATATATGCGGAAACGAATGCAGGCCTATACAAATTGGCAATATACAACTCTAAATAATTTATATAACCTCTACTACCTAATTCCCTTTCCTGATGCTTGTGCCGGTGCATGAATACCTGCAAAAATGTCAGTAATCGTGGGATGAGACAATTTGTCCCAGTAATCACCGCTTAACTCACTATAACAGTGAGATGTGCGGTAGTAAGGGCGTCTAAAGGGTACCACAGTTCTGAAATCAATAATATATATATAGATTTCTCATTTCCTTTCATCCATTACTTAAAACCTTCTGTCACGTCTCAATCAACTCAAATTCGTCATCTCCACTTCCCACGTATCACTCAACATCCCTCACACTCACCTAAAGATGCATTGTGCCACCACGGTGCATTCAAGCATCTATTCTTCACTATATGATTTGACACTGTGTCCCTCTCCATAATGAGGGGACAATTTCCCTCTCTGGCAATCTCCAGAGAGGGAACCCCAATTCTGTTTTCCATTTCAGAACGGGAACGGTTGGGCTCTCCACTGCCAAACAACCGTAGGGGTGGTTGGGCTCTTCAATGCCAAACAACCGTAGGTCACTTCTCTCAATAAGTTGACCTATGAACCCCGATCCAATCAATTCTAAAAAGGATCCTCGGTACAAATAACTGTCGATTGGCCTATCGACAGTTATCATCGCGCGATGGTACGTATGTTTATCAGTGTCATGCAAACCTCACAATATCCATTAATTTCAATATCTCATCACAATAGTCAAAATCAATATCAATCTCATATATTCTCCCATCATCATTCAATCTATCATTCACAACATCTTCCCTCATCATAACTCCCAAATTTTCTCTACACAACCTATGATATATCCAATCCACTATACCTCTCAATATCCCTGTCAAAATGTCAATATCCAAATGTCTATACACTCATATACACAGTCCAACAATATCACCAGCCAGGATACTACATATATAATTTGTCAAATCTTTTATATAAAAATAATCGTGTTTGAAAGGCACCCGATAGCCTGTTTTGGATAAAAATATCCTTTAAAGATAATATATATATATAGAGGGTGAAAAGGGATTTTACAAAATCCCTAACTAACGTCACCCTCAATGTTATAGTAAGGTAAGAGTGATTACCTGTCGCCCTTTAGCACTCTGTTGCTCTTCCTTACCCTTCCTTACTCGATTTACCTATTATTACATAAAAGTAATAATAAGGGTAAACAACTATCCATAAATCTATATAATGATTAACACGTCTCTCTCTCGGTTCTAATGTTACTACCCATTTCCCCTTTTTCTTACTTTAAATCCTTTAACCAATTCAAATCCTAAGTCTCATGAATTTCAAAATCATCAATTTCAATCCAAGGGAATCACATCATTCAAGTATACCTATAATCACCCAGTTGGTCACACCACAACATTTCACTCAAGAAAATATAACTGATCAGCAATAAACAACATTCACAATATTAAAGTAATCTTTACCAAACTAAAATTAATATTTATCTAACTATCAACTTGTACAATCAATCTCAATCATTACACAAAAGAAATATTGTTGCTATGAATAACTTAATTCCCAAATCAATTCTACTAATTAGCTACCAAACACATTATATTTTAGTGTACACATCTACTCATATTACCCTTATCTTACTAACCGCATCATGTTATCATCAATGTTGTTCACCCAAATATGGAAGAAGTTTCACAAGAAGCACAATGAATTATATTCAATACCATCAAAGCATTACAAAGGAATCAAAACAATTCTTACCCACACATGACAACAAACTCAATTCACTTTTCCAAACACATATTTATATACTTGTATCCAATAATCAGATGAGCATGCAACGACTACCACATAGGAAATTCCATAACTTATAATTAATAATGCCTACTCTTAAATACAAACCATATAACAAAAATTAAATATCTGTAGTGAACAAAGCAAGTAAATCCAATTCCACTGGACGTTATAATAACCAAGAATCAGACCTAAAACTACAAAAATTGCAACACCATACTTACAAGATCAAGAACAAAAGAACTAAAATACAATAACTATAAAATTGAAACTAAACAACACAATCTCACCAACAAACAAAGATGCCAAAGGAAGAAAATCAATAACATATAAATGGCCTAAAAGTATACCATATATATCCAAATTCCATGCAACAATTTACCAACAACAAGCCATAAAGAATCACACTCACATACATTGCCAGAGATAGCCAAGAACTTAGAGAAGCTATGATTTCATTTCATTTCTCATTTTAAATCCTAATAACTAGGTCACTGCATAACCACATATAAAGTAACAAAACCCATGGAATTATTTACTCCATGTTCCCCTTGATATCAAAACTATTAATAAAAGAGCACACACAGTTTACAGACCAAAAAGGCTCAATATACAAGCTATTATCTCCCACTAGCCTACTCACCATTAAACCAAAATAATAAACCCATCTAATATAACCTGAAACCCATAAGACAATTACAATTTCATAAAATCACATCCTCCAACAAACATTTGAAAGCTTTTATACATGAGAAATTCTTTTAAATCAGATTCAAGCAATTCTTACTAATTTCAGATTACATATGCTACAAAACAGTTTCATTTCTTTTCTCCCAATCATATAATATACAGAACCAGCCCCACCAGCCCCAGAGCAAAACAAAATATTTCTTCCTTCACCAAATCTTATTCGGTCAAAGCATAAAGAAGACAAAGAACATCATTATCAACATGCAACAATCACAAAAACCTAAACCAATCCAAACAAAACTTCATGCATATTCAAATTACTTTAGCAAAACCCAAAATTTAACACTAAGCTTTAATTTTAATTGATTCAAAGAACCCAAATCCTAAAACCCCAATTGAACCCTAACTTAGTTTCTCTCATAAAACTCGCTCAAGTTAAAAGAAAAGGGTAGAGGACCCTCACCTAAACTCAAATCGGCTTTTATAGGCTAGCTGTGGCCGACGCCGTCGTGAATCCGATCGAAGACGCCTCTGAAGCTGAGGGAGACGAACGGGGAAAGGGAGAAAAAAGGAACCCACTAATGAATTAAGTCACACACCGCTCGCCTCCTTCACTCGTCGCCGGAAACTCCGCCCTCGCCGCTGACTGAGTTCGCCGGAAGAAGAGGAACGAAGAAGAAGGGTGGGGAAGATGAGTTTGATGATGATGGTGATGAGTATGTGTGTGTGTACGAGTTTTGTTTTATGGGAAGGAGAAGTGAAGTATGGCGGCAGGCTTGCCGCCGCCGAGACTCGCCGGAGACTGAGGGAGAAGACGAAGAAGAAGCAGATTGAAGTCGAAGGAGAAGAAGACGAGAAAGAGGAGGGAGGCGGCGGGTTTATATATAAAATGGGAGGGGCATGTTTGGTTTTGCTGAAATTAGAGGGTTCTCTAATGATTTGTAGCCCAAACTTGCCATAGTGTACTCTTTTAATTCTAAAACCATTTAAACCAGTCTCCAATCTCCTTAAACTTCAAAATATTTTTAGCTTTACCACTCCCTCATATTTCAAACTCTTCATTTCTTAATTAATTATATGCATATTAATTACTTTAATGTTTCTAAAATATTCTCTAAAATCTCCAAAAATTCCCAAAAATTCCCAAAATTCCTAATTTCTCCATTTATCATTTCCAAAATACTCTTTAATCCTGAATTAAATTTTCAGGATGTTACAAAAAAAAAATAGTACTAAAATATTCTTTGTGATCTATATAGTATAATTTCTGAACATGTGAGTCTCATATTTGAAAATAAAAATTATTCAACCCATCCACCCTCGGTCTCCTCCCTAGTTCATCCAAAACTACCCTCCTCTCCCTCGCTGCCTTCTACCACCATATCAAATCCTTAGCAGCGCCAACATGGCTTATGAATCCTTAGCGGAAGTAGCTCCGTCACAAATCTCACCCTACATCAGTTGGCGCCTGGATTGATGACATTGACGGTGTATTGACAGCGATGAGGCTAGTCATGGTGATTGCTTCTTCGTTTACTAGTGTTGCTTATGAGGGCTTAACTTTGGATGAACATGAAGAGCAACTTCAGATGCAGCAAATTCAGATGAACATGAGGGTTTTCTAGACAAGTCATTATTAAGTTTGTATATTTTAGTTTGTCGGTACATACGCAGATTCCGGTGGAAGGTTGGGTTGGAAATTCATAAGGGCCTCGTCTATCCATTTTGAAGAAGTCAACATATATAATTTGATCAAAGTTGCTTACTTGAAGCAAGTGCAAATTGCATTGTATGCATGTACATGTATACATACACTGAATGTATAACTCAAGAGGTCAGCAAATTCATGGGCTTTATGATTTAGTTATGAACGTAATGGATGCACAAGAGGGGGGGGGGGTGAATTGTGCTTCAACTATAAATACTCGAAATAAACAACACAGGATTTATACTGGTTCGGTCTACCTGACCTACGTCCAGTCCTCAACCACCCAGGCTGAGAGTTCCACTATAACTCAGGTTTTAAATCGGGTTCACCTGAAACCTTACAACCGCAAGTTTTACGGGCTCACTTGCAACCTTACAACAAGTTTTACACTGGCTCACTTGTAACCTATCTAACTGTCTCCCCCTCACACCAAGCAAGGGTTTGAAGTTTACACTTGAAGGCTTTTCTGACTAAGTTCTCTTACAGAACAAATGATGTTACACACTTAAGTTCAATAAATGCTCTTTTAACAAGAAGAGACTTAACTACAATGAGTACAGAATAAGTACGTGAAGAATCACTCAAAGTGTTAAATGCTCTTTTCTATTTCTGGGCAGCCTTGAATGCTTTGAAGATTTCTTGTGTTCCTCGCTCTAACTTCTCTCTAGAGTATTCAAGGATAATTGTTCTTATAATAAATGAAGTTGAGCTCCCTTTATATAGTCTTCAAGCATTTGAACTCTTGGTAGGTGGGAGTCCCGTTTGAATTTGGCCGTTTATCCCAAGTTACCGTTTGCCCAATAAATGCTCCATTAATGCATAGCAGGGTTGACTTGCTTTATCTCTGAAAAGTAGTCCTGACACCTCTGCTCTGATATAAGCATTCTGACTTCTGAGTATGTGATTTTTACTCTTGCACTCTTGCTGACGGATGATCATCTTTCATCCGCAAGTGGTAATCTTGCTCTGCAAGTGTTAAGCTCTGAGTCCCAATGTCAAGAGTCTTTCCATCCGGAAGCTCATTTGCATCCGGAAGCGTGACCATGTTCTGCACATACTGGTTAGTCCAACATAGCAATATATATATAAGAATTATACATGCTGTGGGAAGTTTGTTTGCTATGGGGAGTAGTTTACTTAGACTGTGTTCTGATTTGGTCTATGATGTATCTGGAAGCATTTTTACATCCGGAAGTAAAACTACTAGATGAAGGATCTTGGTTCACTATAACTCACTCTCACTTAGTGTATTTCATCCCAACACTCAGCGCTAGTCACTAAGCTATCGGAAGCACTTTTACTTGACGTAGTGAACTCACTGACGCTTAGGGTGAAATCTATTCTATCAGTCTGCGCCAGTCAAGATCTAATAGGAAGCAACTTCACTTGATATTGCATTTCTGCTGACGCTCGGGGTTATATCTAGTCTATCAACCTGCGCCAGTCTAAATCTAATAGGAAGTGCTTTCACTTGGCGAAGTAGACTTACTGACGCTTGGGGTAATAACTATTCTATTGCTCTGCGCCAGTCTAAGTCTAACAGGAAGCGCTTTCACTTGGGGAAGTAGACTTACTGACGCTTGGGGTAATATCTATTCTGTCGCTCTGCGCCAGTCTAATTCTAACAGGAAGCGCTTTCACTTGGGGAAGTAGACTCACTGTCGCTTGGAGTAATATCTATTCTATCGCTCTGCGCCAATCTAAGTCTAACAGGAAGCAAACTCACTTCCGATTGAAACATAGCTTAGTCTTAAGGTTTTGTGTACCTAATTCTCATGGACTAAGTTATTTCCCAGTGATTTTACTTGCTGATGCTGGGGGATGAAAACATTCATCCGCATGCGCAAGTCCTAATCTATCCGGAAGTAGATCTTCACCCGGAAGCACTCTTACTTGGGATCCTATGTTATCCTATTGCTTCCTAGGCACTTGGTCTAATCCTCTACATTTTAGTCTTCATCAAAACTTAAGATTCTAACATTCTCCCCCTTTTTGATGATGACAAACTTAGCTTTATCGATTAAGTTCATATGAAAGGATTAGCTGAAGAATAAAAGCAATAGTTCAGAATAAGTAACTTAGACAAATATTATTGATAAGCATAGGTTACAGGTCAGAGCATATAATTAGATAACATTTACAAGCAGCGAGCATATAGTAGGCAGATATGAGAACATGCATGAAAAGATGAACATTTCTAAGTAAAAAAAAATTTGGGCTGGGGGTTGTTTCTTTGTTTCTTCTTTCTCTCCCTCTCGCTGAAGCTCTTCTTCATCAAGGAACTCCCAGGGTAGCAAGGCTAGTGGTCAATGCATTTCTCCCCCTTTTGGCATCATCAAAGAGTGTTTTCCATATTTGATCGCCGCAGCCTCCTCCTTAGGGATGGACTTCCTCTTCTTAGAACCCACTAACAGTTCTGCCATTCTACCAGAAGTTTCAGGCTGACCTTGAATATTTTCATCCTGCCCTAGGGCAATTTGCCGAGAAACTTCATGATGTTCTTGATGTCTTTCACGATGCCCAGATTTTCCAGAATGTTGATGGCTTGATTTCCCAGATTTGGACTTGTGTTTCTTAGATGAGGAGGGTTTCCTCGAAACTGGGTTTGCTTCAGAGGGTTCGGCCATTTTTTGTGGGGTTGATGAAATGTTTATATGAAGAACATAGATGAAAATGAAGAATGTGTGAAATGAGATGTCCCTTTTATAGGTAAAGTCACTAAGGGCAAAAAGGTCATGCTCCTTCACATTATCACACATTGGGTAGCGTAAACGCCTTAAGTTGGATCGATATACCTGATGACACGTGTCGCTTCATATTGTCAGAGAAGTCGAAACGTCTCATTTGGAAGTTGAAGCGTTTTCTGAAGTGACGTGTCTTCTTGGACTTGTGCTGGCGCTCTCTTGGTTTGATCATCCAGCGTCAGTGTGTAATCATTCGGAAGTGGTTTTGCTTCCGGTTGTACTTACTTAAGATTCAACATTGAATACCTGCAAGGACATATATTGGCACTCCGATGCCTAAGTTAGTATTGTTTGAAGTATTTTGAAAAACAATTAAGTACATGGAATTTACACTTCATTTGGGTTTACCATTCCCAAATCACCTCTAATAAAAGTAAATTGGTCAACCCCCAGAGGCTTGGTGAAGATATCTGCAAGCTGTTGTTGTGTGGGGACAAACTGTACTTTGACATCTTTCTTTTGAACATGGTCTCTGATGAAATGATGTCTGACATCAATGTGCTTTGTCCTAGTGTGCTGAACCGGATTCTTGGCTAGGCTGATTGTGCTTGTGTTGTCACAGAGGATGGGTGCCTCAGGAAATTCCAAGCCAAGATCTCTCAACTGGTTCTTCAGCCACAACACTTGGGCACAACAACTGGCTGCTGCAATGTATTCTGCCTCAGTGGATGACAAGGACACGCAGGTCTGCTTTTTGCTCGCCCAAGACACCAGACAACCACCAAGGAAGGCGCATTGTCCACTGGTGCTTTTCCTATCAGTTTTATAACCTGCATGATCAGAGTCAGAATAAGCCCACAAGAACTCTTGGTTACCTCTGGGATACCAAAGACCAAGTTCTTGTGTCCCCTCAAGGTATCTTAAGATACGTTTAACACATGTTAGATGTGACTCCTTGGGGTTGGCTTGAAATCTAGCACACATGCCTACACTAAATTGAATGTCAGGTCTGCTGGCTGTTAAGTATAGGAGAGAACCTATCATTCCTCTATACATGGGCAGGCTAACAGATTTACCCTTTGCGTCAGCATCAAGTGCGGCAGTGGTGCTCATGGGAGTGTCATACTCCTTGCATTCATCCATCCCAAACTTTTTGAGTAGCTCTCTGCAGTATTTGGCTTGGGAGATGAATATTCCATTCTTCTTCTGCTTAATTTGCAGGCCTAGGAAGAACGTTAGTTCTCCCATCATTGACATTTCAAACTCACCCTGCATGGTCTTAGAAAAATCCTCACAAAGCTTTTCGTTAGTTGCTCCAAAGATAATATCATCAACATAAATTTGAACAATTAGCATGTCTCTATCTTTGTGAAGGATAAACAGTGTATTATCAAGTTTGCCTCTTGAGAAACCTTTGCCTAGCAGAAAGCTGCTAAGTCTCTCATACCAAGCTCTAGGAGCTTGTTTTAGGCCATATAAAGCTTTCTTTAATCTATACACATGTTTGGGGTGCTTATGATCCTCAAAGCCAGGAGGTTGTTCTACATATACCTCTTCTTTAATATAACCATTAAGAAATGCACTCTTTACATCCATTTGATATAGCCTGAAGCCCTTCATGGATGCAAAGGCTAGAAGAATCCTTATTGCTTCAAGTCTCGCGACTGGAGCAAATGTTTCTTCATAGTCAATGCCTTCTTCTTGGTTATATCCTTTGGCAACTAGTCTGGCTTTGTTTCTTGTAATTTGACCTGTCTCATCCAGTTTGTTTTTAAAGACCCATTTGGTCCCTACTATAGATTGATGAGATGGCCTAGGGACTAGTTCCCAGACTTGACTTCTTTCAAATTGGTTTAGCTCTTCCTGCATGGCAATAATCCAGTCGCAGTCCTCAAGAGCTTGTTCAACTGAAGTTGGTTCTATTTGAGATAGAAATGCACCAAACTCAACTTCATTTTGAACCTGCCTTCTGGTTCTCACACCAGAAGAAACATCACCAAGCACTTGATCAAGAGGATGATCTCTGTGATGCCTCCTAGCTGTTGGCAACTGTGCCTCATCATGCACAGTCTGCACTCTAGGTTCATCGCAGAGTTCATCTTCTTCCTTAGGATTGTTTGCTGGTGTTTCTTTTGGTGGTGAAGAAGATGATGGTAATTTTGGGAGGTTAAGTAATTCATCATCTTCTCTGGATTGTCCCCATGTAGGAATTTCATCAAATACAACATGCATGGATTCCTCTACAGTTTTAGTTCTCATGTTGTATATCCTATAAGCTTTACTCCTAAGGGAATATCCTATGAATATACCTATATCAGCCTTTGGGTCAAACTTACCCAAGTTTACCTTTCCATTATTATGCACGTAGCATTTTGATCCAAATATTCTGAGGTGGCTGATGTTTGGCTTCCTTCCTTTGTATAGCTCGTATGGAGTCTTATCCAAGCCTTTACGAACATAAGCTCTGTTGGAGATATAGCAAGCAGTGCTCATAGCGTCCGCCCAGAACACTTGAGAAACCTCTTTCTCGTTGAGCATGCTTCTAGCCATCTCCGTCAGAACCCTGTTCTTTCTTTCAACTACTCCATTTTGTTGAGGAGTCCTCGGAGCTGAGAAGTTATGTTCAATTCCATTTTGCTCACATAGCTCAGAGAAGCTATGGTTCTCAAACTCTCCTCCATGGTCTGTCCTTATGGCTGTGATTTTGAGATCCTTCTCATTCTGCACTTTCTTAGCCAGGACAACGAAAGCATCAAAAGCATCTTGCTTAGAGGCAAGAAACAAAGTCCACGTAAACCTTGAATAGTCATCCACCACCACTAAAGCATATAGGTTTCCTCCCAAGCTTTTTACTCTTGCTGGCCCAACCAAATCCATGTGGATTAGTTCCAAGGGCCTGCTGGTGGAGACTCTCTTCTTGGTTTTAAACGAGGATTTTGTTTGCTTTCCCCGTTGGCAGGATTCACAGATAAAATCATGCTTAACCTTAAAAGAGGGAATACCTATAGCTAGCTCATTTTTAATTAGCATGTCCAATTGAGTAAAGTTAACATGAGCTAGTCTCTTATGCCAAAGCCAACTATTCTCGTCACTAGATATTAAACATTTTTCCTCTAGCTGTTGACATAAGTCTAAGGTATATAAATTCCCATTTCTGTTTGCCTTAATCTTGCATTTTAAGTTGGCCTTATCTATATTTAGATCCTGCTTATCAACTATTAAGCACTCATTTGAATCAAATATTACCCAATTTCCTCTGTCCGTGCTCTGGCTCACGCTCAGCAGGTTGTGACAGAGACCGTCCACAAGGTAGACATCTTTTACTGGTCCGACCTCTCCAACTCCAGTGATCTTGCCACTTTGATTTCCTCCAAAGGTTACTGTGGCCCCATCTTTGATCACCAGAGATTTGAACTTGTCTCTGTCCCCAGTCATGTGTCTTGAGCATCCACTATCAATATACCATTTCTTGTTCTTGGATGCCTTGAGACACACCTGTAAAATTTAAGCAAACTTAGGTACCCAACTTTTCTTGGGTCCTCGATCATTAGTTTTTAATGCCCTTGGTTTAGAGTCATCCTTGATCTTGGGCTTGTGACTTTTCTGAGCCTCTGGCCGAGTGCTGGCTCTGGACTCTTGGGTTTTCCCTTTGGAATAATTCCAGGCTTGGGATCCTTGTCCTCTCCTAGTTTCCTTTGCAGGAGGAGGATCTTTTGTTGCCTTGGTTCTTTTAGGGACCCATTTGTAGGAGCTGTTAACTCCATGCTTCTTAGCATTACAGGTGGACGTGGAGTGTCCTTTCCTGTTGCAGTAATTACAGAAGCTAAAGGGTGAGGAGCCATGATTGGTGGCTTTATGGAAGAACTTCAGGTAAGGCTTTACTTTTGGTTCTACCCACCTTTTTACCTTAGGGGTATATCCCAAGCCAGTTCTATCCCTATATGCCCTTTGGCTCATTAAAATTACTTTTAGCATTTCTGAACCATTGGTGAACTTCTCCAGGGCATTTTGCAGCTTATTATTTTCCTCTGAGACTTTGCTGCAACTAGAGCAACTCTCAGGTGTTGGGGCGTTGGGTTCTACCTGTGGAGAACCCTGGCCATCCACTATCGGAAGTCTTCTAGCTTCCGCTAGTTCCTCACTTAGTGAGTCCACCTTGGACTCAAGTGATTCCTTTTTGGTTTTCAACACCTTATAGGCTTTACATAGTCTAGAGAATTCTTCATGAATCTCATTGTAAGCCTCTTGAAGTTCAGAAAAAGTTACCTCATGATCTTCGTTGGTGAGGTCAGCATCTGAAGGTGCTTCTTCATCCTCCTCTCTAGCTACCAGGCAGAGGTTGGCAACTTCTTCTTCGTCACTTGCTTCCTCATCTGAGCTGTTAACCCAAATAGAGGAAACAAGAGCTTTTCTTTTGTCCTTGCCTTTTGACCTCTGCAGGCTGGGGCACTCAGCCTTGAAGTGACCAGGCTTATTGCATTCAAAGCACACAGGGACCTTCTCTTTCTTGTATCCCTTCTTCTCACTGGTATCACCTCTCTGATAGCCTCCCTTCTTTCTGAGGAATCTTCTAAATTTCCTCACCATCATAGCCATCTCCTCATCGTCCATCTCATCATCATCATCTTCATCATTGTCATTGATCCCTTTGCTGGGAGCAACGAGAGCAAGATTTTTGTTCTTGGGTGAAGGTTGAGGAGCTCTCATAGCCAGCAAGGTAGGTTCATATTCAGCAAGAGAGCCGAATAGTGCGGTGATGGAGCTGGTTGATTCACCTTGCACTTCTTGCAAAATAGTTACTTTGGTGATCCAGTCACCCTTCAAGATCTTTAGGATCTTGCTCACTTGCTCTCTTTCAGGGATATCCTTACCCAGCGAGGCCAAATTATTGATGAGATGAGTGAACCTGAGTTCCAGCTCTCTGATAGGCTCGGTAGGGCTCAGCATGGCGAATTTATGGAATTCTTCAACCAGCATTTCAATACGTCTCGCCTTTACTCCCCTGGTTCCAGAGTGTGCAGCCTCAAGAGCCTCCCACATATCCTTAGCAGTTTTGTGGTGGCTGATTCTGTGAAATTCTTTGTGGGTGAGAGCACACTGGATGTAGTGCATGGCCCGATGGTTTAGTTGGACTAGAGCATAGTCCTCAGCAGTGTATCTGGCTCGCACTTTTGCAAATCCATCTTCGTCCAGTGGAACATTATCCCCTCGTTCTATGACATCCCAGAGTCTCAAGTCGCTTGACTTGATATATGTCTCCATTCTGTACTTCCAGAACGTATAGTTGTACCCATCGAAGCCTGGGGGCTTATTGGGTTGAACGGCGACATCTGGTAGGCCATAATCTGGATCCATTACTTGATCTTTGCTTTCTGATTCGTTGGAATCGGGTGAGAAAGACCTGCTCTGATACCAAATGAACGTAATGGATGCACAAGAGGGGGGGGGGGGGTGAATTGTGCTTCAACTATAAATACTCGAAATAAACAACACAGGATTTATACTGGTTCGGTCTACCTGACCTACGTCCAGTCCTCAACCACCCAGGCTGAGAGTTCCACTATAACTCAGGTTTTAAATCGGGTTCACCTGAAACCTTACAACCGCAAGTTTTACGGGCTCACTTGCAACCTTACAACAAGTTTTACACTGGCTCACTTGTAACCTATCTAACTGTCTCCCCCTCACACCAAGCAAGGGTTTGAAGTTTACACTTGAAGGCTTTTCTGACTAAGTTCTCTTACAGAACAAATGATGTTACACACTTAAGTTCAATAAATGCTCTTTTAACAAGAAGAGACTTAACTACAATGAGTACAGAATAAGTACGTGAAGAATCACTCAAAGTGTTAAATGCTCTTTTCTATTTCTGGGCAGCCTTGAATGCTTTGAAGATTTCTTGTGTTCCTCGCTCTAACTTCTCTCTAGAGTATTCAAGGATAATTGTTCTTATAATAAATGAAGTTGAGCTCCCTTTATATAGTCTTCAAGCATTTGAACTCTTGGTAGGTGGGAGTCCCGTTTGAATTTGGCCGTTTATCCCAAGTTACCGTTTGCCCAATAAATGCTCCATTAATGCATAGCAGGGTTGACTTGCTTTATCTCTGAAAAGTAGTCCTGACACCTCTGCTCTGATATAAGCATTCTGACTTCTGAGTATGTGATTTTTACTCTTGCACTCTTGCTGACGGATGATCATCTTTCATCCGCAAGTGGTAATCTTGCTCTGCAAGTGTTAAGCTCTGAGTCCCAATGTCAAGAGTCTTTCCATCCGGAAGCTCATTTGCATCCGGAAGCGTGACCATGTTCTGCACATACTGGTTAGTCCAACATAGCAATATATATATAAGAATTATACATGCTGTGGGAAGTTTGTTTGCTATGGGGAGTAGTTTACTTAGACTGTGTTCTGATTTGGTCTATGATGTATCTGGAAGCATTTTTACATCCGGAAGTAAAACTACTAGATGAAGGATCTTGGTTCACTATAACTCACTCTCACTTAGTGTATTTCATCCCAACACTCAGCGCTAGTCACTAAGCTATCGGAAGCACTTTTACTTGACGTAGTGAACTCACTGACGCTTAGGGTGAAATCTATTCTATCAGTCTGCGCCAGTCAAGATCTAATAGGAAGCAACTTCACTTGATATTGCATTTCTGCTGACGCTCGGGGTTATATCTAGTCTATCAACCTGCGCCAGTCTAAATCTAATAGGAAGTGCTTTCACTTGGCGAAGTAGACTTACTGACGCTTGGGGTAATAACTATTCTATTGCTCTGCGCCAGTCTAAGTCTAACAGGAAGCGCTTTCACTTGGGGAAGTAGACTTACTGACGCTTGGGGTAATATCTATTCTGTCGCTCTGCGCCAGTCTAATTCTAACAGGAAGCGCTTTCACTTGGGGAAGTAGACTCACTGTCGCTTGGAGTAATATCTATTCTATCGCTCTGCGCCAATCTAAGTCTAACAGGAAGCAAACTCACTTCCGATTGAAACATAGCTTAGTCTTAAGGTTTTGTGTACCTAATTCTCATGGACTAAGTTATTTCCCAGTGATTTTACTTGCTGATGCTGGGGGATGAAAACATTCATCCGCATGCGCAAGTCCTAATCTATCCGGAAGTAGATCTTCACCCGGAAGCACTCTTACTTGGGATCCTATGTTATCCTATTGCTTCCTAGGCACTTGGTCTAATCCTCTACATTTTAGTCTTCATCAAAACTTAAGATTCTAACAAGTTATGTCGCCCTCCAGCTTTTGTTTCTGTTGTTCAATAAATTCAAGGAGGGAGAAGAGAGAGAGAGAGAGAGAGATGGGTGGGTGGGGTTACTAAGTTTTTATTTTTAAAGATGAGACTTTAGAAATTATATTAATTATGTTCAAAGGGAATCTTTGTACTCCATATATAAATTGATTTACCTAATTTTTTCTCTTAGACTAATTTATTTATTTTACCTATAAGCTAATGGATAATCTAAAAAGATATCAAATATGTCATGATTTAATAACCTATTTCGTAACCTTAATCTTTCCAAAAAAATTATTTAGGTCTTATATTTAGGACCAGAGGTAGTATTTTACTAAGAACCGGAATAAGAATTCAGTACAAATTCTTAACATTTATTTTCTCTAAGTTTTTTAATTATATCACTATTAGACAATAAGTTGTTCTCGAAGGGCTTGTTTGGTATAAATACAAAGGAATTGGTATAAATATTTCCCTTTTAAATAAGGACCTGTTTGGATTGAATTATTTCTATGGAATGTTATTAGTATAAATATGTAAGCACATTGTTGTGTTATATTTTTTGCTAATAAAGCCATGTGACCCATTAATATATAAACATGACTTAAGGGGATGTTTTTATTTTTATCACATATTGTCTTAATATGAAAGTGTTTAATATTCCAAGTCAATGTGAGTATGTGATGAGGAGTAGTTTACTTGGTGCTCCTCCTTTTGACTCAATTATAGTATACTCCCTCCGTTCCTAAATATAAGATCACTTTGCCTAATTTGAGGAGATTAAGGAAGACAATCCAATTAGTTGGGATTACATGATCTTCCAAAAATACTTCTCTCTAAAGAGAAAGATTGAAGGGAAAGAGAGAAAAGTATTATCCTTTTGTGTATAGGGGTAATTTAGGGAAAACTTGGGACAAAATAGAAAGTGATCTTACATTTAGGAACTTATCCACTTCTCTAAAGTGTTTTTATATTTAGGAACGGAGGGAGTATGTCCTTTTTCTATGTTTTGTTTATTAGATTCATTATGGCCAACAAACTATTTCTAAAGTATCAATTTGGTCAACGAATAATAAAAGGTCTCATTCTGGTCAATGAACAAATAAAATGGTTCATTTTGACAAATAGATTACTGGAAAATATCTTTGAAACTAAATTAATATATAATTTTTGAGGATATGAGTTTCACAATTAAAAATAAAAAAAATAAATACTCGACCTACCCTATCTCTCTCTCTTCTCCCTCCTTCCCCTCACCCACTATCCCCTCTCTCTATCTCTGCCTTTCCTTCATCATACGTCCATGCTCGTGTCCCCATCTTCTCGTGTTTAACAAAAAAGGTCCAAGAGAATCCTCCTAATATTAATTAAGACTTGACCATCAAAACGAAAACAATGCCATCAATCAACCAACACTATCTCACCAAACGCAACCCTTGACTCTATCTACGTATGCCTCTTTCTCCCCATCATTATTCACACCACACCATGGGCTCCCACTACGTCGAGCTTGCCAAGCTTCCCGGCCTATTGATTATGATCAACCCAAAAAAGAGCAACCCCACTTGTCCACCGTGATTTTTCCAAGCTTCCCATTTAGGATTAAGGGGTTGGGTGACAATGGTTTGGGTGATGATGGATACTGATCGAGGAAGATGTGGTTGCTGGAGATGATAGTTGGTGTTTTCATTTGTGCTTTTATCAGATACAAGAAAATGGTGGTGGTCATAAAGTGGTATTGGTAAAATCATTATCTTGGTGGTCCGAAATAGTATGAGTTTGTATATATGAACAATAACATGTTTTGATCTTGTTAACTTATTTTTCTTTCTATAGTTTTCACCCACCGAAGTTTAATTTAATTGCTGCCTTCTGCATTTAAGGCTTTTTGAAGGTCAACCCCTACGGCTTCCTCGATTAGTCCCCATTGTCACCCAAACCATGTGTTGAGAAAAGTGGTTGTTATGGTGTTGTTTTGGGGTATGTTAACTAAATAGAAGGAGTATTTCCAGTAGTACATTGGTTATTAAAACGAACTATTTTTATTGTTCATTACTCAGAATGAGACATTTTATTGTTTGTTATTCAAATTGACACCTCCCAAATAGTTTATTGGCAGAATAATATTTAACCCTAATTAATACAGCCTTCTATTTCAATTCCACTGTCAAATAAAATTAAAAAATAACAAAAGTCAACAACAATATAATAAAAAACCTCTCTTGGGCGGAGGTGCAAAAATGATACTATACTTAACCCAAAAGTGTGTTTGTAAGACAAAGTTTCGCGAGGTGAAAAAATAGTACTCAACTTGCGGTCCAGGTGCAAATATAATATTTTCATTTAAAAGAAAAAATTTAGATATGAAAAGACTCTTATATCATTCATTAAATCCTTTATATATAAAGGGAATGATGAGAATCACTGTTCATTTAATAGTGTTTCAACATTCCCTTTATATAAGATACTTTAAATTTAAATTTAAATTTTAAAATTAACTATTATAGTTTCTTTTTAAAAAAGATAGTCTTTTTTTTTTTTAAAAAAATTATGATTTGTTTCTCTCATTATGTTCGTCACAATGGTTTAATATGTTTTTTATCATTTTGCCCTTTGTTGACTTTACATATTATAATTACTTTTTTGTTCTTTCTCTTCTTTACTACACACTCTATCTTTATTTTGCCTAAAAATTCTATCTTATCAATAAAGATAAAGTTGTAAAAAATTTTGTGGTACATTAAATATTTTATCTATTTTTAATTTTTTTAATACAACAAAGTGATTTTTTCACCTTATATATTAGGACGAGAAGAGTATTATTGTTATCATTATCATCAAAGAATAGTATTCTTACTGTCCGTAATATAAGAGCCAAAATTTAAATAAACCTTTTCCAAAATATAAGAATTCACCCTTACATTCTTTTATCATTTGAAGCATTTTTTTTAATTTGTCTCCAACTCACATTCATAGAAAATTTTCAAAATCTTAGTATTTAATCTACCATTTTCCATTGTACTATGGGCTGTTTGGATTTAGCTTCTGGAGAATAGCTTCTCGGAAAATAGATTTTTGAGTTATCAAATTGGGATACGAATCGTGAATCGAAAACCTCATTTTTTAAATCGTAAATCGAATCGAATCGTGAATCGTAGGATTCACAATCAAATATAAAAGGTAAAATATTTACAATTTTTACCTTAAAAACCAAAGACATAAAATATCGAAAGACATATAACACTTCATAGAAATAACATGTGAAGAGTACACATGAAAATAAACCATAAGGGAGTCTAAACAAGTCCCAAATTTAAATCAACGAAGTCATTGTCACAGTCATTGTCACACTTCAAAAATCATAACTCAATAAAACATATTTGAAATACGTGGCTGTCACCCAAGAGGGGGGGTGAATTGGGTGGCAGAATAAAACTTATAAGATTTTCCCTTTTTAAACCTTTACTCCTTGTGCTTGATGAGAGTGACGATGAATCATCCCAAGCACAAGTGAGTATGCAGTGGTGTGGTGCTTGGTGTGGGGATTTAAATAAGCAGAATATGCACAAATAAGTTTATCCTGGTTCGGTCACTCCCAGACCTACATCCAGTCCCCAGGCTCCACCTGAGATTTCCAATCCACTAATCTTCTTGTTTAAACCAGGCACAAGAAAGCCTTTACACTTTAGGTTTTACAAACACGGGTTCACCTAATAACCCACAGGTTTTACCACGGGCTCACCTGCAAACCTTTACAACCACAGGTTTTACAACGGGATCACCTGCAACCTTTCAACCACAAGTTTTGCGGGCTAACTTGCAACCTATGGAGGTTTAGAAAACCTCTAAATGTTCCCCCTTACTTTTGTAAGATAACAATTCTGTTCTTTAAGCACAAGCTTTAGAACAGCCTCTTTTAATTAGAGGATTTGATAATATGTTCACTCTATGAACTGATTGTGATAAACACTTAAGTACAAATGACTCTCTCTAAGAGTAGATGATGTTACTCACTTAAGTACAAAGAATGCTCTTAATACAAGAAGGGACTTAACTACAAAGAGTACAAGATATGTAGATGAAAAGATCACTCAATGTGTTAAATGCTCTTCCTCTTTTCTGGGTAGCTTTGAATACTTGAAGATGTTCTTAGTTTTCTCGCTCTAACTTCTCTCAAGAATATTCAAAGATGAACAGTTTCTCATAAATGAAGTTTGAGCTCCTTTATATAGTCTTCAGGCAATCTGACTCTTGGTAGGTGGGAGAGTCGTTTGAATATGGCCGTTTTTCCCATGTTACCGTTTGCCCAATAAATGCTTCATTAATGCATAGCAGGGTTGACTTGCTTTATCTCTGAAAAGTAGTCCTGACACCTCTGCTCTGACATAAGCATTCTGACACTGCATCTTCTGACATTCTGATTGCTTGCGGAAGCAGATTCTCATCCGGAAGCAATTCTACTGAGTGTGCTGCACTGAATGTTAGTCTAACAGTTTAAACATATAGTCACATGCAGTGGGAGTGTTCTTAGTCTAAGAGACCTTCCTTGTATCCGGAAGCACTTCTACATCCGGAAGTAAATCCACTGGATGAAGGATTTTGTTCATTGTTACTTACTCTCTCTAAGTGTTCAGTCAATCCAACAGCCAGCGCTAGTCACTAAGCTATCGGATGCACTTCTACTGGACGTTGCTTATATTCACTGACGCTTAGAGTTATTCATTCTATCAGTCTGCGCTAGTGAAAGTTTATCAGGAAGTGATTCTACTGGATGTGGCTTATGTTCACTGACGCTTAGTGTTATCTTGTTCTAACAGCCAGCGCCAGCCAAAATCTAACAGGAAGCAAATTCACTTCCGGTTGAATCTTAGCTTAGTCTAAAGGTTTTGTACATCTAGTGCTCATGGACTAAGTTATTTCCCTAATGAATTACTTGCTCTCGCTGGGGGATGAATCACACATCCGCGAGCGCCAGTCCTAGTCTATCCGGAAGTAAGTCCACATCCGGTTGCACTTTTACTTAGGGTTCTATGTTCACCTATTGCTTTCTAAGTTCTTTCATATTTTAGTCTTCATCAAAACTTAAGATTCTAACATTCTCCCCCTTTTTGATGATGACAAACTTAGTTTTATCGATTAAGTTCATATGAAAGGATTAGCAGAGAAATAAAAGCAATAGATAAGTGCAAGTAACTTAGACAAATATTATTAATAAGCAGAGATTACATGTTAGAGCATACAAGCAAAACATATACAGGTAATCTATACTCAGTAAGAAAGAAATATGCATGAAAACAAAGAAAAATTTTTCTAAGATAAAAGGGTTGGAATGAGGGTTCATAGTTTGTCTTTCTTTTTCCTCTCCCTCTCCTTTTGTCTCTCTTCACTCTCTTTTTGGAGCTTGGCTAACTCGGCCTCATGAACATTCTGGTCTATCTGGGCAATTATCCGCTGAAGCTCTTCTTCAGCCCTCTCTCTTCTGAGTCTCTCAGACTCAATAGACTCCTCGAATGCCCTTTTCATATTTTCCACTTCCTCATACCCAGGGAACCCTGTAGCATCATCGAAGGGAATGATCACGCCATCAGGATAGTGGACAGCCCGGATCTTCACATTCCATACAGGGAAGTTGGGGTCGTCCTCAACTTCCTGGGCTTTCCTCTTCCCCTTTCCTTTGCCCTTGGGTATTGGCTGAGAGGGTTTGGCTTTTGCTCTGTCAGTGATTTAACCTATTTGTCGCCTTCTAGGTCAATCAAAAATTCTAAACTCAACTACTAGGTAGTAGTGGTGAGCTAGGTCTTTCCACAATCTAGGTTAAAATTTTGCAAGTTCCAAGTTCAAATGTCACGCAAATTAACAAGGAAAGTTGAGATTGATTTTATACTAAGACTTACAACTAAAATGCTCAAGAAAATTAAAATGACCGAATGTAAAGAGTTAAGAAATGAGTTTAGGAACTACCTCCCTCTCCAAGTACTTAGTGCCTTAGGTTAATTAGGCTTCATAACCTTGTCACACTTAATTAAACTAGTTAAATACTTAAGACTTCTTTAATCAAGAAATCTACAAGCATTTAACTAACCTAATCAAGCCAAAAGCTCTTTTAAGCCAAGAACATACCAAAAGCAACTCTAAATGCTAAATCTAGCACCTAGGAAACACATTCATTCCACACATACTCAAGAGTTCAAATCGCATACATGAACACATATGGAACTACAAAATCTAGCTTAGGTTTTCATGTTCTCAACACAAAAGAGAGGTTTCAAGCTACAATCATGTAAAACACCTCAAATGAAGATGTTCTAACCTATACAAGCCTAGATCTAGGACATACATAGGCAAAAATGTAAAACTAGCTTGAAACCTAAAAGAGAAAATTACAAGATCATGAAGCCAAATGTGAGTTCTTCAAGCACTTTTCCTTGGAGAGGAGAGGAGAAGAAACCTAGCCACACATGGAGATGTGGAAATGGAGGAGATTTGCGTGAGAATCCATGGAGAAGAAGAGGAGGCCGAGAGGTTTTGTGAAGAAAATGGTGAAGGAGATGAGAGAAAAGTGAGAGAAAATGAGATGAAGAGAGAGAAAGATATGTGTCAAATGAGAGGTAGTTAGGTTAAATGGAAGTGAGTGGGATTAATGAGCTGGATTAGCTCATTAATGAGCTGTCTAGGGTGGATTAAGTCGGCCAAGTTCAGATTTTTAGGTGAATGTATGTGTGTTTGGCCGTGAGGTAGCATATGAAGGGAAAGGAAGGATAATGTTGGTATTTGGGTAAAAGGTGAGTGAATGTGGTCCTAATGTGGTCTAGGTGCATTGTCAAAGTTCTCTCCTTTTTCTCCAAGTCATTGTGTTCCCCTTTTTGCCCTTAATGAAGCTTCACCAACTTGAATTTGAATTTTGGCTCCATATTACCCCTTAAAGTAAGTTGCAAATCCCTTGTTTTTGACAAAAGGGGTAATTTTTGTCTCTTTCCTTTGCCTTTGTCTCCAAGCCAATTCCTTGCACTCCAAGCAACTCCAAAGGGTTATGGGGCCCACGTGGGACCCCCCTACAAGAGTAAAGCACCACATAGTCAAAAATGACCAAAATACGCTTAGTTACTTAAAATGCAAGTAATTAAGCTAAGATTTTCCATATAATCACCTATAAGCATGTGCACATAAAATCACCAATATTAATCAAATATAACAATTAAACCTCACTAATTAAGCTCAAATGCACATGCTTAGACATATAAATTTCGGTCTAATCAAATCCCCCACACTTAATCTTTGAACTCCGGTCAAAGTCATCCAAAAAGTCTAACTTAATCATTAAGCAAATTGAAGGCAATTGGAATTATCATAGAGTACAAGTTGACCTTTTTGAACCTTTCCCTAAAGCATCACATGGGTCAAATCTAAGAATACAAAGTGAATACAAGTTTAACAAGCAACTAGAATTAAGGAGGAGTGCCAATTGAGATTTTTCCTCACCGGATAAAGTGTTTACACTCATTCACTCAAGTTAGGAAAAATGCCTAACTAAGGACTTGTGATCACTCTTTGGCTCAATGCACTTGACCTCTCCATAAGCTTGTAGTAGCTCTAAGTTCTCCACCCATTAGTATGCATGGCACAATCAAATCTAGGGGACTTTGGGGGTTGCATGGAAGGCTAAGATGAATGATGAATGATGGAAAGTAGTCAATGACCAATGACATGAACAAGTAATCACCACATATGCATGCAATACAATGAAATCAATCCAATCAAGCATGCTACATATCACTCTTTTTTTCAAGCACTTTGTGCTTCTCACCATTTTTTTTTTCACTCTTATGCCTTTGGCATACATTAGCACTTTGTGCTTTTAGTACATTTTCTTTTCTTAGGCCTTCGGCCTCTTTCTCTTTTCTTGCTTTTTTTTTTCTTGGCCTTTGGCCACACTTTTCTTTTCTTTTCTCACTAAGGCTCTCGGCCATTTTCTTGTTCTCACATGTAACATGCTTTTCACAAGATACAACAATACAATACTAATATAAATGCAAACATATGTTATAATCACTCATTCAAACATTGGTCAAGGTGGTAGAAAAGAATAGTGAATGGCCCAAAGAGGTTAAATCAAAGGATAATATTTGGTGGCTTAGTGTTTGGGTCAAAAGGGTTTAGAAATGAAATGCCCCTTTCATTTTCAATCATGTCATGCATTGTGATCTTGAACAAGAGCTAAGACAAGTTCTAGGAGGTCAAGTAGACTATTGGCCCACTCAATTCGGTTGGAGGCTTCTCACTTTGATGGCTTACTCTAATTAGTCACTTCCTCCCTAAGAAAAGTTAAATGAGAAACTTACACCCTCTTTATACCTTAAAAGTGCCCCAAGTAATGCCCTAAGTAATCATTCCAAAAATTCTACTTACACACTAGAGGATAATTCCATTTACTTCCAAGAGTCATGATCAAGTTAAACTTCCTACACAATCATGCCAAATAAGTCCACAAATCAAGTGTGAAAGCTTTGAATTAGACCACTTTTAAGCACATAATACACCCCCCCACACTTAAAGTATGCATTGTCCTCAATGGGACCAATCAAATCAAGTAGGAAGGCATAAAACATAGGCAAGGCAGCAAAGACAAGGCCGGGCAGTCCACGCATGCAAATGGCCATCATGAATTATTCACAAAAACAAACACTAAACACAACCTAACACAAGTTTATAATTTTTTTTTTCTTGGTTTTTCTAACAACCTATAACAACATACTAGAAAGTAAATCTAAACACAATCCTAATATTTTTTCTACTATCATATGTCCTCCCCCACACTTAAGATATTAGACTAAGCAAAACAAGTGAGGAAAGGATAGAAACAACCTTATGGAGGCTTAAAGTTCTCTTTATACAACTTGAGCAAGTGGCCATTGACTTTGTACACTCGGCCATCTTTGAGATTCTTGATCTCAACCATCCCAAAGTCATGGGACTTGAGCACTTCATAAGGTCCTTGCCACTTGTCTTTAAGCTTACCTCCTCCACAAAACTTGAATCTCACCCTATAGCACAAGACAAGATCACCCTCCTTGAATTGTTTCCTCAAAATGCCACTATCATGTATGGCCTTAGTCCTCTCTTTCAAGATCCTTGAGTTCTCATATGCCTCATTCCTAAGCTCCTCAAGCTCACTCAAAGTCAATTGCCTCTCCATAGCCGCGGCATCCATATCATCCAAGCAAGATTTAACCGCCCAATAAGACTTGTGTTGTAGTTCAACCGGAAGATGGCAAGCTTTGCCATAAATCAACCTATAAGGAGACATGCCAATAGGAGTTTTAAATGAAGTCCTATAGGCCCAAAGAGCTTCCTCAAGCCTCAAGCTCCAATCCTTCCTACTTGGCTTCACAATCCTTTCAAGGATGTTCTTGATTTGTCTATTAGATACCTCGGCCTCCCCATTGGTTTGAGGGTTGTAAGGTGTTGAAACCTTGTGATTGACTCCAAATTGGTTGAGCAATGTAGTCATGAGCTTGTTACAAAAATGAGAACCTTGGTCACTCACCAAAGCTTTAGGAACTCCAAACCGGCAAAAGATATTAGACTTCAAGAATTTCAAAACGGCCCTTGCATCATTGGCTCTTGTTGGCACGGCTTCCACCCACCTAGAAAGGTAGTCCACGGCCAAGAGAATGTATGTGTACCCATTAGATGGTGGAAAAGGTCCCATGAAGTCTATGCCCCAAACATCAAAGGGGTCACAATATAGCATCGGCATTTGAGGCATCTCATGCCTCTTCCCCAAGCTTCCAAACCTTTGGCACTTGTCACAAGACTTACAATATTCATAAGCATCTTTGAACAAGGTAGGCCAATAGAAACCGGCTTCCAAAATCTTCCTTGAAGTCTTTCTAGCACCAAAGTGTCCTCCACAAGCTAAAGAATGACAAAACTCCAAGATGGAGGGAACTTCATCATCTTGCACACACTTTCTAATTATTTGATCATTGCATAACCTCCACAAGTGTGGCTCATCCCAAACATAATAATTAGCATCCCTTTTCAACTTTTGGACTTGATGCTTATTCAAAGAAGGTGAAGTGACTTCGGCAACAAGGTAATTCACAAGATGAGCATACCATGGATCTTTCCTTGCATTCAAAGCACACAATAATGCATCCGGAAAAGTATCACAAACAAGAGAAGAGTCATCTATACCTTCCACATCTAATGGCAAACGGCTCAAATGATCGGCTACAAGATTCTCTCTTCCGGCTCTATCCTTAATCTCTACCTCAAACTCTTGGAGAAGCAAAATCCATCTCAAAAGTCTAGGCTTTGTTTGTTGCTTAGAAAGCAAATACCGGACAGCCGCATGATCGGTAAATATGATGACCTTAGAATGGAGTAGGTATTGCCGAAATTTGTCTAGACCAAACACAATGGCAAAAAGTTCCTTCTCGGTTGTTGTATAATTCTTTTGAGCTCTATCCAAGGTCTTAGATGCATAAGCAATCACCCTAGGCAAAGAATCATGCCTTTGGCCGAGCATGGCCCCCAAGGCCTCATTAGAAGCATCACAAGATAACTCAAAAGGCAACTCCCAATTAGGTGCAACCAAGATAGGAGGAGAAATAAGCCTTGACTTCAATTCAACAAAGGCCTCCTTACAAGCACTAGAGAAATCAAATTCGGCCTCCTTTTGAAGTAAATGAGATAAAGGAGAGGCAACTTGGCTAAATCCCTTGATGAATCTCCTATAGAAGCCCACATGTCCTAGAAAGGACCTCAACTCCTTCAAGCAAGTAGGGAAGGGTAGAGAAGAGATTACCTCAACCTTGGCCTTGTCAACTTGAATGCCCTCCTTTGAGACTAGATGTCCCAACACAATGCCCTTGTCCACCATAAAATGACACTTCTCAAAGTTGAGTACCAAACCCTTCTCCACACATCTAACCAAAGCCTTCTCAAGATTTACCAAGCAAGCTTCAAAACCATCTCCATAGAGGGAGAAATCATCCATAAACACCTCTATGCCATCCTCCAACAAGTCATTGAAAATACTCATCATACAACGTTGGAAGGTGCCGGGAGCATTACACAAACCGAAAGGCATTCTCCTATACGCAAATGTCCCAAAGGGGCAAGTGAAGGTGGTCTTCTCTTGGTCCTCCGGTGCAATAGGAACTTGAAAGTACCCGGAGAAGCCATCTAGAAAACAATAGTGCGACTTGCCGGCTAATCTTTCCAACATTTGATCAATGAATGGCAATGGAAAGTGATCCTTTCTTGTTGAGTCATTCAACCTCCGGTAATCTATACAAACCCTCCAAGCATTTTGAACTCTTGTTGGAACAAGCTCTTCTTTCTCATTCTTGACCACCGTTAACCCGCTTTTCTTTGGCACCACATGGATGGGACTCACCCATTCACTATCGCTAATCGGGTATATAATTCCGGCACTCAAGAGCTTTTCTACCTCCTTCTTCACAACATCAAGTATTAAGGGATTTAGCCGCCTTTGAGGTTGCCTAACCGGCTTAGCATCATCATTAAGCAAGATCCGGTGCATACAAGTTGTTGGACTCATGCCGGGAAGATCGGCTAAAGTCCATCCAATGGCCCTCTTGTACTTCCTTAGCATATCAAGTAACCTCCCTTCCTCAAGAGAAGAAAGAGAAGTAGAGATAATCACCGGAAGCTTCTCATCCTCAAGCAAATAGGCATACTTGAGATTAGGTGGCAAGGCTTCAACTCCAAAGTAGGTGGCTCAACAATAGAAGGAATCAAGGTGTGCATCTCAACTTGAAGAACTTGAGGCTCATAGACATCATCATCACAATTCGGCAACTCCTCAAGACCCTCAAGGCAATTCGGTTCCTCCTTCTTTTGATCAAAACAATTCGGCCTCCTCAAGTTTGAGGCCTCACAACTCAAATCCAACCTCAAATCACCATGATCGAGCAAGGTAGAAGCTTGTGGATCATCAACAAGTACATGCTCTTTCAAGTAGAGCTTCTCCCTTAACTTGTGTAAACGGCTTCTCCTCAAAGCTTCATACTCTTCAATATCAAAACCTTGTGAACTAGAATTCTCAATTTCCTTGGTAACCTCACACTTCCCATTCTCCTCATGTCCTACAAAATTGAACACACTTCCCTCTTCCAAGGGGTTGTAGCTTGACATAGAAGAAATAGATGTGCAATCATCATCAAAGTTATAGTTCACATGCATGGAATCCATGAATTCGGTTACTACACTTCCTATGCTAGATGAATCATTATGAACATCATGCAAGCATGTATTGGAAATCAAACTAGCACAAGAATCATGATAGCACATATGAGCATTCAATTTATCAAACATGTTCAACTTAAAGGAATTAACATGCTCATCACAAATCACATGCATCAAAGAATCAACTACACTCAACCCTAGGAGAGAATAGTCTTCATGGGGATGTTTCATGGCTTCTCCCACATCAAACTTTATTATTTGGTTCCCCACTTGCATTGTAACAAACCCCCCTTCTAAGCTTATCACCATCTTGGCCGTTTTCATAAATGGCCTTCCTAGTATCAAAGAATCATCCAATCTAGTGTCACTAGTCATATCTAGCACATAGAAGTCCACCGGAAAAACTAGTTCCCTCACCCTCACTAAAATGTCCTCAATAAATCCAAAAGGTTTCTTAATGGACCTATCCGCTAATTGAATCACCACACTAGTATCACTCAAGTTCTTAAGCCCCAATGCAAGATAAGTGGCCTTAGGCATGACATTAATGGCGACCCCTAAATCAAGAAGTGCTTTACCAAAGCTAAGATTCCCTATTTGACAAGGGATAGTGAAAGAGCCCGGATCTCCACACTTTGGGGGCAAGTGCCCCTTCAAGAGAGATGAAACTTTAGTCCCAAGTTGGACTTTGTTACTTGCATTACTAGCTCTCTTGTTAGTGCAAAGATCTTTAAGGAACTTAGCATACTTAGGCATTTGTTTCACAAGCACAAGCATAGGCACATTAACTTCTAGCTTAGAAAACAAGTCAAGCATTTCCTTTTCCAATTCATCATCATGTTTCTTCTTAGCTAAAGCATATGAATTAGGAAATGGCAAATGCTTAGGGTCAAGAGGTTTACCTTTGGGGGATTCATCCCCTTGTTGAGTAGATTGCTTTTGAGAAGAAGATTCTCCAACTTTGAGCTTTCCTTTTGCAATTTCTTTCTTCTTTTGCTCTAGGGAGCTCTCGGCCTCTTCACACTTTTTAGGGAGGCTCCCTCTTGTGGAACTTCACCAAGAGGTTGATTCAATTCGGCCTCTCTATACAAACTATCATCAACCAAGTCATTTTGAAGGCTAGTGTGGCCTTCCTCATTGAATGCACCCTTCTCGGCCTCATCAAGATTTTGAGGTTCATCCTCTTCCTCCTCATAATCATAAGCATGGCCATATTGCCTTCCACTTCTCAATTGCATAGCATGCATGTTTTGTGGATTAATCACCACATTAGAAGGCAATCCTCCTTTCTTTGCATCTTGCTCCGCTTGAGTGTTCACTAATTGAGACATCATGGATGTGATGTTCTCTTGCTTTTTAAGACTCTCTTCAAACCCATTCATCTTCTCCATTAAGCTTGACATCATTTGGTACATCATGTCTTGTTGAGAATTTGAAGAGTTAGATGGAGGAACAAAAGCTTGAGAACCCACCACATTGTTTCTTGAAGCATGAGCTTGATCATCATTCTTCACAAATGGAGGAGGAACATAGGCTTGTTGATTAGACCTATACCCTTGAGCATTAGGGTTAGGCCTCCCTTGGTAACCTTGTTGAGAAGGATAAGCATTGGAAGATTGATTTTGGCCTCCCCCCCACTTAGGTTGTTGTTGTGGTTGGAAGGAATTTTGAACTTGCCCTTGGTTAGAACCTCCCCCCCACTTGAAGTTAGGGTGGTCCCTCCAACCCGGATTATATGTTGAGGAGTAAGGATCATATTTAGCTTGAGGCCTAGGATTGTTGTACAAGGCCGCACACTCCTCATAAGATGGACATGAAGATGTGGTATGCATAGGAGAACCACAATGGTCACAAGATTGAGCAACCAAAGCCATAGAGTCATCAACAAAATTGGTAGGCTTCACAAACCGGCCATCCATCCTACTCAAGCTCTCGGTCAACCACTCAATAGAATTATAAAGCTTGTCATCACCACTCAAAGAGGCAACCCTAGGAGCACCACCATAGGCAACATCTCGGCCATAGAAGTTTTGGTGGTTAGAAGCCATGGTTGAGAAAAGAGTCCACCCCTCATTGGCGGACAAATTGAAGATAGAACCATTGGAAGCGGCATCCACACTCATCTTCAATTGTGGCACAAGTCCATCATAAAAATATTGCACCAAGTTACCCTTTGAGATGTTGTGATTAGGGCAAGAATTCACCAAGGTATTAAACCGGCTCCAATATTCATAGAATGTCTCTTGGGAGAGTTGTTGAACACCGGTTATGTCCTTCCTCAACTTGGAGATCTTAGAAAGAGGGAAGTATCTATCCAAGAACACCTTCTTTAGCTCATCCCAAGAAAGGGTTGCATAGTGAGTAGGAAGGTTCAAGAGCCACTCCTTGGCTTTACCCTCCAAAGAGAATTGGAATACCCTCAAAAGAACATCATCCAAGTTGGCATTTGGAGGCTTCATGGAAGAACAAGTATGATATAGGCCAAGCAAATGAGTATGTGCATCCTCATGAGGAAAACCTGTAAATTTAGGCAAATGAGCAAGAAGAGATCCCTTGATCTCAAAGTTAGCGGGGTTAGCATAAAAACCTTGAGGTGCAAATGATGCATATGATTGCGTGAACTCCCTCATAGGTCTATCATCATCATGCAATTGCCTACCCCCATCAAAATGATGCTCACCCTCTTGCTCTCTCCTATCATGCCTCTCATGCTCTCTATGATGCTCATGTTCATGCTCTCTAGCCTCTCTCTCATGTTCTCTATGAGCTTCTTGTCTCTCGGCCATGATGATATGATTGTCTAAAATGTTGTGATGTGAATGTAAGGGTGAAGTGTGTGGTTGTGAAGTGGATGCACTAGCTTGTTTCTTGTCCTTTCTCCTTTTAACCCTAACTTTGCTAATAGCTTTCTCAATCTCGGGATTTAAAGGTACTAAAGGAAGGTTAGGTCTCATGCAATGCAAAACAATGCAAAATGCAAGGCAATGCAAGTGCACAAACTAAATGATGGCTAGGGAGTGAATGAATGAATGTGTATGAGTGAAAGTGATGCAAAGGCAACCACTTAAAGCTTCAAACAGTGATGAAGGTTCCTGCAAAACAAAGCACAAAAACAACCAGCCAGCAGCACAAATATAATATCCAGCACAATCCAGAAAATCCAGCAAGAATCAAGTGTAAAACCGCAATGATCCGATTAGAAAATGAAGGCAACTAGAGCACCTTTTCTCACACAAACTGCACAACAATTTTACAGAATGACCAGGCAGATAGAAAGTGCAAATAACCAGCTTTCAAACAAAGGAAACACTGCTCAAAACAGATAAGTAAAATGCAAACAGTTTTGGTGCAAAATTGAGCAGGACAATGCACAATAACAGGTAGTTTTTTACCTCTAGAAAATCGAATACTGCACCAAAAATTCAGCACAATATATCAATCAAAAGCTTATTCAAAACTGGTTCATATGAGCCAAAGATCATGCAAAACAGCGCAGGATAAGATCAAACAGATAGGCTCCAAAGTAAGCAGGTCCGCAGGAAAATTCCAGAAAAACAGGGCAACTTCAAAAATTCACCCCGGACAGTAGAAAACGAGTTTTCTGGCAAATTATATATCAAATTAAAGCTTGAATCTTCTAGTTGTACCAGTAAAAACAGTTTCCAAAAATGCAGTATAGATTGTTCCCAGTTTTGAAAACAGTGAGTCAGTAAAAACAGTGTTTTCAGAGCAATTTCCAGCAAAATGTACACAATGTCCAGCAAGGTTTCTAGCAAGATTTTGGCTATCTAGAGCAGCCAATACACACTAAAACAGTCCAGCAATATGCAAAATGATAATGAGCAAGCACAAATATGAAGCACAATGTATAAAGTTGCTCAAAATCACAAAATGTCCAACTTCAACAAAAACAACTACAAATTAAAATGTGACTTGTAAAACCTAAAACTAGCTAGATTTCACCTAAATCGGCAACGGCGCCACTTGATTTAACCTATTTGTCGCCTTCTAGGTCAATCAAAAATTCTAAACTCAACTACTAGGTAGTAGTGGTGAGCTAGGTCTTTCCACAATCTAGGTTAAAATTTTGCAAGTTCCAAGTTCAAATGTCACGCAAATTAACAAGGAAAGTTGAGATTGATTTTATACTAAGACTTACAACTAAAATGCTCAAGAAAATTAAAATGACCGAATGTAAAGAGTTAAGAAATGAGTTTAGGAACTACCTCCCTCTCCAAGTACTTAGTGCCTTAGGTTAATTAGGCTTCATAACCTTGTCACACTTAATTAAACTAGTTAAATACTTAAGACTTCTTTAATCAAGAAATCTACAAGCATTTAACTAACCTAATCAAGCCAAAAGCTCTTTTAAGCCAAGAACATACCAAAAGCAACTCTAAATGCTAAATCTAGCACCTAGGAAACACATTCATTCCACACATACTCAAGAGTACAAATCGCATACAACACATATGGAACTACAAAATCTAGCTTAGGTTTTCATGTTCTCAACACAAAAGAGAGGTTTCAAGCTACAATCATGTAAAACACCTCAAATGAAGATGTTCTAACCTATACAAGCCTAGATCTAGGACATACATAGGCAAAAATGTAAAACTAGCTTGAAACCTAAAAGAGAAAATTACAAGATCATGAAGCCAAATGTGAGTTCTTCAAGCACTTTTCCTTGGAGAGGAGAGGAGAAGAAACCTAGCCACACATGGAGATGTGGAAATGGAGGAGATTTGCGTGAGAATCCATGGAGAAGAAGAGGAGGCCGAGAGGTTTTGTGAAGAAAATGGTGAAGGAGATGAGAGAAAAGTGAGAGAAAATGAGATGAAGAGAGAGAAAGATATGTGTCAAATGAGAGGTAGTTAGGTTAAATGGAAGTGAGTGGGATTAATGAGCTGGATTAGCTCATTAATGAGCTGTCTAGGGTGGATTAAGTCGGCCAAGTTCAGATTTTTAGGTGAATGGATGTGTGTTTGGCCGTGAGGTAGCATATGAAGGGAAAGGAAGGATAGTGTTGGTATTTGGGTAAAAGGTGAGTGAATGTGGTCCTAATGTGGTCTAGGTGCATTGTCAAAGTTCTCTCCTTTTTCTCCAAGTCATTGTGTTCCCCTTTTTGCCCTTAATGAAGCTTCACCAACTTGAATTTGAATTTTGGCTCCATATTACCCCTTAAAGTAAGTTGCAAATCCCTTGTTTTTGACAAAAGGGGTAATTTTTGTCTCTTTCCTTTGCCTTTGTCTCCAAGCCAATTCCTTGCACTCCAAGCAACTCCAAAGGGTTATGGGGCCCACGTGGGACCCCCCTACAAGAGTAAAACACCACATAGTCAAAAATGACCAAAATACCCTTAGTTACTTAAAATGCAAGTAATTAAGCTAAGATTTTCCATATAATCACCTATAAGCATGTGCACATAAAATCACCAATATTAATCAAATATAACAATTAAACCTCACTAATTAAGCTCAAATGCACATGCTTAGACATATAAATTTCGGTCTAATCAGTCAGCATCCAAGCAACCCAGCTGACCAAAAGTGATCTTGTCCGTGTATCCATACCTTTCATATTCCTCAGGAGTCATGTCCTCTATTTCCAACTTGATCTCCTTCAGAATAGGAACAGCTTGTACTGCTGGGATCTCTTGTTCAACACGGGCAGATGAAGATTCTTGCATAGGCTGGCCAGAGGGAGTCTCTTCTTTCTCACTCTCAGCAGATTCAGTGGAGTCAATAATATGCTTGGCACGCTTCCTAGCAACTGCCTTCTTCCTAGATTCACTGAATGTGACTGCTGGTTCAGATGAGGGAGGAGGGGCAGATGATTGCTCAGACGAGGGGATCTCAGACTCTTGCCCAGTGGATGCAGGAATAGGCTTGGCTATCACAATAGGAGGATGGTTGGTCCTCTTCAGTCCCCATCTCATCATAATCTCCTCAACAATTTTTCTACTTGTCTTAGTTGGAGGAGGCTCTGATGAAGATGACTCAGGCTGTGATGGATGTTCATTTGGCTCAAAGACAACCATATCCAATCGTGGTCCTTGCTCAGCCGCTCTCTGCTGCTGCATGAACCGGATAGCTTCTCCTCTTATAAGGCTCTCAGCACCACCCAGCCTTTGGGATTCCATGGTACGGCGAAGGGCAGCCGCGATATCTTCATCAATCCATAGTGATGGCTGGCTGAGACCATCCCTTGTGGTCATACTTAGGCGAAGAGCAGACATAACATTTCTCCCCCTTTTGTCATCATCAACAAGGGTGAGTGCCAGGGATGGAGTGGATGAGGAGGGTGGAGGTTCAGGGCCAAATCTCTTAGGAGGAGAGGGTGTGGATTCTGGGGAGGAAGTAGAAGGGTGAGCTTCTGGGGACGAGGCAGTGTTAGGGAACCACGTGGGGTTGACAAAAAGGTCTTCATAGGGATAAGTGGAGGAGTATTCTTTGTAGTGAGTGGAGGCTGGGGTAAATGGCAGATGGTCATCAGAAAGTGGCTGAAGGCGGGGTAATTTCTTATATATGGTTGACTAAGGGGGTGAATGGCAGTGGAAAATCCAAGGGGTTGAGAGTTAGTGTTGGGAGGGGCAGGTTGGGATGGATCGGCTGAGAAAGGGAGAGGAGAGCGAGTAGGTGCGTTGGGGCGAGTGAGAATGGGTGAGGGGGATGAAGATGGGGAGTTTCTAGGGGATTGGCGAGGAGAGTGTTGAGGAGAGTGGTGAGGAGAGTGTTGAGGAGAGTCTTGGGTTTGGTGGTCATGGGTAGGTGAAGGTTGAGATTGGTGGTCAGGTTGCTGGTCATTCTGTGGTGGTGGCTGTGGTTGTTGAGTGTTGGGAGGAGGAGGAGGAGGAGGAAGTTGAGGGTGACCAGAGGGAGGAGGAGGAGGAGGTGGTGGTAGGTTACCTTGTAATGGTTGGGGAATTTGTAGGTGCTGGAGGATGAGATCTAGTTTTGCATTCACCCCGGCAAGATAATTTTCAACTTGGCCTACCCTGTCTTCGAGCCTCTGAATTCGCTCCCCTTGCTGCTGGAAGCCAGTTTCACATTCAGCACGGAGAGGTCCTACCAAGGACTCATGCAACTTAAAGAGAAGTTCTTCCTTTACTTCCTCAGCAAAGGCTTTGACTGATGCTGGCACTTTTGCAACACGGCTTGGCCCAGCATGGGAGTCCACTTCCTAATCCCCTGCTCCAGATGCAGAGGGGCTGAAGTCCCAAAAGCACTACTGGCTTGTGAGCCTGAACGAGTGGGCTTAGGGGCCCTCAGATACTTGATGCCCATCTTCCCAATGTTGGTTGCTCCCACAGGCTTACACTTTACATTTTCTTCCTCCACAGCAGATGTGGCCTTGATCAGATGCTTCTCAAGGAGGAAGGCAACGATGGTGGGATAGGGAAGATGGCCAGACTTGTCATTTGTCAACCATCGCTGAAGCTCTAGGCAGATCAACTGGCCGGGATTGATAGGTTGCTGTTTGAGAAGTCTGGGGAACCAAGGGTTGTCAATCAAGGTGAACTCGTTGAAGTTACCCCCTTTGTGTGTCATCATTCGGGAGTAGACGTAGTACAAGAGCCTGTTAGAGTCAGACATCTTGGACACCTTTTTCCCTGAGGTGCCATACAACGTCTCGAGATCCTCCTTGCTGTACTTGAGCGCCTCTGGATATAGCCACTCATTCATGCTCTCGTCTGTTATCCCCATCATCTCATTCAATGTCTTCCACGTGAACCTGAAGGATCTCCCCCTTACAGTGGCAGTGAAGGAGAGTTTGTGGATTTGCTCTTTCCCATCAACCTTCTTGAACTTAGCCTTGCCAGTGAGGGATTGACAGAATACTTGCAGGACGTTGACGTTGTAGTCCTGGTTGATCCCCAGCCAGAGCATGTACCTCTCGAGGTAAGGGCGCAGATGAGGGAACCCTAGTTCATCAATCTTGTTCACATCGATGAACAAGCCATGGTTGAAGATGGGAATGGATGTCTCAAACTTGGCGGCCACACTCTCCAATTCCCCATCTCTGTACACTGTAGGGTCATCTTCTTCAACCCTCTGCCTCTTGGAAGAAGGCTCTTCAGCAAATTGCACCTTCTTCTTCTTCCCTTTACTCTGGGTTTCCCTCTCTTGCTCAGAAACCACTAACTGTTCTGCCACTCGACCAGAAGTTCCAGGCTGACCCTGAATATTTTCATCCTGCCCCTGCCCCTGGGTTTGCCCAGAAACTTCATGGTGTTCATCATGCTGTTCATCACGTTGCCCAGATTTCCCCGAATGTTCATGCCGAGATTTCCCAGATCTTGACTTGTGTTTCTTGGATGAAGAATGTTTCTTGGTAACTGGGTTGGATTCATGAGATCCGGCCATATTTGTGTGGTTTGGTGGTAAAATGTGATGAAATGCGAAAGAGTATTTGAAGAAAGATGAAGAACACAGATGAAGAAGATGAAGAGAATTTCAGAGAAAATGGTGAAAGTGAAAATGATGCAAGTAAAAGTGAAAGTGGAAAAATGACACCCTATTTATAGTAAAAGTTACTGAGGGTAAAATGGTCATGTCTCTTCAGATTTTCACACATTGGGTAACGTAAACAATTTAAGTTGGAACGACACACCTGATGACACGTGTCGCTTCATCTTGTCAGAGAAGGCACAACGTTTCATAGAAGAAGTTGAAACGTTTTCTGAAGTGACGTGTCCCTTGGACTGGTGCTGGCGCTTACTTGGTTTCATCATCCAGTGTCAGTGAGTGATCATCCGGAAGTGGTTTTGCTTCCGGTTAGATAGGCGCTCTTGGTTGCCTTGAGTAATCATCCAGCGTCAGCGTGTGATCATCCGGAAGTGGTTTTGCTTCTGGTTGTACTTACTTAAGATTTAACATTGACGGATCTGCAAAAACAAAGATTGGCACTCCAATGCCTAAGTTAGCACAGTTGGCAGATTTTAACAATTAAGTACAGAGGTTTTCTGAAGATTAAACTTCATCTTAACATTCCCAAATGTCTCTTTATAAGGATAAATTAATCAACCCTCAGTGTTTGTTTGGTAGCTATATCTGTAGTTGAGAGACCATTCTTGCACATGCTTCCGGAAGTATATCCGCTTCCGGATGTGAAGATCTTTAGATTTAACATTGACAGCCTTTGTGGTTCCCCTTCACTAGGGGACCTGCAGGTGCTAGCGGGAGCATATGTGCTTCCGGATGGTCAGTGAAAAGATTTAACATCAGTGTACATGCTGAGGACTTTCCTAGTCACACCTTATGTTAATCAGCTCAATATCATAATCTTAAGAAAAAGTGCTTGTTGGTTAGTTTGGTAAAACAAGAGCATTAATAAAGTGAAAAAGAGATTTTGAAAATTTAGTT